>CM055101.1:58205578-58805578 GCA_029204225.1 Diphasiastrum complanatum
GAATTAGGGAATCCTTCCTACTGAGTCGTTCTTTTAAACGACTTACATGGAAAACAGGATGAACCCCAACCCCAATCGGAAGATCTAGCTGATAAGTGACCAGATTGATTTTCTTTACAACCTTATAAGGTCCGCCATATTCATGGACATAGCTTATGGCATTTTCCTGTCCGAAGTACCTTTGAATCCTTAGGGATTTTAAGATACACCCAGGTTCCGTCCATCAATTTCCCGAGGTTGAACGCCCACGGTTAGCATAAAACTGAGCTCTCTCCTGAGCGGTTTTCATGCGTTCCTTGGCCACTAACAGCATTTCTTGCATATCTTGCAGGAAATCTACTACAACTTGCACCTTGAGACCTTTGAGTCGCTTGGATCCTGCATCCCAAGGTCATCACTAGATCTAGAATTTCATGTCAGGACATTGTCAGAAATCCATAAACATAATATGGATGGACAGACTAGGATTCAAACCCAGGACCTCCCTCATATCGGATGGGATGCTTCTACCACTGAGTTGTCCGCCCCTGTTTGATAGTTTCTCTCAGAGTGTGGATTGATATTCCAACACCCCCCCTCAAGCCACACTTAGTTGGGGTCCTAGCTGTCCACTGCCCCACAACTTGGGCCACCTAACCATGGCTTTGACACCATTGAATTTTAGGTCTAACTGTTAGCTCTAATACCATGTTAGAAATCCATAAATCATAATATGGATGGACAGACTAGGATTCGAACCCAGGACCTCCTTCATATCGATTGGGATGCTCTACCACTGAGTTATCCGCTATGTTTGATAGTTCTCTCTAGAGTATGGATTGACATTCCAACAGACATCTAGCCAGATGCGACCGATTAAAAAACCTATTCGGTTTTGACAAAGATCCCGAAGTGAAAGATACAAATCAGATTGGATCCTCAGCAAAGCATAACTGATTAATCTCTCCAATCCGACTCAAGGCATCGACAACGCAGTTCGACGTACCTTTAGGGATACTTATGTCAAACACAAACTCCTGAATGAGTTCCGACCATCTAGCCTTACGGCCACGAAGGTCCTTGGCATCACAAATGTACCTAAGGGATTGGTGATCGTCATCACCGTAAATCTGGCAACCATAAAGATAATGCCTCCAGATTTTTAATGCGTGAATGATTGCAAAAAAGCTCTTTCTCATAGGTAGAGCAGGATCCAACTTCTTGCTTTCAAAAGCAGCTAGTCTACCATCTTGATAAAGGACCGCTCCTGCAACAAAGTCGCTAGCATACGTGCCAACCACATAGGGTCGGTTAGGATCAACAATGTGTAAAAGTGGAGCCGTAGAAGACACAGTGCTTGAGAGTCCTCAAAACTCTCATTCATTTCATCAGTCCATGTTATCATTGGAGAACGTTTGTTGAGGTCAATGCTATTAAGGCATAGTCCAAAATGAACCTGTGAAAAAAATCTTGTGAAGCTCAAAAAGGATTCACTTCACGAATTGTTTGAGGTCCTCGGCCATTCTCATACCTTACGGACTTTTGTCCCATAATCGATTTCAAGACCTTTATTAGATATGACATGGCCCCAGGTAATTGAGTTTAGTTTGCTCCTCAAGGGTCCGACTATAAATCAATATGTCGTCCAAATACACCCCACAAACTTTCCCAGATATGGACGAAGAATAACGTTTCATCATTTGCTGGAAAGTGCAGGTGCATTTGTGAGTCCAAAAGGTAACACTAAAAACTCATAATGGCCGTACCTAGATCAAAATCCAGTCTTAGGAACATCTTCGTTCCTAATTCTTATCTGATGGTATCTTGATCTAAGATCAATCTTGGAGAAATACGTAGCTCCATTCAGACGATCCATAAGATCATCATCCTAGGTAAGAGATATTTGTTCATGATGGGTATAAATCATTAACTTTTTAAAGTCACCGCACAAACGTGTGCCGCCATCCGTTTTATTAACTAAAAGGATTGGTCCCCATCCTAAGAAGTTCTTGTAACTGCCTAGAAATTCCATCCTCTTCCTTGATGCTAACCCTTGTAAGGAAAAAGAGATACAAGTTGGCTTCCAGGAAGCAACTCTATTTGATGGTCAACATTGAGGTAGGCCATCAGGAAGTTTATCAGGTAAAAACATCACTATACTCTTGCCTAAGTTTGTTATATATTCTTCTTCAGGTGAATTAACACTTAATGGATTATTTGAAGGCACATTCAAAGGCAAATGCGATTAAATCCAATATTTAGACCTCTGGACTGCATGATCATCCAGATAAAATTTCATCTTTTAAAAAAGCAAAGATAAACTTTATTACCAAAGTCTTTCAAATATTCAACACTTCTAAAGAAGAAACCATAGGATCAAAAAGGCTTGATTACATCGCCTTTCAGTTCAACCAACGAGCCATTATGCAAAACAAAATACTATGAGTCACATAGTCCTTTCTTTAAAAACTCATTTTTGAGAGATTATGTCTACGCTATCCAAATTCATAATGTGAAAATCCAACCGTTCAACATGATCTTGAATCTTAAGCGGCAAACTGAGGAACAAGCTGGTCCCTAGCTTGGGCCGATCTTCCCCTGACGCCATTTTCATCACAGGCAAGTGATTACTTGGCGCGGTGACCGCCTTGAGGTTTCTGCACCAGTTTAGCATTTATAAAGTTATGTGTGAAACCATCATCAAAAAGAACAATCACAGCTTGGCGCCTTACGATTCATTTCATACGAAAGAGATCGCGGGGTTGTCGTAATCTGCGCGTCCAACTTGATGCGCTTTTTCCCGCCCTGGGAACCGTGTCCGTCTTGTCTTTACCCCGCTTCTTAAAAAATATCGTTTCCTTTTGTTCTGCTTTTGGGCAAACTTTGCTCCTTGCGGGAGGCAAAATGGGCAGTCATCGAAGATTTTCGCAAAGCGAAGGACATCTTTCAATAGTCCTGCAGTTGGTTACCGCCGCAGTTCCAGTTGAAATTCCTTCAGAAGCCCCAAGATGAATTGTAGTTTTAATAAGATAGGATCGATTCGCGAAGCGAATCGGGGCAAAACTAGTACCCATCTGCACAGTGGCGAAACGCCGCCAATGCTCAAAGTCATCCAATACCGGAAGAAAAGCCGTTTTAAAGGCTTACTGAAAGACATCCCACGTGGAAGGGGGCACCAGCCCTTTCCTTCAGATCCTGCCACCCGTAGTGAACGCCTTACCGCGTAAAAACATGAGGGCAGAAGCGATCTTTGTACTATCAGGCAGGTCATGCATGGAAACATGGCTATTCCACTGATCGAGCCACGGCAATACAACATCTGGATGTCGGTCCTTCTTTTCGCCCAAAAAATTCCGGATTAAACATAGGATAAAGGAGAGCGGACCGCGAGTGCGTTGAAGAACTCCACTCTTGCTCGGCCGCAACATGCTTAGCTTGCATATCCAGGATTTGGTTTTGCAACAAATTCAAGGCTTGTACAAGTTGATTGGTATCTACATCATCAGAGGAGGTGGGATGGACCTTCACCCGAGGGCATAGCAGGGTCCATGGCGCATTAAGGTAAAAGGTGAAGGAACAACAGCAAGAGCTTCGCTACAAAGTGGCTTAGGGAGCTTGAGACTACAACTCAAGGAGACTAGGCAACAATTAAGCTCCTCAATGGTGAAGATGGAGCCTTTACCCCCCACCTCACACCATTTCCTTCCTTTGACCCAACGGGGTTGGCTCAGTTGGTTGGCTTGGCATCCAAAGTTTCTTTGGTCCCAGGTTCGAGCCTCCCCTTGGAAACCAAGAAGCATTTCCTTCCTTTGACTTTGCTGGGTGGCAGGCCTTATGGACGCCACCTAGCAAGCACATGGGCCCAAAAACAAGTGGCATCCCCTTATGGGGTCCACCTACCCTCAAAACACATGGCCACCACCCTCCCTATGCCACCTCACCCAAGGGTCACTTGGGTCACGTCCGCACTCACCTTTTGGGTCACCACCTTGACCTCTTGGCCTTATGGGCCAAAGAAGCACCTAGAAGTCCTTTAAGGCTTGTCCTTAGACTTAGGAGGAGGTGTAGGTACAATTGTATGTTCAAGAGGAAGAGGTGGAGGAAAAAAGACTTTTCCTCTCAAAAAGTGATGAAGATGGTTGGGTTGCAAATTTTTTTGTATGTGCAGGTGGAGCTTTACAAGGAGGATGAGAGAGGCCAAGAAAGAGGCTCAAGAAGAGGGGAAAAGGCACACAGGTCAGTACTTGCAACACGTACAACCTGCAAGTATAGGCTGTGTACTTTTCTTTTATTTCCTCCCCTTCTTTAAAATGTTAAAAGCAAAGGTATACTTTAAAATAGCTTTTTATGTTTACAAATAGATAAGCTTGCAAAACAAACTTAAAAAGTTAGCTTAGAAACTTTAAAAGTTAAGTTTGCTTTTGTTTAATAACTTTGTAATCAAAGTTAAATAAACTTTTTTAATGTACTCTCTAAAGTACAATAAGTTTTACAAAGTTTTACAGGGTTTCCAAGACTTTGTATTCACATTTGATTTACAAAGTTAATAAGACTTTGTAAACTTTATCTTAATAGTTCAAGATGTACTTTTGAAGTACAGGAGAGTTTTATAGCTTTAAGTTCAAAAGGCTTGAAGCCTCACTTCCAAAAGTACTTTGTTTTAAAAGGTACTAATATGTTGACAATTGAAGGAGGGATGTAGATGTTCCCTCCCCCTTCCATCCTCCCCATCCCTCTGCATAGTGCGGCTGCCAAGCCACTGACTGTTGAGCGCACAAAAAACCAAGACAACCAGGGGAATTCCTGTACGGGACAGGTCTCGAGGCAGACAGGTCCGCAGATCCACGCGTGCGGGCGACGGCGCCTGCCACAGAACAAAAATTCATTTATTTATTTATTTTTAATTTACGATTGTCCGTACGACTGTACGAACAGTCAATAGGGCTTCTACAGAATCAAGAAAAAAATCGTAAAAAATTTTACTGTCTACAAAAAAAAACAGTCAAAATTTTTATAGAATTTTCTTTACGATTCTTATTCTCAAATCAAGGTCGAAAATATTATTAGTTTCTAAAAAATGTTAACAGCCGATAAACAACTAATAAAAAATCAGAAAACCGACAACTTCCACCATAGCTAGCAAACGTGGCTCGTTTTCTATCCAAACAACCCCGGATTGAGACGAACCAAAAAGCAAAGTTGTTCATCTAATAGCCATAATAGATGAAGACTAATGAAATACTGGATCCAAGAATACCTTATTCTTGAGCATAGATCCAAGAAGAGAATGAAAATGGTCCTTGACCCCATCTATACATGTAACCCCTGCCACAATTGGAACATTATGTGTATTGATGAGAACTTGTTTTGACTGGAATCTCTGCAACATCTAAATCGTGTAACCTCCTCTCTAGTATTGTGTGACCCATGACATTTGTCAATGTCCACATCCACATGAGCATGAGTTGTCCCATCTAGAATATCCTAAGAATCATCTAGTATTGGACCCTTTCCTCATGTTTTCTTTTAGCATCCATTGCTAGGATGTACAAGCCATCGCGCACCTAAAGAGGATAGCAGATGGCAGGTGCAACACAGGATTCTATTTCATTCAAGGGGTCCATTACCAATGTGTCCATCGAGGGCAGGTAGGAACAATGATGGCAACTCCAATGAGGCAAGCAAAAGAGAAGTTTCTACTAAGGATACTATGAGAGCCAATTGCAAGAAAATTTGTTGAGGGCTATGGGAGCCAGTTCACAATCCAGGTAGGAGTCAACTAAGAATGCAAGTAGGAGTGCACAATCCAGGTAGGAGTCAACTAAGAATGCAAGTAGGAGTGACGATGGTAGCTCCAATGAAGGGCCTGCCAATAGGAGCTACTATCAAGCACAAGTAGGGTAGTGGCATAGAGGAGGGTGAGAGGGCAACGAGAGAGAGAGAGAGAGAGAGAGAGAGAGAGAGAGAGCGAGCGAGAGAGAGAGAGCTTTATTAATGTCTTTTCCATGCCAAAAGGCATATAAGACCAAATGGAGCACATGTCAAGTATCATGGGAGCGTATATAAACGTCTCCAAGAAAAAACTATGCATAAAAGAGAAATAAGCAATATAACTGTAAACTACAAACTGCCAACTGTCCATAAGGGGGGAGCAAAATAGCTGCCAGGACTAGAGTAATATCATGTAGTGTTGCTGCTGAAAAAAGATGTGATACGAGCTACAACAGGAGGTAACATGGACCGTCACTGATGTCGTCTAGGAGGGTGAAAACTGTGTGCTCTCGTAACATGGTGTGAAGTGCGAACTGCTGCATGGGTATGAGTGATACACTGTCTCTGACATCGGTGAGGTGGTATGTCGTCGTCATCGTCATCAGACAGTGTCCGTCTCCTGGTGAAGAAAGACGTAATCTGAGCCTGAGAGCTAGGAAGTGGTTGGTGAGCTAACTAGTACATAACCTGGCACAACAAGACCATCTCCCGTAGCATAAGTGCGACACAGGGAGAGTCCTCATATCCAATCAGTGCTCTGAGTGTAGTAGGCATGTCACGGAATAAACAGTGATATCTCCATCTGATCTCATAATATATGGGGCATCTGAAGATGAAGTGCTCCTTGGACTCTATCTCATGTAGGGAACATAGTAGGCATAGTCTCTCCTCTCGTGGTGTACCCTGGAATTTGCTTGTCTCAATAGCCAACTGATGTGAGGAGATTCTGAACTGTCCCAAAGTGAAATGGAGACCGTGTGATAGTTTAGAGGACAAATAGCGAGGTAAAACTGGAAGACCAGTGGCATCTTGCTCCAGAAAGTGAGTCCCCGGTAGTAGTCAGGCTTAACCCCCAGCTGGTGTCGCCAAGTACGATCGAGATATGCTCTGTATAAAAAACGTCTAAAGTACTGATGTGTACCCAAAGGGAGATCATTGATAGTGATATCAAATGCTTCCATGAGGAAGTGTGATGCCTGAGAGAACCATGATAGCCGGTATCCCTAAGTCTGAAGGTGATGAGAGGACATGAGTGCAAGCCGTGTATATCGCTGCTCTGTATCAGGAAGTGCCTGAGCTCTCTGGATGTATGTGATAAGCTGGAAGGCTGCCTCAATTTGAATAGGGGGGGTGGCGAACTCCGCGAGGATGATCTCATGTGGAACCGAGGGCTTCGCTCGGATCATTCACGCTAACATGGTGGTCTATAAGCGTGAAATGCTGGACCAGTGTGAAGATGATAGTCCTATACACCATATCTCTACTGCATACAAGGCCGAAGGGGTGACGATGGTGTCAAACAGTCTGCACTTACTCAGGGCATCCCGAATAGACTTATGGAAGCAGAATCAACGAATTCATCATGAAATTATTTTTTTCTTTTTTAAAATGTTAACACAATTGAACTACATCTGCATTTACTCTATGATTCTACACTAACATAGATGAGGACTCCCAAAAGAATGGTTACAACAGGGACATTGCACTAGATCACAACTTGGCAAATGGGTGATTTGTTCCAAGCTTGAACTTTCTTTTCTTTCCAAGGAAATGCGGTACAAAAATTGTGATAGCCTGATAATGAAATGTGATATGCAACTAGGTGATCAACTAAATTCTTCCAAGTTTCAAAAAACAATTTGGCAAGATCTGCACAGTTTAGCAGTTTCAATGGGCAAAAACAAGCACACAACACGCAGGCCATGCCCAAAACTTTTAAATAAGGGCACAGGCAACTAACTTTGGAAGCAAACCTAGCCACAGCAGCCATAGCCCAGTTCCAAAACTCTGGAGCTGTACCAAAACGAGCACTAACAGTTGGAACACCTAGCACCTCAAAAGCAGAGGTGACTTCAGGTAAATTTCTGCACATGCCCACTTTCACTGTCATGTACTGAATTTGGTGCACCAATCCAAAAACAGTAGTTATTGCACAAGTTAAATTGAATCATGCCAAGCCAGTACAAACCACCAAAAGACAACCTCTTAAGAAGATGCAGAATGTGCCTTATCTACAAAAGAGCAACCTTAGTATACATGATCTTGAAATGTCAAATATTCTACTAAAGGAACATATGATTTTCTGAAAAGAGAATACAAAATTATTTTCATGATTTCCTATTGGTCCGTCAATTAAACTCCAGTTCCTTCCATAAGTCCCAAGTTTTGAAAATCAGGCTCAAATCTTGCTCATGGAATGTCAATAGAGTCTAGACTCAAGTTTTGCTTGGTTTCCTCAACCTTGAGATAAGCTTAGAGATTACCCGTGTAAAGAAGGCTTTCTGAGTTCCGAAAATGTACAAACCCACAATGAAAAGTGTTTTTAATCTCCAATGAGGGTTCTACTACATTTTAACGTTAGAGAGATGACAATTCTGAAATCCAGAAAATGTTAGATGCACCAACATTACAGGTAAAATTCTTCAAATGAAAGAGTTCATGATCACCAACTGTAATGTGGGCCAAGAACCTTAAATAATTTGATTAAATAGCAATTTGTTAAATCCTTGAATGTTTCATTTTTTCCAAAAGTAAACCAAAAATTAAAGAGACACTTTAGGTTTGAAAGCCAAGTGTTTGCACTCCCTGAGGATTTGTCCATAGGTATGATAAGAATTAGCATGCTGAATTTGAAAAAGCTTGCATTTTCAAAAACAGCACATCCTTTCCAAATGAGGGATCATTTAGATTCTAAAGGCATCACCATGTTGTTTATATTAGTTACTCCGGTTCCTTTCATATACAATCTATAAAGAGGATTCAACTCTCGCAGATAATCTTATGGACTTAGCTGTAAGTTCTGCCAATAGATCTGCTGGACTCAAAGAAAAGTGGTGTTTATATGGTGACAGTCGAAGGATAACACCATTCAAGCACATACTAAACAGGCTCAGGGTGAGCTTGGAGACTCACAGTAAGTACACATTTCTCTTGCCAATGCCTTTTCCAAAATCAACTAAAAGCTCGCTACTATAAGGCCTCCTTTTCACTTGCTCACCTACAAAGAGTAGCAAACTCTTAGCATCTCTAAGTTTACTTCTGATAAGAATTTGATGAAAATAGAACGGTCTCCCTTACCTATTCTTCATTTAATGGCATCAACTGAAACAAAAGATGACACTAATTGCTAAAATAGCTGACTAATTCAGGAAAAACTACCTTGACTGTAAGCCAAGACCTCTTCCCCTAGCAGAAGAAAGCTTGTCGCAAGTATGGTGGGACCCACCCCACCAGATCCAGCTGTAAAGTAAGAAAACCTGAAAACGTTCTTAGAATCTGAACATCAGAACCCAGAAAAGGCCATACCTAAACTAGGGTAGCTGAGTACAGCCTTTACACTGGATGGTCCAATGTGTCACTTCAAGTAGATGGACAAGACAACAGATGCTAAATGGCATAAGGAGAACTTAGAAGTAGTGTACACTAGGTCACTTCTATAAGACAATTTTTGAACGGATTCTGAGAATGTGAAACAGTTCTGTCAAAAAAAAAATTACAATTCCTGCTCCAAATTGAACGTTCGCATGAGAATGAAGCCTACCGCAAACGGTCGGGTTTACTAACTGAACCATCAGCTGAACCTGTTATAGCCGAGCGGACAAGTTCTGCTGCCATTACTGACGAGACATTTAAGCATTAGATGCATCATATGGTAACTGAATCCCCATTGAGCAACTGGAAAATCTACCCTTAAGAGTCAACCCCAAGAAGATCATTCTCTATGTTGCAAGATTCGAACATTTTGCACAAATTCTAAATCGTTTGTATAGATTCAATGCCAAAAGGTCTCATGAAGGCTTACTGTTGCTAACTCCGGGATAAATGCCTGCTGAGACTATTGCTGAAACATTTGAGGCAACTGCCTTAGCATGTAATTGCTTAGCTCGTTGCGCATATTGCAGATCATCACAGACATCAACGTAACTAACCTGTGCGGATATTCCAAACCACAGGAGAGGTCATCAATAAAACTAAAAGCAAACAAACTTGATGAAAAGGGCACATTTTGTTACATTAAGGCATCATCCTTCGAAAGGAACAGTTTCACAATTCTAGTCTGAAATTGCACAAATGCGGTCATGAAGAAACACAAACAAAACTATAAATGAAACACAAGATCAAAATCTCAAAATTAGACCTTGCTGTGTATAGCAGCTTCTAGGACACTGCACTTCTCACGGCGCTGAAAGGGACCAGCCGCATGGATTACGAGATCGGCATCTGCATTCAAGTCTGCTAGTAAGCCTCCTAATAGAAAAGTTTGGTACTGCGTAATTTCAAACTGTACTTTCTAAAAAGCTGGCAGTATGCAGTTGAACTTGTTCTGGCACTGCAGTCACCATCAAGCACTGATCTCAGGGATGATTCATCTTCGATGTCAATAGCCAAATACTTTGTCCTTTCTCCCAGCTCAGCTACTAGTGCCTCCCCTTTCTCCCTAGCATCCACCATCATGTATGCAATAACTTTAAGACCAAAAAAAGGTGTAACCCGCAGATATTTTGACACTATATAAATTTGAAGTGAGAAAATCACTATCCATGTAGATCCTAAAGTGATCAAAATGGATACATACAATCAGTGGGAGTGAAAAAAGAATTTCAGTGTCCAAGAGTAAAACTCATAAGATGAGGATAAGAGGTTGTTGAATGTAACTGGTAAATAGAAAAGCACTACAAAACTTGAGATTGTTAAGAACAGTTAAGTAAGCAAGTGATGAGCGCAAAGCCATATTGAAAGAAGTATACAAGTTAAATGTGAAAGATTGAGTGCTGTTACACACTGCTTAGAAACGAATGTAAAAGTCATTCCCGCTCACGTGTCCGACATCTACCCCTATGTCGGAACCTGTCTCTGCTCTTATGTCTTATGATTACACTCCCTCTAAATCTGTGGAGGGATTTCTTGTCTATGAATTAAGCTTCTTTCTTATAACAAGAATAAGCAACGTATAAGCTCTTTGGAAGCGGAAAATGGCAAGGTCAAGCGAAATTGAGGGACTTACAAGATGAAAATTTGCAACTTAAGGGGCAGCTGGATGAGGACAAAGGAGAACAGGACCTGCTTGAAGAAACAGCGGAAAAAGATACTTCTTTGGAAAAGGGGAGAAGAACATGGGCCTCACTGTTGAAGAAGGTAAATCTGAACCGAATGTTAAGAATGTTCTTGTTGAGTCCACCATAGAATCTGTTCTTTCGGAACAGGAAAGAAGAGCAAAACAAATCTCTTAACATTCATGTAAGATGGATCCCAAACCCATTGATGAAGCTAAAGACCTGCTCACCAACAAACTCTCTCACACAGTAGATGGTTCGGACACTGCATGGAGAGGCAAATTTGATGATAACCTACTGTTTTTTAAGTTTCGTTCGATAGAACAACGTATTGCAGCCTTAAAGCTTAGGGGCAATCTCAAAGGCACCTTTATTTTTATGGATGATGACCAAATCCTTCTTGAAGCAAAAGAAAGAGGCCAAAAGGTAGTTTTCATCGACGGGAAACCGAGATTTTATGACAAACCTGCATACTAGGGTCTCGGGGCTCCCGGGCTTAGGAGCAGCCCGAGATCCCCGAATAAGCTCAAATTAGGCTTTTCGAATTGTAATGGTTTTCATTCATCATCAACAACATGTGATTTACAAGATTTTCTTGGTCGATGTGACATTCTTTTATTGGCAGAAACTCACGAGTCTTAAGTATTGTCCTCTTCCGTGTGTTAAGGATCATTCTTGGTACTCAGCATTCAGACCATTTATGAGGGGGAAAACTTCACGTGGATCAGGAGGAGTGGCCTACTTATATAGGGATGCTTGTTCTTCAGTTTTCAGGTTGGTTAAGCAGGATTCATTTGCTTGCTTCATTTGGTTTCAGTTTTTTGGACAGGCATTGGGGCTTTCTCAGGATGTATTCTTGGCAGTTTGCTATATTGCTCCTCAGACTTCTGTTTTTGTAGATTTTGGTGGTGACCCATTCCAGGTTCTTTCAGATGACATAGCCAGTTTCTCTCTACAGGGGTATATCTTATTAGCGGGAGATTTTAATGCCCGCACGTCCACGAAACAGTCTGAGTTTCACGCTGATGAGGGATCACTTCCAGCTTTATCCCTTGGATACAGGATTAAGCAAGACTTCACAGGATGCAGAGACACCAGTGACTTCTTTCGGTGAGAAGCTACTTAAGCTGATTGAGGCACATTCGTTGACCATCTTGAATGGTCTTTCGCAGTGGCCATCCTCTTCTTCATTTACATGTCACCCACATGGGGGGGCAAACAATGTGGTTGACTACTTTATTGGATCACCAACTTTGCTCCCTCACCTATCTGACTTTAGTATCTGTTGCATCTCCCTAAGATCTCCGATTGCCTTGAGGGTTACTGCACACCCCATACCAGTGACGACGCAACCGTATCCGCCCATCCATAGGGTCACAACCGACCCACCCCCATGCACTAGAGCTATCGACATAATTATGCCTAGTCAAGCCGGTAGACTAAGTGAATGGAAAGAGGGAAACCCCACCACTATATAGGCATAGCTTAGTGGGTCCCATCAAGCACGGTCCTGTCGGTGACACATGACCACCTAGGATGGTGACGCGTGGCACCTAAACATGTCGATAACACTAGACCTGCGTCATGCGCCTTGCGAGGCCGTCACTGAAGGGCATACCGTAATGGTACATAACATCCCCCCCCCCATAAAAACTTCCTTCTATGGGAAAAAACCAAGGAATCTAAGTCTCAAATCGTCTCCCCTTTCCCAAGTGTCCTTGACTTACCTTTCCAACGAATCAGATGTTCAAAAATCAAACGATTTCTCAGCTGATGACATCGGGTATCCATGATCCTTTCCAATGTTTGAGGGTACCTTCCGAACCGTGTTTGAATCAAGTTTGAATCGGGAAAGAATCGACTTCTCCAGGTTCGAACCGGTGAATCGGTTTTAGGGTTTTTTTTTAAAACATTAATGTCACAGCATACATATTACATATTACATATGTCATATTCCAATGTACCATGTGCATGGTTAGTTAGTGGTAAATTAGCAAATGTTCAATGATTCGAATTTCACGAAAATGACAAAACACACACACACATTGTCAAACACACACACACACATTTGTCAAACACACACACACACACATTTGTCAAACACACACAAAAACACACACACACACACATTTGTCAACAGTCACACACACACACATGTCAACAGTCACACACACACAGCTCCACCCTTGTCTCTCTCTCTCTCTCGGATCTCTCTCTCTCTCGGGCGCGAAACTGTTTGGATCTCTCTCTCTCTTGAGCGCGGATCCTGTCTCGGATCTCTCTCTCTCTCTCTCTCTCTCGGGTGCGGAAATCTCGGAACCTTCGGGATTGAAACTCTATTGCGAGGAGTAGGACGTCCGACGAGCAGGTAACGAGTTTTTTTTTTTTTTTGTGGAAAACGGTTCGAACAGCAAAAAAACGGTTCGAACTGGACCTTTTCAAAAAGGACTTTCAAATCGCGGTTCTTTCAACGAATCGCGATTCGACACAACATTGATCCTTTCTGGTTCATTTGGTACAAAAGCAATCAAATCCTCCAATAACACTAGATCATCTATGGGAATCAGGTCATCTTTCCCACCAAGTCATTCCTTTAAACGACTAACATGGAATACAAGATGGACCTTAGTTCCAACAGGGAGTTCTAGTTTATACGCAGCCCTACCAATCTTGTAAGAACTTTGAAAGGACCGCTAAAATGTGGAGATAACTTCGGACATTTCCCCGTTCGAAGTGTCTTAGAGTCTTTTGAGATTCTAAGATACACCCAATCACCGATCTCAAATTCTCGAGGAGCGAGGCTTTGATTAGCATAGAATTGGGCTCATCCTGAGCCGATCTAATGCTTTCCCTAGCCACTTGCAACATTTCCTGCATATCATGCAAGAAATCCGCTGCAGCTTGCACCTTGAGGCCTTTGAGTCCAACGGAGATAGGGGAACGAGGCTGAAAGCCGTATAGGAGCATAAAAGGACTGAAACCAGTGGCAGAATGCTTCATACTATTGTATACGAACTCAACCATTGGGAGGTACTTTTCCCAATCTGATTGTCGCCTAGAAACGTATGCGCGAAGCATATCTTCCATCAACTGGTTGACACGTTCGGTCTAACCATCGGTTTCTGGGTGATCCGTAGACGATAGACTTAAAGTAGTTTCCAGTCTCTCAAAGACTACCTTGCAGAACTTGCCAGTGAACTTGGAATCACGATCACTAACAATATTGTTCGGCAAACCATACAACCTGAACAACTTTTCAACGAAGAGTTGAGCAAGTTTTGAAGCTTTGGCAGTAGTTTTTGTTGGAATAAATTGCGCCATTTTGGTTAGCCTGTCAACTACTACCCAAATGGCATCGTGATCCTTCCCAGATTTAGGAAGTTCGACCACAAAATCCATGGAAATACTTTCCCACTTCTTGCTGGGAATTTCCAACGGATGTAACAGACCAGCTGCTTTGAGTCTTTCCGCTTTATTTACTTGGCACTGTTCACACTTTTGAACATATGCCTCGACATGATCTTTCATTTTTGGCCAATAAAATTCTCTTTTAACAAGGTCAAGTGTCCTCAGTATACCAAGGTGTCCCACACTAGGGCTATCGGTGGCACTCATGCAGGATTTGGGCCCTAATGTCCGCGATATCTGGTACACAAACTTTTCCTCTACGGAAAAGTAAACCATTCCGAATGGAATAATCATCAAGTATCTTCTCTTCGAAAGATTTCTTAGAATCCTGCTTTCCAAGATTATTTCTCATAATAGAGCTTCCTGCCAAGACTTCTTGCCAAGTACGACCAAAAAACTCATCGGTTCGACAAAGATCTCGCAAAGAAAGATACAACTCGGATTGGAACTCAACAAAGCATAACTGATTAACCTCTCCAATCCGGCTCAAAGCATCAGCGACACAATTCGACGTACCCTGACGGTACTTAATGGCGAATTTTCGAACTCTTGTATGAGTTCCTACCAACGGGCCTTACGACCCCTAAGGTCTGAGGCATCACAGATATACTTAAGAGACTCGTGATCCGTCATAACCATGATTTCAGATCCGTACAAATAATGTCTCCAGATCTTTAGCGCATGGATGACAGCAAAAAGTTCCTTCTCATAAGTAGAATACCTACTTTGAGTTGGGTCCAACTTCTTGCTTTTGAAAGCCACAAGTCTACCATCCTGGTAAAGGACTGCACCCACCGCATAGTCAGTAGCATCCGTTTCCACTAGGAAAGGTCTGCTAGGGTCCACTATGTGTAAGATAGGGGCTATAGACACTAACATCTTCAAAGCTTCAAAGCTTTGATTAAGTCCATCGGTCCAAATAACAAGTGGACTGATTTTCGAACGCCTTCCGACCTTCTTCTTATTACCCTTTTAGTTTTTCGTTTGGCTTTCTTCACTCCCTTAAGAAGATTCGTTAGAGGCAATGCAATTAAGGCATAGTCTTTAATGAATTTATGGAAAAACCCTGTGAAGCCCAAAAAAGATTTAACTTCCCTAATGGTTTTCAAGATAGGCCAATCACGAACTTTCTGGACCTTACGTAATCGATCTCAAGGCCTCGATCGGAAACGATATGTCCCAAGTACTTGAGTCTTGTTTGAAAGAACTCACACTTAGACTCCTTAGCATAAAGCTTTGTCTGCCCAATGCCTTAGATTATCTAAGACTGTATGCAAATGCGCCTCATGCTCCTCAAGAGTCTTACTATAAAGCAGAATGTCGTCCAAAAATACCACGAGAAACTTCCCTAGATATGGACGAAGAATATCGTTCATCGTCTGTTGGAAGGTTGTCGGGGCATTAGTTAGACCAAAGGGTAAAACTAAAAATTCCTAATGGCCATACCTAGAACGAAAATCAATTTGGAAACATCCCCCTCGTGAATTCTAATTTGATGATACCCCGACCTAAGGTCCAATTTGGTGAAATACTTAGCACCATTCAATCGGTCCATTAAGTCGTCCATCCGAGGTGAGGGATAATGGTTCTTAATAGTCATTTTAATAAAAAATTTGTAATCGACACAAAGACGAAGGCCGCCGTCTTTCTTGCCGGTTAACAAAACAGGAGCTCCCCAAGGGGACTTATTGGGCCTAATGTGGCCCTTAAGTAATAACTCCTTAAGTTGACTAGCAACCTCATCTTCTTCCTTTGGGCTCATCATGTAGGGAAAAAGCGATACAGGAGAGCTGTCGAGAAGGAGATCTATGTGATGTTCTCCCCGAGAGGGGGGAAGACCCTTAGGCAACTGCTCATGGAATATATCACTATATTCCTCCCTAAGTCTTTTAAAGATTTTGCCCTCAGGCGTAGATTCTAGATTAACATCAGAAAAAGACATTGTTTTAGGGAAAGACGATACATCAACATTGAAAGTATGAGTAACAAAAGCATCCATGTACGATTCATCTTTCAGATAACATAAATACAAATGATACTCATAATCTAAAATGCATTGATTAGCCTCATGAGCACTTACAAAAGGTGGATCAGGCTCATCGCCTTTAAGACAAACCATAGAGCCATTATGCAAGAAAGATATACTATGTGAAACATAATCTTTCTTTAACAACTCATTCCTAGCATGAAACCATTCCTTACCTAGGATTGAATCTACCTTATCAAGATTCATAACATGAAAAGACAAATTATCTACATAGTTCTGAATCTTTAACGGCATGTGGGGGACAAAGTGGTCCCAGACCTGCTGCTCCCCACCAGCTGCCATCCTAACCACGTACTTGTGGTCACTTGGTGCGGTTGCCAACTGCGGCTTCTGCATCAACTTAGCATTAATAAAATTATGCGTAGAACCATCGTCAAAAAGAACACTCACAGGTTGGCTATTTACGAACCCACTCATACGAATGAGGTCGTGAGGTCCAAAAACCGCAGTGTTAAAACAACAATTACTACAAACTGTTTCATCTTTAAAAGATACATCAATGCAAGAAATAGAAGAGTTACCTGGTGCCTTAAAGGAGCAGCCACCCTTCTTCCGTCTCTTCGGGTAGTCCTTGGAAAGGTGCCCCTTCTCCATGCAGGAGAAACACAACCCGTCGATTTTGGCCTTATCAAAGTCAGCTCTCTCCAACCGAGGGCGCTTTTTTTTCTTTTTCGAAGGGGAAGCTTCGTCAACAATACGCACTTTTTCCTTTTTGAAGGAAGGGCCCGAAGAGGGTTTGTCTTTGAAATCCAGCTTCTGCTGCTCTTTGGGGGTCATTGTGTGCGTATCGTCGAAAATTCGAGCGAAACATACGGCATCCTCTAAGGATTGTGGTTGATTGCGGCGGACCTCCAACTGATATTCTTTGGGCAAGCCCAAAATGAAATGCAGCTTAAGCAGAACTCCGTCTATGCGGTTAACAAACCGCGAAGCTGCCTCTTGGAAGTCTTGCAAGTAGATATCCAATGGTTTCGTCCCCATTTGCAAAGTTGCAAATCAACGATAATATTCAAAATCGTCAAGGACAGGCATAAAGGCGGCCTTAAAGGCTACCTGAAAGTCATCCCAAGTTAAGGGGACTGTAGCACGCTCCTTAAGATCTTGCCACCATAAATATGCTTTTCCTCGCAAAAACATAATGGCAGTAGCAATCCGGGAGCTGTCTGACAGATCGTGCATGGAGAAATGTGAAGTCCATCGATCAAGCCATGCCAAGACCACGGCTTGGTGTCTATCCTTTTTCTCCCCAGTGAAAAACTCCGGGGTAAACATCGGGTTAAGAAGTGCCTGCCGAGATTGGGACATAGCCCACAGCAACTCGGTCTCCGCCCGTTCATGCGTAGAGCGCATGTCGATAATTTGTTCTTGCAACAAATTTATCGCACATGTCATTTGCTCCATATCAGTCCTCGGGGGACTTGGAGTCTGAGAAACATCCATAGGAGTATCCATGGCAAAAGCAGTATGCAGCAAAAAGTTAGAGGAAAAACGGAGAACAACGGTATCAAAACCGTTAAAAACTGACAACTAGAGATGAAGGGCTCAAGAAAATAAGACAGCTTGAGCACTCAAAAACTCTACAAGCAACTTTGAGAATGGGGTAGAGGAAAATGAACGTACTTCCTTTACTCCCTCCCCCAAAGCTCTTGCAAAAAGGACAAGTGGGGCCCCAAAAAGGCCCCAAGTGTCCTTTCCCATACTTTGGAGATCTATAGATACAAAGAGTGAGAAGGAGAGAGGTACGAACATGAAAGGACATCTTTTCCAGAATTTGGCTTGGTTTCAACTTTTAAGTTAAAAAAGTTCATAAGCTCCTCTAAGATTTTCATCTTAGAGCTTATAGTTCAACATAGGAATTAACTTTCAACTTACAAGAATTGTTTAACAAGCTTTAGCTTACTACCTTCTCCTAGGAGGGCGCGCCTCATGGCTCATTCCAAGACCAGAGGTACAAACAGGTTGGGAGAGGGAAGAGTCATATCAACTCACCTCCCCCCCTCCATATAGAAAAAGGCATCACGGCCGCAGGCTTGCAGCGCGCTACTTGCTGCTCTGCGGCGGTGTACAGTATGAGGATAGGGGAGGTATTAACTCCCCCCCCTCCCCCCCTTTCTTCTGCCAGACTAGCACTCAAATCGCGGGACCAGCCAGCGGCTGCAGACCGTACCCTTCCAAAGAGAAGGAATGGAATTTAATGTCTCCCCTCCACAACCTCAAGCCCGCAGGTACAGCCGTACCAGAACCAGAATTGGTTCTGACAATCTGTATCCGCGGCAGACCACCTCCTTTCCTTTAACTTTTTAGTTCTTCTTTAGAAAGGAAAATCTTAGAGTACAGTTATTGACGGTTTCTCCAAAGCTTCATAAAAGAAAATTTCTTATAAGATTTGGGCTATAGTTTTCTTTAAATCCACTATGTTTATAAGAAAACTCATAAACCAAGTTATAAACCTTCATAAGCAAAGGTTCATACAAAGGGAAAAACTAAAGCCCCAAAATTAATTCCTTCGAAGCCACAAATTTAACCCTTTCAAAAAATCATTTGAAACAAAGGTTAAAAATATCAAACCGCCACATTCCTTTTAAAAGAATAACAAACTACAAAGGTAATAAAAGGGGAACGAGTGCACCTAACAAAGATAATCGGCTGCTCTCATACCAAATGTTACATCTCCCTAAGATCTCCGACTGCCTTGAAGGTTACTGCACACCCCATACCAGTGACAACGCACCGTATCCGCCCATCCATAGGGTCACAACCGACCCACCCCCATGCACTGGAGCTATCGACATAATTATGCCTAGTCGAGCCTCCTGTGATAACTGGCGTCCCATACCACCAGCCATCACCCTCGGCTCTCCCTAGCATACATCTCCTGGCCTGGAGATACATCCTGGCTCATGCACGTGCTCTCCATCCACCAACTCCCGGGTAGACTGAGTGAATGGAAAGAGGGAAACCCCACCACTATATAGGCATAGCTTAGTGGGTCCCATCAAGCACGGTCCTGCCGGCGACACGTGACCACCTAGGATTAAACATGTCGATAACGCCAGACCTGCTTCATGCCCCTTGCAAGGCTGTCACTGAAGGGCGTACCGTTATGGTACATAACAGTATCCTACCTCCTACCTTATCAGACCATTCCATGTTGTCCATTTTCATTGTTCATGTCGCCCCTCCGCCCAATGTACTGCGACCACGCGTCACTCGTCCCCACATTAAGTTTTCGATTCATGGCACTTCTGCTTACTCTTCTTCTTTGATGTCTCTCCTTCGTGACTACCCCTTTTCATCCTCTGTTGAGCACCAGGCTATTTTCCTTTCACAGTCTTTACTATATGCTGCTTCTTCTTCATATCCTGTAAAGTTTAATTCCACTCATAGACGTGTGCATAATAAATGGTATAATACTGAGTGTTCTCTTATGCATAAGCAAGTGGTGCATGCCAGGTTTCATTCTCCTACGTCACTTGTTCAAGAAGAAAGAATTTATCGCACACTTGTGAGAAAGAAAAACAAGACATACTTGCAAAAAAGAGGTCAAAAGCTAATAGATTCTCTTGTTTCATCTTCTTCATCTTATTTTTGGAAGACCACCTCCAAGAAGTCTTTCACGACTGCTCCTGTTGCTATCGAGTCTTGGGGGGAGTATGCTATACGTCTATATACTGTTGATTCTTCCCCTATTACTCTCTCATCGAGACCTACTGAATTTACATTGTTTACCCCTTCTTTGATTGAAGATGCTATTAAACGAGCCCAAAGTCACAAAGCTGAAGATACTAACTCACTTAGTGTTGATTTCCTTAAACATGTGGCTCGTATAGTTTCTCAATACATCTCTCATACCTTTAATCAGGCTATCATGTTTGGTTTCCCTACTGCCTGGTGCACTAACCTTCTACATCCTATACTTAAAGCTGGTGATCTAATGAACGTGGAAAATTACCGCACGATTATGATTAGCCACATCATGGCTAAACTTTTTTGGCTCGGTCCTACAGTCTATTGTTAGCTAAAAAGCGGAAGCGGATGGACTATATGCTCTTGGCCAAGCAGGCTTCAGGACTGGATATTCTACTATGGATGAGATTCTTATCTTGTGATGTATCAATGATTTTGAAATTTGAATGTGAATATTGCTTTTTAGATGTAAATTACATAACTTAGTATTCTATTTGGTCTGAAATTTGAGCTTTAAAGTGCAATTAGAAGTTTAGAATTTTATTCAAATCTTCCTAGGTTTAAAAAATGAAAATTTGATGACCTGGCATAATGACGTGGCATATTTATCCGTATGTGTATTCGAGATTTCCATATTTTGAGATGTAGTATTGAAAATCTTTTCATATTCTGGTAACTATGTTGTCACCAAGTATGGGGAGTATTTGTTGCAACCAAGCGAAGCCCATGAGTTAGCCATTTACACTAGCTTAGCTTGTTGGCCTCAGTCTAGCAGATACAAGTGCCACTCTCATAGTGGCGATAACAGCATCGTCAACTTCCTCATGGGGTCACCATCCTTCATTCCACTAATATTTGACTTCCATATCTTCCCCACTACCCTTTCTAATCGCTCCTTTCTGTCCCCACTACCCCTTCTAATCACTCCTTTCTCTCTTTCCAATTGGTACTATCATACCCCTAAAATTGCCACCCTTCTTTCCATTGATCGTGCATCCCTATACACCTTCGACCATTCTTATATGACACCATATCAAAAATCCCTCACCTGACTACTTCCCCACTTTCCACATGATAGCTCGTTGGAGACACAGGCCAACTTCTTCACCACATCACTCCACATTGTTGCCTCATTGTTTTTCCCCGCTAAGCCCCGCAGACATACGCCCACACCATCTTGTTCCATACAACATCCTTAGTATGATGACTAGTGTCAATTTTTACACCATCGAGTAACCCATGCATGACGTACACATGAACCTCACCTTCTACATATTGCTCTCTGGTCCTACCATCGTGGACTCCATCACAAAAAGTGGGCCTTTGATGAGTGTGAAGGGAAATAGCTTGTCAACCTTCTTTTCGACTCTTCCTTGGGTACTTTTAGGCGAGAGTTCATCCCTCATACCCCACCCCCCTCTTGGATGATACTTATGCTAATACGTTATATACGATAGCCACTGACCCGCTCATCTCCATCCCTCTCTACTAACTCATGCTACCGACCAACCGTTGCCCATTTTGGCCACTATCTTTAATCATGCAATTGTCTCTGGCTTCCTTCGTCCTAGTGCACTAACATCATCATCCCGCCCACAAAAATGGTGCCCCCATGAATCCAAGAAAATACCGTACTATCATGATTGGACACATCATATCAAAGTTGTATGGCACTATCTTTTAGTCGCTTGTAAGTTCCGAGCCTAAGACCAAGAGATTACACAAATTGGGCCAAGCAAGTTTTAAGGCTCATTATTCCACTATATACCATTTTTTCACTCTGAGCTCTCATTGAGGAGGCTAGACACTAGAGGGAGCAGGTTCACTATTGTTTTGTTGACTTCAAAAAAAGCCTTTGATTCTGTCCCATGATCTCTACTCATGTAGCGGCTCCGAGATCTTGGTTTCTCCACTAACGCAGTTTTGATGGTGATGGTGCTATATGAGAGAGTTCTAGGTTGTTTCGAGAGTGACATAGGTGTCTCAGAGCAGATATGGAGCACCATAAGGGTGAGGTAGGGTTGTTCCCTCTCACCCATGCTTTATATTTTGTACATTGATGAGCTTGAGAGGGTCATTGTGTAGTGTGGAGGTGTAGGTTGCAGACTTGGCGACATACTGATTGTCATTCTTCTTTATGCAAACTATTTGGTTCTAGTCTCCCCAACTAGAGAGGGTCTACAAAGACAGTTGGACAGTCTTCATGCTTTATGTACTAGATAGGGTTGGGGCTATTGCGAAAACCAACGTTATGGTCTTCAATACATCCAAAGCTTTCATACGGCGACAAGAACTCATCTTCGATAAACATCCACTAGAGGTTGTGTCATCTTACACATATTTAGGTGTGCTTTTTATGGGCCCTATATTTGGTATGAGACAGGCAGCCACTAGACCTAGGAAGGGCCACGCTTCTCTAGTCCAATTGGAGAGTTTATGTTTTCGGAAGTTCATTCGAGATGCCCCAAGTAATAAGTATCTACTTTTTGATACCATTGTTGCCCCCACAACCTTGTATGCAGCAGAGGCATGTTGTGCAGGTCTCATCTCATCCGATTGGGCCACTATTTCACGTATGTAGATTACTATGTTGTCACGCATGATACACATTAAGCCCTTTGTCCCATATCAAGTATGCTAGCAATGTTTGTAGTCTCCCCTCTACAACTTGGTGCCATTTTTCAGCTCATCATGTGTTAGTGCCTTTACTCCCAGTCCCGGTTATTTACAGTTTTCAGAGACACATGTACGTTTTGTAATTATTGTAATTACTAAAATGGCTAAGTCACCGGTCTGTGGTGACCATAAGTAAATTGTAAATAAACTGTAATTAGTTGGCATTGGATGTAATTAGTTGGCATTGGACCTCAAAGAGTCGTGCTTAGCTTTGGCATGGGGTATTGGGTCATTTATGAGGAGTGGCTGGACTGACCTCCTAAAAAGTAGGAGTTGACTAGTCAACGGGACACGTGTCATATGCTCACTGGGACACTTGGTCTAGTGAATGAGTGAAACATGTTAGGGTTGACCGGTCAAACATGACACGTGTCACATGCTCACTGGGACACTTGGTCCAGTGTATGAGTGACACATGTCAGCCTACTCACTTGCCTATGTGTCAGAGTACTGCCAAGTGGCAAGTGTCGACTGTGCATGGAATTGGCCATGTGTCGACGTTAGGAAAGGTCAGGGTTAAGGGGTGCTTGAGGATTGTACATAAGTGAGCCTAGAGAGAGGCATTCCTCATCAGAAGCTATGCAGCAAAGGTTGGGAGGAGACAAGGCAGCCAGCTCCACCATGTTACATGTGCTCTGATGTTTGTACATGCAGGAAAATCGATAGGAATCGAGATTGCTGATTGCTGCACATGGGATAAGCTAGGTTTTAAGTCAAGTTTCAGATGTGGAGTCTGACATCATGTATATTCAGAGAGACGGGATGTTATCGGATTCTGAACAAAGATACACACAGGCAACACTTACCTCCTTTTGACATCTTTGTTACCAAGGTTATTGAGTGTCATGGTTTTCCCAAGCCTCTCAACCTACTTGAGACATTTGGCATCTTTATCACAAATCTTCCCTCATCAATCATCAAATGGTCCATCTATCATGCATATCTTGATCACGTGTGGTACAGCCAAATGGAAGTTAAACTCAACTCAACTTTTGGTGTTGGATGTGGTAGGGTTCTCTTGCCGCACTATTTGGATTCAAGACTATCTCATGATCTCAAGTTCATGTTTGGCTATTTTTGAGTCTCATCACACCAGCTTACACACCAGCTTACGATAGAGACTGAGCGCTTCCAGGGTTGCACAAGAGAGGAGAGTATTTGTCACCAATGTGCCTTGGGTGAGGTGGACTCAAAGGAACACTTTATCTTCAAATGTCCTGTCTACTAAGAAATTCGAAGGAGATATTACTTCTTATTCCGGGACACTAATCATGTTGTGCTCTCTCATATCGTATGTGGACTTACATTGTGTTGCACTCATGGTACGGAAGACGTTCTTACTACGGCAAGACACGTCAGACAGATCAGCGAAATCTATCTCATACAAAAAATTTAGATCACATCTCTCTTCTCTAGGAGAGAAGACCGCAGACAGATCTGGACTCAGATGATGGTGATAACTGTGAAGCTCATTTCTTGTAAGGATACTTACAGCCTTTTATTCTACTAGTGCAGGCAGTCGAAAAAGTCTCCTGGAAAAAATATGGCAGTCGGTTACCCACGAAAACACTCACTGACCAAATTAAGAATGTTTCTCTCACAAGGAGAGATTATTCCATCTGAATGAGATGCCTCTTCAAATCACGTGTTTTTTGACTAAAAGAAACGAAGAACGAATTGAAATCTTCTAAAGCATTCTACGACTGAAAGAAAATAAAGTTTCTGAGAATTTTATGTATGGGGGAATGGCTTTAGATTGACCCTTCTACCAGGCAACAGACTCATTGAGTTATGGATCATACTTTACATTATAGCTGTGAAATATTTTTATTGCCCACATTTTTTTACTTTTAGCAGGATTTATTGTCCTATTCCAACTTCTTATCGGATATTTTATGGGCCATAATCTGCTTTTCAAACTTTCTATGGACTTCATAATAAATAATCTGTCCGCATATCACTTTCACCAAAGTTTATAGTCTAATATACATTTGTTCTACTGTCTCATGTTGAACTTTTTGTTTTTTTAATAAAATCCGCCCTCAAATTCCTGAGGAATGCCAACCTTTGCCCGATTCAATGCTCTCCAGGAATAAACAGTGAAATTCCCCGCCAATTCTCTACTTAATTTGTAAATGCACGTAGTAATGAAACGGTTGTTCTGTGCCCAATTGGAGTGACATTGAGAAATAAAGAGCACCTATTTCGACCCGCAATAACAAGTTCCAAATTTGGTAACAATTTGGACAGAGCACGCGCTGTGGATCCTCCCACCCGTCCGGTACCTCCAACCACCACCACTCGCTTGTTGCTTCCCAGCTCGCCCCCGCCATTCTCAGCAGCGCAGCGCACCCTTCCCATCCATCTTTTGCAAATGCTGCATGTTGGATTTTGCAGCTGTACGCTGCATATTCCAAGCATTCTCTCTCTCTCTCTCTCTCTCTCTCTCTCTCTCTCTCTCTCTCTCTCTCTGCTTTCAAATAAGGCTGGCCAACGAATGTGCGACGATGATGAAAAAGAGGCTCTAAGCTGCGCCACATCTTCGAGGCAGCCCCTCATATAAAAAGATCCCCACTTTGTTGAAGTAGCATGCTTTTGAGGCTACACTAAGGGCAAGTCATCCATTCCTTGGTTCATCGTCATGTCTAGAGACTAGAACTCAAGCTTTGGCCTTTGATGACGTCGTGCACCTTGGAGCTAGGTGACAGTGGTCTTGATGTAGGGCATATGTGACAGTTTTCGATTGGTTGTGGCTGCCTTTAAAGGTTGGATGCCTTTGAAGGTAGGCCTTTGGATGCCTTCCTAGTTGGTACCGTGTGTTGTTATCACTTTGTCACTATTAATTTTGATCATAGCTTCATGTCTCCAGCGAAATTGCTTATCCCAAACATAAGACATAGTTGTGTTATATTATTGGTTATAAGCTTTTCAAGAGGTGTCCAAAAACTCAAAGAAAAAACTCAATCATGGTAGCATTTGTGGTAGTAGTTGGGAAACTTTGAGAAGGATCAAATCTAGGAAGCAAGATATGGAATCATCAAGGAATGTGAGGAAATAATTCAAGAAACTTGTGGTAGCCACTGCCCCAAAAGAGGAGCTAAGTGCGTGATTGAAACAAACCAAAAGAAATATGTGAAGAATCGAGATATGTAGGGAGGGGATCGCATATTCATAGTGGTAGATACATGACCAAGATATGTGAAGGATCTAGATATGTAGGGATGGAATCACATATTCATAGTGGTAGATAGCATGACCAAGATATTTAATTTATCCCACAAAGACTATTGTTTCTCAGATCATGTATCGGTTTATGTAGAGTGCTTCCAAGCTACAATATGGATTGCTTCATAAGATAGTCAACAATATAAATGTCATACTTATGAGCACATTTTGGTGATAATTCTTTTCCTAGCTAGGCTTTAAGCTATCACATGGCCCTTCCTACCGTCCACAAACGAATGGTCAATCTTTAAAGTTCTCTATAACAATATTCGAAGCACTTAGTTTTGATAAGTAGAAAAATTGAGGTAAATGGTTAAGCCTAGTCATAAAATGTTACAATACCGTATAGCATTTTATTTATAGGTATGAGTCTATGTGAAGTATTGGGCGGATACTTATGTTGACTAACCATATCCGCATTGGATAGGAAGATCTAGACTCAAAGAATAAAAGAGGACATTGACGGGATGTAGAAAAAAGTACTTGTAGCCTTCCATGACAAGTGTTGACAAGTGTTGGAACTCAACACGAAAGCTACACAATGAGTTTTGATACACAAATCTAGCTCACAAACTCTATGGACCATTTTAGGTTTTGAGACGGGAAAATCAGCTTATGAATTGGAACCTCAAGCATCAAGATAATTTTTCAATACATTTTATCTCTCCAATCTCAAGGAGCGCACAACATCAGTTGTACAAGTTACACTATACCTACCACTTATTAGGAAGCTAGTTGAATCGAATATACACTTGAGTGCAAGTCAGTGGTGACCCCAAAAAAACCTTCACAACACGATGATCATGGAGAGTTGAACCAAAGAGAATGAGGTACACAACAAAGATGTCTTGTGGGCAACCAAAGTATTACTACTAGAGTTTCCATTTTTTTAACCCAACATAATGTAGAGAATAGTTAGCCCTCAATCCAAAGCTTGTCATAAAAAAGTGTTCGTGCGCAGCGAAATGAGATATTATGACTCTTTCCCTAAGTATGACTACGCCTATCAGAGACGAACAGGGCATTAGTGATAGAAATCACGGCCGTTCGGATTACGTAGCCAAACGCTAATTGAACACCAGAAAAATAACCTTTCACGAACATCTAGACAAATTATTTGTCGCGAATGATTCGCGAAGAGAGAGAAATAGCTCGACTGATAATTAGTCACGAATCATTTGCAAAGAGAGAGACTAATTACCAAATTGAACAACTGGAAAAGTCAGACATAATGAAATCAAGCATAGTAATACTGACACAAATTTGAATGCAGAACAAAGAGCTGTTATCAGATTAAGTATATCAAATATACATGTCAATAATGCGGTAGAGCACAAGACAATAGCGGATAAAACCGCATGCTCTACAAAGCTAATTCAATTTGTAAAGGAATGAAACCTTATTACTGACGATAAAGAATCAATGCACAAGGCATCTACTTCGTCTATCTCTGATAAGCTTCCGATGCTAAATTTACACACACTTGATCTTCAATCTCTTAATCAACGATCAAGTTGAATACGCAAATGGTATTCAATATATATACATATTGTTACAAGTGTGCAGATGAAGAAAGTACAAAGTGGATGTGTTGTCTGTAGGAGATCGTGGGTGGCTGCAATCGTTGTCAAGTCTGTTAGCGCAGTTTCATGGGGCGAGTGTGAAGAGGCCGCGACGTCAGCCTTCGTTGAAATGAACGTTGGTGAAGATGCGAAAAATGCGACACTCTGTTGAAATGCCTTAGGATTTATTTACAGGGTGCCTTTTGCATTTTTGTAAGGCAGTGTTGCCTTTTTCGCCTATCACAAATCACAATGTAGAAATCTAACATCTACTACACATAGCATATGTAAACTCAATAAGATCTTGAGAAAATAGCATAAATATGATAATTTGTTGTTGTTGTACGTACAATGGTTGTACCACAACACCTTTCACACGTGTGAATCCAATACATAAGTCACAAAGGCATTCTACACACACAAACTCAAGACATGACCAAAACAATGCAAAAAAGGATATGGATATCCAAAGAGATCACTTCCATACGCATGAATGAGGGGAAAGAGAGAGAGATTATCTCTTCCCACGCTTGTACACTATATATAATAGGTCCTTGACCTATTTGGATGTGCTTGCCCAAGCTTATCAACATTTGGAAGGTTCTAGATCTATTTCAAACAATGGGCTAGATTCAATGCACCTAAACCAACCAATAACAATAGGTCTATATACGACCTTATCAACTTGCCTAACTTGTCAAAAATAGTAAATCAATTATTTTTTATGCCATATTGAGAATATAAAGTTTATCTCTAAGTTTAAAATGCATATTGGCCAAATTTGCCATTTTAAACTAGACATGATAAATCTCAACTAGTTGACAATTTCTCACACTACCTCCATGATTTGAGAAGTTTGCTCCTAAATTATAGGAAAATTCACCAAAAGTTTGCTCCTAAGTGGGAAAGGATCTCCATGGATTTCATAGTGAACTTGCCTAAGAACCAAAGGGTTATACGCTATTTGAGTCACAGTTGACCGGTTGAACAAAATGGTCCACTTTATTTCGACCAAAACAACCGTCAGAGCTCCAGAGTTAGCAAGATTGTTTATAAAAGGGTTATTTAAATTATACGATCTTCCTTCTGTCATAGTCAGCGATCAGGACAATAAGTTTGATGGAAATTTTTGTAGAGCAGTATTCCATCACCTACATACCAAATTAAATATGGGTACTACAAACCATCCACAGACGAACGGTCAAAAGAAAGAGTAAAGAAGATGCTGGAGGATATGATTCATGCATATGTCATCAAAAAGCAAACCAACTAGGAAGGGTATCTCCCTTTGTTGGAGTTTGCTTATAACAGTACCAAAACATTCAACAACGGGTACATCCCATTTATGTTGATGTATGATTTTCAGCCACGCCCATGCTCACCCACAGTTGTAGGGTTTAAGAATGAGAAATCCATAAAGTTTTTAGAGGACCTAAACCAAATGATAGAACATTCTAAGCATAGCATCAAACAATCTCAGGATCATGCCGGACATGATGTAGATCCGCACATATGGGATGTGCAGTTCTCTCATGGTGAGAAAGTCTACTTGCGAATCCCAGTTGACTCTAAAACCCTCAAAATCGGAGTGCATGCTAAGTTGTCTCCTAGGCCGGAAACTAGGCGAAGTCTCCTACAAGCTAGAACTCCCACGCTATTTAGTAAGGCTTTTTCAGTTTTTCATTTAAGTCAGTCATGAAAGGCCTTAGCCAGATCAGATAATCTGGTAGGAGACAATGTTCTAGTTCTCCCATTGAATTCCCAGCAACTTTCACATGAGCCAGAGGAGATTCTTAGTAGTAGAGAGATGCAGACCCGTACTCTATACCAAGAATATCTAATCAAGTAAAAGGATCAGCCTATTGAGAATGCCACTTGGGAAAAGAGCAACGTTCTTCACAAGTTATTTCCAGATTTTGTCTTAGTGGACCAAGTGGGCATGTTCAAGGCACACGCCCACCAGGGCAAGACAGGGTGAGTAGCGTGCATTGGTACGAGCCTACAGTAGGTCAAAGACCCATGGGCCATACCACAGGCATACAGGGCCTAACACAACTCAGGGACCATGTCAGTAGGAGGTGTCCCCGTCGTGCACCAACATGCAGTTGGCCATGTCAGATCCACGAGGCCAACACTTGGCAGCATGCATGCTACCAGTGCTCACACTGGGCTAGGAGGGACTTATTCCATATAGGGAGTTGGCAAGGCTGGGTGGATTAGTTAGTGTTTGCCCTACTATGGTGTCTAGGTCTTTTACAAGTAGTGCTAGTGCCAGTGGAATGATAAAGCGAATAAGAAACTTATAATACATACTTGGCTTAGCTAATAATCTATTGTTGGTTGGGACAATGATTGAGCAACAATTCAAGATTGAGTTTGATAGCAATAGATGCCTTTTCAAGGACATCAAAATTCACTACAATGTGATTGCTATAGGAGCTAGAGTTGACAGAAATCACCTCTACAAATTGAATGCAAGGTCTTTTGATCAAGCCATAGTAAGCACTATTGGTAGTCAAAGCGATCTTTGGCATCAATGATTTGGTCACATTAGTGCTCAAGTTTATAGATTCTCAAGAGAAGTAATCTAGTTATTGGATTTCATGATATCTCATTTGAAGGTAAAATCTGTGAAGGTTGCATTTCGAAAAAAACAGCATAGAGAGAGATTTCTGAAAAGTGGAGCAAGGAAATCAAGTGGCATCCTCGGATCTTGTCCACAATGATCTACGTGTTTTGATAGAATTTATAGATTTTTGAAAAGATCGAGGGATCAAGAGATAGACTACGACACCTTATTCTCCAAAGCAAAATGGAGTTGTAGAACGAAAGAAGATGGCTATGTTGGAATTCATGCTCAAGCCCAATTCTATTAGGTAATGAGCATCTTGGAAAACCATGTTTATACCTATCCTTAAAAAAAAATACAAACAAGAAAGAAGGCTCAAATTTTTTTTATAGCAAAAACTCGACTCACATTTTCCAAAAGTTTCCGATATTGTATCGACTCGAAAAATCTGAGATTTTTTGATATCCAAAAGTCAGAATTGTCCGATACCATATCGACTAGAAAAATCCATAGTTTTCTGAGATCCAAAAATCAGAATTTCTCGATATGGGATTGACTCGAAAAAATCGTGATTTTCTGAGTCATTGTAATTTTTGAGTCAGTGTATATTTTTTGAGTCTTTGTATATTCTCGAGTCTTTGTAAATTTTCGATACTGTCAGGAATATGTCTTGCGTCGCGACGCTGACAGTCTAACTAGTCCTGTACATACATTCACTGTAAAATGACGGCTACCTACTGCAGGATGGATGTAGTCCATTAAGTAGATTAATGTCAGTTTTCAATATACTGATCATCTGACTTCCAATCATCAAGGAAGATCTGCATTGGAGTCAACGCACTGATCAGGTTATCATATTGCAAGCATTATGTTGTAAATAGTCAAGTTCAGTTTTTCAAGTTTCAAGTTATCATCAACAAACTCAACTGAAGCCATTTTTGCGCCTACTGATTTGCGCCAGCTTCAAGCTCTTGTACTCACATTTTTTATAATTATCAGAATGCGATTTTTTGTCTACATTGTTGTTCTATTGCACATTTGGTATTCGATTTCATCTTGAATGCATTGGTAGTAACTGTTGCACTTCTGATCCATTAACCACTCGCTTCACTTCCGCTGCATATCTCGATTTTTCTTATTTCCGACATGGTATCATAGCAAATGGCTCAATAATCTGCATATACATTGCGGGTTATCAGTCTTGTTTTTGCCAAGACCTCATTTCAGCAAGTGCACAACCAACAGTTTTTCGATATCGTTGTTTTTATCAACGATCTCACTACAATACTAAAATGGATCCATCCTCTAGTTCTTCTCTCATTGACAAGCTTGATGGAGAGAACTACCATTTTTGGAAGTTCATTATGAGAGTCGTTCTACTAGCCAAAGTACTGTGGGACATAGTTGATGGCACTGAAATCAAACTAGAGGCTGATGTAGCTAGCATCACCAAATGGAGGCAACGAGATGGTAAGGCATTTGTCTTAATTAATTTGAATGTCAAAGACTCCAAAATCAGTCATATCCGATCTACACATACTACTAAGAATGCTTGGGGCATCCTAGCTACTCTCTATGACATTAGAGATGTCACTTCTAAACTTCATCTGAGGAAGAAATTCTTCACTTTGAGAATGTCTGATGCAGACACCATTTCCAACCATCTCAATACATTCAAAAACCTTATGGAGTAGATGACTGCAACTGGCTCACTCATAGAAGATTCTGATGCAGTGATGACTCTTTTATCGAATCTCCTTGAAGCCTATGAAACCTGGGTCATGGCCATTTCAACGCAACAACATCTCACTCTATCTAGAGTCATTTCGATGCTATTACAAGAGGAGATCAAAAGAAATGCATCCTCCTTAGGCTCAAGATCTGATCCTTAATCTCTGTATACAAAGAAAAATCAAAAGTTCAAATCAAAGAAATCCACAAAATCAGATTATTCTGATTGGAAGAGCAACATGCAGTCTGGATCGAATTTTGATTCTAGATCGAATTTTGGTTCAGGATCAAATTTTGGTTCAAGATCGAATTTTGATTCAGGATCAAATTATTTATCATTCCAGCCAATGTAGAAACTGTTCTGCAAATACTGTAAGAGGACTATTCATCTCATCAAAGACTATAGAACACTCAATTACAACAATGGAAGAAAGAAACAGTCCCAACAACAAGCCAATGCTACCTCAACCAGTCACTTGATCCAGCAACAAGAGGAAGATAAAGTTTCCTTCATAACCAAGGTCAGAAATCTGCAGGATATCGATTCCTGGTACTAGGACTCCAAAGGAACTCAACACATGACTCACCATCGGGACCAGTTTCAAAGCTACAAGCCTTTTACCCATTCTAGAGTTGTACAACTTGGAGACAACTCATCCCATTCCATTGAAGGTGAAGGAACAATCAGAATTGAATCTCAAAGAACTGATATTAAGTTGTTGTCCGATGTTTTACATGTTACCAAAAATATTCTTTATTACTAGATCTTGTGCATAGTGATATTTGTGGCCCAATGCAGAGTTCTTCCACAAGGGGAGCTCTTTATTTTCTAACTTTTATTGATGATTTTTCTCGAAGAACTGCAACTTATTTTCTAAAGAACAAATCTGAGACTTTCAAATTCTTCAAGCAGTTCAAGGCATCTGCAGAAAATCAAACCCAAAGGAAAATAAAAACTCTACATTCTGATGGAGGGGGAGAATACATCTCCACCGAGTTCAAGGAGTTTTGCAAGGCCTATGAAATACATCAACAATACACCACTAGCTACTCACCATAGTCCAACGGAGTAGCAGAAAGGAAGAATCAGACACTTATTGAAATTGCCAAAATGATGGCCCATGTTTCTCTTCCAAAGAAGTTTTGGGCAGAAGCTGTCACTACGGCTGCCTGTTTGCATAATTAATCCATCACTAAGGCCTTGAATGGCAAGACACCTTATGAGGTGTGGACTGGATTGAAACCAACACTCAAAAATATTTGAGTTTCTGGTTGCATTGCCTACACTCAGATCCCTGCTGATCTAAGAAAGAAACTGGGGGACAACACAAGTAGAAAATTGATTTTCATAGGCTACTCCTTGTTGGAAAGAGGGGTGTGAAGAAAGATAACTCAAAAAAGAAACGAACACGAAAAGAAGCAAACTCGAAAAAGAAACGAACTCGAATGGAAAATGTTCGTGCGCAGCGGAATAAGCTATCTCACTCTTTTCTCAAGCATGACTACGCCTATCAGTCTCGAACAGAACATTAGTGATAGAAATCGTGTTCGATTTGATTATGTAGCCAAACATTAAGCATCAAAACATCAGACAGATAATTGGTCGCGAACAGCTAGACAAATTATTAGTCGCGAATTTTTCGCGAAGAGCTAGACTGATAATCAATTACGAATTAGTTGCGAAAAGCAAGACTAAATATTAGTCGCAAACAGCTAGACTAATAATAATTCGCGAATAGAAAACCAGACAGAACGTAGAAAAGCATTGCAATATTGACACAAATTTGAACGTAGAACAAACAGAGTTGTAATCAGATTAAGTATAACAAAATATACAGGTCAATAATACAGGTGAGCACAAAACAATAGCGGATGTAATTGCATGCTTCACAAAGCTAATCACGCAATTTGTAAAGGCGATGAACCTATTACTGACAATACATCTGGATTCTCTCTTCTATTCTATTCTGATGTCGTTCTGAAGTCATTACATTATTTGAATACGCAGATGGTATTCAATATATACATAATTTTTATAGGTGTGCAAATAAAGAATTCAGGAGTGACCAATCTCGTTTATCTTCATGATCCAGGTTGAAAAACCATTCGTGTGCTCAATCGATCATGGTCATCGAGAAGAGTTGTACCATGGCTTCTGGAGATGTTTCGCCATAGACATCACATGCGTTCTCAAAGACTTGAAGAAATCTCCGAGGGTCAGAATTGTCGTCGTACTTAGGAAGATCTAGCTTTGGTGTTTGTTTTTCATAATGCAGTCCGTGGTTAGCAAAGGCCCTGTTTAAGTGAGCTCTTGCTTGTGAGGATTCAACAGCGTGAAATTGCAGTCAGTCGTATGCAACATCTGCTCTCATAGGTTCCCATCTCTCGAATGGGTTGGTAGATGGCTCATGGATTTGTGATTTCATTCGAGAGTACCTATTGTATCGATCCTGTTTTGTGGAGGGAGATACCATATCCGGTGGATAATCCTCTGTGGTATTAGGATCGTAAGGACGATCCATATGGAAAATCTAGAGTAGCTTAGGATAGGGTATTTAGGTCTCTTGGAATCTTTTTGTGGTTTTATGGTTTTTTTTTTTTAACACTTCGGGTTTAAAATATATCAAGGTATTTTAATCAGAGTATAGTGATTTGTATGTGTCCAAATATCACAGTGTTTGCAATGACGATTAAGATTTGAAAGATAGGCACAGTTGAGATGTTAATGGAGAGGCTCGGTCGAGATCTTAACGGAGAAATTCGGTTGAGATCCTGAGAGAGAGACCCGGTTGCGAACCTGACGGAGAGACGCGATTGAGATCCTGACGAAGAGACGCAGTCGAGATCCTGACGGAGAGACCCGATCGAGATCCTGACGGAGATACTCGGTCGAGATTCTGACGGAGAGTCGCGGTCGAGACCGTTATGTGGAGACTCGATTGAGATCCAAAGCGGAGTACTCGGTTGAGATCTGAGTTATGGCTTCGAGTTAATGAAAAGGCCCGGTTGAGATCTCAATGAAATTACTCAGTTGAGGACTGATCGATAAGTCTCGGTGGAGATTTCAACTGATTGCTTACATCGAGAGATGAACTCGAGACTCGGTCGAGATTATAAGTCAAGACTCGGTTGAGAGTTTACAAGTGGCTTCAGGACTAAATGAAATGGGGCTCGACCCGGTCCAGACATGGGTCATGGGAATCGGCCAGGTGATGAGCGTGAAGTCGCAGTCGAGAATAGAGCAAGACACTCGATCAAGACCAGAGTGACAAACTTGGTCGAGATGGCGGTCGTGAGACTTCAAGAGTTTGTTTGCTACCACAGATTAGACGGTTTTGTGAATATGTGTGTCTATGTAGTGGTGGAAATGGCGCCAAATGTCCACAGATTCCTCCAAAGAATCTGTCAACAAAAGTTTATTCTCTCATCTTGATTTCCAAATCTCTGGAAACCGGGTGTTTCTGCCCGTTCCAAGTAGCTGGCTCGTTAGGATTTATCTTCTTGGATTAAGTCGGTTCAGGCAAAAGGGTTTTACAATCTATTACTACATATTTTCTAGCCTGTCAATGGGATGATTAAGATTCGAACACATTCACATGCAGCCAAGACTCGTTCACAAACAAGTGAACAATCAACAATTCTTGCTACTATTTAACTCTAGATATTCAAAAACAATAATGCACCTAGATTAATCTACATATCAAGAACAAGAACAAGAAACTAACTACCTAGCAACATATTAGCAATCCAAGAATCAAGAAACACCATCTCTTGATTCTTGGATAACCCAAGAACAATAAAAACTGGATTGTTAGAAGATATGCAGGATCTGAACCACAATTCCAACCTATTTAGTTTACCTGGATGCTGGGAATCACTTAAACAAGAACAAGAAACTAATTCACACTAATCCACAATGCATGAAGAAAGAAAGCAGGAAGTTTACTCTATTCCACATCCACAAACAAGAGAAAGCAAAGCATGTTCATAGGAGATTCACTCAAGAAAACATCCATGAACAAGGAGCTCCAAGATTGCCAATAACTCGTGGAAGATCTTCTTTATTCAATCAAGAGGAAATGACAATACAAGTAAAGCTCCCTCACAAGAGAGGGGGTCTCTTAAATAGTCCAAGGGGCTACCCATGTGGAGCCTAAGTGGCAATTCCACAAACTTACAAATTCCAAGTGGAATTAACTCTTCCACTAGAGGTCACCATCAAAAGGTGGGTCACTCTAATTTATTTAAGAGGGGTCTACATTTATTACATTGCCTAGGAATAACACTAGCTCTTATATGGTCATTCCTTTGTCGGGATTCACCATGTAGGCTCACTTAAAGATAAATCTGTATTCCTAGCTAGAATTCCTCGACTCTCATCTTCTTCCTGCTCTCCTCCTTCTGAGACCTCCTCGGTCTAGAGTGAGAGGTGCTCTTCATTACAGCTCAGCTCGGCATCTGGGGGATTCTCTGGAATCTGCTAACAAGGAATAAGGTCTTAAAGTATTAAATGTAAATAGCTTCTTTGGTAAAATCAACTGGCCGAAGATTGCGAAAGCATGTGTCACAATTTTCGCTTACCAAAAGTGGTATGTATACTTAACATAAAAAATTCCACACTGGTGTCACAATTTTCGCTAAACACAGTGGGAATTATACATGAAGCGAAGGTGTCGGGTTTTTCGCATATTTTCTATATGCTGGAAACAAGTTGGAAACAAATACTAACAATGTCACATTTTTCAAAAAATGAAAACAACAAGTGGATGTGACAAGTAAATGGCAAGCGTACTAACAAAAGTTCTGGTTTTTCACAAAACAAGGTATGGAAAAAACATCAAAAATGAACATTGGTGTCGCATTTTTCGGCACAAATAAAACGGTGAACCTTACAAACGTATGTGGAACAATGATTGTCACATATTTCGCATTATTTGCAAAATTTGCGAAGTTGATCTTGTTATTTCTGTTTAGAATTCAGTCACAGTTGCTTCTGCTAATAACTGCTTTAATTTTTCGAAAGCGTCCTGGTGATCTTGTGACCAGTGATACTCAACAGATTTCTTTAATAAACATGTCAAGGGAGTTACTACTACAACATACTCTTTTATTATCCTACGATAGTATCCTACGTGGCCTAAAAATCCTTTAAGCTCACATAGATTGGTTGATTCATTCAATTCTAAAATCATTTTAACTTTTTTGATATCGGCTTGAATGCCATCTTTTGAAATTTTGTGGCCTAGCAAAATGCCTTCCCTCATGCCAAAATAGCATTTGGACAAATGCAATTTTAAGGATGTCTCTTGACATCCTCTTAAAGTTTTTTCTAATGCATCTAAATGATTTTTAGTGGATGAGTAAACACAGAAGTCATCCATAAAGATATCTAAGTATTTCCTCAAAAAAATTTGAAAGATATTCGTCATCATACGCTGAAATGTAGCAGGCGCATGACACAGATCGAAGGGTATACGCGTATAAGCGTAAGTCCCCCAATCAATGTCAAAAGTTGTTTTTGATCTATCTTCTTCCTTAATGAAGACTTGATTGTAACCAGAAAAACCGTCTGAAAAACTATATCTTTCGTGTCCAGCTACTTGGTCTAGGATCATGTCTATATATGGTAATGGATGATAGTCTTTTGCTGTGGCAGGATTTAACTTTCTAAAATCTTGACATACCCTTATTCTACCTGTCTTCTTCTTGGGAAGTATCACAATAGGTGATACCCATTCGCTACTTAGAACAGGATATATGATACTCGCTCTTATGCATTTATCTAATTTATCTTTCACTAATAATAAATACTTTGGATTTAACATGTATTGTCTTTGCCTAACCGGTACGGCTCCCTGGATCAAGTCTATTCTATGCTCTCCCCATTTAACCGGTATACCCGTTAAATCTTCCATTCCCCAAGTGAATACATTTTGATATTTTTGAAAGAGTATTATGTACTCTTTCCGCTCTTGGTGTCTGGCTGGTGTTTATACAAATTCATAATTTTTCCCTTACTAATTTCTATTTCTACGTAATCAGTCTTATCTACCATTCCCTCAGTCATGCTTGCTCTGGTTCCACCCAGAACTTCCCTTGACTCGGATGTTGGAAACTCATTTTCTTCCTCCTCATCTATTTCATAACATTCTATGAAATAGATCCAGGATTCTGTAGGTCCTGCTATATTCTCACCCCATCTCATAAGGTGACCTCCTAATGGACTGGTTGTGAGAATGCCTGGAAAGAATATTTGTTTGGTGGACCAATTTATAATAGCATCTGCCTGGTATAACCATGGTCTTCCAGTTAATATTGAGTATGGTGGCATATCTAATGGATTTATGACAGAGAAATTCATGACAAAAGTCTTTGTCTCTATAATTACATTAACAACCCTCAGTTCTCCTACTGGCATGCATCTAGATGCATTTGCTAAATGAATTTCATGATGAGTAGTAAGCTGGATCTGGTCCTCTAGTCCTAAATCCTTAACCATTGTAAAAGTACTGTATTTTAGGACCATAAATGGGTCTACAAAATATCCACAAGAGTGATTGGATGCTTGCTTTACAATCTATCAAAAAACTAGACACAAAAAAGTTGATCTAGATTGGCAATTTGACAAACAACAAGCATTAACAATCAAAAGCATTGATCAACAATGAAATCCGAGCCCACATGTGTGTACTACAGGCTTTAGTACGGCCTTCAAGCTAAGAAAAAAGTAGAAATTAATTTGGTTTCATTTGGATCACAAAAACTCAATGTACATAGTGAACTAGCTTGAGATTGCCAATGAGCTCCAAAAATATTCTATCTTCTTACTATGCGAGCTTGGAATACATAGCAAATTCGACTTCCTTCTTGAAGTTAAGTGGATTTTCAGCATGTAATAACGAAGTTAACTCACTCTTCTTGCCCTAAAATGAAACCCTAGCCTAGATCCTAGAGTTATGCTTGGTAGGTAGCTAGTTGGTCAAATTTTCACCTTAAACTTAGGTGTAGGTCCTATAAAGTAGGGATGACCACCAAATAGACATGAGGAACTCTCTTGACTTGACCTAACCTACATTAGGAGTGGGTTGCCACGTGGAATTTTGTCCATACATGTGTGGAACCCAATTATGTACAAAATTTACACTATTCTTCATGGTTTTTGATCAATAGATTTGCCAATTTTTGGCAATTCTTCACACTTCTCCTCAATTTAGCTAGATCTATTTACAACTCTCTTGCTAGATGAACAATGTAAGGTGTTGATTTAAACGTGGTTCTTCAAGTTTACAAATCTTCCACTCTTGAAAGATCACATTTCCACCATTGACAAATTCTTTGGTGGAAAACAAGTCGATTCTACAATCTCTACTTGAAGAGCAAAACACTACCATTATTCCTATCATTGAAATAGGATAATCTTTGGTCCGTACATTGGAATGCTCTCTCTCTCTCTCTCTCTCTCTCTCTCTCTCTCTCTCTCTCTCTCTCTCTCTCTCTCTCTCTCTCTCTCTCTCTCTCTCTCTCTCTCTCTCTCTCTCTCTCTCTCTCTCTCTCTCTCTCTCTCTCTCTCTCTCTCTCTCTCTCTCTCTCTCTCTCTCTCTCTTCACTAACTCTAAGGAGTCAACTACTAGAAGACCTGTTCTGGTCGTTTGATCTCTGCTGGAGTATCTCTATAAAAATCCCCTTTCTTTTTCAAGTGCTCATTTACTTATAGTAGTTGGAAGATCTTGTGTTATCTTAACTTTACAATTACAAGATAGTTAACAGTTGTTTAAACTTATCAATAGACCAATTTATTATTGGAACGTGAAGTGGGAATGGTCTATACTTGTGATTCCTTTTAAATCTGCAGATGGTCGTTGCGACACTCTTTGGCTTTTAACCTTCGTCCTTTTTTAAAGCCAACTGTCGCCTATGTGAAATCCCGTGTAAAAATGTAGTGTCGTATTTATTTTTTTTTCGTTTTTCTCGCATGTCAGAAATTGCATGAAAAATGCGGTGTCGCCTTTTTCGCATTTTTGGGCTGTCAAAAATTGTGAGCAAAAATGCAGACTGTTGCGACAAACAGCTCAAATATGCAGACTGTTGAAAAACAGTTCATTTTCTGCTGAGAGAGTAAAATTGAGAGAAGGAAGAAGGGTTGTTGGGATGAGTGGGAGTTAGATTAAATTCCAACACTCCTTCTTTTTAAGCTTACTGCTACAAATCTGAACTGCAATTGAGATTGATCATATCTACTAAGATAGAATGTTTATCTCTAGACAATGGCTTTGTCAAAATATCAGCCAACATACTGTCTGTGTGACAATAACTCAGTACAACATCTTTATTCTAAACTTTCTCTCTAAGAAAATGGAACTGAACTTCTATGTGTTTAGTTCTAGCATGAGTACGTGGGTTCAGAGATAGAGCTATGCAGCTCTGATTGACGCACTAGAGTATTGTTGGGCTGATTTGTGAGAATTGCAGATCATGTAAAAACCTTCTGAGGCAGATTATCTCCTTCAATGCTGATGTAGCTGCAACATATTCGAATTCTGTGGAGGAAAATGAAATGCATCTCTGCTTTCTGTTGTTCCATGAAATGGGTCCTCCTACAAGGAAACAAATATAACCTGATGTGGATTTTCTGGTATCCATGTCTCCTGTCCAATCTAAATTTGAATATGTAACAAATGTGAGTGCAGCTTTTGTATTATCATCATAGCTCAAAGCATAGTGCTATGTAGCTTGAATGTACTTCAGTACTCTTTGCAGAGCCTTCCAATGTTGTAAGCTTGGATTGGACATGTATTGAGACAGTGTGCTTACCACATATGCTAGATCAGGTCGCGTGCAGATCATAGAATACATTATAGATCCTATGACATACTGATAAGAATACTTGCACATTTCTTGTTGATCTGCTTGAGTTCTGGGACACATGTATTTGGACAGCTTCGATCTTGTATCCATAGGTGTATCTATGGGCTTGTAGTCCACCATGCCATATCTGTGATTGAGGAGCTAATGACTCATCATCTAAGTCAGAATTGATTTTAGGATCATCGACCTTGAGATCTAAAGTGGGAATCTTGGCTGAAACGTTATCCTTAAGGTCGTAGAATTGATCTTCAACAAAGACTACATCTCTACAAAAGACTTTCGTGAAAGTGGATTGTAGAGCTTGTATACTTTCTAGTTAGGAGAGTAACCTATGAAATTCGATTTTTTGCTAGTATTATCTAGCTTCTTTCCCAACTCAACAGGGACTTGAGAGTATGCAATACATGTGAAGAATTTCAGACCAATGATGATCCAATCCACTAAAAGATCTTGGGTTACAAAAGAAGCTACTCTACCAATCTCACCAATGTAGAAAAATCAGCATCTACACACAAAATGAGATGCAAACTCTAATAGAACTTGATCAAACATGAATCAAAAGCTAAAGTACTATTTTTATCCGTACAAAATCATCAAGCTACTGTATTTCACACTTGTGGATCCAAAAATAACAAATATAGATCATTCTACACATAGAATTGCATGCAATCACAAGTATAGTGCACCAATGAATAGTAGAACCCAAGAGAACCATGTATAAGCATAAAATGAGATAGAGAAGAGAGAAGATGAGATAGATAAGAGAAAAAAAAAAAAGGTCTCTCCACGAGTTACATCCTTTTATAGTAGGTCCAAATCCTATTTGGCCACTTGGCTTTTCCACCAAAATGCAAACCCTAATATTTTTGGGTCTAGATTCAAAGTACCCAACATTCAAATTTGAATCTACTCAAACTCAACTTCTAACTTTCCCACACTTTCAAAAGTGTTTATTCAAATGAAATTTAGACTAATGAACTTTGAAAAGTCAAACTCTAAGTCTAAAATAAAGTTGGTCTCAATCTGCCAAATATGGAAATGTAGAAAATTTGATCAAACTAAAATCATCAATGAATGTTACATACATCTTAGCTCCACTATTGCTAATTGTAATAAATCCATGAATATTCGAATGTACAAGTTCAAAAGGCTTTGCAGATCTAGATGTAGATCTAGTATAAGGTAATCTATGTGACTTAGACAAAGCACAAGACTCACAAACATGTTTGATGCCACTTAAGGAACTTGGAAGACCTATCACAACCTTCTTTCTAGCCATTACCTCCAATGACTTGAAGTTGAGGTGTCCCATCCTTTTATGCCAAACCTCTTGAATAGGTATTTGATCTCTTGCAAAAAAGCCAACTTGGTTAGCAATAACAGAAGCATATAGTTTGAACAACTTCCCTTGTCTTTTACCTTTTCCAATCAAGACATCCTTTCTTTTGATCATACAAGCATCTCTATCAAACTCAACCTTGAGGCCTTTACTTAGCATTTGACTCACACTAAGCAAATTCTTGGTAATAGATGGAATAAACAAGACATCCTCCAAATGAACATTCCTATTTGTAGAGAGAGAAATAGGAATTGTGCCAGTCCCTTTGATTGCACACTCACCATCATTGGTCGTGTAGATCACCATCTTGCCATCTCCATATGCCAACAAAGAAGTGAAATACTCTTTGTGAAAAGTCGTGTGAACTTGCTCCACTATCAATCCACCAAGGATCTAGATCTCCATCATTAGCAAGCATACATGAAGAAATCACAAAAGCATCATCATTTGCATCTTGAACATCCAGACCATCCTCATCAAGAGTAAGATAACCTTGCTTGTCTCCTTGATCTCTCTTCTTCTTGTAGCACTCACTTGCAAAGTGTCCTTTGATGTCACGATAGAAGCACTTGAGCTTTGATCTATCCATCTTTTTGCCACTTGAAGAAGCTTCTACTTGATCTTGCCCTTTAGACCACTTACTTTTAATTTTTCCCTTGAATTTTCCCTTTGTGAACATAGCCTCCTCTTGAAGTGTCGATGTAGATCCACCTCTTGCTTGAAGCCTATATTCTTCATTGATCAAGATCTCTTGAAGATCCATCAAACTTGGCAAAGTCTTTTGAATAGCAATACTTTGAACAATGTTAGCATGAGCATCCAACAATCCATTAATAATAACTTGAACAAGCTCTCCTTCCTTAATGCTTTCATCAATGCAAGCCAACTCATCATTCAATACTTTCATCCTCAAAACAAAAGTACTTGGACTTTCTTCATTCTTTTGCAAATAGGAAAAGATTTTCCTTATTACAGTCAACACTCTAGAAGTAGATTCATAAAGCTTCTTCAATGAATCCCAAGCATCCATAGATGAAGTACACTTACCAACTTCCTTGAGAAGCTCATTGGTAACATTCATCTTGATAATGTGTAGAGCCCTTTTGGCCCTCTTATCATACCTCATTTTTTCTTGTTGTGTTGTTGGTCTCTCCTCCAAACCTACAGCAATATCCAAAACATCATTCATCTCAAGAAGTGATTCCATCCTCACTTTCCACAATGAATAGTTACTTGAGGTAAGCCTATCATTGGCTTCCAGCATGACTCCACTTGATGTTGCCATGTAGCAATGACCTGATCTTCTTTTTCAACTCGTTTCAATACACAAAGAACTCCTTTGAACAACAACAAATGTTTTCAAAAGAAATCACAAAGATTTGAAACTATCTCAAAAATTCTCTTCTAGCACTTATACCAAGCAAATCAACACATAAAATCATGAAATCTTGATCAACCTATGATCTATCCTCAATATAATGACTTTTGCCACTTCCTAAGATTGAAACACTTTCAAATGAAGTATAGAAATCTCACTATCTAGAGATCCAATCAAAATTATGGTTTTGACAAAATCACAAAAAATTGATTACTCCAAATCTACATGCAAATGCTGAAAATTTGATATGCAATCTATTAGCCACCACTTAGGCTAATCCAATGATCCAAAAATCGGCCAAATCTAGTATGTGAACTCAAAAATAGGAACTAATCAGGTTTATGAACCTATATAGGATTTTGATCTACAAAAAATCCAATCTACAAAAGCAAAAAAATTTGACTTTGGTGTAGAATCCTCTCTAGCATGCTCTAGCCTTGATAACTTCACCAAATCATTGATAGATATGATTTCTTCTTTCATAACCTGAAACACAAGCTTTGATACCATGTAAAGGATTTCAGATCAATGATGATCCAATCCACTAAAAGATCTTGGGTTACAAAAGAAGCTACTCTACCAATCTCACCAATGTAGAAAAATCAGCATCTACACACAAAATGAGATGCAAACTCTAGTAGAACTTGATCAAACATGAATCAAAAGATAAATTACTGTTTCCGTTCATAAAAAACCAGCAAGCTATTGTATTTCACACGTGTGAATCCAAAAATAACAAATATAGATCATTCTACACATAAAATTGCATGCAATCACAAGTATAGTGTACCAATGGATAGTAGAACCCAAGAAAACCATGTATAAGCATGAAATGAGATAGAGAAGAGAGAGATATGTCTCTCCATGAGTTAATCCTTTTATAACAAGTCCAAACCCTATTTGGATACTTGGCTTTCCCACCAAAATGCAAACCCTACTATTTCTGGGTCTAGATTCAAAGTACCCAACATTCAAATTTGAATCTACTCAAACTCGACTTATAACTTTCTCACATTTCAAAAAGTGTTTATTCAAATGAGATTTAGACTAATGAACTTTGAAAAGTCAAACTCTAAGTCTAAAACAAAGTTAGCCTCAATTTTCCAGATATGAAAATGTAGCAAATATAATCAAACTAGTTGAATCTTTCACAATACATCCACAAACTTGAATATTTTTTAGAGAAGGTTTCGGTCATGTCCATACCTCATGAGGAGTTTTGTTGTTGAGAGCCTTTGTGATAGATCGATTCTGCAGATAGGCAGCAATCGATAATTGCCTATATTGTGATTTAAATGGCCTACTTTGAAATGCCAAAGCATACAGGTCAATTCAGAAGTAGAAGTTTGAAAAGCTTGACTATTGTTCTTGAAATAGTGATGATGCTCTTTGTCCCTTCCTCTTGGCTTGTCCTTTGTGAAGTATGCCTTCACCTCTCCATCATTCTTCAAAGAAAGTTGATTGATCATCATAAGCTTGTTCTCTTGCCTACACTCCTCATAAATGAGAACTCATTGTAGTGCCTCCAAGCTTGGAAGCTCCTCCTTGATTGCATAAGATTGAACAGGATTGTCAAATCTTCCTTAAATCCATTTAGGATCACTTGCACTAGCTCTCTTGGATTGAGGTTGTCTCCTATGCAAGCAAGCTCTCTATGAAGATCTTTGACTCTCAAAACATAATTTGAGGCACTCTCATCACTCCCTTGGAAGCTTTGAAATATTTGATTCCTTAGTGTGAGTAACCTTGTTGTGTTCCTTGCCTCATAGATGGACTTCAATGTGTCCCAAGTCTCCTTGGATGTGGTACATGAGAGCCAATCTCCCTCAACACTTCATTAGAAACATTCATCTTGATGATATGAAGGGCCATCCTTGCCCTCTTCTTGTACTTTTGGACCTCTTGGTGCACTTGAGGCTCCTCCTCAAGTCCGAGGACAATCTCCATCACATCTTCGAGCGCCAAAATGGACTCCATCCTCACCTTCCAAATTGCATAATTGGAGGTTTCCAATCTCTCACCATGCTCCAACAAAATGGAAGCTAAGGAAGTCATCTTCCCTTGAAAAATTCACTTGTAATGGATCAAAAGGTGTTGGTTCTCTCTCAATAATGGATTTAAAAAGGTATACTACCAACTCCAATATGGTGTGAGACCTATCTCGCTAGCTTTACTAATCTCTCTCACACTAGATCAAACTCTCATCCAAAGATGGAGCAAGAACAAAATCTGGGTCAAATTGACTCAAGCACACAAAAGCATTCAAAAACATCCACAAATGGCCCAAATAAAATTGAATTGCATGAAACTATGTCGCTATAACCTCAAAAAATTGTCTAGATCTCAAATCGACAAGATTGGCAAGCTTTTTTCTAAGTTTCTGGATCAAAAAAGCAAGATATGGATCAAACCAAAAGTGTCCATACAGGTCTAGGTGCCATGCCTACCCTCATTCATGCCTAGCTTTTGATTGGCACATCCAATTGTTTTGAAACAAATTGCATCAAAAACTAGACTTCAAGCTATCTAGCATAGATTTTGGATCTAACTTGGAGGAGAACCAAAAATTCAAAGTTGGTTGTGCCTCACACATGTCTAAGCACTAAATTTCACACAGTTCCAGGACAGGTCTATTCATGATGATTATGAACCTTCTTGATCCTAAAATCACAAAGATAACAAAGGAGATGTATCTTGATTTCAAGGCAAATTTTCACATCAAACTTGACATATGCATGGATATCTTAGGCTAGCTCTGATACCATGTTGAATTTACACTTGTGGGAATGCCACAATGTGTGATTTTAGTCTCCTAAGATGTGGTGATTGCACATAGATCACACATAGATTGAAAACCAATTTCTATTCCATAAATCTAAGGCAAGAGCACTAAAATTCATGCATAAATCATTCATACAAGTACACTCAAACATGTGGAGATCTGAGTATGAAATAACTAAGTATGAAAATGCCTTCCGCTTGGGTAGAGAGAGAGAATCAGCCATCCAAAACTCGAGTAGAGAGAGAAGACCAAGATTTGCCAAAATAGTGTAGAAATCTCATAACTCCAAAAACTTAATTACAAATGAACTAAGTCACATATAAGTAGTAATCTAGGGTGAAGGGGAGTGAAACATGATTGGACCCCTTCTTTTCCTCCTCTAGATCCTATTGGTTGAGTGACATATGAGCCCTCAATCTTGGTTGGACCATTTTGATAAATTCTAGCATTTTGATTGGTCACTAACTCTCTTGCCAACACATAGGGATGAGTCACTCACCAAATCTCAACTTGAAAAATGTGAGTAGCCTAACCTAACTCGAGCTACATCACTTTCTACTTTTGGCCAAATCAAGCCTTTACATGTGTACTTGCCTATTTTGCCTCTTATGCCAAAAATGGCCTAATCAACATCAAACACTTGGCTAGATCTCTAAAAAAAACTTGAGTACCCCTAACTCAACATGACTATAGGCCCGGTTTGATCTATTGTGTGCACAAGCTAAGTCAATCCATGCAAGATCCCAAGAGCTATCGTTGGAAATCGGCCAAGAGAGTCTTGAGGTATATATCTTCAACACATGATTATGCATTGCTCTACAAAAGTGAAGATCTATCTTTACTTGGCTACTCGGACTCGGATTTTGCTAGTGACAAAGTGGATAAAAAATCCACAAGTGCTTACACTATATTTCTTGGAGGAAATCTCATATCTTGGCTTTCCAAAAAGCAAGATACTATTTCTTTATCATCATGTGAGACTGAGTATAAGGACAACAACAAAAGCGGTGCTTTGGATCAAAAGTTTATTATTGGAGCTCAAGTGCATCAAGGAGGAAGATCTATCTTTGATCAATGTGACAACATCTCGGCCCAAGCCCTTGCCAACAATCCTATTTTTCATGCAAGGAGCAAACATATTGAAGTTGCACATCATTTTGTACGGAAAAATCTTATTCAAGGAGAGATTAACTTAGAGCACATTGGATCATCTTCATGCATTGCCGATCTACTCACCAAGCCATTGCTCAAGAGTTCTTTCATCAAGCTTAGATCCAACCTTGGATTGATTCCAAGATCTATATTTAATTAGAATAGATAAATTTTTTAAGGAGGAGTGTGAAGAATTGTAAAGTTATCCACGTTGAGTTAAGGGATTTGATAAATTTTTATATGTCCATCCATGTGTGAGTAGGTGATAGGGCCAATTTTGGCTTAGGAGGCAACTCAAGCAAGTACACTTGTAAGAGTCATGATTAGGCCAAAAGTAGGATTTGATATGGCTCGAGTTAGCTTAGGCTTGCTACCCATTTGTCTTTGCTTGAAAAATAGGTTGTCTCATCTCCATCATGCAAGGACAAGGAAATCATCCTACTCTTGGCATGTTGGACTCTACACTCCTCGGCCACAAGCACACTATGTAGTTTGTCAATAGAAGGTAGACTCTCTTGAATGGCAAAACTTAACTTATCTCCTAAGCCATTGAAGATCACTTGTACAAGCTCATTATCAAGGATCTTTTTTCCTATAGAAGCAAGTTCTCTATTAAGAGATTTGATCCTAAGCACATATTCTTGTGCACTTTCATCAATTCTTCTCATGCTTTGCAAGGTTTGGTTTCTTAGCATATGCACTCTTGAAGTGTTGTTGGATTCATGTATAGATTTTAAAGAATCTCAAGCTTCCTTGGTCGAAATACAAGTGGCTACCTCTTTCAAGAGGTCATTACTAACATTCATCTTAATACAATGAAGTTCTAGTCTTGCCTTCTTCTTATATTTTACCAACTCGACCTCCAAGAGGTTTATCTTCTTCATCTAGGATAATATCAAAGAGGTATTGGAACACTAGGAGTGACTCTATCCTCACTTTTCATATTGAGTAGTTTGTGGAATTTAACCTCTTACTAGGTTCAAGAAGGAATGCACCAATGGATCCCATCTTCCTAATAACTTGTACTAGATTGTACTTCTCGACCCTCCCTAAATTCTTTTTCAAAATTTGCTCACTTGCAACTCACTTGGAATATCTTTCAAGTCGCAAGATCCCCTTGATCTTGATTCAAAAGAACACTTAGGAAAGTTTCTACAAAACAATGCTCAAGAAAATTGGAATTGATTTGAATCTAGAAACTCACAAAGGTTTCACTTGTCTTTTGTTTTTCAAATTTGACTTCTAGCCACGGTCTTCACACTCCCTCACAAAGATTAAATGGAGATAACATGAGATTCTACCAAAAAACTATCAAATCAAGTCGATTTTTACTAGATTTGGACTAGAAAATAACTAAATCTATTTTCTTATTTTTCAAGACCTGTAAAACAAATTTAAAGATCTTAATCCCAACCTCAATTAATTAGATCTCATGACACTAATACAACTCTAATTAATGGCATACAAACTTTGATGCTTATCCTTGATGTAGCACCAAAAAACTCGATGGCATAGAATCAAAATGTTTGGATCTTATGAATGTTGAAGATTAAATGCAGGTACAGAGGTGCTCACACGTGTGGATAGTACGGATTCTGACCCTCACCAAGTTTGGATCAATAGCCTTCACACTAAGGCTTGATTTCAACTCGCTCTCACAAGACTAGTTTTCTAGCAACAACTTGCAAAAAATGGATTGTCCTTTAATCATTTATTATCCTTTGCGTACTTCGCTCTAATACCATGTTGAAAGTACAATACTTACGACCACAAATGAGCCTACAAAAGACCCCAAGAGCGATTGATTACTTGATACACCTATCTATTGCAAAACTAGTCACCAATTTCTTGATCTAGAATAGCAATTTAGGATCTTACAAGCAAGAGCGATCAAATAGAATGATCAAACATGGAAATCCGACTCCACACGTGTGTAACAGAAAGTCTTTCATCCGTAGATTTGAATTTAAGGAAAAGAATACCGTTATCCCATTTAGCACGCCATGTCGTAGATAAGCCTTCGGCTGTGGTATTGAGCTTTGCAAGAAGCTCCTGGGCCTCTTCCGAAGGCTTGCCTTGGTTAGGGTAACCCCTAACCCTAATATTCAATGACTTTTTCACTCATTTTTCTTGCTCAGAACATATAGAATTCACTGTAGATGCTATGAAGGAAGGTTTAGAATTACTCTCGGAGCGTAGTGTATTTTATGTGGTTGCGATTGTGTGAGCATGAGAGAGAGAGAGAGTACGGCCCTATTATCAAGGAATTAAAGTAATCAGGAACTCGAGATTGCCAATGTGCTCTCAAATCTCATTAAGGCATTGTATGGAATGAATGATTGTATGTACAATAGGGCTCTTCTCCCCTAAAGTTAGGTAAATCTAGCATGTAATAAGGAGACTAGTTGACACTTCTTGCCCTAATATGTCAATCTTACCTAACCCTAGAGTTATGTCATTTTTATGGTTAGGTTGATCAATCACCTCCATGATTCGAGGAGTTTGGTCTTACAATTTAGAAAACTTGACCTAATAACCTAACTAATCCCTATGATTGATATCTAACCACCCTAGACCTAAACTCACACATGTGAACATGTCCTCACACGTGTGGATTGCAATATATGTACCAAAAACTATGTGCAAATCAAGCTAAAATTTGCCAATTTTCACACTTGCCATTGCAATCACCAAGCATTGAGCACCAAATATTCCACCCTATGTGCTCAATATCCCTATTTAAGTTCTTTTATCCTAATCACAATCAACCACATTATATAATCACAATAGCAACTTATGTTTTTTTTTTATAACTATGATCCGATGACCTTAACTAATATTGTGATTGCTTTTCATGATATCGATTGGTATAGTTCAACATTTTTCAGCTGAGATGGATACTCTCAGGCAAATTAGCACTTTTCAAGTAGTCAAAGCAAACCAATGGTATGCTTCCATGCTGCTCAACGAAAATCTTAGAATTTCTTATCATATATACTTAGTTTTCAATCTGGATGAGCTATGTTATGCAATTTTCAACTTTGTGCATTTTGATTGGACCAAATGGCAATTGAAATCAAAGAAAAGAAATGAAAGAATCTTTACAAAAGATCATTTTAGGAATTGGAGCTTTTCTAAAGTATAAAATAGGATATTATTGTTGATATAGCTTGTTTTTTTTTAAAACACAATATAATCTCCTAGAAAGCTGGTCTTTCCTTTAATAAACCATGTTAATGATCACATATCAGAAAGCTTGCTTTTTAGATTGTCACTTTTATTTTTAAGTTGCTTTTGAGGTACATAATCTCAATACCCTTAAGACCTACAAAACAATCAATATCTCAACATCTAGCCTGTAACCTGATGCCTCCTCATGCAAACAAGATTCTTCTCTCAAGAAAAAGGACTAAATACAACTTTTTACATTGTGTTATCTCATAGAGCAATGCATCCTCAACCAAACGACTAGTAGCCAAAGATGCACAATACTCCAAATGCTAAATGTGAAGTTGTATCAAGTCCAGACTCTAGAGTAACAATTGGAATATCCAAGATTGATATTGAAAAAGCCACACAAGCTCAATTGTAGCCCACTATAACAAATTTGATACTGAAATGTTGACTCGCTCCCCAACTACAGAATGTTTTTCAATTGACCCCCAAGGAGCTATTGGCAAGGTCACCCTTAGCCTAAGGTCCAGACAGCAAAATGTTGGTAACTCATGCTCCCATAGTCACATAGCACAATATACAATTCTCTGAGAAGAACTACGAATAAACAGCGTACATCTAAGCATTGCACAAGTGCACATAATCAGCCTTGAAGAGGAATGATATATTTAAATCACCCGACTCCTTATGCACACGTTAAACAGAAAGTCTGTGGAGAAGATATCCAAGCATGCATATATAAGAATACACATCCATTGAGTTAACCTTTGAATTTCACCTTATCATCTTAAGTTTTATACAATTGATCATATCCCAAGGTTTTGGACTGCTCTTTGTGACTATGGAGTACCATCTGATTTCAGGAATGCCAGTCCCTAAAACACTAAACCTGTTGCACAAGAGCCATTCCACCAAACAGCATAAATATGATACAAAAGATGTGACTTTAGGAGATATTTCCTAAAGATGAAGTTATAACTAAAAAGAACCACAAATAAACACTGCTCTAACAAATGTAACTCGATTTGGAGAACCTTTTATAAATCGGAAGGATATACGAAGTTAATACTATTAACGTCTCAAACTGACATTTAACACTTAATGCAAGATAAATGTTTGTCTAAAGTTTTACAATTCCATACCACCTTGGACAAGAAACATATTGTCAGACAAACCACAAACTGCAACAAGAATGATATAAAGTCAATTTCACATGTCACGGTCATCAACCAGCCCCAACAAAATGGATTGAATAGGTATTCTAACAACAATATTGACAAAAACTGGCACACTTGGAGCAATCTAAATCTCTCTACTTCCATGCATTAAAAAGGAATTGAAAAGCCTGTAATTTTATGCTTTGAAACATGGCAAACGGCAGTTTTGTTTTAAATACTAGGGAATAAATGCCTTCAAGAAAGCTAATGTTGAAGAGAAAAGATTCCCTGACTGCAGTAAATCCTTTGTCAAGGCCAATCCTTCACTCACAGTAGCAAATTTGCAAAAGTGAATTTCCTTAAATTCTGGTGCAACACTTTTGATGCATGACTTGCCTGCAGTTAAAAAAATACAACCATGCAGACGGACCATGTCAAAAGCCCAGGTCTGACCTTGAACATAATTCTTTTTCCAAATGATCATCCTTGGTGCATAGCAACAGTCATTTCCACCCTCCGATTCCAAAACACCTCTTCCTTATTACAAAGAGAGGAAAAAAGCCAGGGAATCTGTCCCATCATCATGTATGACTTTATTAACCTCTAAGCCAGGATTTCTGTCCATCGTCATTTACATCTTTGAAGAAAGATCCAACTTCATTAGCTCAGATTCAGCTTCAAGTCTCACATTTGTATCTGCACACTCTCTAAATGCCGATACCACCTTCAAACTGCAATAAACATCTTGAATTATACATAAAGACTAGTTAAAATAGAAAAATAAAGCGACCCAAAATTAGAATAAAAAATATCAAGGTGAAATTAGGGAATCACCTGTGCCCTTGGGCCCACATCTTGCACCTCCCTTTTATAGCTCTTTTCCAAAGCTGTGCAGAAAATGATTTTGGTACCATTCTCGAAGGTTGAGAATTCAACACTAGCCTTCTGATTGTCCTACTGCTATGATACTGTTGAAGCACATGCTCAGCTTGGTCTGCAGCAGTTGAGTCTCTGGATACGGCAGCCAAATCTGCAATTGCTTGTTGTAACAAAGTCACATCCTTTGTTGCTTGGTACATGAGAGCATCAGTACCTCCCATCGCCACCTGGGGAAAAGTGTATCCATATATTATCCACGTTAGTGTCAAAATTTGCGATACAAATTCTAGATGGAGTTACTAGTCCTACTAGCACTCACACAACCAAGCATAGAGATTAAAGAGAAATCAGATTATAGGAGAATTGAGCAAATCTCTAACATATTGGAATTATTGTGGTGGGGCGCCAGCCTACTTAAATAGTTTCTCTAATTGATAAGAAAAGCTAAGAGCCTAAAGCGAATAGCAAAAGAGCAAAAGCTAATTGCTATAATTACTACCTATATTGGGTAAAGTCCCAAGATGAACTAAATAGATCCTAATTTAGTTGTCGTGCGCCCACCTACATGCACAAGCCTTAAAAAACGAATTTACTATAAATAGAATGGCCCCTATAATAGCACGCAAGCATGGCCAAACTATCATTAAGGGGTATCAAATAAACATTTATTCCTAACACTCCCCCTTAATGTTTACTTTGTTATCTATTACTCCTAGAAATTCTCTAAACTTCTGAAATTTTTCTTTGCCAAGTCCTTCGGTAAAGATATCCACAACTTGGTCTTCCATAGGGCAATAGATAAGCTCCACTTCACCACTTTGAATTTTCTCTCTGATGAAGTGTTGTACTTCAATGTGCTTTGTCCTACTGTGAAAAACTGGATTTTTTGCCAATTTAATACAACTCTGATTGTCGCACTGAAGTACAGTAGGTGAATCTTGTACCATATGTAGATCATGTAGAATCCTTCGTAACCGTATTGCTTCACATGTTGCACTTGTAGTAGCTCGATGTTCTGCCTCTGTAGATGATAACGCAATAGTATGCTGCCTCTTTGAACTCCAAGAGATAGCACCAGAACCAAGACTAAAAACATATCCTGTAGTAGATCTTCGGTCTTCTGCATCTCCAGCCCAATCAGCATCCACATATCCCTGCAACTTCAAACCATCCTGTCAAATCTCAAAATGCCTTGGATATATCTGAGTATCCGCTTAGTCGCTTTCCAATGAATCTGCTTAGGCTTAGCCATAAACTGACTAACCATACTCACAGCATAAGCAATATCTGGTCTCGTAGTAGTTAGATAGATTAAGCTTCCAACAAGCTTTCTATATAACGTCTCATTTACATCCTGATCTTCCTCAGCTTTAGTAAGTTTACATCCACTATCATGTGGTGTAGAAATAGGCTTGCATTCTGACATATTGAACTTTTCAAGAAGTTCATGAGCATACTTAGATTGAGAAATAAAAAGCCCTTGTGCTATTCTCCATACCTCAATCCCAAGAAAAAATTGTAGTGAACCAAGATCTTTCATGTCAAACTCTGATGAGAGATCTTTCTTGATTCCCTGAATCATACTATGATCTGATTTTGTAATAACAAGATCCACATACATCACTACAGTTACAATATGATCATCCCTGATCAAAACATAAAGTGTATGCTCCAAACTACTTCTCTGAAAACCAAGCTCCTCAAAGTATGTGTCAATCCTCGTGAACCACGCCCTGGGTGCTTGCTTAAGTCCATATAGTGCCTTGTCCAACTTGCGAACCTTGTGCATAACCTTTTGCGACCAATCTTGCCTTATGTTTATCTATAGAACCATCTGATTTGTACTTAGTTCTATAGACCCACTTGCATCCAATAGCCTTTTTACCTGTAGGTAACTAAACAAGTCTCCAAGTCTTGTTATTCATGATTGAGTCGTACTCCTCATCCATAGCTTTCCTCCAAATATCCTATTTTTTAGCCTCACTGAAAGTAGATGGATCCTTGGTTTCCAATACTGTGGCCGTATATGCAAAATGTATATCCCCATCTTCATGATGATCCTCTTGTTGATCTTGATTTTCATGTTGCTTTTCAAGTCTAGCCGATCTCCTAGTCCCATGTGTACTGGATTCTCCCTCTTGCTTGGTGAAGTAGGAGGTGAATAAGTATCCCCTCCTTCTTCTTCCCTTTGCTCCATCTAGCTTGCTAGACTCCGGCAACACAGCATCATTCAACCCTGCCATAATACTGGTCTATAGCAACTTCTAACAACCTGATTTTTAACTATGCAATCTTCTTTGCAAGTCAGTAATCTGATTTTGCTCCAACCAGCAAGCAGATCTATCAAAAAACTAGTGAACAGATTTGTCAGGCAACCAACGAACAGATCTGTCAAACAACCAGCGAACAGGTCTGTCAGACAACCAACGAACAGCCCTGTCAGAAAACCAGCGAGTCTGTCAGAAAACCAACGATCTGATCCTGGATCTTGATAGCTTCAGGTCAGTGATGAAGTCTGTTGCCAGCCAGCAATCAGCCTACAAATCTTCTCTTAGGAAATCGGTATTGTCCTCCTGACAATGTTGACTCCACATGCAGCTTCAGCTCCTCCAATTAATCTTCTTGCAACCCTGCAAACAATCTCTCTCTCTTACCAAATAGCCTGCTCTGATACCATGTCAGAATTTGCGATACAAATTCTAGATGGAGTTACTAGTCCTACTAGCGCTCACACAACCAAGCATAGAGATTAAAGAGAATCAGATTATAGGAGAATTGAGCAAAGCTCTAACATATTGGAATTATTGTGGTGGGGTGCGAGCCTACTTAAATAGTTTCTCTAATCAATGAGAAAAGCTAAGAGCCTAAAGCAAATAGCAAAAGAGCAAAAGCTAATTGCTATAATTACTACCTATATTGGATAAAGTCCCAAGATGAATTTCTAAGTACTAAATAGATCCTAATTTAGTTGTAGTGCGCCCACCTACATGCATAAGCCTTAAAAATGTATTTACTATAAATAGAATGGCCCCTATAATAGCACGCAGGCATGGCCAAACTATCATTAAGGGGTATCAAATAAACATTAATTCCTAACAGTTAGCACTGGTAAACAACAAAGCATTGCTATTTAACAAGGGTTCTCTCTGTCATCAATGTCAACAACCATAGCTGGATAACAGATCAGTTTCCTGATGTTGTCAAGGTTCACTAGAAAGCATCAATTATTGTTCAAAAGCAAATACATCCTGTGTGACCAGTTGTTTGATTGTTTAAATTCATGTGCCCCTTAAAAACCCGTTCCGACCCTTTTGGGTCGGAACGTACTTTACGTTCCGGAACGTACTGGGTCGGAATGTTTTTTTTTTTAAACATGAAAAAAATAGGTCCTGGAATGCTCCAACAATTTCAGTTAATGAGAACATCTGACTGCAGTGGCCACATTGATTCCAAGCGCATCTGTATCCTGACATTGAGTATTCATAGCTTGTGAATCATAAACGATTGACCACATTGCATGAGAGCTGAGCGAGGGAGAGAAATTATCCAGCGTAGATGACTTCAGCGATCTCCAGCACCAAATCATCCTTCGGGCTAGCTAGCTTTTTGCCCCATCACTCTGCTTTGCATGAGAGCCGAGTGACGTAGAGAAACTATCCAGCGTAGATGACTCCAGCAATCTCCAGCGCCAAATCATCCTTCAGGCTAGCTGGCTTTTTGCCCCATCACTCTGCTTTGCATGAGAGCTGATTGAAGTAGAGAAACAGCAGGAACACAGGAAAACAAGCGTGATAATACAGTATCGCGCTTGTTTTCCTTTGTAAAAAAGTATGTTTTTTTTAGAAATTTTTTGGTCAAGTTCCGGAATGAAACACGTTCTGGAACATGTTCTGTTCCGGAACGGGCAACTACGCCTGAGTGTGCCCCATAGTCTAGTAACAAAATTCATGTGAGGGGCTTTAAGATGGGAAAATAACAAGAGATTTAATCAGATCATCCATCAAATTCCATGGTGACCACTCGTATTCAAGAGACTAGTTAAAACCTTAGAAACCCATTCCGAACCAAACCAGTCGGAACGTACTGGATCGGAACGTAGTACTGAGTAAAAAAAAATTCCCTTTGTTAAAAAATTACAAAAAGACAAATTGGGCCACATTCCGGAACGGAATGCGTTCCAGAACGGGCAACAAACATCACATCCAATAGCTTGACTAGTGCTGAATGCAGCACGGAGACATTCTGAAAGGTTAATGTAAGATCTGTACAGAGAACAAGAAGGAGATTAATGAGAACATCAACCAATACACCATTACCATCAAAAACACTGACAAACGCATATGTTTTTCAAATGATTGGAAACGTTTGTATCAATTTAACAATCCAAAAAACTGTCGCACCCAAAAAGCTTGGTAAAATTTCAGTAAATATGATGATTAAAAATTCATAAAGCTTCCAAAAATTGAAATCCCATCAAGTTTAAATATGCTTGAAGCATTTGAAACATGAGTTTATGAGTGACTCAAGTCTCAATAAAAACATTCCAAGAAGATGAGAAGTTGATATTTGGAATAAGTCACAAATCACAAGGTAGGGGCCTTAGAAGCCTGTTCCGAGCAAAAAGGGTCGGAACGTTCCGGGACGTACTGGGTCGGAACGAGTGACTGTTAATGTAAATATTTAAAAAAATGATATACGACGATGAGAAAATAGCGGTTGAAATCCTGGGGTGTCTACAGTTTGTGCGTTGGAGAAACCCCAAATTAGGAGTCTTGATACGAAACTTAACTGAACAATGAACATTGCGCATCCTGGATGGCTCATAACATAAAAATTTATGGTGCGAATCAGAAGAGTGGAAGTTTTTTCATCTTACCCACGGACAAAAGATGAGCATGAGATCCTAACTCAACTGAAAATTTATTGCTTTGTTACCTAAAGTATGCTGCTGAGGATATAACTTTCAAATAGTGCATATCAGTCGCTGAGTACTGGGAACTATCATCTTTGAGAAATTTCAAGTGCCCTTGATCTTGATTGACTTAGAGCGGAGCCCCCCTTGCTCTTAGTGCTGTTACCTTTGGATTTTTCAACCCTGGGGCGTCTACAGTTTGTGTTGGAGAATGAGAAAGGAAAAATGATATACGACGATGAGAAAATAGCGTGCCTCTGTATTAATGGGAATGAGGAAGAAAACTTTCCTTGGCAGTCGTAACAAATTTTTTTTATCAAACTATTAGGGAGAATACCTTTTGAAAACAAAACAACATTTTCTTTGTAGTGCAGTTGCAAAGAAATAATCGTGTTGTGGAACTGAGCACTGCGTAGCAGTTCCTCTATTTTACGGAAGTGATAATTAACCCTTTGTAAAAAAATACGTATTTTTTTTTTCAAGGGCCCGTTCCGGAACGGAACACGTTCTGGAACGCGTTCCGTTCCAGAACGGGCAACTAAGGTAGGGGCTGATACTGAAAAAAACATGATCCAGATTTCATAATACATATGTAGATTGTAATAAAGGCTACTTGAAGATTGAACTCGGGACCCAAAAAATATAACAAGAACAATAAGAGACAATGGAACAAAATCTTTTGAAAACAGAAATTTTCACACGCGTTTTTTAAAAACGTTTCAAACCTTTTTCTGAGCAGCATACAAATCGGACAACAATTCTGTTTTCAAATAACTTCAAGATTCCAATCTGCACGAAGACAAAAAATGGAGCTTTTCCAGAGTGATTTTAAGCAATTAAATCTGAAAAGGCACGTAAGTAAACCAGTAAAAACAATCTCTTGGCTAGCCAGAAAAATATAGAGAAAATTGGGAGGCTACCTCATAGATGATGTCTTTTCCAAAAGGAGATCTTAACAGCTCCCCTGCGTACTTCACGCACACTTCTGTCAAATTCTGGATCATCATCAACAGTGTCAAAGACTGGTTAGTCAAAAAATATTCGTCAATGGAGAAGGTGAAACTCACATCTGTGGAAAAAAAGGTCCAAATGTTAAAACCATGTGACATGCATGTTATACTCAAGCATCCAACACCCAAAGTTCGCTACTTTATTGTACTTGACTCCTATTGCTATGTTACCTCAAGCAACTGCAATCTTGAAAAGAACTTCCAATCTTTGAAGACTATCTGTTACCCAAAGTTTGCTATGTGACCTGTCTTATGTTATCTCGAAATCCATGGTGTTTTCTGTGATGGCTTTTGAGTGCCATGTTTGAAGGGCATAGTTTTGTGAAATGCTTCCTGCCCCGGGACCCTCGGGGAAAACAGGGAAACGCCAAATCACAAAAGCAAACTAGTCCAAGAGTGGATGAACACGTGTTGAATACGTTCATACAGTAAGAAATGAGATGGGTATAATAACTTAACCATTGAACTAAACTGAGACACTTTGATTAAATGGCAAACTAACAGTCTTTGGATTCTGGACCTAAGTCAACTTTCTTGGAACGAGTCACTCACCTAGGTCAAGCTTCAATCTTGTCATGTCAAGTCACTAACTCAAGTCAGAAAGTACTTGATATATTAAAAGTCATATGCCATACAGCAATAATTGGGTACATTTTATGTTTTTTTAATAACAACCATCTAAGTGCCAAAAAGACTCGTGCAACTTAAGAATTGCATTAAGGGCATGCAAATACATATGCACAAAAACAGAATTACGGAGTGATCGAATATACTTACTCGAATGTAACTGGAGGCATGTTATCTGAGGAAACACACAAGGTACTATGACTGTGAGGTTAAGTGATTGAAACCTAGAGATAACACCTTTCTCAAAAAAATACTTCTGAGTCCTACATGCACATCGCTAATGATCTGCCCAAGGTGACTTCCTCCAATGATGGTCCATCTTTCATTTTTCTTTCCCATATATATCATAGGTACAAGCGTCCACATATTCCATGAGACAATAATTTCTTTGAAATATTTCACATTGTATTCTACAACCCCTTCGACATTGATATACATGGCTACTTAGCATTTGCATTTTTGTGACCTTTTGTCAACATTGAAATTGTGTCATCGTCTTCAAAGTATGTCTATTATTCAAAGCTTTACTTTGCGGAGTCTACCTTACAGCAACGATTGAGGAAAACGTTTCCATCTAAAGGAAAAAGGTAAAGTCACACATTTACGACCCTTATATAAACTTCCTAATAGGGAATCTTAATCATTCGATCCTCATACATGACTATTCACATGGTCATTTTTTCATTGGAACCCAACATCCTTATTTTTATGGTTCTTAAGGTATAAGCTTAGATGACTGAATAGGGCACGGACCCTCTTGGGACTAATGCCAAGCTTTATGTATGAATGTTGCTAGCCTTTCAAAAGCGACCTTTTCAGAACTGGGAGAATCAACTTTTCAGAATCGACTTCTATCATAACAGGATTTAGGGTGCTTGAAAAAACTAATTTTTTATTAGTTATGAAAAATTTGATGATAGATACTATTAGGCACTCTCTAATTTATCGTCAAGTCAATTTTGGAGTGAGAAAGAAGGGATTCAAGATATATGTTTACTGTTTTTTATAAATCAGCCAAAACCCTAAATTTTATTCGAATGAGATGAAGCGGTTTGAATCTCAATAAAGGGTGGAATCGGGAGACATTGTTATGTATGCTCTAACTCTATCCAATAGCTACCTAGAAGGCTCTTTTAAGGACCTCCAAAGCACTTTAAAAGTAGTTTAACTTCTTTTCATTCTACTGTAGATTTATTTGGTGCCTTGAGTTCTTTGTACAAGACTTATCAGCAATTTTTTTGGTGGAGGGCATGTAAGCTGTTCTTGTGCAGCTTATTGAGGTTCATATAGTGACCATAGTTGGAGATCCTTATATGATTCTTCAGTTACCATATGATGATACCAAATCATTACTGTTCAGCACACATGGCACATAATAAAGTATATGCATGAAATGGGCCTTGTATGGCAACAACAGCACTATGAAATCATATATGTGGTTGATCTTATGAAATTGCATATCTTTTGTACAGTGAATCTTTAAACTCGAGCAAGTAGCAATACTAGGATACACTTTCAAAAAACAACTCTAAACTGGAAATAAACACAAAAGGCTGCAATTCACAACAATGATGTCAGATGCACCTTTGCCAATCCACTATCCACAAGTAACTGAGTTCTACGGATCAATGGGTCCTTTTTACTAAATCCACCTAATGGTTTTTTATCATCCTTTGTAACTCCCTCTTGCTCCCTTCTTTCATCATATTCAGTCACTTTGTGATGGTCATCTGCCACGTCCTCATCTATTGCTGAGCCATTTTGATTTTTCATCGAATCAGTTTGTGATCCTGCATTCTCCACTACATTCATCAAAAATCGAACTACCATGTTAGTCTTTAATACAATAACATGAAGGTTCATATGTACCAGGATAGAGGCTAAGTTTTAAACTCAAAATAGGCTTCTAAAACTATGTAATTTTTGATAAAGTCATTGCTATAAGAAGCTCGGACTTTCAGGAAACCCAAAAAGTAGTCAAGCATTTGTAATCTCAATACTTACAGCAATCCTGTGGTAAATCTACCGGTGATGACAAGAGTTTCAGTGTATCTCCAGGAAAGTAACGACCGACACCAGGAGCAAGCAAGTGCAGCAGCAATCTATGACCGTACTGCAAAATCATTCACATCAAACCGATAATTGAAAAGGACACAAAATTTGAGGGATTTGATAGCCTCATTGCTGACTGAGTAATATCTGCATCAATCATGGCTCCCTACATCACCACCATAAACTTTTGCAGAAAATAATATGTGGGCTGACCTTTATACTGCAGAAGGAGACTAGCGTCTCCAGAACAAAAGAGATTATACCTTGTGCAAAGCTAAATCTTTTAGTCCCTTCGATATTTCAGAAATGATAACCTGTTAGTTAGAAGCCAAAATGTGTGCTCTCAGTAGCCTTAACAGTCGCGATTTTTATGCCCAAGACAAATATAAAGTCCACCAAGACTGTACCTCATTGACAAGCTTGGTGTCATCAACATTTTCAAGGATGGACAAGAGAACCTGATAGACAGCAAAAGATGAACAAAGCTTAATCCACGTAGAATAAAAATTTATCAAGAAAGTGAAGCAAATGAAAAGGCCTCATAAAATCCACTCACCAAATGTCCGTTGTCATCGTAAGCAATCTTCATCACTTGACCTTTCATTCCTTTGATAATCTTTTTCCTTTCCTGCAGAGAAAGATGCAAGAAAGTTAATGATTGATAGTAGACGATTACACACAAAACCCAGACCAACTAGCAGCAAAAGCTTTCATTTGATTCTGACAAACTGTGCAGTGTCTTGTTGTGTGAATTGAACAAGACCCACAGCATGGTAGCATGATCCATAGATAAAAGACACAACAAAAAATACAACAACAACTGCATCAAAAAGAAACATAATCCAAAATATACACTTTTCATAGAAGAAAAAGTACCATTAAGGCCAAATTAGTTCCAACCAGACATGAGGGTCCGGGCTGGACGCAGGCATTCTGCATCTGTGTCCGCGTCCAGCGTCCGGACCCGGACGCGAGGTCGGACGGGTCCTTTTTTTTTTTTTTTTTTGAACTGGACGCGTCTGGGCCCCGGACGCGTTTTTAAAATTTCTTTAAAAAAAAAAAAACAGAAGGCCCGCGCGTGGGCAGCAGAACACAGAACGCAGAGAGAGCGAGAGAGAGAGAGAGAGAGAGAGAGAGAGAGAGAGAGAGAGAGAGAGAGAGAGAGAGAGAGAGAGAGAATTATGGTGAGTGAGGGTTTGAGAGAGAGAGAGAGTGTGCATGTGGGTGGGTGAGGGTGTTATGATTTGTGTGTGTGTGTGTGTGTGTGTGTGTGTGTGTGAGAGAGAGAGAGAGAGAGAGAGAGAGAGAATTAGAATTAGAATTATTATTATTATTATTAACGTCTTTTGGTACCCAAAGGTACATAAGACAAAAGAGAGTACAAAAGGTGAGGAGCATTGTCCGCATACGGACTTATTTACTAGTAAAAAAGAGAAGAAGACAAGAAAGTAGCATGTCTATCTCACTATCTCTAAGAAGAAGTAAGTATCCAAGCTTGACCACCAGCTTGCGAGGGTACAATGCACGAGCTTAACCACCTGCTGCGGAGGCTTAGGCCTGTATCATGGTGGGATAGCTACGGCACTGGACAGACAAAGCTGAGGATGCTCGCATTCCGAGTCCTGTCACAAGTATGTTATCTAATCTTATTCATCTAAACGGTTTCCACACTGTCTCTATAAGGCCGCAACTCACTCGAGTGGTTGCCAATTAATGCAGGATTGTTCTGCTTGCGTGTGTGAGCGGAACTGGTCAACGTTCAGCCTTGTTCACACGAACAGGCGGAACCGCCTCACAACTGAGCAATGCAATGACTTGGTGTACTGCAACACCAACACCAGGGTGGTTCGACGCATCGCGGATAGCATGAGGGCAGGAGGCGTACGCGTTGGCCCAGACTTGGACGAGTCCCAGATGACTCCAGACTCGGAGCCAGACATTGTATTTGACACCCCTGCAGATGCATCTAGCACGCAGAGGGATGATTTTTTAGCAGAGAGAGAGAGAGAGAGAGAGAGAGAGAGAGAGAGCGGACGTAGTATGGAGATTATACATGCTGCACCTATTGTTTTACACCAGCACATCTTCATGTCTCTCATATCATCTGCATCATGTCCAATCATTGAACATTATACGCTAAACCCAAAGCCCTAACAAATGGCATAAACCCTAACAAATCGCACGCTTAACATAACATCATAAACCCACAACCCCACAGCCATGACCATCAAAACAAGGCAAAGAAAGGCATCCTCATTGTGTGATAGGCATTGCACCATAGGTATGTGCAGATTCAATATCAAAGCAGCACTTGTGTAGCATACACTTAAACTTGTGTAGAATGCATTTGGAATTGACCAAAATGGTCCAAGAATACAGTCCACAGGTTCGTGATCCCGATACGAACCCAAGGAATCGAGCCTGGCTCGATTCGGGTATCATTTGGTCAAAATGGCCACTTCCGAGGTTCACTGCTGCCCTATTTTTCAGATTTGCTCCTTTGCAGGAGGACGCCCATCTACAAGCAATTTTTATCTTCTAATTTGGCTAAAAAATCAGCACCCTTGCTGATTTTAGAAAGTGGAGATCTGCTTCTTTTTGCTTGTTTCCAGGTGTGGAAGAAGGCGCTAATTTTTTGTGATGATCCGATCACATTCCGAGGCTGAAAATTGGACAGCATATTACCATTTGTAGGGTGTTTGCAACAGCCCTATCCGTGTGTGTATTGTTCACACTTTTTGGCAAGAAAGAAGGGTTCCGGAAAAAGCTTTGTTGGAGGCTAACCTAATTCTTTGCTTGCTGGTTTTTTGAGTTTGTAATGCAATTTCAGGCTGAATTTTTCAGCACACAAGGCTTGTAGGAGGGCGAGTTCCTGCATCCATCTGATGTGTGGTTTCGACACATTCTGGTGCTGATTTTTCGGATTTGATACTTGTTGGTTTTTGTGTCTTTTAGGGCACATTTAGGGTTTGAAAAAGTTTATCTTCTTGGCTGGTTCTTGTGGCAAGAGATTTGGGAGCAATTCGTACTTGTTCGGGCGAAGATATGTTGGATGGCACCAACTATTCTTCATGGAATTGCAAGCTGAGGTTTGGCATCGACGTGATGATCAAGATTTTATCGATAACAAGATCTATCTTATATCATTTGAGATTTTGCAAGACCTCTAAAAGTGTTTGGGAAACACTTTTAAAAATATATTGAATAAAGGATTCATCATCATGCTTTCTCCTCTCTACTTCATCCTCTTTGAAGATAGAAGAGCAAAGGAATGCAAAGTTTGATAATTGTCTTTCTACAAGTACAAGTTTGCATCGGAATGTTGGTATGGTAGAGCATTCTTCTTCTCTTGAGCCATTTGTTGCAAATGATGGATGCATTAGTGAAGAACTTTATGAGCAAGCTTCTCAAGTTAATGTTTTGAAAAAGGCTGAAATCAAGCATTCTTTGAAGCCATTTTGTACTAATAGAGGAGGGGAAAAAATCATGTCGATTAGTACATTGGTTCAAAGTGGCAAGCTGCTGGTTTTTTTCTTGAAGATGGTGGACAACAGATTCAGCCATGGTTTATTGATCATTTTCAGCCTATGTTACATCATGAGCATCCTATTATGCATTGGGAACGACCTACGGAAGGTTTTTGGACAGCAAGGTCCACATTTGGAACACTTTGGCCAGCAAAGTGTTGGTGATTTTGTGGCTGTTGGACAGCCTGCTACAGCCTCTTGTTGGCTGTCCGAGTCTTTGCGGGATAGCAAAGTATCTTTTTACCTTGGAGGAAACACACATGCCTCACCAAAATTAGTACCTTATGCTGATTTTCCTGTTTTGATGCTTACTTCTTATGATGACGGTGTTGCCTTACCTAGTGTTGGTGAGCAGATCATTGATAGTAAGATTTGGGAGGATGTGATGGTAAAAGAGCATCATACTCTTCTTTATGTTTCTTGTGGTAAGAAGACTTATGGAATCATGTGGGAACCATTGATGGATTGCAAATCCATATTTCGGCTTGTGGCTGGCTTTTTGGTTACCTACTTTGGATGGAACATGCTGTCTTCACTCTTCGACTTGATGCTACCGCACTTCGTATTCTACATCTCTTCTACATCGAGCATGATTGGGGCTAAGATTTCGGCTACTTCGAGTTGGAGTTTTTTGGCTACATGAAGTTTTGAGCAGCAAGCAACATTTTGCATTTTGTTGCAATTTTGTCCATTTTACTTCATGTCATGTTATGTTTTTTACATTATCATTTAAGGAGGATGTTAGAAATAATAAATGATAATGTTAGTTTCCCATAGGTTACTTTGACCCAAAAGGTTGAGACTTGTGTAACCATGGGGTAGGTTTATTATTTAGACCATGTTAAGATAGTTTTAGTTAAGTTGGACCCAATTTTGGTCTAGTGGTAACTCGTGGGTCCAAGTAAAGTCTAATTATGTTAAGGGACCCTATCTTGACTTTTGGGAGTGCCCTATAATTAGTAGTGGGTTTGGAAGGTTCTAGAACTTAGAGTTTGGAAAAGTTTAGTCCCTTGGAAGGCCTATTTATATGTACTCATTGTTCATTTGTAATTCATTCCCTTTCAAGCATTGCTACTACTTTCTCTCTCCTTGAGGGCGCCTAACCCTCTCCCTCTTCTTCTTCTTCTTCTTCTTCTTCTTCTTCTTCTTCTTGTATATGGAGATTGAATGTTAGAAGGATCTTGGCACTTTGATTTCCTACACTTGTCACTCTTCTGGTGAACATTCACTTCTCCCAAATCCTCTGTTGAGCATTCACTTCCCTTTCTAAAACAAATTCTATAAATCGAAAAAGTAAATTGGGCTACACTTAAGATCCACACTGTTGAAACTGGTAACCACATCCACTTCCTTTGCGCCAGGGTTTAGGGTCACCAAATGGTCGATGCAAGCTGAGCTTAGTTGTGTAAGTTGCGAGCAGCATTTTCGGTCTTCAAAATGTCTCTTCTTTGAGACAGTCACTAATGCACGCTCCAAGCTTTCGCTCTCATCCAAGCTAACCCTAAACCCTAAACCACTAATCTTTATGTCATGTAAACCATCATCTTCACTCCAAACTTCTTTCGGATCTTTCTTTGCCGCTTTTTTCACTTTTTTCTGAGCTTAGTTCCCAAAGAAGGTTCATACTAATTTCTGGACTGCTCATTAGTCATCGTTGTTTGGTAATATCTCAGTTATGGGAGGCATGGGCAATGGTTAGGTTTGTTGCCAATTTCTTTGCAAATTTTTTTTGGTACCTTTTTCGTTTTTTTTAACAGGAGGGGGCAGGTATGTGCCCAACACTCTCTGATAATTAATTCCGGGGGGGGGGGGGGGGGGGGGGGGGTAGGGGGAGGAAAATTAATTTTATTTGTTTTTGGGCATGTGAGAGCGAGCGGGGGGGGCCTGTATTTTTTTGAAGAAAAAAAAAATTTGAAAAATGGCGGACGCATCCACCCCCGGACGCACCCCTGCCACGTCCGCGTCCACCATCCGCTTCCTTAAGTTCCAACATAGTATATAAAATGGGTGATATCCGCAAGCTCCAAATCACCAGAAGCTCTTACATGTAATATTGTATAGCCCGCATTGTTCTTTGGACAAATTCTTTTAGATGTGCCTTATGAATAAGCTTCCACTATTTGAGGCTGTAAAGGTGGCTATGAAACAGTGAATTAAGATATGTGCTCCTGAAAAGCATGCATGTATGCACAAATAGGATTTAAGAAGCTAGAAACATGACTCACATCAGGATAGAACTGTATAGAAATTAGAGAACTGCAAATAATATGTTTGCACACCACATCAGAGAGAGTCAAGATACAAAGGACTACAGAATCTTGGAACTTGTCAGTATAACTAATAGTTAGCGAACTAAAATGTTTAAAAAAAATTGAAACCGGTCTTAGAGATGATTAAGGGAAACAAAACAATTCAAAGAAATGGGTCCAGGCTACCTGGAACTTTAATGTTAATTGTGGAATATGTGCTAATTACTATAAATTCTGAATTTCAAGCTTGTGGCACGCAAGAACCATTGCTTCGGTGGAAGGCACAGGAGTAGAAAGATGAGAGATCTTTTCAAGTTCACATACCTTGGGACTTCCATGCCTTACACACACTATGCCAATCTTTGCACCATCTTTTGTATGTAACATGCGGACAAGCAATGGGCCAGAGAGTTGTTGGACAACATCTTGAAGCATGGTCTGAACAACAAGTCAAACAAAACAGGAATTTTGATGAAAACAACAAGCAGCAACATAGTCTATTTGAGCTCTATTGGCAATTCAACTGAAGCTTGAACTCAAGCAAACTACAGGCAAAGTACTCTACTTATCCAACAGAGTTAGCTCACGATTCATAGAGTCAAACAGCATTAAACACTGGAATGAATCCTTGCAGATCTGACCTTTTTGCATATACTTAGATATTCAACTAGTGCACGATGAACTATGGAATGGTCAACGATGCCCTTCTCTAGAATAGGTTGTAATGAGATGGCCATATGCTCCAATACTGCAGCTCTTTTGGACATAGACTCACCAGCCAACACATCACCTATTCTGCAGATACACCATCAAAGCATGTTCATCATAAGACGGTGACAGGATTTGAATGATTGGCCAAAAACAAAACTGCTTACTGAGCAGTCATGGCTTTTGCCAAACAACATTTTTCAACGTCCCTTCCCTCTTTCTTGTAAGCACAATCAACATCCTTCATGCCAAAGGTCATGTATTCATGTCATCAGCAAAAATTACCGTGACAGAGAATACAAGGTATAACATGGAAATTCGACTTCTACAAAAATATAAAACTATCTTGTCTAAAGCAACATACAAACCAAGTATCGACGAAATATATGAAACCTCAAAGCATTGTATAAGAGCCAGCTTTTCTACTACATGCATGGGGTCACCCCCAGTTAGTGAGAAGTCGCTTCAAAAGAATAAAGTTGTATTACACCTGTCAAAATGAAACTTGCATAAGGCCTAGGAAGTATCCTTGCACAGACAATTACACGTGAAAAATGACAAGTTGTATAGGAAATTTTGATTGTTCAGATTTGAATGCCACTACAAAAGCTCATATAACCATGAAATGTGGTATGGCACATGAGACCACAAAGAAGATGGAAGCTCTAAATCCTTCCTTGCCAAAAGATACATTACTCAAAAGATAGATTGTCAAAGATCTCCTAAATGATGGTACTAGACCAGTTCCAAACTGAACTTAACAATCTTTTAAGTATCACTATCTAATACTTATCCGCCTATTGGCTTATAGAGGCCAAAAGAAGGGTCTACCTTTAATTATTAAGGAGTTGGAACATTTTGGGCTCTAATAAGCTTAACAAGGCTTCATTCAATTAAGCACCCCAGTTAGTGGGCATTGGATACTAGAAATCTCTTCACTACCTCAAAACCTACTTCTATCAACCGATTATCAGAGCTGATCTTTCACCTTATCCATATAGATACCTTTTGAGAGGAGTAAGAGGGGGGTTGTCCACTCTCCAATGACAATGGATCATGCTTTCTACTTTAACCAAAAAACTTATTGAAGCTGAAAAGATAAAAAAACGTACACATTTTGAGTGAGGTCACGCTCCCCCGACTTCCCTCCCTCTCAATTTCCAAATGCCCTTGCTTGAGATGCTTCTTGATACAAGTTCAAAATTTCAAGATAATCGACTGTCAAAACTCTTTGACAAGATTATTTCCAAGATAATCTATTGTCAAGATTCCACCAAGTTAGCATCTATTGTCTTACCTCTTTAAAGTTTAGAAGACACTGGTGATAGGCATCTTTAGGCTTCTCATTTTCCAAAAGTAGAAGCTCCTCCATCATATCAGTCTCATTATGAAAGAAAATTCAGTATGTTTGCATGAATTTCCAATTCTTCTAAATTATGTAGTTCTTTTAGCTGAGTCATACCATATCTTTGAAAAATCTACATGGAATCCTCTAATTTTGGTAAAAAGCTAATCGAAAAAAGATCATCAATTTTCTAGATGGCCTATGACGGTTAACATATCATAAGCATAGTTCCAAGAGATCTAAATCCATTTTCTTAAGACTACTTAAAGTTAATATCAAGCTCCTACCAAAAAAATTTGGAAAACCCTAAACATTTTTTAATTTTAAGAAAACGGCGACAATATTTTCAAAAATATGCATTGACGCATTAGAATTGAGATTTGAATCTAGAATCAATTCAAATTGACTCAATTTGATTTGAACCCAAAGAATCGAGCTCCATAGTGACAGCTTCAAATGGAGTGGTTAACCTATTTTCTTGGACTTTGATATGTTTCTATTGAAAGTGAAGCCCAACTTAATCGCTTCTTTGGTTGATAGAAGCTCCTTGTTTCCTTTCCTTTAGTCCCTTCGAATGCTTTATTGTACTTGCTTTAGCTCTTCTTGATGATCTTAGCAACACTTGTCTGCAACAATATGCATCATCTTCATAGCATAGCAATGGTGTGGATAAAAGAATGATAACGAATACATCTATACCCTAGTAGACTATACTACAATCGTTATTGTTACATTCAAGAAGTGGAAGGTAAATCCAGTGAAAACTTCTTTGCTGATTTACGCGTGCCTTCAATATATCCAAAATAGTAGCCTAGAAACTTTTGATTGTCCATCCATTTTCAAATGAAAAGAAAAGAAATCTAAAATGATTCTTGGATTGTTGTAGAAATCCTTCTAGAAATTGCTTATCTTTATCAGATCCAAGTGTATCACCTTCTTTAACAATTACATATCTGGCCGTGAACGGAATTTTCAAGCCGTAACTAATAATCAACACTGGAGTGCCAAATACCCATGTCAAGGATTATTTCAAATCCTTAACACTGGACGTGGACGTAACAATAAGGAAAGAGTAAACAGCCATCTTATGTAGTAAAGCCTGGCTCCTTCAAAACCTAGGAACCAAATTCTGCGAATTTCTTAAAAGTTGTAATTATTCTTATATTGTTCTTCATTCTTCCAAATTGGGTTGTTTGACTGTGAAAATGATTGAAATATTCATTTTCAGCACAATGTGAAAAGTTGCAAACACCGACTATTTTCTCAACAATATTGGATTTGGAACCAATATGCTTAAAAAATGTAGTCTCAAAATGTTGAATTTTGAAGGGCTGGCTCTAAGAATCAAAAAAAAATTTAATGATTGGATAGAACAATGCGTTTGGTGCCCCATAATTAGCATCTTTAGATCTTTAAAGCATGAATGACAGCTAGTAGCTTTTTTGTCATAAACATTGTCCTTCATTCTATTCCCTTTCAATCTCCTATTCACAAGAACAATTGGATGCCCGTCCTACTTATCCCATAGTGGATTGTAGGAGATAATGTTCCCCAGATTCTGAACTTTGCTTGGAGAATGGATGATAAAAGTAGTGTTTCCACCCGGTTTAGAATCGACCTTTTCGGAATCGGATGAATCAACATGAATCATTGTTGTGAACCAGGTCCCTTCCAAAAAAATCGGAAAAATTTGGCAATTTTTTTTTTTGCTTTTTTTAAATATAATGCTAAAAAATATTTATGTAATATGTAACATGTTTACAACATAGATGCATTGCATTTCTAGAAACAAGTCCAGAAACGCGTTTCTGTTCTAAAATGAGGGAGAGTTTCTCATAAACATTTTTTTTTTTGATTTTGTGGGCAGTACATTTTTTGATATGGGTATCAAATTAAAGCATTAATTGAGGGCAGTACATTTATTTAGGTTTAGGGTTGTTTCGGGTACAATGTGGTCCAGTTTAGGTGCATTAATCCATGTTGCATTATGTCAATCCAGACATGAGGGTCCGGGCCAGACGCGGCCTTTTGGCATCTGCGTCTGGCGTCCGGACCCGGACGCGGGGTCGGAAGCGTCCTTTTTTGTTTTTTGGACGCTGGACGCGTACATCGTCCCGGACGTGTATTTTTTTATTTTTTTTAATGGACGCGTTAACAGGCTGCGGGGCAGCAGACCATGCTACCTCGCGCCCGCACGAGAGAGAGAGAGAGAGAGAGCAATTCTTAGGATTATATCTATTAAACATATCGAGGAGAACTTATCCAAAGACATAACACGATCCAAATAAAGTAACCTCACTATGTAATCTCTCTAGGCAAACGTTCTAGAGACAACATTATTACTAGGGGGCAAAAAGTTAGGAGTATCAGGACGAGGAGAAGGTGTGATCACAGCTTGTGGAATGTAGCAATCTGGAGGAGGGGGTAGATGTTGTCATATAGGTTTCTAAACTTTCAGACCATTGCAGACGTAAGGTGTAATGGTTTTAGGTTCTCCACAACATGGAAGTTTTTTTGGCAAAGTTTCTACTCTTTCGTAACTTGGACTTACTCTCAAGATTATAACCTCTAGGAAAAAAAGACTGAAAAGTTCTCATCCAAAAAAGTTCACGAAGCCACGCTACCTTGAAAAACTCTTTAGAATTAGAAAAGTTTCCAGCAATGTGCTCAATGGGAAACACCCGAAAAGACTCAAAACCACATTTGGCTATAGCAGTACACACAGGTTTTAACTCTTCTTTAGGAAACTTAGAGCTATGTACTCTTCTAGCTTCTCGAACATGATCTTGAAAATGTACAAAAGCATACCGAAAAGTTGGCCAACATATACCATACTACTACTTCGTATGTTATAAATGACATAGATTACTTGGGTGGTATGAATTGGGCTAAGAGGCATAGAGGTATGCACATGTTTTTCTCTAAGACGCCTAAGGCAATTCAAAATTCTGATATGTTTATTCGTATAATGAGTACTAACAAGCAAAGACTTAAAAATAGACCATTTAATAGGACCTTCTCTAGAATTATGAAGTTTATTCAAATTACATCTAGACAAAAAGTTAAACCTTGTCTATGATTTGTACCATTTCTACTAGCAAAACAAAGGGGTAAAGGGATGGAAGAGCAAACCTCTAAAGTGTTGATAGTAGAAGAGCCATAGATTATATTTTGAGTAGTCAGGCAATTGTTTAAGACCAAGCCCTCCTAAAGGCTATTGGTCCGAGGTCAAAATTAGTGCTGACCACACCCCTCATTTGTTAAACAGGGTTGTTGTAAAGCGGTGAGGCACCTAAATCGGTCCACCTGTTACACTCAAAAGATCACTGACAATAGCATCTGATCAAGTGCCCGCGACTTCTTGAAGTAACACTACTTGACTCCCTCTCACACCGAAAGTCTTTCACGAAACTAACCAAAAAGCCCTTGATCCTAAAAGGACCCAAAGAAAGGAAACTTCATGTGAGTCTGGTTCAGACTCTAACATGCTGAGACAAAGCTAATTGGACGGTTTGGACCATGAGAGAGTCAATCACACGAACATTTTCTGGAAAAGGTTTTATAGAATTTGCCTAAGTGATTGTTGGTAGTAAATTATAAGGACAACCAAAGAGCCAAATGTACAAGAGGCAAGAATTAGCATAAAACTTACTTTATAACTTTGATACCATCAAGAACAAGAACCTAACCTGAACATTAAGGAATATTGAAATATTTATCTAATGAAGCGCAACCAAGGCAAAATTGACTTCAACTATACATGAAGGAATTTTTATTTGATTTTATTTTTACTTTTACCACTAAAGGAGTGACCAATAAAAGAAAGGAAGTAGAGCATCAATTAACCTATAGTAAGAACAATTTTATAGATTAGACTTTAAATATGCTTAGAAGAAAACCAGAAAAATGATGAAGGTACAACACAACTTCGTAATAGGCAATAAATCACAAACTCAAACAAACTTCAAAAACTTTTTGAAACTAGAGCTAGGCAGAGGAAAGGAGAATATCTGGGTGAACTAGAAGCAAGTGATTAACCCTAATAAGGGGGGAGCCATAAAATTATTATGAAAGAACAAGAACCTTACCAACATGACATCGAGAAAGAGATATTAGTTCTGATTAGTAAAATATCAGATTAGCTGTAGGGGCATGCGCACCCTCTCAGGATATACAAATAAGAACATATAGCTAGCCACTACTGGGACGAAAATTCATTAAGAATTTGCATGTCCGCTAAAGTGACAAAAATATCTATTTGTGAAATTAGAATATATCCAATTTCACAAATTTATATAGAGAAGTCAGTGATGTCATAAGGTAAAGCTTAGAAACAATACACGAGCAACTCAAAAAGTCAAAATTATTAAATTATTCAATAAACAAAAAATATTAGCCAAACATTATTGCTTATGTCTCATCAATACCCAAGCATAAGTTGCTAACTGGGTTTCGAAAGAATCCGAATTTTCTTGGGTAGACTTAGTGTTGACTAAGAAGCAAAGAACAACCAGTAAGAAGAAAGAAAAAATAATAATAATGATAATAATTCAAATAAAATGAACTTCAAAATTTAAAATTTATAAATCTAATTAAAAATAAAATATAAATAAATAATGAAATAAAATAAATAAGAACAAGGATCATAATACGTATACGAGTTACCAAAACAAAGACAAAATACTAGAATGTGCCTGGAAACATTGATTCAAGCCGCCAACAAAAATGGAATATCTTTCATCTCTGATTTCATCAAGGAACACAATTTGCATAGCTTGCCACACATCTCAATTTCCCTGAAACTGATGTGAATCGACCTACAACTTATGTCAGGTGACTCAGGTCCTGAATGCATCTTGCTTTCCAAAGGGGCTCAAAATCTGGGACCAAAGAAACTTTAAATACCAAGCTAACCTGAATGACTCGAGAGTCAATGAAAGCTTTGTAAAATAGGGTTCATCCGTATTCTACTGCTACTAAGAAAACCAGAATGAGCAACTATTGCTTAAACTTTGGTGTGATACCATTCTCGTTGAAAAACATGACAATGATGCTAAAGAAACTGTATTATATTCTCTTGAAAAGGTAGCCAAACATTCCTAATCTAGGAAAACATAAATAAAATAAAATAGAGACCACCTTTAACTAGGAAATGACATCTACAGATTTCAACTACTATATATATCATTATACTGAATAGTGAAAGACAGTAGAATATGACATGTATATCTAGGAACCACTCACCGGCCTTTGCCTTTCTGTAACACGCCTTTGAAAAGCCTGTATTCTGGGGAATAAAACTCCGAAAGAAGCTCCTGCTTTTGAGCTCCATTAGCCAGCTGATACGCATGCTCCACAACTGCAAGACTATTTCCTGTCACTTGTCTTGATCTTTATAAACATTCTAAATTCTTTAGTCTTTCAGATATTGTGGACTTAAAAAGTCATGAAAACGTGTCTTAAAGGATGGGTTGATGCCTTTATTAAATTTTTCGGCACTCTGATAAACTTTCAAAAAGGTGTAATACTTAATACAAGAAAAAAAGGATAATGTATATTACTTGCAGAATCAAATGTAAGGCCTTCTGACTTTTGCAAATTACTATAGTATCTTTAAGTCTCACTTGCACACACTTAAGTAGCTCCTTGCTAGATACATTATGAGAACAACAAATAAATTCGATTCCCATACCAGCTGAGCCACTTGGATGACGAAGAAGCATAACAACATTTCCGTGTAAAGAACTTATCAATTGCTGAAGTTGTTCTTTGCTGGCTGCAGCCAAAAAACAACGCAGATCAAACAGCAAAATTTAAGAGCTCAAATCTGAAGCAGGTGGACAAAAAAGAACCATAAAAGGCTCCACACTAGATTGACATCCTGTACCCTTCATTTTTCATCATCCTAATAATTAAGAAAGCTCTAGTAACCTTAAAGAACACAGGATATGATAAAAAATATCCGTTTCAATGCAAAGAACAAAGTACCATGGTCAAACAATCTCTGGGCAAGATGACATGCATATGTGTTACGGGCAAGAGCTATCAATTGTGGACGAAGCTCATCAAATACAGCCTCCCTTTCAGCCTTTTTGCAGTATTTGATGCATGACTGTTACATGATCCAAAAAGAAAGTCAAATCTGGCAAATTGCTAGATAATTCCTAAATAAGGTTTCAAATACTATATTCCTAAAGTGCAAGAGGACATGCCTGCAGCACCCTTGATGCGACATGTGAGACAGCCATCTCCAACAATTTGCCCTGCATTTTCTTCAGAGTCTGTGATGCCAAGCTGGATCATGGTCGGGGGCCAAAGAAAGTTAGAATCTCAAAAATATCAACAGTTCGGCTTAATATCAGGTCCAGAGAAACAATGCGCAAGCTCGTAGTACTTAGAGGAAATCGAGGTAGCATGCAATGAGGCTACAAATCAAATTTCTTTTTCTGCAAATAAAATTCAAGAGTTATGCACACAAAAGCAATATGCTCACAGCACCTAGAACGTTCTTCATGTTCTAAATTTCTTTGACGCATCTTCTCCCACAGTCTAACTGATTCCTGCACCCAATTGGAGCAGTACGGTGATGCTTTTGAGACAGAAACATCAGTGGAAAAAACTGCCGCAGTAACGCTGAACTGGAACCATCAAGAAATAAGCCAAAAGCTTCCTCCTTACCACCTACTTTTGCAAGGTCATAGTTTGGCTTGCATTTTTTCTTCCGGGCCTCTGCAAGTTCCTGTTATACACAATCGTTCAACTACTACTGTTATATTTGCCATGTTTACAACAGATCTCTAAAATTTTAACACAGAAAGCACCAAAGCCTGTACAGGGGTTCAAATGAAATCAAGAAGCACAAACCTTCTTAGCTTTCCGATTTTTAACAGCCCCATCAACTCTGCACATGTGTTTTGGCTTTTGTTCAGAAGATGACTTTTTTCTCTCAGAAAATTTCAAGCTTTTTGCATCCCCTGAATGAACATTTTTTCTATCATTTGGAGAGACAGCTCCTTCATTCTTCTGCATAAACTTTCTTTTCTTTCTGCCAATGTCAAGACAACATCATATCAAAATGCTTCAGCAAATCATTAAGGGCTTTGAAGAGCCAGAACTGAAATATCAAATTCTAACTTAATCAATATCCACACTCTAAATCAAATTCAACTTAAAAAGGAAATGAAGAAGCTAGAGCCTGTAGCAATTTTGCTCTCTATAACCTTATGTTCTCATTGTAGACACTTTTGATACATCTCCAGATAGTTGATTCACAGATGATCTGTTGTGGGCACTCCAAATAGGATCTCTTTCCCAGGCAGACCACCACCAACACTTCCTCATTGTGCTGACGAATTGACAGTTTTACGAGAGAGTGTTTACTTGAGCTTTCCATAATCTAATTATAGACTGTCATTGTACTTACCTTTTTGGGTACCTTGAGATTGAGTTTCAGTTTACAGTTTCATTTAGTTTACTGATTGTTTAAGACGGAGACATTTTCATGCACTCCCCAAGTGATTTACATACTTGAGATGTACTCTTATGTCTTACGCACCTTCATATATAGCCAAGACATTAATAAAGCGCTCTCTCGCTCTCTCTCTCTCTCTCTCTCTTGCGCGCCCACCCGCTGCTGGTGCGCTGCCCTCTCTCTCTCTTGCGCGCCCACCCGCCCTGCTGACGCTGCTGTCCGCCCTGCTGACGCTGCAGTGCTGACCTTCGCACCTGCCCTGCGCTGGTCCTCCATCTGCTTACCGCCTCCTATGGCACCTAAGAAAAAGGAGGGTGTTCTTACACCCCCCTCCCTGTTGGACACCCCCCCATCACCGGTAGTGATGGAGGAGCCGTCTTCGGTGACAGAAACTATCAACATGGCTGCCATTGACTACACTCCTTCCAAACCTACCGAAAGTCTTTTTGCTTATGATCTTAGTTTTATCCGGCAAGAAATTCTTGGACTTAAGAAACAACTACACCTCTTTGAAGCTGAAAATAGCAAGTTAGCTAAGGATCTTTTTGGTGTCACGGAACGTGTGGAGCAGCTTGAGCAAGAAAATATATATCTTAAGCAACGAATTGCAGAAAAAAGTGCCTTGGAGGAGACTTCCAACAAGATCAATAGCTTGGAGAAACAAGTCGAGGAGACGAAAACGTGGGCAGCACTCTTCAAACCGGATGATATGGGCAGCAAACTCTCATCACTCGCAAAACAGGTTGAAGAAACGACATCGATCCTTAAGCAAGGTAATCACTCTCAGATTTCATCTTTTCCGAAGGAAAACGATTTGGAGACAGTTTTGGGTGAACAAGCCAGAAGGGCCAAAAAAGCTTTTAACATTAGAGTAAGAGGCATTGCCAATGGTGGAAAACCGTTGGAAGAAGCTACGGATTTGCTCATTTCCAAGTTATCTCATGTGGCTGACGGTTTTGATACTGCTTGGCGCAGTAAATTTGATGACAATGTTTTGTTTATCAAGTTCCGCTCGCTTTCACAACGCAATGCTGCCCTTCGGCTTAGGGCAAAGCTTAAAGGTACTTTCATTTATATGGATGATGACTTAACAAATACTCAATGGTTGGCAAGAAAAAAGATTATCCTTGAAGCGAAAGAGAAAGGGCAAAGGGTTGTTTTTATTGACGGGAAACCGAGATTTTTCGACCTTCCACAATAGGAACTAGGGGCCCCCGGATATAGAAGCTACCCGAGATCCCCTACCAATTTGAGACTTGGCTTCTGGAATTGTAATGGTTTTTTATCTTCGTCATCAGCCGGAGACTTTGCTGATTTTATTAGAAAATGCGACATTTTGTTGTTGGCTGAAACTCATGAGTCCTTATATCATCCTCTTCCAAATATACAGGAGTACTCTTGGCATTCTGCTTTTCGTCCATTTGTTAGGGGAAAAACTTGTCGAGGATCTGGAGGAGTAGCTTGTTTATACAGAGACACCACAGTTCAGATGGTTAAACAAGATCCATACGCTCGCTATATTTGGTTACACATTATTGGCTCACTATTGGGATTACCTCAGGACATCTATATAGCTGTATGCTATTTTGCTCCACAGACCTCAGTGTTTGCTGAGTTTGGCGGGGACCCTTTTCAGGCTCTCTCAGATGATATTGCTATCTTTTCTCAGCAGGGTTCCATTTTACTAGCAGGTGATTTCAACGCCCGCACAAGCTCTAGACAAACCGAATTTCATGCAGCTACGGATCTTCTCAGGCTTTACCCTTTGGATATGGGGCTAGACCGGGTATCACAGGATGCAGACACTCCAGCTACATCTTTCGGGGAGCAGTTGATCACTCTAGCAGAGACACACGCTCTTGCCATTTTGAATGGCCTCACACAGTGGCCTTCCTCATCAGCATATACATGCTATCCTCATGGTGGAGGACATAGTGTGGTCGACTACTTCATTGGATCACCTGCTTTGATCTCTCACATTTCTGATTTCTCCATCACACCCCCTACCATTTCCGATCACTCGCTCTTACACATGTCACTTGGTCACATAACCTCTTCTTTGCAAATTTCTTGCTCTCTTCCCACTCATAAACGTATTCCTTTCACCCAATCTGGATTCACTAATTACACCACAATCTTATCCCAACTACTCGCTAACTTCCCGTTCATGGCACCAATTGACCAGCAAGCCACTTTTCTCTCTACATCCCTCTTAGCTGCTGCTTCCTCATCCTTCCCCACCAAAACGACATCATCTCACAGAAGTGTTCACAACAGATGGTATGATGCAGAATGCCGCTCTCTTCACAATCATGTGACATATGCCAGGTCACACTCCCCTGCCACACTCAAACAATGCCAGAAAGAATATCATAGAACCACCAGAACAAAGAAGATCAAGTACCTACAATCACTCTGCCAAAAAATGATCAACTCTTTAGATTCACCCTCCTCCTCTTTTTTCTGGAAACATTTCACCAGACACTCTTCAACATTGGCCCCCATAGCCATCGAATCCTGGATCGAGTATGCCACGGAGTTATATACCACGGACTCTCCTCCTACCTCACTCTCACCGAGACCTGACCACTGCTCACTTTTCACCCCTGACATGGTTGAAAACGCCATTAAACATGCCAAACTAAATAAAGCCACTGACTATGACTCCTTAAGTGTAGACTTCCTAAAGCCCGTAGCACATCTCATCTCCCCTTACATTGCTCATGTTTTTAACACAGCTGTTACTTCTGGTTTTCCTACGGCTTGGTGTACTAATATCCTTCACCCCATCCTCAAGGCAGGTGATCCCATGAATGTAGGAAACTACCGCACCATTATGATTGGTCACACTCTAGCTAAGATATATGGCTCTATACTACAGACAGTCACTGGATCTTTTGCTGAAACTGAGGGTTTACACGCTATGGGTCAAGCTGGTTTCAGACCGGGATATTCTACTTCAGACCAGATCTTCATTTTGAGATGCATTATTGAGGAGGCTCGACATCGGAAACAGAGAATTTACTGTTGCTTTGTGGATTTTCGCAAAGCTTTTGACTCTGTTCCACGACATCTTCTTTTCCAGAGACTGTCTTCACTTGGCTTTTCAGAGGATACTATTGCTGCGATCATTACTTTATATGAGCGAGTCTTGGCACGTTTCAGAGATGGTAGTGGCTGGTCCTCACAGATACATTCTACCATTGGGGTGAAGCAGGGTTGCCCCTTATCACCCACTCTTTTTGCACTATATATAGATGACCTCGAGCGGATTATTCGCGAGGAAGGTGGAGAGGGCTGTCCCCTAGCAGACATTATTATCCCCATTCTCTTGTACGCTGATGATGTGGTTCTCCTCTCATCCTCTGCAGCTGGTTTACAGAGTCACCTTTCTGCTTTACATCACTTTTGCCAGCGTTGGGGATTGACGGTTAACCTTAAGAAGACTAAGATTATGGTGTTTAACACCAACAGACAGCATATGAGAGATGTGATTTTCTATTATGACGGGCTACCGATTGAGATCGTGACCTCCTACACCTATTTGGGAGTTCTTTTCTCTGGTCCGCTACTCACTTTTCGACCAGCAGCCACCGCCAGGCTCCGCAAGGGGCATACCGCTCTTGTGCATATGGAGAGATTTTGCTCTACTTATTATGTGCAGGATCCTGCTACCAGATGCCTACTATTTTCTGCTACTGTCTCCCCAGTTGTGCTATATTCGGCTGAGACTTGGTGCCCTGATTTATCACGCGATACATGGAGAGATCTTACTCGTATCCAGATTCTCATGCTCAGTAGGATAATTCGGGCTAAGCCCTCAGTACCACATGATATCATACTAGCCGAGTTTGCTTCTCCTCCATTAGTTGTTGGTGCTATGTTTCAGATCATCACCTTTCTTCACAGGGTATCAGATCTAGATACCTCCAGATACATTGTTGCTGCTCTCACTTCATCTTGTACCCTTGCAGATCAGGGAGCCAAGCACTCTTGGTATCGCAGTGTCTCAGCCCTTCTTCAGACTTGGGGTTTATCCGCACTTGATCTTCCGAATGGAACCCATGCTTATATCAGACAGCAGATTTACCGGAGCTACATACGCACTATATGGTCACATCCTGATCCAGATAGGGTCAAGCTACATTATTATGGCACACATCTTTTACGGCTGGACGTTTCGGGCTTGCCTATTCTTCCAGTTTATCTTACACAGACGCTATCTTTTGGTCTGAGATATCGTATAGGACAGCTTCGAGTCTCTTCTCATCAGCTTGCTATCGAGACAGGTAGATACACAGACACTCCCAGATTGCAGCGGATATGTCAGCTTTGTTCTCTTCAGGAGGTGGAAGATGAGTTTCATTTCATCTTTCGCTGCCCAGTATACTATGAGATTAGAGGACGATACCATTGTTTATACCGAAATATTCCTCTCACGTTGAGCTCCTTCCTCGAGTATTCAGATGCTAGATGTGTGGGTCTTCTTTTGAGAGAGATGTATATTTTACGAGCTTCACTTCTACCTACGCTCTCAGATATGGATTCCAGTCAGGCTCACATTACTCAGTTCTTCCAGAAGCGAGACAGAGTGGATATTTCGGTTGCGGATTTTGACGTCCCCGTCCGAAGATCGAAGACACAGAGAGTTTCGGCTCGATCCAGTGCTACTAGATCTTCATACGCCTCCCACCAGCCTACATCACGACCCACTACTACCATCACTCATTACTTTCAGCTTGCTCGTAGCTAGTTTCCTCCGCGGAGCAGGTGGTTAAGCTCTTGCTTTGTACCCTCACCAGCTGGTGGTCAAGCTTGGATACTTTTTCTCTTAGAGACAGAGAGATCGATATTTTAGTTTTAGTTTTACTGTCTTTTCATTGGTAAATAAGTCCTTATGCGGACAATGCTTCTCACATTTTGTACTCTCTTTTGTCTTATGTGCCCCTGGGCACCAAAAGACGTTAATAATAATAATTCTAATTCTAATTCTAATTCTCTCTCTCTCTCTCTCCAGGACCTCCTCCTGTGCAACACTGCAGGATCTCGTGGGATGTTGTAACTCGTTTTTTGGGCAGCCGTTACTTTTCCAGCCCATCATTTTGGAAATCATCACTACACTGAGCACCCATTGCTTCACTATTGCAGTTCGTTGTCGGCAGCCATTTTTGCAGATTGTTGCTTTTTCAGCCAACAATTGCTAAGTTAAAAGGAGGCACACAAATTGCAGCCCATCATTTTCATCCAACAGTAAAGGGAACACTTTCCAGCTGTCCACACTCCACGAATGGTATCCCAGCAATAGAGACTCACTGTTATGATGGTTAGCAATGGAGAAACCACAATAGGATGTGGTCCACAAAAAATTTGTAATTACGGCCTACTCTTACCAAAGACTGTCAGCTGCAAACCAAGGCTTTCAGGGATCCGGGCAGATTATTATATTAGTAGATTGCTTACCGTGACGGTAGCGTCCGATTCATGGACAAGGGATCTACCACAATCCATTAGAAATAGGAAGTCAAGCGCTCTGGCTGAGGGATAGTCCAGACATCCCAACCACAACAGTTGCGGATAGGCTTTTCAAATAGTGATGGGATCTATTCTTCACCAGCAACAGGTGATTTAAGACACTATACTGATGGTTGTGATACTTGTTTCTTTATGGAGACACATGAGAGCTAGGAGAGAGGTCTACCCTCTTTTTCCCAATTCACGTGAGATTCAGTTTAACATATGGAGACCAGATTTGCTAGTGCTAGAGGATCCAGAGTTGGGTGGGGTTTGCATGTTAGTATGATAATTCCCTATGCCAAACTCTCTTGACGATTAGTCAAGATGAGCACATGGTGCACATGGATTTGTGGGTCAGGCTTCTTGGTCAAGGTATTGGCTTGGAGAAGGAATGTTGGCGAACCTTTTTGCAAGTCGCGCATAGTGGGTGTGTTGGAGCTTGTGGCACCTAGAAAAGATGAAAGATATATCTCATAAGCAAAGTTCAAATACATGACAATCTCCATATAAGCTCAAAGTAGACAATGTCCCTTGTCCCCTAGTACCAGCCTTCTGGGGTCAAAGGAAAGGCAAGTGGCTACGCGGCGGGGATGGGATCCCACGTGCGGCCTGCGAGTGCCCTTTGTGGATGCTCTCATCTACTGGACAGGTTGTGCTATTTGTGCCACTGAACTTTGACATGGTATTAGAGCTAAGTGCGGGTCCTATACGAGCCAAGCGGAGGAGGTGTTTTCACTATGCTTCCCTGAGTGGGAGTGTTAGCGGACTTGTTTGCAAGCCGCGCATAGTGGGGCTATTGGAGCTTGTGGCACCACAAAAGGTGCAAGAAATGTGTAATAAGCAAAGTCCATACGCATGACAGCCTCCATATAACCTCAAAGCAGACAATGTTCCCTTCTCCCTTGGCATCAACCTTTTGGGATCAAAGAAAAGACGGGTGGGGCAGGCAGTAGGGATGGGACCGCGAGTGGCCTTTGTGCATACTCTCGTCTACTGGACCGGTTGTGCTACTTTGTGTTGCGAGCTCTGACAAGGAAGTCTACTTTACAGCATGTTACTTCCCTCTTGAAACTTCCTCATTTGTGGAGGGCACATGCTCCCTTATCCAAACCTTTCATCAAACATCAGTTCATATTCAAAGAGAGGACATGTGTTGCTTTTGAGTGATTCCAATGCCTGGACAGCAAATTAATAGGTGGAGATCCATGATGTGGAGGCAGACCCAATACATCTCCATGCACTTGAGAGTGGGGAGTTGGGCACCACCAAAGTGTCTCATGCCAAGGATGGTCTGCTCACAACGTATGACAAGCACCTTTTCCATTTGAGTGAGTGTCGTGAGCTGGTTATATCTAATGACCTGGCTAAACAGTCTGATTCAGGGAACTTCACTTGCCACCCACATAGTGAACATAGTGTCATTGATAATCTCATGGGGTGGTCGTCACCACCTCATTCCACTTTGTGTCAAATCTCATTGTCTCCCCCACCACATTATCAAGCCACTCATCTTTTTCAAAGACCTATCTGAGCTGCTGCTAACTAGATCTAGCTAACTAAGAAATTGTTAAAGAATAAAGCGGCACCACTTCTTGAATGCTAGCTTAAGTCCATCCAAACCTTTGTTGATTAGATCCTTCCCTTCTTGGTCACCACCAAGATCCACCATACACCTACAAGAGTAGAACACTCAAAAATAAAAGCCACCACATCAAGGTTAGCAATGAGCATTACTTTGCACTCCCTAGGTGCACTCCTTACATTAGGTATTGGATATGTCAGCAATGAGCACTGAGGCATAATTCAAACTCTATGCAAATGATGTGGCTCTAGTCTCCTCGGATTGTCTCCATGCTTTTGTCTCAGAGGGTGAACATTGCGAAGACCAAAGTTATATCGGACTCATATTTTAGAGTTGGATACAATTGGGTTCCCGATCTTACCACATTATCTGGCTTTCGAACTATCTCATGGCTATAGGTTCGTACTGTTGAAATAAATGCCTATTTTGCCCCTTAAGGCTTGTATACTTGTAACTTGTAAGTTGTGCATAAGACATGGGGGTAAAACATTTATGTACATAGTACACCCCACTTGTGCTAATTAGGCAAGTAAATCAAGTAGGTTAAGGACCCATGTGGGTTCTAGAGCTAGAATTAGCAAGACACCACCTCTATACATAACATGCTATATGTAGCCCAAACTTTGGAGGGGTTTCCACGCCCTACTACACTTTGAATATTCATTCATGTTGTGTGAGCTTTGAAGTCCTCTCTCTCTTGTTTTTGTGTTCTACTCCATAGCTGGTTTTCTGAAGCTTTCATAGTGTGCTTACTATGCTGTTATGATACTCCATAGCTAGGCCTTGGAATTTGACATGGTATCAGAGCAGGTTATGTTGCCTGTGGTGTGGTGAAAGCTTGGACCGGTTTTTGATCAGATTCCTGCCATTCCTGGAGAGCAGCTTACCTTTGAGGAGGGAGCACTTTTTGTAGGGGCATCTGATCTCTGTGCTATCTGCATGGTTGGAGTACTGTTGGCAAGGGGAGTACAGGGAGCCAAAAAGTTTCTAATTTGAGACAAAAAATTTTGAGTCTTTTTGGAAAGCCAGGACTGTAGGAGGGCGCTTTCTACAGTGGGGACTTCAGTGAAAGTTCTGAGTGGATCTTGGACAAGGGCTAGGACAGCCATACAGGGGGATAGTTTCAAATCCAGATGCTGAGGGTTATTGAGCAAGTGGCTGCATACCCTAGTTGGGTGAAAACCCCAGTTTGCCTTTTGTGTTTTATTTCTATCCAGCTATGTCTAGTCTTGCAGAGAGCATGCTGAGTGAAGCCAGCCGGCTTGATGGCCTTAGCATATGGAAATTCAAGATCAAGAACATTCTTGAAGACAAAGAATGTTGGAAGCTTGTGACAGGTGAGGAGCCTGTTCCAACATCTGAACTTGAACTTAAGGACTATATCAAGAGAGGGGAAAAGGCACACAGAATCATCAACATGTCAGGTCAGCCAAAGGGCCTGTGGATGCATGGCACATTCTTTGTGCATTGTATGAGACAGCAAGTACAACCAGGTTTCTCTACTTGAAGAACAAGTTGTATACTCTCAGAATGGAGACAGGGGAGACAGTTACTGATCATCTTACTAAGATTCAGGATATTAGATATCAGCTTTCTGTACTTGGAGAGTCTATTGCTGACAAAGACTTGGTGCCAATAGTTCTGAATAGCTTGTCATATGCTTATCAGAACTTTGTAATGATGATATCAGTGAGAGAGAAGATCCCTACCTATGAAGAAGTCTATGGTCTCTTGTTACAGGAGGAGATGAGGAGAGTTAATCTCTCCAAGAGGGAAGATTTCCAGGAGCATGCCTTTGCTTCTAAGAAGAAGCAAAATCCAGCTAAGGATAAGAAGAAAGGTAAAGGCAAGAACAAAGGAACACCACAAACACTTGAGCAAGGAATGGAGAACATGCAGATGTCAGAAACACAACCCTCCTCGAATACTTCTTCCACACCTCGAAGGAAGGGGAATTGCAATTACTGTGGTAAATATGGACACTTTGCTTTTGAGTGCAGGAAGAAGCTTGCAGACCAAAAGAAGGGCACAAAGAAGCAAGGAGGAAATGTTGTTGAGAGTGTTGCAAGAGAGGAGCAGAGTGACATAAGGCAAGCTGAGTTATTCTCTGTTGCATTGGCTTCACAAGCTACAACAGGTGGTTGGTACATTGACTCAGGTGCTTCAAAGCACATGACCCCTCATAGGGATTGGTTTGATACCTTTGTGGGGATTAGTGATGGACAAGAGGTGTGCCTAGGTGACAACTCAACACACAAGGTCAAGGGAAAGGGCACAGTACCTGTAAAGCTTCCATCAGGAGAAGTCAAAGTCATTAAGAATGTCTTATATGTACCAAGACTTGCTAAAAATCTTCTTTCAGTAGGAGCTATCACTCAACAAAATATGAAAGTAGAATTTGATGCTACTTCTTGTCTTGTGTTGGACTTGAGTGATAATATGAAGGTTGTGGCCAAAGGATTGCAGGAAGATAATCTATACAGGTTATACACTTCTATCCCTAGTCAATATGCTTATACAGCAAAAGGAAGGGATGTGGATAGGTTGTGGCATGAGAGGTATGGACATCTTGGCTACCAAAGCATGCAGGTGTTGAACCAGCATCATATGGTGGAGGGGCTTCCAGTTGTTAAGCCAAGCTCCTCAGTTTGCGAGGCTTGCGCTATGGGAAAACAGCAAAGACATAAGTTTCCCAAGGAAAGCACCACCAGGGCAGCAGGCATACTTGACTTGATACATTCAGATTTGTGGGGGCCAACCCAAACAATATCTGCACGGGGGGCATATTACTTTATGACCTTTATTGATGACTTCTCACGCAAGATTTGGATTTATTTCTTGAAGTTAAAATCTGAAGCATTCAAGTACTTCCTGCATTTCAAAGCTTTGGTAGAAGAACATTCAGGAAAGAAGATAAAGATGCTCAGGTTAGACGGTGGTGGAGAGTTCATTAAGACAGAATTTGTGGAATTCTGCAAAGCCAATGGGATCAAAAGGCAGCTTCCAGCTCCTCATACCCCTCAGCAAAACGGCGTAGCAGAGAGAAAGAACCGAACTATTGTGGAGTGTGCAAGGTGCATGCTCAAGGCAAAGGGGTTGCCCAACTCTTTTTGGGGCGAGGCAATGCACACAGCAGTGTTTCTGTTGAATAGAAGTCCAACAAAAGCTGTGGAAGGCAAGACTCCAGAAGAGGCATTTAGCGGCATTAAGCCCAAGGTAGGCGCTTTGCGAGTGTTTGGTTGTACGGCCTATGCCCATATTCCCAAGGATAACAAGAAGAAGCTGGATGCAAAATCAGCAAAGAGTATTTTCTTGGGATACAGTGAAGAAAGCAAAGCTTACAAACTTTACGATCTTACTAGCAAGAAGAGGATCATAAGTCGAGATGTGATCTTTGAAGAAGATCAAACGCCTCCTATAGAGGAACTTGAGATGGAGGATGGTACAAGTGAATTTGTGCCAATACTTGATGACCCACATCCATATGTTGGGGAGCCTCAGGATGATCATATGAGTGATCAAGAGGAAGAATCCGAGGAGGCTAGGAAGCGGAAGGAAAGGGGCAAATCTGTTGAGTCCTATTCACCGTCTTCATCACCAACTGCAAGGAAGAAGTTTCCCAAGTGGTATTGGCAAACTGTGCAGGACGGTTTGATATTGGATGAGGGAGAGAGCAGCAATCCAGGGGCTAGGAGGTCTCAAAGGCAAGCCCAGCAGCATGAACACCAGGAGACAAACTATGCACTTATGACTACTATTTTGGATTCACAAGATCCACATAAATTCGTTTAGGCAGCAGATGAGAAGGTATGGCAACATGCTATGCAAGAGGAGTACGACTCCATTCTCAAGAATGATACATGGGATTTGGTAAAGTTACCAAAAGGGAAGCGTCCTATTGGCTGTAAGTGGGTCTACAGGACCAAATACAAATCTGATGGGAGCATCGAAAAGCATAAGGCAAGGTTGGTTGCTAAAGGCTATGCACAGAAGGAGGGCTTGGACTATGATGAGACGTTTGCACCGGTAGCTAAGATGACGTCTATCAGGTTGGTTTTAGCATTGGCTGCATTTTTTGGTTGGGAGGTCCATCAAATGGACGTGAAGAGTGCTTTTCTTAATGGACAGTTGGCTGAAGAAGTCTACATGGAACAGCCACAAGGTTTTAAGGCTAAGGGCAAGGAAGTATGGTATGCAGGCTTAAGAAGGCCTTATATGGTTTGAAGCAGGCACCCAGGGCCTGGTATAGTCGTATTGACGACTATTTTGCCAAGGAGCAATTCATAAAGAGTCAGTCGGATTGCAACCTGTTCGTGAAGGAGGAAGATGGGAACATTGTTTTGATAGTTCTCTATGTGGATGACTTGGTCATCACGGGTAACAATGGGCAGCTTATTGAAAAGGTGAAGGCTCATTTATCAAATGAGTTCGAGATGAAGGATTTGGGCTTAATCCACTATTGTCTTGGTTTGGAGGTTTGGAAAAAGGAAAACTGTGTGTTTATTTCCCAAGCCAATTATGCATGTGAAGTTTTGAACAGGTTCAACATGCAGGATTGCAAACCCGTTTCCACGCCCATTGATACCAGCAGTAAGCCATCCAGAGATGATGGCACTCCTTTTGTGGACGAGACTCTTTATAGGCAGCTTGTGGGTAGCCTGATTTATCTCACCACTACGAGACCAGACATTTCCTATGCGGTTGGTGTAGCAAGCCAGTTCATGAGTTCTCCAACTGAAGCACATTGGAAAGCAGCCAAGAGGGTTTTGAGGTATGTCAAAGGGACAACCTGCTATGGGATTGAGTACACAGATGACGGAAAGCTTCAGCTTGGAGGCTTTACTGATTCGGATTGGGCAGGTGATAGGGATGATCGAAAGTCGACCACAGGTTACACTTTTAACCTTGGTTCAGGGGCCATTTCTTGGTGTAGCAAGAAACAGCCCACAGTTACCTTATCATCGACAGAGGCTGAGTACAGGGCAGTGGCAAAAGCTACCTGCGAGGCAATATGGCTCAGGAGACTTCTTGGGGAGGTGCAGATTCCACAGGATGGTCCTACTATTCTTCCGTGTGACAGCCAGAGTTGCATCCAGCTTGCCAAAAATCCTGTGTACCATGCTCGTACGAAGCATATTGAGGTGGATCAACACTTCTTACGAGAGAAGATACAAAGCGGAGAAATTCAGCTCGAGTACTGTGATACCAACGAACAAGCAGCAGATATCTTTACTAAGGCACTTAGTAGAGAAAAATTTGAAAAGTTTCGTAGCATGCTAGGTGTTGGTATGAACAAAATAGCCATTGAGGGGGGGTGTTGAAATAAATGCCTATTTTGCCCCTTAAGGCTTGTATACTTGTAACTTGTAAGTTGTGCATAAGACATGGGGGTAAAACATTTATGTACATAGTACACCCCACTTGTGCTAATTAGGCAAGTAAATCAAGTAGGTTAAGGACCCATGTGGGTTCTAGAGCTAGAATTAGCAAGACACCACCTCTATACATAACATGCTATATGTAGCCCAAACTTTGGAGGGGTTTCCACGCCCTACTACACTTTGAATATTCATTCATGTTGTGTGAGCTTTGAAGTCCTCTCTCTCTTGTTTTTGTGTTCTACTCCATAGCTGGTTTTCTGAAGCTTTCATAGTGTGCTTACTATGCTGTTATGATACTCCATAGCTAGGCCTTGGAATTTGACACATACTTGGTCAGCTTCATATTTCTTCTAACCAGCTTGGGATTGAGACTAGACGGTTCCAAGGTATTCTGAGAGAGGACAGGATCTGTCAGCTATGTTCCCCAGATGAGGTGAAGTCTGAGGAACACTTCATCTTCCGATGCCCTACCTATTATGAAATTAGAGGGAGATATCATTGCTCATTTCGAGACATGCTAATTACATTGCGCTCACTCATCACATATGAGGATCCACATTGTGTGGCACTTATGGTACGGGAGATGTTCTTATTACAACAGGACTAATGTCAAACAAAGCAGCGGAGTCACCCAACACCACAGCTCCAAATTACATCCTTCTTCTCGAGAAGGAGATCTAGGACAGATCCAGAGTCAGCTGTGTCGGTGGTGATAATGATAAGGATGATGAAGATACACATGCACACACACAAAGAGATCAGAGACAATACATTAGACAGTCATGTTGCGGTCCGAGCTATCCGACCTACCATGAGGAGACACATCTCATCACAAGTCTTCCACACAACGCCAGAAGCACACTCCAGAGCAAACCTCTAAAGTGTTGATAGAAGGAGAGCCAAAGATTATATTTTGAGTAGTCAGGCAAGTGTTTAAGACCAGGCCTCCGGAAGGTAATTGTTCTGAGGTCAACATTAGTTGACCACACCCCTCATTTGTTTAACAGGACTGTTGTAAAGAGGTGAGGCACATAAATAGGTACGTCTTTTACACTCGAAAGATCACTGACAATAGCATGCGATCAGCTGCCCGCAACTTCTTGAAGTAACACTACTTGACTCCCTCTCACACCAAAAGTCTTTCATGAAACTAACCAAAAATCCCTTGATCCTAAAAGGACCCAAAGAAAGGAAACTTCATGTGAGTATGGTTCAAACTCTAACATGGTGAGACAAAGTTAATTTGACCATGAGAGCATCAATCACACAAAATTCTTTCGAAAAGATTTTATACTAACTCGTGGTGGTGGTAAATTACAAGAACCACCAATGAGCCAGTTGTACAAAAATTCTTTACAAGAGGCAAGATTTATCATAAAACTTACTTTATGACTTTGATACCATCAAGAACAAGAACCTAAACATTAAGAAATTGTTGGAATATTTATATAATGAAGCGCAACGAAGAAAAACTTGACTACAACCATACATGAAGGAATTCTTATTTTATTTTACTTTCTTTATTACCAATAGCAATAACCAATATTGAAAGGTGAAAAGAAAGCCACACAGCAACTTAATAGGCGATAAATTGTAAACTCAAGCAAACTCCAAAAGCCTTTTGAAACAAGAGCTAGATAGAGGAAAGGAGAATATACAGGTGAACTAGAAGTAAAAGATTACCCTTAATAAGCAATGGACCAAGAACTCAAACAAAGTTCCAAGAAGAAGGGGAAAAAGAAAAGCCATATATAGAAATAGAAGATACAAAAGGAAAACATAGGAAAAAAAATAGAAATTTGATATTAAAAAAAAAATTATCACGAAACAACAAGAACCTTACCAACATGACATCAAGCAAGAGATGTTAGTGCTGATTAGTAAAATATCAAACTAGCTATAGGGGCATGCGCACCCTCTCAAGAATCGCCAATAAGAACATACAGATGGCCACTACTTGGACGAAAATTTATTAGGAATATGCATGCCCGCTAAAGTGACAGAAAAATATCTATTTGTAAAATTAGAATATATCCAATTTCACAAATTTTTTATTGAGAAGTCAGTGATGTCATACATGCAACCACAAAATTCAAAGGATCTATATCGAAACAATAATATAGAATCCGATAAACAAAAAATCTTAGCCAAACAACATTGCCTATGTCTCATCAGTACCCAAGCACAAGTTGCTAACTGGGTTTTGAAAGAATCCAATGTTTACACGGATGGTCAGGTTCGGTAAACTGATCATGTACCTAGCAGTTCCCGCAAATAGGGAACTGGGGCCCTTGGTCATGGGAGCATCTCGGGGCCTCATCCACACCAATTGGGGAAAATTGAAACATGGATTGAAGCTTTATGAATTTGGTTTTTGCAATTTTTCTAGCATGATTGGTCAAGCTCTTTTGAAATTTTGGGAATTGAATATAGAGTATGGGATTAGGACATATTGGATGCCTTTTTGGCAAATATGGACCTGAATCTTAATGTGGAAATACTCTATTTTCTAGTTCTGATTCTTGGTGCTTTCATAAGAAACGATTAGAGAAATTTTTACTCTTTATTAAATAATCTTGACTTGCTGGCTTTTTGACAAAATTCTGATTCTTTTTGGAAGGTTGTTTATGGTTTTTGGCTTTAAGTATCTGTATTTTTGGTGAAAGTGAATGGAAACTAGAAAAAATTCAGTGAGATTCCTTCTCAAACATAAAAAGTCCATTTCAGGATTGCTTTGAAAAGGAATGTGTTGCTTTTCTTTTTTCCACCATACTTTTGCAAAAAAGAGATGAGTTAAGCAATCTGTTCAGGAAAAAGGAACAACAAACTCTGGTTTTGTAAAGCTGCAAAAGGCCTGCCTATTCACACCTACTTGATGGCATACAAAGGACAGGTAGTCTTTTCACATCTAGTTAATCTGAAAAAGCCAAAAAAGAAAAGAAAGCTTCAGAACAAATTTGTTTTCAAATACTTCGGGTTGTTAATCTGAAAATCAGAAGAAAGGCTTCTAAAACCTGTAAACTGGAGCAAACTAAACCTTTCTTTCCAGTGTTCTTGCTGAGAGGGCAGAATACAGGATTTCAGAAGGGTTTCTCAGGCTTCTAAGATTCTAAAAGACAGAAGGTTCTGCCCGTAGTCAGAATCAGAGAAATTTTAGGATTTTCAGATTGTTGCATAAAGCATACAAAAAAAAAAAAAAAGAGTTGAAGAGGGCATTCAATGGACCGGCTGCCCGTTCTCGAACCTGATAGGCCACCAACCTCCCTACGGATTGCAGCACCTGCATGAATCACAAAACTCTCTCTCTCTCTACTAGGTGAGGTTTGCAGGTCAACACTGAGAAGACCAAAATTATGGTCTTCAACACATCCAGGGCTTTCATGCAACGACAGGAGCTTTTTCTAGATGGACAGACGTTGGAGATTGTGTCATCCTACACCTATCTCGGAGTTCTTTTCACTGGTCCCATATTTGGTTCTTTTCACAGCCAGCCTTGGGAAGGGACATGCCTCCTTGGTCCAGCTTGAGCGTGCCTGCTTCCAGAGATCTGTTCGGGATGCCCCGAGTAAGTGTCGGCTATTTGATACTTTTGTCTCCCCTACTGCACTGTATGCCGCAGAGACATGGTACCCAGCAGTCACCTCTGCTTATTGGGCCAGTATCTCATGCCTCCAGGTCCTTATGTTATCACGGAGAAGTTTCCAAGTTTGGAGACCCTTCAAGGATGCAGTTCCACCTTTACAATTTGATGCCATCTTCCGACTCATCACATATATACAGCGCCTCCGGCTACTACCCACTAATGCACAGAGATATCCACAGGCGGCACTCATATCATCTCAGCACCTCCACAGTTTGGGTTATCACTTATCATGGTTCACACAGGCAGCACGTCTATTGGATACATTTGACATATCACAGACCTTCAGCGGGTGCACATGATTATATTAGACGGTTCCTCTAAAGAGCATACCTTCGCCGCACATGGCAAGGTTACGATGTGATCTGGAGCTGTATATCAAGGTGAATAGATGGTTGGTGTAGGTCCTGGCGTAGTAAAAACATCTCTCTGATCATAAGTGCAACACATCTCGGGTCATCATATGCTATAAGGGACCGCAGTGTGACAGGAGTCTCTCTGAAGAGGCAGTGGTATCCCCCTCTAATCTCGTAGTAGATTGGGCATCTGAACAAAAAGTGCTCCTATGACTCCACCTCAGATAGTAAGCATAACTGGCAGATCCGCTCCTCACGTGAGATGCCCTGGAAATGTCCAATCTCAATCTCAAGCTGATGTGATGAGACACGTGGCTGACCTAATGTGAATCTCAAGCCATTAGATAGTCCAGAGTGTAAATAACGTGGTCGAACTGGGATCCCACGACATTCATCTCCAAGAAATGAGTCCTGTAATAGTCGGGTTTAACCCGCCGGAAATCACGGATGGATGATGATAGTGGCGACGACAGTGACTCTCTATTACACAGAGACCAGAGACGACGCACTACTCAGGTTGCCCGTAGAGCCACTACTCAGAGACGACCTTCTTGGCGATGTCAGCAACATCTATCGAGACCACCTCCAGGCGTTATACCCATCACATCTTTCTTCCACAGCAGCGATACTTGATGGCACAAGGTTATATACTATTGGCAGTATTAGACCCTTGCTTTTTAGACCTACTTCATGTTCGTAATATAGTATATTGGCATTTCATTTCTTTTCTATTACGAAGATGTTTCACACGCTCCTACTGTACCACACACTTGACATGTACTTTTTCGTCTCATATGTACATCCGAGGTATCCATAGGCTATGATTCAGATGGAGAGGCCGAGATTCCAGATTCCTTCATACATCGGCAGCAGAGACCATGTCGACGGCCAGAGAGACGGTCATCTATTAGGCCACGGCCCAGATGGACACGGCAGCAGAGACGACACCGACAACCTACCCGGCGGCAGAGGTCCATGGCACATCCAGTGACACCTTCACAGCATACCATCCACCACTTCTTCCAGGCTGATAGGCATCATGATATATGATTCTAGGTTGTTGGACCCTGACTGGGCCAGCCATCTTTAGGCATTGTATTTGCAGTTATTGTTTTATAGATGATTGAGCTTTAAGCTCCTATGTGCACACTTGACATGTACCTTTTCTGAGTCCTATGTACCTTAGGGTATTCAAGGACATTAATAAAATCTCTCTCTCTCTCTCTCTCTCTCTCTCTCTCTCTCTCTCTCTCTCTCTCTCTCTCTCTCTCTCTCTCTCTCTCTGTGGAGGGTTTGCTGTTTTCCAGCAGAAGCCAAGTTGTGGAGACCACGCAGATCGGGGCCCGAGAAGGACAATGAAGCCCGTGGAGTGAAGAAAGAACCGGGGGGGGGGGGGTTGTTAACTTGCTTTTTTTTAAAAGCCAAGTTTAGTTTTAGAAAGCAGCAATTTTTTTTGGGGGGGAGAATATATTAAATTTTGCAACGTTTTTTTCCCGATGTCATGAACCAACGGGAAGTAAATGGCAATGGCTAGATATTGGTAGTACTGAATAGCTAGTCCGTTCTTGGAATCTAACCAAACTTTGCATTGTGATTGGCATTTTGTCATAGCACATTTTGAAGTAGATGGCAAATTACAACACCAGAATTTGATAAAATTCGGTTTTTATTGAATAGTATTGGGTAACTTGCATCTGTCTACGATGTTCATGTAGGGATGTGCACATGATGGCCTAGTCACAAACAAATGGTTTAAGAGCTTCAGCTTTTGCGTCTGCGAGAAAAGTGGGTTTCCAGGTTAAACCCAAGTGATTGAGAAGCCGTTAGAAATTGGAGTATGGGCTAGTTATTTTAGTTGGTATACCATTAAGCACAGATGTCGCATCCTGGGACCTCAAAATTCCAAATAGAACTGGCCTTAGTCTAAGCTGACTCATCCATTGCGAACCAAACAAATTTGATTTAGAAATGAAATTTTTATAGAAGCCCATGGTTGAGTAATGCTTGTTTACTTGCTAATTTCAAAGCATAAATGGGGGTGGAATGGCATCATTTCAATCAAATTTGTTCTTAAGGAAACTGGTCGAAGCCTAAGATCCTTCTTTGAGTGACCAATAAGATTTTAAAAAGGGAGGAAGAGAACAATTGGACTTAGAATTTGCGCTATGATAATAAATTAGTAACTTACTATACACACAACAAGAGACGGTATGTAATGCTCTGATTTGGCTTTGTCATATATTGTATCAATTTCGACAAAGATAGCCCAAAAAAAATGCTCCCAAACATCTAGATGTTCGGAATGTCCATGTTTGTATGACACGTTCCATAGCCATAGAGATTCATGATATGTTAACTGATATGAAGAGGTTTCTGCATGGCTGCTATACTCAAACTTGTCGCCTATGAGTCTAGATTAAATTCAATAATGGTGTCTTGTCTCCATGATGCAAATTTGCTTGCCTAGAGGCGGTTTATGATTCCTTTCACAGTATCATCACAGCCATCGCAGTTTTTCAATGCTCTCATATAACATTTTTGGACTAATTGATCCATCATTCACTGCAACATCTTTGCACCTCAAGAACGTGAAATTTTCAAATATTGCCTTATTTTTTAATTGATAGTTAATTTTTGTAACACCTGACACAGCTCAATAAAGAACCTAAAATGATCTATCTCGCATGTGACAGCAGGAAGTGCATTGAGAATTAGATGTGGAGGAATTGCGAGAAATCCAGCACTTTTAATATATAAATAGATACAGCCATAATTGTCATTGTACACATTCGGACGGGAATCCGTACATATAGTAGTATGGCTGCCTAAATGGCAAATATATGGTTTATATACTAAGCGAATGTAGACCAATAATTCTCATGAAAAACTTTTTCGTATCCTAAGAAAAACCTAGAAAACAAAAAATCAGTCGGCAAAGAACTACAACACCTCTATATGCAAATTTCAGAACTAAGCAAAATAATCTGCAAAAAGGAGAATCTGCCACAAGAAAACCTGGTAGGTACAGAAAAAAAAAATTCAGAATCCTATATGTTACAGAGTAGCTGTAACGGCACGTCAAACTTTGGCAATAACAATCATATGGGATAACCCACATCTGAGATCTACTCGTGTCGTGTATGGTGGCAATGGTGGATAAATACAACTAAAGTGACAGCAATTTCAGCTGTATCGTCTGCCATATGATAGCATTGCTCTTTTATGTTCACAGATGTCGACCCGGCCAAGCTATTAGCTATGAACTTTAAAAGAATCACCACAATATTGAAACTAACATTGCAGCCATTCTCGAGCAAGATGGGACCTAAAGTCAAAACCCTATATTTTTCAGTGGAGTGGTAAATAGAGAGAAGCTTACGTAGAAAAAGGCTGAGAGTTCACTGCGGCAGCTCTTTTCTTGGACGGTGTCGACGCTGGAGCTTTTAAAGTAGCCATGGTGTCCAAGAGAAGCCTCCTACTGTGTCGTTTTAGAAGCTGAATGCTCTGGGCAAGTGAATAATAATTTCGTACCGAGCAAAGAATTTCTACTTCAGAAACCTGACAGCCGATTATCAGAATTTCCAAAAGGATGTCACTGAAAGACGTAGAGTCCGGCCTACAAAGTTTGAGACATGGGATTAACAATAGAAGTAGAGTAAGCCAATAACAAGGGCGTGGGCGTACCCGGAGTACCAGAGAAAAGTCAGAAAAATTACAGCGGTGCCAGAAAAATTACAGCAGTAGCAGTGCGCACCAGATTAGATTCAGGCACATGCAGGCTGCACAGATGTTTCGTAGGGTTGTTTCAGATCAGAATCAGCAGCATCAGGTTCACATAAAGCGCGGAAAGGAGTAAAGGGTTTAGCAATCCCTGTGTCGTCCTGAATCATGCGTATGAAATATTAGGGTTTAACACTCGATTATTATAGGCTCTTTCCATGTGCACCCGGTGATGAGAGACACATCATGCTTTCACCTTTGAGAGTGACCTGGACTCAGATTATTAGAGGCTCTTTCCATGTCCACCCCCGGTACATCATGCTTTCCCTTTGAGTGTGACTTGTTGTCTCCAGCTCCACCCGTGACATAATGCTTTCGCCTTGAGAGTGACCTATTGTCTCCAGCTGCTAAATTTTGAAAAATTTGCAAACCCCTTCACTGGTTGAGCAACCCGTGATGCTGCTTGACATCCGACAGCCCACATAAGCGTTCGTTTGTATTCTAGACTCGCATTCAAAGCTAGAATATGCATCCACCTTTATCTCTTCTCGTGAATCAACCATTCTCTCTCCAATTTTGCATTGTGCATTCTTTCTCCGCAAGGCAAGTTCTCTCTTCACCCTCACACCGTGAATGACCAAGTCTATAATGCCAAAGTAAAACTTTATTTGCATGAATAGAAGTACTGAGAGCCTGACTAGAGGTAGAAAAGCAATGACTTAATTTATACAAGTATCCATGTCTATTTCCGAGTGCTAAGATCTTGCTTGTCCTATCAACTACTTTGCACTGATCACATTCGAATTTTACTCTATGTCCTAGATCTGTGATTCTGCTTACAGAGAGCAGATTCGTAGATAAATTTGGTACATACAAGACTCTAGAGAGTAGCTTAGACTGATCATTTGCATAGCTTAATCTTATAGTGCCTTCACCTTTAATAGCTTGTGTGCTATTGTCACCAAAGTGAACATATTTGTGGGTGCTGTAAGGTGTATAGGACTCGAAACAGCCAATAAGGCTAGTCATGTGCTGAGTGGATCCGGAATCCAGGAACCAGGAACTGTCGCCGGATGCTCCTTGATGGGCATTCAATGATGAGTTAGCATGTATTGATGAAAGCATTAAGAAATTAAAACTTGTTCAAGTTGTTCTTAATGGCTTGTTGGATGGTCATGCTAATCTTGTTCAAAGTTTTTCTATTCAAAAGAATTTGGCAAGTATGGTGGATTTTCAAGAGATCTTGGTGAATGAGGAGTTTAGGCTTCTATCAAGAGGAGGATCTACTTCTATTTCTCAAGTTGGAGAGATGGAGGCTATGTTCTCAATGGGGGCAAAGGCAAAGGCAAGTGGCCTAAAGGGCAAGATCAATGTGAGGCTTCTACTTTTGTTGACAAGAGAAGGGGCCCTCCCTACATGGAAGGCTCTTGGACCGGGGCCTTTCACCCCATGTAATGCCAGATGTTGAGGTTTTGTGTGTATTCTAGGGTACCTTCACATGACGTAATGCAAGGTGCTCAAATTTTGTGTGTATTCTAGGACACCTTCTGTGTATTCTAGGATGTCTTCACATGATGTAATGCCATGTGCTCAGATTTTGTGTGTATTCTTGAAGTGAGCAAGAGTAGAATATACATATACATTTTTCTCTTCTCCTAAGTATGTCATTCTCTCCCTAGAATGTGCTTTCTCTCTCCAAAATGCACTTTCTATTTCCACCCTCACACTTGAGCATTACGTCGTGGAAGGCCCGAGGGTGTTGTAAAGCTATCTTTATAAGCTTTACTTCCGGCGCCACTGGCGCCAGCAGCGCCCCTGCTGCTCGCGGTGCCACTACGACCAGAATCCAGCCGGCGCCAAGTTCCTATGGCTGAAAATCTTTGATCGGTTCTAGCGAAGTCCAGAGAGCTCAGATTGATGTGCAATCACCTCACACGATCTAGGCATGATTAAAGGAAGTCTGGAGATCAATAAAATCTAGAGAGAGAAAATGACTTTCTAGAGAGAGAAAATCCTAGAGAGAGAAAAACGTGCTTTACCAGCCTAGGTAGAGTGCTTGCTATGAGGGGGGTGTCGAATCTCACCAATACTATAGGGGAGTGCGGGTTGCGACTCAGGGCGAGCTCCAACCAAGTCTCAATCTCCCTTGCTGGAATGTTGTCATGGCTCTCGCCTTGGCATGCTAGCGCCCCGGAGACTAGCTGAGGGTCGTATCCCGGGATGCTAGCGGTATGTCGTCGGGACTATTCGGTCCGTGGCACCAGCGGTATGCTGTCGGGACCATTTGGTCCAAGAATTGGTTGTCTCCATATCTGTCGCGGCTTGTGGTTCTGAGTGTTCCTTGCATGAACGTGAATGGGTTAAGCTCTTGGGGAACCGGCTCTAACCTGTCGGCTGAGTTGGATGGCTTGCTTGGGTGGAAGTTACCTGTTTATGGCTGTCCAGTCTAGCGTGGTGCCAGGTTGGCTTCCAGCGCTCGTGACGAAGCTTTCAATTGGTTAAGTCTGATGTAAGTCAAACCGCTTGCTTGGAATGGATGTTACTCGTTTGTAACGAAGCTTCAAGTTGGTTAAGTTTTATGTATGTCGGGCGGCTTGCTTGGAGGGAAGTCACCCACATCGGGACCCCTGATTTGGCATGGCGCCAGGTTGGATCTCAATGCTGGTTTTCGGAACTTCAAGTTGGTTAAGTCTGATCGTTGTTGGCGAGTTGGCTGCTTGTATGTCAAGTGGGTTTGGATGGCAAGAGTTGAAGGGTGGGAAGCTAAGTCGTGGTTCTCGCTTCCCTTTGGGATGCCTGCGCTACATGTGGTATCAGAGCCGACTGGCCGATCAGCTATGCGGATCTCACGAAAATGGCCACTGTTTGGGGTTCATCAAGACAACTGTTGTGCAAGGTGCTGCCCACAGTGTAAGCATGGGTGGTGCGTCCACGGTCGGGGTGGTCGGCAGAACGGGGGCTTGATGAGTCAAGGTGTTGCCCTTGAGGTGTAAGCACGGTCAGTTTCCGCGGTTCGGGCCTGGGCCCGTCTGCACGTAGGACAGATGAGGCAATGTGCTGCCATTAGGTTGGTGTAAGCACGGTCTGTGCCTTGTGGGGTGTGAAGTGACATATTCGCGATAGCCACCGTTCGTTTAGCTATAAGGGTTATCGACCAAATTTGGTGGGGGCATTATTGAGGCAATGTGCTGCCTAACGGTGAAAGCACGAGTGTGTCCACGATTTGGGTGGTATGTTGCCGATCGTTTAGCTATAAGGGCTATCGACTAGATTTGGTGGGAGCGTTACTGAGGCAATGTGCTGCCTAACGGTGAAAGCACGGGTGCGTCCACGGGGGTGGTATATTCAAGGATAGTTGCCGATCGTTTAGCTATAAGGGCTATCGACCAAAAAGTGGTGGGGCGTGACTGAGGCAATGTGCTGCTTAACGGTGAAAGCACGGGTGCGTCCACGATTGGGGGGTATGCTGCCAATTGTTTAGCTTTAAGGGCTATCGACTAGATTTGGTGGGAGCGTTACTGAGGCAATGTGCTGCCTAACGGTGAAAGCACGGGTGCGTCCACGGGGGTGGTATATTCAAGGATAGTTGCCGATCGTTTAGCTATAAGGGCTATCGACCAAAAAGTGGTGGGGCGTGATTGAGGCAATGTGCTGCTTAATGGTGAAAGCACGGATAGTTGGAGGGGTGTCCTATGTGGGCTAATTCTGTGATCGATTTGTATAGGCATGGCCAGACAAAGGTCCGTTGGCAGGACCATCTCAAAGGGGGACCTTGTCTTTGTTACTTGTTAGTAAACCTGCCTGAGTGTCTTACTTGTATGTATTCGTGATGAGTCTTAGTACTCGTGCTTTGCCTGGTTTGCATGATCGCTTGTGATACAAGGAGCTAGGTGGCTCGAGAAGGAACCTTTCTTTTGAAGGCTGATACCATCAAACAAAGAGGACTACATAATCTGTGAGGCGGATTTGCAGTTCAAGTACTCGCACGTGAACGTCAACGAAACGATTCAATGTTTGCAAAGGATGGATTGGCTAAAGTATTTTGTAGACGTGCATGAAAAAAAAAATTGCAAAATTCTTTATATTTTCTCAAGATTTGGAAAAGAGGTAATGAATGGTTGGTGAAATTTCTCAAAAACAAAATGCTTTTCCTTGAAGCCTTTATGAAACCATGTGTGAATGTACATGAAATGGGAGTTCTTCCCTTTTCATGTATAGAGTTACATTAAATTTTGACTTAAAAACCCAATTTACAATTTAGCTAAAACCACCGTTCTACTTTCTTTCTTCTAATGGTTATAAGGTAGTTTCTTGGGTGCAATTTTTTTTAGATGGGTATAGTGTGAATGTACATGAATTGGGAGTCCTTCCCTTTTCATGTATAGAGAAGGGATTACATTAAATTTAGACTTAAACCCAATTCACAATTTAGCTGAAACCACCAATCTGCTTTCTTTCTTCTAATGGTTATAAGGTAGTTTTCTTGGGTGCAATCTGTTTTAGATGTGTATAGTTTGAAAATGTACATGAAATGGGAGTCCTTCCCTTTTTGTAATGATCTTGAGCTTTTGAAGTTCCCTTATATGTCAATTTTGTGCAGCAGATTAGAAATAAGGCAAAGTCCTACCTAACCAAACTCACCACCTTGAGGGCATCTGGAGCTTTTAACTTGTGATCTGCCATTTACAATTGCTATCATGGAACCCACATAGTGATGGTTCAAACAAACAATTTAAAGTACATAATAAATTGGTCAAAGACTGAAAAATGGGGCTGCAAATTGTTTGTAGATCAGATTAGATTAGCTTGATCATTTCAACAGTTGCTGTAAAATGATGACTATGCTACTACTCAATGTGTTTAGCTACTCCTATACGTTGATCAGTGTCATCAGTGGTCTCTTACTTGAAACCAAACTACTACAGTTCCATTGGATCTTTACTTTTTCCCTTATTAAAATATCTAAAGTGCTGCTCTTCCATCCATCTCTTCATTCATCGTCATCCTCATCGAGATCAAAATCTTCGGATTCCTCGCTCTCGCTCTCTTCCTTTGCATCCTCGCTGCCACTCTCAATATAATGTATAACAGGGCGATTTGTCCTCTTGGGTCGTGCTGCTACTTCTGCTGGTGCTGCTGGTGGTGAATCTTCTTCTTTGCTGGTGGTGGTGCTTTTGATGAGCTTCGATATGCGAGAGCCACTTTTTTTGTGAAATGGGGAGGGTCGCATCCTGCGGACTTTCTTGTCGGGAGATTTGTGTCCTGGCGAATCTTCAGATTTACTAGCATTAACTGCTGCTGTGGCCGCTCCTTTCACTTTTATCTTGGACGCCATAGAATGCCTGGGGACTAATCGCTTTTTGGCTGCACCAGCAGCAGCCTTAGCCTGCTTCTGCTTACCACCCAGAGTTACTGATGCCTTTTGAGAGCCAGCCCTTTTTGTTTTCTCAGTTTCAGCATCGGATTCTGACAGGTTATCCAATTGGAGGCCACTATCTTGGCTCGGGGTAGAACCTGCGCGCATGGATCATGACAATGTTAGCGTTGAGCTAAACAAAATTTGGATTGAGGGGCGTGAAAGACTATGCTCTCACCAACTATGATACTTACCCGTGCTATCAGCTTGATTAGTAGCGTATGCAGCCAATCTGTGTCGCAGACTACTGTTAAGTTCCTCGTCCTCACTATCCAAATCCTGCAAAAGGGCATTTGTAAGTCGAGGAGGCTTCGAAGTTTGAGCATGCAAACAGAAAACCTCACTCAACTAACCCTAAACCCTAAAACAATGGCTAGTTTATCGATCAGTCGACTATGATGGCAAGCAAGCATCATAATGCACCAAAAACTTGGATCTTGACTGGAGCTTACTACAGGAGGTGTCACTTTTTTGGCAGCTGGTTTTCCTTGGACCTTTTGTGATTGCCCATCTACAGTTTGTTCTGCAAGCAATCAAACGGAAGTGTTAACATTTTAATGCAGTTGGAACTTTCCCCATAGAAAGGTGATAGGTTGATCTGACTCAGACTCTTAAAGATGAGAATTTATCGAAGAATCATGACATAAAATACTGGTGTATTGTTTTGCCTTGCAAGAAGATATAGAGATCCTCTTACTTTTTGCTCCTCCATTTTGTGCCCTGTGAGTTTCGACTTTTTGTCCATCTGTTACTTTGTTTTTGGTATCTTTCGTTACTGCCTTTGAAGTTGCTCGTTTGAAGATTGCAGCACCTTCTTTAGCCATGTGACGACTCTCATATTCCTCTTCCTTTGCCTCTTCCAATTCTTGCACCCTGTAAGTTTCGACTTTTTGTCCATCTGTTACTTTGTTTTTGGTATCTTTCTTGACTGCCTTTGAAGTTGCTCGCTTGAAGATTGCAGCACCTTCTTTAGCCATGTGACGATTCTCATATTCCTCTTCCTTTGCCTCCTCCAATTCTTGAGCCTGCCAGCACAACACGAACATTTTAATCTACATCAAGTAGCGTGCACAAAAAGAATTTTCCAAAGTGATAAGATGTGAAAGTGTAACTTACATCAAGCTGCTGAAGCAGGTTATCAAGATCCGTCTCCCACAATGACTTAGGAGTGCTCCTCTGAAGGTCCTCCACATCTCCTTCCAGCTTTTCTTTTTCATTACAAAGCTGCTGAACTTTCTCAAGGGTCAATGTTCCTATTGGCATTGATAGAAGATACTCATAGTCGCCTGCACGAACCCCACCTCGACCTCTTTCATCTTCTTCAGCATCATCCTCTTTATCAGACATATCTCCACCAATTACTGCCGGTTCAGAGCCCTTTGATTTCTTAGGAAACGGTCTAAAGCCTTTCATCTTCAGCTCCGCAAGAAGGTCTGCACGCTTTCTGTTATTCACGATAATTTCACCTCTCACCACTCCAAGTACAAACTTCACCTTGTTGTCCAGCTTAGACAGATCTAGCTGAAGAGTTTCAAGTTGGATTGCCTGCACCCAAAATTTGATAATTTGCTCACATGATCTAATAATGTACTTTTCAGAAACTCGTCAGCCTCTGACTGATGGCTGTCAACTGCTTGACCTTAAATATAACACAAATACATCAATAGTCGTACAAAGCACATACCTTTCGTTTTACATAAAGTTCAAGGCGTATGTGGTAAAATTCTTCCAAAACTGCAAATGCAAAATCGACAAATTTAGTCTTACATGTTTCATTTATTTAGGATAACCCTGATTGCTGCCTCACATGCTAGAAAATGTCCTGTTCACATTTATAAGCAACTAGGAAATTCTTGTAAGGATTCCAAAAAGGTTAAAGAATAATGAAAGGATATGATTGATACTTTGTTCAGGTGTGTCATATTTCTTGATAACTCCTTTCTCATCAAAAAGGTGCATGTTGCTGGTGCTTAGGGAGGTCGTTAATTTGAATCTCTTGGTGAGGCCTTCAGAAACAGCAATTGCCATATTTTTCTCGGATAATATCACCTCAAAATGGACACGTGTATCTGTATTGTGTTCTCTATAGTCCTGTAAGCAAGGGACGAATGGGCAAACAATTGTTTCACGCACAACTGCAGATGCACTTGAATTAACTGTCTGTACATTCCTCAACATACAATTAGCGAAACAAAAGTTAGAGATAGTGATAATTATAACCTTGATAAATGGTTCCATGATTTTGTCATTTCCAAGCATCAATGATTCTAGATACTCTTTGTAATCCTGCGTCCATTTCCGCACAGGCAACTCACTAATCTTAACAGTGGTCTCATTGAGCTGCTCAATAATGCCAGTAATTGTATAAGTGATCCCATTCTCCTTTGTTGCTGATCGCTCAATTGTGCCCTGTCAAGTAAAGTGAAAAACTTCTTTCTGTCGTGAAATTGCCAGTTTCAACACAAAGTGTCACACACCATCTGCCTAAAACTATCGCTGCCAATGGTTAGATGCTAACATGTTAAGACATAATCATAACTTACCTTAAATCCTTTATACCAAGGCTCCATGGGCTCAAGTGGCTCATCTTTAAGCAGGTGCCTGATATTTGCAACAATGTCCCTGGGATTATAGTTTGGCACAAACGTGCTCCAACCAGTTCCAATGCCTTCGCTTCCGTTCACAAGAACCATTGGAATAATTGGGCAGTACCTAGTGAAAGCAACAACACCAGGAGAATTTAAAGCTTTTGAGAACTGCCCAGTCTCGTTTCCAATAGACTTTTACCAAGCTCGGTGCTATATCTATAAGCAGTCTCAAGGTAATGATTATGAACATACCAGATAGGTTCGATCGACTGCCCATCCTCCTTGAGGTAATTCAAAAGGGCATCATCTGGTTGTGGGAACAGAAATCGGGTAATTGGAGATAAGCATGTGAAAACATACCGAGCACTAGCATGATCTTTCCCACCCTGTGCATGCAGCATTTTTCAAACTTTTAGAAAATGCCGTTCAGGATTAATTGCACAATAGTTCCAGACATACCAATGAAGGTAAGCTTGTCAGAAAGTATATACCTGGCTTCGTGTGCCGAACTGGCCAAGTGGAGCTAGCAGATTAATATTGTTGCTTCCCACAAAATTCTGTGCCATTCCAATAATTGTACTTGCAAGACTTTGCTCACCATGGTGGTAGGCAGAATGCTCGGACACGTAACCTGAAAACTGGGCAACCTTTTCCCAGGAAAAATTTCATCACAGACAGATTAGATGTGTTCTATCAGCCCTGGTCACACCACATCTTTTAGGTGTAACTTCTCAAAACTGACTAGCCTCGAGAGAATTTTGGATACGCTCATCACTGATTGCAGTCAGTAAGTAAAGCTCTTCAATTCTTAAGAGAGAAAATTTGAAAAATTGGCAGTATTAAATTCTAACCTTGGCCTGTTTCACAAAGTTTCTCTTGAAAGAGCAGAAAAGAATTTTGCGCTGGCCTGGCTTTAGACCATCCATCATTGAGGGAATGGACCTTGATAAGTCAGCCATAGAGAAGAGAATGAGCTCTTTGTTGACAAAGTCTCTATATTTGATGACCTTGGCACTTTGATCAAGGAATGTCCCGGGCTGTTACAAAAAGCCATCAAATTTAAGTCTCAAGGAAATCCAAGAACTCCTAAATATTACATACCTAACAAGTTTTCTGCATTGAAGCTCAAAATGTGTCAATACCTCATACTGCCGAAGCCATAACTTTCGAGCCTCAATTTTCTTTTTGCTGAAGGCTAACTCAATGGCATCTCCATCTGTCTCATTTTCCCATGCAAACTCTTTTCTATGTTTATGAAGGTCCCTAAAGTACTCCTTCCCCTCTTTTGCAGTACTCGTTCCCAGACCCTGAGCAAATTCAGGTTTATGAGAAGAAGCTGAACATTTTTATCTGTAAAATTGAGAACTGTACTACTTCTCAGATTGAACTTATGCATGAGACTGTCTTTCTTTTGATCATAATCACACAGCTTAAGATCAGCTTGCGCAAAATTTAGAGCAATTTTTCCAAGGTCTTTAAGAATTGTGCTGATGAAAATCGAGTTCTCTGATGAGTTCGCATTAAAAACTATATTGAGGCAAGTTCAATTCTGAAGTGAATGAAAAAGCTATGAATTTGACAGATTCTCTATAAATATACCCATAAGATATTTGGTTTAGTCCTAAAAGAAACATCCTGTCACGGACCTTATAATACTTAATGCTCCAGCCTTTTGTTTCACCTCCTAATGAATCTTTCCATGATTCATACTCGGGCATCGAGTAGAAAGAAAGGACTTTTCCATTCTTATGAGTAGCCTGCAAGAACAGTAGCGCAAGCCTTCCTCTAAGCAATCATCAATTCTACTCTAACCTTCATTTCGATGCAAACCTTGTCTTAGTCAAAATCTGGAAATTAGCATAGTTATGATATTATAAATGTGTAGCATAACAGTCGTTCCAATTTTCAGCTTTGCACCTTCTTACCTTTACAATGGGCGTTATAAACTCCACTAGGAAGTCAGGTATCTTCAACAAAGATGGCCAGAAAGAATGGATGAAGTTTATCAACAGCCCTTTGATGTGAGATCCATCATGATCCTGAAAAATATTTAGGAAGAAATCATATGAATGTAGCTGTAGTTAAATGCAATTGCTATGTTCAGGAAATGAGATTGCAACATGTAAGATGCATAGCTGTCTCCAGAATACCTGATCTGTCATGATCATCATATGGCCATAGCGCAACGACTTTGTATTTTCGTAGTCCTTGCCATGTTGAAGCCCCAGTATCTGTTTTATGTTATTTATCTCCGCATTATCCATAATCTGCTTATGACTGGCTTCACGCACATTCAACAGCTTTCCTCGAAGAGGAAACACACCATACTGATTGCGCCCAACCACACTTATTCCGCTCATCTAACAATAACCAAATCAGATCAAATATCACTAATTAGTCTGATATCACTAATTAGACTAGATCACACTAAAAAATTTCTGTCATACTCAGAACCATTTTATTGCACAGTTGTTTTAAAAAACTAGACTATGCTTACAGCAAGCGCTTTTGCCGAGTCTCCTTCGGTCAATATCAAAGTACAAAGCTCGGAATTTCGCCCCCCAGCATCATTGGCATCATCAAGTTTTGTGATTCCCGTAAGCCGCTGGCGCTTAGTTCCATCATTTTTCTTAAGCTCTTTAGATTGTTTGAAGTCAGCCCAGGTCAATACTCTCTCAACTACACCACATTTAGCAACTGAAATGAAACCAAGAAGCATCTGAGTCAGTGCAAAGCAGGCAAGAGAACAAATGTCAAGCCACTTGAATCTCTTAAGAGTCCATTAAATTGTTCAAGAGCAGCACAACAAAATATGGACCTTTCTTCAGAAACTCCTGAGATAGTTCGCATCTTGATCCGAAACTGCCTTGACGAGTTGTCAAAGTTTCCTTGGTTTGAGAATCAAAAGCGGGATTGTCAATGAGAGCATTCACAAAGACCCACAAATAATTTCGAACTTGGAATGGTTTCACCCCCGCATTCTTGTTCTTTTTGTTCACGACTCCCATGATATTATTAACAACTTGATCCGTCACATACTGTACATGGCTGCCCCCTCGGATTGTGGCAATGCTGTTCACAAAACTGACCTGCATTCCTCATAATTGACAGGTAAAACCATTAGAATGAAGGAAACATCCAAGCATCAGGAAAATTAGCAACGGTAAGCTAAATTTGTTTCAAGACAGACCAGAAATAATGAACATAAGTACCTGTTGAAACTGGCCATCGCTTAAACTGACGCAGATCTCCCATCTATCATTTACACGCTCATAGATCCTGTTTTATACGAGAAAAGCTGTTGAGCTTGATCATTAAGACTGCTATGATAGACAAGCCACGATTTAATCAAACAGAACAAAGACCAATCCACTGGGGTAATGGATTGGCCATCTATTGTGACAAGGTTCAAACCTGGGAAGGGTTTCTTCTTTGTTGTTCTGAGCAGCTGCTAAGTATAGACCCACATAATCACCAAATGATTTGATAGGAAGACGCTGTCCATTTAGTTCTACTTTGACAGTCTTTCCAAGGCAACCAGCAATATCCATAACACGCTTGCTCATTAGGGCTACAACATCATTCTCCAGAGACGCCATGTGGAATTTGGCAAGGTCGGGCTTGAAAGTAACTTTAGTCCAGTTTTCACTTGCCTTGCATTTGAGGATGGTTGGTTCTGATTTCACACTCATGTTATTGGAGAAAACCTGGTATAGTTGGATTACGATCCATCAGTACCAGTGTGACACATAAAGTTACGTAAGAAAAAGCAGGCTCATACAGAGGTTTTGGCCTGAGCTGAATAGGATGTGAAACAAGAGAATTTTTACCTGCTTGTATCTTTTCATGCGTTTTCCATCTGCTGTCTCAATAATGAACTCTGCTGAGAATATATTGGCTAGCTTTGCCCCATACCCATTCCTACCACCAGTAGTCTTTTTTTCAGAATCATCATAATTGCTGCTAGTCAGAAGCTGGCCAAATATCATCTCAGGAACATAGATGCCCTCTTCACCATGAATTTCTACAGGTACACCATCACCATTGTTGAAGACACAAATGGTGTTAAGCTCCGCATTGATGTCAACCGTAACAGTGTCCATTGAAGGATCTCGCTGCTTGTTATCTGCTGCATTGACCAAAATCTCATCAAATATCTTATATAGTCCTGGCACATATGTAACAGGACGCTGCACAAGGTGGCCATTTTCATACACCCATAGATTCTGGGTATGCTTCTCAACAGAGCCCACGTAAGTGTCTGGTCTCAAAAGAACATGCTCCAACGGAGTTTTCTTTTGGTAGGTCTCTTCTATAGTTTTCTGGCTACGTCCTAGCTCTATGTTGTGGTTCGTACTGGATTGGAGTGGCTTCAGCGCCTTAACGGCACCACTGCTTGCCTTATCGCCAGCGGCTTTTCCCTTCACCTTTTTCTGTATCGCTCCGATGTTCTCTTGGTCGACGAAGGCGGTCTCCATCTTGGCAAATCTTCCAGTTCCGTAAATAAGGTACTTCAGTGGCGAATCTTTGCACACAACTCAGCAGTTACTACAAAACTCTGCAGGATTCTCGGAAATGTTAAGAACACAATCAAATCATAACTCGCTTTAACCAAAATGTGCACTGAATACTAAAGCTTTTTGGGAGCTACAATGGAGCAGGAAGACAGTGAAGATGAGCCCGTGAATCAATCAGGAACGCAAAACCATTACGTAATTGACTTTAAACTCATTTAGCAGTGCCTAAGCAAAATACAAGCTTCCACAAACACGAGAAGCTCCTGCAGTATCCATAGACTCACCCTGCTACGAACAACAAATAACAACCTGCATATCCATAGAATCACCCTGCTACGAACAACAAATAACAACCTGCATTGATCTGAAGCGCTGTAACTGCAACGAGCGCGCCATCTCCACGGGCAGCAAGCGCTCCATCTCCACGGGCAACGAGCGCGCCATCTCCACAATTCAAAACGTAAAATCAGTTTTCAAACTTTTACAAAAGGAAAAGGAAATGGTGGTGCCTCACAGAGCTTAATAATAATTTTGTTATGACAAATTTTTTTATACTAACTTTTCGTGGGGGGAAGGCCCTCCAAAGGGCCTTGGGCCTTCCGTGTTGGGAGGGCCTTGTCCGAGGGCAAGCCCTGACCAACACGAAAGGCCCCCAGGATAGAGGCCTTCCATGCGTAATGCTGGGGTGTGAGGGTAATTGTCAAGGGTGGCATTCTCGCTTATAGTGTGTAACACCTCTACTCTTGATGAATGATAGTTTGCCCAATCATCATGCATTGGAAAGATGAAGATAGTTTATTCCGCCATGCACGAAAAGTTTTCTTTCTAGACACACGAATTATTTTCATTCATTTTCTTTTCGAACTAGACCTATCTTGTGTACACCACTTTCCGACATGGTATCAGAGCATTCCATTCTTATATGAGAGCGAATTTCACTACTACTTTATCTGATTCCAATATGATATCAGAGCGAAAGCTCTACTACTTGATATCTTTCACAATATCAAATTGATATCATACTCTTCAGTTCTTTTCAACCTCAGTATCAGAGAATTGATTTCCTATTGCTGGTATTACCGCATCTTAGCGTCATCGATACAATCGACAGAATAAGTTCCAGATGGATTCTCAAAGTAAAGCTAGTCTCATCGCAGACAAGCTGAATGGATCCAATTATCATTTGTGAAAATTTAAGATGAAGACCATGCTAATCGCTAGCGACTTATGGGATGTTGTTACTGGTACATAAGTAAAACCTGAAGACGACGACTCAAAGTGGAAATCGAAGGACAATAAAGCTTTCGCGCTTATTATCCTCAATATATTAGATACACAGATTGGACACATAGCTGAAGCTAAAACGTCAAAAGACGTTTGAGACATTTTGAACTCACTATATGACGTGATTACTAAGTTACATCTACGAAAGAAATTCTTCACATTCAAAATGTTTGTTGGTGATTCACTTCAGAGTCACATTAGCCAGCTTAAGAATGTCTTGCAACAGATGGCCATTGTCGGATCAGTCATGGACGATCAAGACGCAATTATGACATTGCTTTCAAGCTTGCCCTCTACGTATGAAAACTGGGTGATGATCATATCGACACACTCAGATTTAACTCTTACTAGTGTTATCACTATGTTGCTGCAAGAAGATAATCGAAGAAGTCAAGACACTTCGTCTACTTCCTCCTCTCAGGCTCTATATGTCAACAAAGGCTCTAAGCGACAGAAGCAGAAAAGCTCCAAAAAGGCTACAATGAATCAGAAACAAACTCAAAGTCAACTAGATCGAATCCACAATCGAAGAAGAAGATGTTTTGCAAGTATTGCAAGCGCAATAACCATGAGATCAAGGATTGCCAAATTCTCCAAGCGAAGAACGCAGCCAAGCAATCTGATCAACAAGCAAACACAGTTCCATCATCTCCCTAGGTCGAAGTGGATGAAGACGCATTCATGGTCAAAGATCAAAGCGCATTTTTGGATGATTCATGGTTTCTAGATTCTGGAGCAACTCAACATATGACCAATCAACATGAGATCTTCAACTTCTACACTTCTTACAGCACGAAGAAATTCGTTTATCTTGGTGACAATAGTACTCACACTATTGAAAGTGAAGGTACTATAAGATTGCGATTTCAGCATGATCAATTCAAATTACTATCAAAAGTCTTATATATTCCTAAACTCTCTACAAATCTATTATCAGTAAGTAGAACTACAGATTTAGGTCATAAGTTAGAATTTGAATCTGATCAATGAAAAATAGTTGATAGGAGTAATAAGATCCTTGCACTCGACAAGAGGCAGAGTTACTTATTTAGATTGGCACACTGTTATTCTAAGTCTAGTCAAGCCTTGAAAACCTCTGTTCGAGTCAATAAAACATTACTATGATATCATCGCTTAGGACACTTGAATCATGCATCTGTTATGAACATTTCCAGACAATCCATGGTCCTTGATCTCGACTATCCTTCTGGTAAGGTCGATCTCCCTATCTGTCATAGCTGCATCTTTGGAAAGCAGGCTAGGATTCCTTTTAGATCAAACCATATGCATGCAACAAAAGATCTGTTAGATGTTGTTCAAACAAATATATGTGGACCTATGCAAATTCCTTCATTACTATATGCAAAGTATTTCATTATCTTTATCGACGAATTTTCTAGAAGAATAGTTGTTTATTTCATTAAACAGAAATCAGAGGCTTTTATCAAATTCAGACAATTCAAAGAGCATGCTGAGAATCAAATTGGCAAACGAATTAAAGCATTGAGGTCAGATAACGGGGGAGAATAAATCTCCAACGAACTCAAGGATTATTGTCTTAACAATGGCATTGAGCAACAATACATCACTTCGCGCGAAAAACCCGACAGTGTTGTCTATGGCTGTTCTAGTTCATTTCTACAAAGCTACAGTTTTGGTTCATGTATGCAGACAGAACGTTTACGGCCAATTTCACCGCTTATCAGCAATCAATGACAAGGACCGGATGGATGCCAGCGGATCACCAGCCAACTAGCGATCGCAATTGACGATTTAATTTCTTAGTATAAATAGTTGTTCATATTCATACATTTTCATGATAATCATCTGATCATCTAATCATCATAGTTATCAGAATAAGTTTTGAATAGTTAGCCTCTCTCTCAAGCCTGCGAGCTTGAACACTCCTGAGCATTCTAGCTCACTTCTTAGAGTTGTTTTAGAGATTGCTATTGCGCTACTACTTATTAGCATTGCGCTTAATTCAGACTTTCATTTTAGCCGCTCAGAGATAACATGGATTCGATCCACAACTTATTGTACTCACTTCCTTCAGTTTCGTTTTGAATCACTACTATCCTTTATTGCATTCAACTTTGTCTCAGAATTTATGCGTTTTTTGGAGTTCTTCGCGACTAATTATTTGTTTGATAATTTTGGATGCTTAATTGTTTGGCTACATAATCATTGTAGTATTGGCTATTTTAAAATTAGTTACTATAAGTTCAAACATGATTTCTATCACTATTGTCTTGTTTGAAATTGATAGACATAGTCATGCATTGGAAAGATGAAGATGGTTTATTCCGCCATGCACAAAAAGCTTTCTTTCTAGAAACACGAATTATTTTCATTCATTTTCTTTTCGAACTAGACCTATCTTCTGTACACCACGTTCCGACATAAAGTTCCCTTGTTCAACTGTGGGGTTTGGGTATTCACCTACATAAAGAGAACCTGATGAATCACTAACAGGTCTTTTAGTGACGAATTTGGTTGGTTCTTTCTCTAATTTTTTATGTACTCTAGTCTGAATGAATACAGGCATCATAAATGCCTTGGGTTCTCCTACCACACTCATTAGGTCAGCGGGGCAGAGACCTCTCCTTGTTTCTCCTTCCTCAATGGACACGTCAGATATGGGTGTCCATACCAGCAATCATGGCAAAGAGGTACAAAATTGTCTTGCGGCTTGTTAGAACACTCGACAATTCTATGATTCTCTCCACATCCATAACATTTTATGGGAGCTCTCTGAATCATGTACCACAAACCTGGTTCACATAGATTGGTATCAACTCACCATTCGCTCCATCTATGAAATGCATTGGGCCTGAGGCTTGAGTCCGTCATTCCTCAAGATAGTGGGGTTCTTCGGTCACTTTGACCATGCAGCTGGTTGCGGGTTACTCACTACTAATCTGTGGGGTTTGGGGGAAATAGGTGGCGATGCCAATCTAGGCGGCGGTTGGGGTAAGGTGCATTGTCGTTGTGCCAATGGGGCAGGATTTGGTATTGGGGGCGTTGATTTCGGAGGTTATATCAACAATGTGTTGTGTCGTGATTGCTCATATTACAAATATGGCAATATCGCGCGGGCCACTCTAGCATCTGTCTTAACTGCGGGCATTCATTTCTCGTGTGGTTGCCAACACAGTGTGGACACCAAGTTGATTCTCTTCTAGGGTATGTGTGGGTAGGTCCTAGTTACAAGCCCTTCCGCTTTTGGTCTACAACCGCGACAAGGTCAGTGGTGAGCTTTCTGAATCGATCATTGCTCTGGATGTGCAACTTCTCTATGGTCGATATGATGGTGTCAGGCTATTGGCCGTAGACGTGGAAGCATGATTGTGAAGCTTATCCTTACATTTGGCTCTTCGTTCCTTTCAACGTTGTCTCTCTTGGTCGTAGTTATCAGAGTCCGAACTAGTGCTTTCACTCTCGTCGACTCTCTTGATGGCATTGTCACAAGTCGTTCCAAAAGACACATATTTGTCTCTTCGTTTCATTTGTTGTATGATTTCCTTGGTTAATCTTGCCATGAACCATGTTAGGACACTGTGGTCTAAGATACTATTAGGGTCGCATCCACCGCGTAATCTCTTGATCCGTTCAGTATAATCTTGTAGGAATTTGTTCTTCTTATCCATGCAGATACGTCCTAGTTGCAGGACGAGATTGGAGAGGAAACATGTGGTTTTGAAATGGGTGATGAACTCGGCCTAGAAGATATTTCAATCATCTCATTTGTTCTACTCAAGATTGAAATACCAATTTTTTGCAATATCGGTTAGGCACAGATTGAAGTATCTAAACAAATCTTGCGGGCTGTCGTCTCCATAGGCTCTACACACCGAGTGTAGATTTGCAAGAATCATCGTGGATCTCCCTTTCCATCAAACCTTGGGAGGTCGATTTTGGGAAAGTTCCAGACTGCACGAGGTACGAAGGGCCTTGGATTGTGAATCTACGTCAACGTGTTCGTGATGTATCTCGATGGGTACGTTGACAAATTCCTCAAGATCAGGGAGATCTAGGGTCGATAATCTCCTACTAGATATGAGATGCATACATCAGAATGGGAGGTGAGGCTATGTTTGATCTTTTTCTCAAATATTTTTGTAGATATTTTCTATATTAGGGTGATCAGAGAATGGATCTAGATGTGGATAAAACCGAAATAAAATCGAACTTAGATCAAGACTAGATCAGGATTTAAACAAAGATCGGATGGACGGAAATAAGTGTAAGAAATCCAAAGGGCAATTGGAGAAGATCAAAAAGTGTAGTTGGGTTCTGATGGTTAGATACTCAAAAAGAAAATTAAGTTTCTCTGATGGTGAGTAATGGCAAACTACTCGCCAAGTAATGGCTACCTATGTACTAAAAATGATGATCTGAACACTCTGTAAAATTGGCGAAAAATCATATCATTACTCGTCGGTCTGGTATATGGTAGAACAAGTATTGTACTTGCTATTGTAATGATGGCAAATAAAAATAGTGAGTGGATTGAGAGAAATTTATGTTGGCGAATAGTAGGACCGATCATCAAAAAGCTATTTCTGAAGTCCATTGGATATGGCGAGTAGTAGTCATTATTCGCCAAGCTGTTTGATGATAGATCAGAGTGTTCTATGCTCATTGGAAAAGTGGTGAGTAAAGATAATGGCAAAAAAGTAAAAAAAAAAACTCTATGGGCGAGAAATAAACCTGTAAAATAGAGAAAAAAGAATTAGAGAAATGCAAACTAAAAATCCATCCCTATGAGAGTTTAGCATGTCTCCCAGCAACGGCTAGGGTTTTTTTGGTTTTGCTTTTATCCTTTTCTTAGATCTTGGTTTCTTGGCTCATCTAGGCATCATTGGCTCTAGATCTTCTCTCATGAGGTTGATCTTATCAAGAAAGGTGGACAATGAAAAGGAAACTACCCAATGGATCCTAATGATCACTCCAAAATGGATTACTAACACCTATTTTGCTTGAGTGTGGATTTTATGGATTAGTTTTGAAACTAGTGGATGAAAGCAAGTGCTAATGATCATTCATGATTGTCATAGCTTGATTAACAAAAACAAAACATGCATTCATCATCCACAACAATCACACACAAGGAAAATAGGAGGGCTTCACAAGCAAGCAAGAATGGAAGGCAGAGATACTCTCTCTCTCTCTCTCTCTCTCTCTCTCTCTCTCTCTCTCTCTCTCTCTCTCTCTCTCTCTCTCTCTCTCTCTCTCTCTCTCTCTCTCTCTCTCTCTCTCTCTCTCTCTCTCTCTCAATGAAAAGTGATTACAAAATGGTGTCACATGCCCGAGTTTTGACCATTTGCGAGTAGATCACTTGCGAGTTATGCAAGTTTTTTTGTAGGGATGATAATAGTTATTGAATGCACATGACATGCTATCAATTTATCGTGTTCCAATGACAACAACACAATTTTATTCTTTTGAACTTTTATTTCTCCTCGGGGCTTTCTTGAGAATGCAAGATAGAAAAATGAGAAAAAACCCTCAGCCAAGCCTCATCTGTGCTAGAGTCATTCATCTACAAAGGTCACATCACATTGTCCTAGTTGGAGTTTTACTCATGCTTCGCCAATGATTCATGTCGAGAAATTTTTATGGCTCCATTGTTATTTTATTCATATCTGATAATGACAACCTCATTTGTCATGTGGCTATTGGCCAAGAACATTTGTCATGCAACTCGTGTAACATTGGCCAAGTACATTTGTCCAAATCAAGATAATTTATGTATTGTAAACCCTGAAGCTACAAGTTATTAATGGACAAATCCATTGCTCTTCTGCTTGTCACGCATGGAACATACATGGATGTTGCTTCCACAAGTCTAAGTGATACACACAAGTGCAATTCAACAATTGTCATCCAAAGTCAAACCTAACTTCGAGACACTATCATGAGTCATGGTATCTCGAAAGAACAAAATATGCATTCCAACTTATCAAACAATGGAAATAATGCATGTAAGTATGCGAGTGCACTCATGCAATGCATGTTAAATAGAAACGGCTTAGGCTGGGTGTTGAAGTAAGTTGCTAGAATAATTTGTTTCTAACTTTACAAAATTCACTTGTATACAGGATCCCCACAATTGATAGTGATAAATATAAACGGAGACACAACAGTAAATGATGTTATTTGGAAATCATCAATTGGTTAGGGTGCTAAAATATTTTGATTGTTTATTGTTACTCCAAGAATTCTTTTCCTTCTAAAACTAACTAGGAGTTAATCGCCCCTGGCATTCGAAATTACTTAGAAGCTGATTGATAGAATTCTTCTAATAACCGAATCCCACACCACCAAGAGACTTTTTTAAAGTTGTACAAACCACCTCATTTGCAATGAAAATGAACCGATAGCGGTTCTTGTTCAAATAAAAAAATGGTGGATCCCATTCACAATAATATGATCATCAAGATGATGGTACATCCCTTTTTATAAAGATTTTATTGTTGTGACATTCTAGCAAAACATGGCTAGTAAATAAAATTTCAATATTGAAAATATATTGAGGAACTAGTTGAATGAAAACAACAATTTGCAAAGATAATTGCCCAACAAAAACCATAGATAATTGCTATCAATTACATGATTGTGTGTAATGTAAATTAGCTAGGAAAGTACGAAACAAAGCAATAAAAGATATGATTGATACTAATCTATGAACATAAATCATAGGTATTCTTTTCTCATTGTATACAAACAACATGTTGCATGCATTTAGACTTGGTCAACAACGAACACTTTCAAAAGACACTCCTTGGCATTTCTTACATCCAAAACTCAAATCAAGCATCATAACTCGTGACCTATTGTGGGAATAAATATTGAGCTTCGATGATTTCATATAATTTTAGAAGTTGTAAGGAAGCACAAGCAATCTATGTATGATCTTCTACTAAATTCACAAAATATGATTGTACAACATATTATCGACGAAGCACCATGGCATGTTAACAAGTGAAGCATTGTTGGCCAATGAGAGAGAGAGAGAGAGAGAGAGAGAGAGAGAGAGAGAGAGAGAGAGAGAGAGAGAGAGAGAGAGAGAGAGAGAGAGAGAGAGAGAGAGTTGGAAGTAAAACTAGTTTGTGCGGTGGCTAGATCTACTCACGGATGTAGTAGATTGTAGAAGGATTTGTCCACTTTTCAAGATCTACACAAAAGCTTTCAACTGTAAATAAAGAACATAAAAGGGGAGCACCAAGGCTTCGCAATTGGTGCTCGAAATAAAAACCAAGGTTCAGCTAAGGCTTTCCCAACTAGCCAATACCTACTAAAGAAATAAACCTTGCTAAGGCTTATCCAACTAGCAAAGGTACCTAATTTAATTCCTACCCAACACCCAAGGGGAGATAAAATATAAATTGCGACTAAACTAAAGAAATAAGCAATAATAAGCATGTCACAATTAAAACCGATGAAAGGAGGCAAGAGGAAGCCCAAGCACCTTCCCTCAAGCTATGCACTTTCCCAAAGGGAACACGATAAAATTACAAGATAGTCACAAGTGCAATTTGTCATAATCACAAAGTGTTATTTACAAGGGAAATGCCTCTCTTCTTATAGCAAGAAGGGCCTTCTTGTTAACAGATTCTCTGCTTGGGAGGATCTGTTTACTGGCTTTTGTTTCTTGTCTTCTTGTTTACAAAACGGTTTCTGCTTGTTATCAAGCTTCGTTGGGCATTTTTAGGATGTTTTCTTATTATTACATTGCCCAAAACTAGGCAGAATGGACTGATTAACATTGTAATATTTTGTCCTACATGTTAGAGGACAACTAAGGGCAGTCACTCTTCAACTGAAATCACATGTTCCTCTATCAAACATGCAAGTCAGGCATTCAACCAAGAAATCAACATGAAAAAAGATTGCAATGCCATGAAATCCTACTCTAATGCTGTAAAAACGAGTTTGAAATCAGATCCTAAACACTACTATACTTGCATAAATCCACAAAACAAGAAATAAGAAACTATTCTAGCAGCATTTTATAACTCCAAGAATCAAGAAACCAACCAGTCTTTTGATTAGTGGACATCCCAAGAACATCAAGGACATGGTTGTAAGGGGATATGCAAGAATTACATCACAAACCCAGTCTATTTAGTCTACTTGAATGCTGAATCCTACATTAATCCACAAACAAGAAGAGAAATTTAATCTACTCTAGGAAAGCAAGAAAACTAATCCACTCTACTATCCACAACCAAACACAAGGAGAGAAGGGCAAGATCATGAATGCATCACTCAAGAAACAAGCATGATCAAGGAGCTCAATGGATGCACCAAAACTTGTGGAAGCTCTTCTCAATTTAGCATGGAGGTACATTTCACAAAAGCTCCTCTTCTCAAAGAGGGAGTCTCTTAAATAAGCAAGAGAGCTCCTTAGGTGGCATCCTAGTGACATTTCCACATTACACAAATTGCAAGTGGAATAATGCTCTCCACTAGAGGTCACTATCAAAAGGTGGCTCACTCTACTTTCTTTAAGAGAGGTCTATTTGCATTTATTACTTTGCCTAGAAATACTAGTTCTTGAATGGTCATTCCATCTTCCGAGATTCACTTACTCAGTTCTCACTTGTCATTACTAACTAGTATTCCTCGGCTCTCAGTTTTCGTTTATTTCATCTTCTCAGAGACCTCCTCGGTCTAAGGTGAGATGTGCTTTTGGGTAGCTCTGGCTGAGTATCTTGGGAATTCGTCAGAATCAGCCAATATCATCCCACTCCTAATGTGTTGCAGGACCCACTGCAACTCATATTGGACGATATAGCTATGCTTTTCTTTGGCATTCTCGATTGTCACTTGGAAAAGCGTAGATCCTCGTTCGCCTGCATAAAACCACGTGCTTATTGTTGCCGATCTTTACCACAAAAACTGTTTTCGCAAATTGCCGCAATGTAATCAGAATGGCTTATTGTTGTAGGTGGTTGACATTCTCAAAATTTGGAGAGCTCCCATCAGCTTCACAACTTGCATGCCCGAGTGCTTTCCTCGTGTTTTTTTTTTCTTTCGTTGCATCTGCCATTGATGGTTTTACTTCTAGTTTCTGGGCATATTCTAACTTCTGGGAGGTCTGTATCGTCCATTTCTTCTGGGTGTTTCCGTGGTTCTTCTCTCAGTTGAAGTTCCAGTCTCAAGGAAAACCTTTGATCTGCAGGTTGCACAAACTTCGATTATCAGTCTCAAGAGGATGGACTCATCATCAAAAAATTGGTGGTAGAAACAAATTTGGATGGACGGTTTGATAACGAAACATGATAAAGGCTTGGTGGAAGGGTGAAGAAACTGATAGTTCTATAGTTGCAACCTTGGACCCTTGCAATGTCGAGCTTTGGCCACCACTTGTTGGGTGAGGAGCTCGCTTTATTTTGCAGATTCACGGTTGTCTTCATCTTTTTTTTTTTTTTTTTTGCAGCTCTTTCTTCCTTTGATCCATCACTTTTGGATCTCTTCTTGGTTGTTTCAAACAGTCTTTGAAACTGTGTTTTCTGACATAGTCGGGACACTCGGCATGGTATTTGGTCTTGACTGGACAATCAACCATGGAATGGCCGGTTTCACCACAGATGAAACATCTGTTGTTCAATGACCCTTGCGTAATGGCATAGCCATCTTGTATGGCTAGTGGTTCTAGACTTTCAAGTGAATATTCATGATAAGTCAAGTAATGTCCAGATTGTGACGGTTGTTTTGCATATTGTTGGACTGTATGTGCTTGGATTGGTGATATGAAGGACAAGCATCAGCAGGATGTGTAGCCTGGCAATGTGGGCACCATATTGGTTTTCGTCTATAAGGTACCTGTGTAGGGTTTGGTTGACCAGGCATACTACGTTGGATAGACTTCAGGAAATTTTGAAACTCATATGTGAATGTCTCCATCTGTAGTTGGTGTTGCTTATTAAGCAACTCCAACTGGGACTTCCAAAACTGATCTTGGGTATCCTCGATCGGCTTTGACTCATGGACAGGAGCACGTAGTGCTCTCCTTTCCTTGGATTCATCAACATCTGATCCTTCATCTTCTTCCTTGATGGCATCAGACATAGCTAACTTTAGGCTCGTATATTCACCATTGGATTTAAGCTCGCGTCTGATCTATCTTGGAAGGCCGACTAAAAACCAGATGATAAGCATTTGTTCGGAGGGTTTTCTTGTACTTGATCTTTTAAGTGCTTGAAACACTCAATATAGTCTCGTATGCGTTCATCTTTTGCCATCTTGATGTTACTCAATTTAACAAAACGACTCTCTATCAAGCAAAAGGGCTTAAAACGCTTGATAAATGACTCTTTCAAAATGGGCCAGTCTATCTTATCTTCATGATCGGGGTTAAAACATCAGTCTCGTGCTTTAGTGATCATGGTCATGGAAAACAGTTGGACCTTAGCATCAGGAGATGTTTCGCCGTAAACGTCACACACATTCTCAAAGATTTGCAAGAATCTCTGAGGGTCCGAACTACCATCAAACTTTGGTATATCTAACTTGGGTGTTCGTTTTTCCAAATGAGCCTGTGATTGGCAGAAGCTCCATTCAGGTGTGTTCTGACATTTGACGCTTCAACACCAAGAACTTGGGATCGTGCTCATGAAAACTTGGCTCTATCAGATTCTTGTCTCTTGAATGGGTTTGTGGAGGGCTCGTGTATTTGGGGCCGCATTTGGTAGAACCTATAACGTCGATTTGTTCAGCCGTAGGAGAGCTCAGTTTGTATGGATAATTTTATGGGATATCCAGATCAGTATGGTGGTCCATTCTGTATTGTTGTTTTTTTTTTCGTATGATTTTTGGTGTTTTTGTGTTTTTTTGATTTTTTTTTAGGGTTTTTTTTATTTTTTATTATTGATTGCAAGTTTTGCAAAAATCCTGAAAAAAATGTGAAAAAGCCCAAAAACAAGAGATATCTGAAAAAAACAAAAAAAATTAGAGAATCCTAAAAAGTTTTTACAAAAAATTCGACAAATGAAAAATATGTCAGACACAAATAACAAAAAAGCGAAAAACCCAATGGTGTAGACAAAAGCGAAAAAGATGAAGGTTCAGGATTAAGGTAAAAAAAATAAAAATATGAAGGTTTAGGATTAAGGTAAAAAGCGAAAAAGGCGAAGGTTTAGGGTTAAGGAAAAAAGCGAAGAATGCGAAGGTTTACGGTTTAGGCAAAAAAGCAAAAAAGACGAAGGTTTGCAGTTTAGGCCAAAAAAGCACAAAAGGCGAAGGTCTAGGGTTATGTTAAAAAGCGAAAAAGACGAAGGTTTAGGGTTTTGTTATAAAAAGGAAAAGACGCGACAATTCAAGGTTATGGCAAAAACCGAAAAACGTGAAGGTCTGCAAAAAAAATGAAAAATCGAAACTGAAAGTCTACAAAAACGAAAAATGATAAAAATGAAAAAGCGAAGAATGCGATGATTTAGGTTTGTGAAAAATGCGAAGGTAAAAAAATGCAAAAAACGAAAACAAAAAAACGAAAAACAAAAAACAAAAAACCCAAAGGTGTACAAAAACGAAAAACCTGAAGGTGTATAAAAACGAAAAACCCGAAGGTCGAGAGTAACTAAAACAAATGAAACAGCGAACAACACGACGATTTAGGGTTGTAAAAAAAGAAAAAAAATCCGAAGGTCCAGTGTAACGCTAAAAAATGAAAAAGCGAAGGTTTGAGAATAACGGTAAAACAATGCTTCTTGGTTTCATCATGTAATGCTTCTTGGTTTTAAAACAATGAAGAAGTGAAGGTTTGAAGGTGAAAAATACGAAGGTTTTGAAAAGGCAAAAAATGCCTAGGTTTTCACAAAATTAAAAAACGAAAAATGCGACAGTCTAGGGCGGTGGAAAAAGCGAAAATTGCGAGGGTGCTGAAAAAGTATGCAAAAAGTCAGAAGACACTAGAGAAAAACCCGAAAGTTTTGGCAAAAAACCCGAAGGCTTTGACGAAAACGCGAAAAAAAAAACTGATGGTTTGGTCAAGAATTGAAAAAGTGTCGTCGGTTGAGATGGTGACGGATGGCGTCGGTCGAGAGGGTAACGGAGGGCGTCGATTGAGATCGTGACGGAGGGCGTCGGTTGAGATGGTAATGGAGGGTGTTGGTCGAGATGGTGACGAAGTGATTCGGTCGAGATGGTGACGAAGTGCATTAGTCGAGTTACTCAGTGCATGACTGGGTCAAAATCTAAGTGCGTGCTGGCGAGGTCGAAGTTTGAGCAACTGCTGGCTCGGTCAAGATGCAATGGAGACCCGATGGAGATTTGGAATAAATAACAGTCGGGCGAGATGGTATTGAAACCTGATGGAGTCCTCAGTCTCAGTCGAGATGGTGTGCAGGGGACTCGGCTAAGATCTTGATGGAGGGAATGGAGCGTGAAGGTCCGTGTAGGAGGATCTATCTGGGAGAGGAGGCTTTAGGTAGGTGCTCGTGATGAAGAAGACAACGTGGGGTTAGGGTCTGGTGGTTGTGAAGATGTCAATGAAGGAAGACGGGGCTTCTGTAGATGTGCTAGGGATGAAGGTAAGGCGTTGGTTGCAGGAGGTATGTGTGGGTAGTGTGTGGAGTATGTTGCAAGGTGTGTGTTTCGCAAGTCTGAAGGAGGTGTAGGTGGTGAGGGTGCTAGTTGAAGGTTTGAAGAGGAAAGTGTGGATGCTTGCTGCAACAAATGATCGTCAAACTAGTGAGAATTCTGGTAGCACTTACATGGATGGTCAAGAACGGGACTGACAGTATGTGTCAGATGTACAGATGTGCTCGTGTGTTATGGATCTGATTTGGGTATCGTTACGACTGGTATAGTTTGATGATGTGTGGAGTGCAAGCATCAACGTGCACCAAATGTTTTCGTTGGTTGAGACTTCAAACGAACGTGTCGGTCGAGATTGCAAGCAAACCCGTCGGTTGAGAATGCAAGCAAACGCATCGGTTGAGATTGCAAGCAAACCCACCGGTTGAGATTGCAAGCAAACGTGTCGGTTGAGATTGCAAACAAGCCCATCCGTTGAGATTGCAAGCAAGCCCGTCGGTCAAGATTTTAAAATGCGATTCGATCAACTTTTGAGAAAATTTGATGCGGTCGAGATTTGAGTGCATGGCAGTCGGTCGAGATCTAAGTGTCTTCCTCGGTCGAGATCTGAGAGAAGTGTTTGATCGAGACGTTGATCTCGTGACTCGGTCAAAATTTTAGAGCCCTTTAGCTCGATTGAAAACTAAGTGCCTGTTGGCTCAGTCGAGATCAGAAGGGAAGGGAGCGTGAAGGTCTGGCGCTCGTGAATGAGAGGGTGGCGTGGAGACACGGTTTAGGTGCTTGAGAAGATAGCAATGGAAGAGAGCGTGGCATCTGCAGGGTGGCTCTGGTGTTTCTAGAAATGCCGTGGTGAATAGATCGATTGCAAGGTGTGTATTTATAGGTGTTATTGTGGTCGTTTGGAGATCAGGATGATGTGAAATGCATGTTAGCAGATGTAGTGTAGAGTGTTTGTGCAGGTGGAGCTTGGCTTTGCAGGTCGTTGCAGAGATCAGATTATAGAGTTAGCAACAAGGAAGGCCAAAAATGTTGCAAAACAAAGAGTGTGACATGCTTTGTAGAACTCAGAGTTGTGCAAAGATGGAGAGATTGTAGCCCAAAATCTAAGCACAGGCAGTATTGCAGTGATGACAATTTTATAATGTGTTTGTTCAAGCAGCAACAGGTGCCAAATGTTAACAGATCCTCTGCTTGAGTAGGGATCTGTTTACTGGTTATTTTTCTTCTTACTTACAAGTTGTGTTTGTGCTCTGCCTATCAGCAGAAACTGTGGGCACTTGTTTTAGATTATCTATCTTGTTTCAAAGCCCAAGCTCAGGCAAAGGAGATTGGTTATCGTTGTAGTATTTTGTCCTGTCTGTCAGAGGACACTCAAGGCAGTCACTCTTGAACTGAAATCACATGTTCATCTACCAAACATGCAAGTCAGGCATTCAACCAAGAAATCAGCATGAAGAAAGTTGCAATGCCATGAAATCCTACTCTAATGCTGCAAAAACGAATTACAATCAGATCCTAAACACTACTATACTTGCATAAATCCACAAAACAAGAAATACGAAACTATTCTAGCAGCATTTTAAAAGTCCAAAAATAAAAAAACCAACCAGTCTTTTGATTATTGGACATCCCAAGAACATCAAGAACAGGGTTGTAAGGGGATATGCAAGAATTACATCACAAACCCAGTCTATTTAGTTTACTTGAATGTTGAATCCTACATTAATCCAAAAACAAGAAGGGAAATCTAGTCCACTCTAGGAAAGCAAGAAAAACTAATCCACAACCACACACAAAGGAGGGAAGGGCAAGATCATGAATGCATCACTCAAGAAACAAGCATGATCAAGGAGCTCAATGGATGCACCAAAACTCGTGGAAGCTCTTCTCAATTTAGCATGGATTAGGTACATTTCACAAAAACTCCTCTTCTCAAATAAGGAGCCTCTTAAATAAGCAAGAGAGCTCCTTAGGTGGCATCCTAGTGAGATTTCCACATTACACAAATTACAAGTGGAATAATGTTCTCCACTAGAGGTCACCATCAAAAGGTGGCTCACTCTACTTTCTTTAAGAGGTGTCTACTTGCGTTTATTACTTTGCCTATAAATACTAGTTCTTGCATGGTCATTCTATTTTTCGGGATTCACCATAAGGCTTACACAGTTCTCGCTTGTCATTACTAACTAGTATTCCTCGGCTCTCATACTCGGCTCTCAGTCTTCGTTCGTTTCATCTTCTCATAGACCTCTTTGGTCTAAGGTGAGAGGTGCTCTTGGGTAGCTATGGTCGAATATCTTAGGGATTCGTCAGAATCAGCCAACACTTCCATAAGCTTCCACTAACTTATGGGATTAGTTTCTAAACTTGCCATTCTAAGGCTCCACCCATTTGGAAGACTTGTAGCTTAGTGTATATTTGGGTTTTGAGTTAGTAATAATTCATGGTTAAAAATTGAAAGCTAAAGGAATAATTTTATGTCTTCTTTTTCTCGTTCTGATGACAGAACCTGTTTAACGGAGGAAGAATGTTACAACCATATTCAACTAAGGACATGGAATAGTCCTAATATGGTAGACCGGCCTTCGGTATTCGAGATTATTTGTTACGCCTCGATTTAATTCCATGTCAAGGCCAATTTGTAACTAATGATCTTGAGATGACCCAGACACTCTCATTGAGACATATAGAGTAGTGCATGTTCGTGTAACTGATATAGGCAGGAGGACTGCATGAAGAGTTGTGACCTATGTATAGTTGGACAACATGGGAATTGCATGGATTCATACACAAGAATCTACTCCCTATATATTGGGGTTTTCCTCGTCTTAGGAATTTTCCCTAATGGTTTTTACACCCTTACCACCATTAGCTAGCCATTATATCCAACTCATTTTACCGCAGTCATAAATTAGCAAGATCAAACTCACTTTGCTTGATCATTAATTAATAAAATGTTTTTTGGCAGCATGAAATTAATTATCTTGTAAGGTTTCAAGTTCCATGTCTTGGTCTAGTGAAAATGAACAATATATCATCAAAGAAGTGGACGAATAGCCTCGAGAGTACGAATATCTTGAGCTCATAGGGATGGAGCTAGAAGAAGGCACATAAAAAGGGACAAGTTGACACGAGCTTTAGAATTTTAACAAACAGAAAAAAATAGTTGCATTCCTTAAAAATCAACTCCAAGAGATACATCAATGTTACAGACCCACAAGTCATGTATAGGTAGTACATCCGTGCTTAAAAATATATTATAATATCCGAAGAAAGCTTTGTTGGGCCGAAAAAAAACTATTAGCCTTAAAAATAAGGCCATTTTCCTCTTGAGGCCCTCCAAAATACTCAAGGATAATAGGCCAACAAGGGCCCAAAGTACAGTTTATAGGACTTATGTTTAGTTAAGTTAGGAGCATTGTATATAAGTAAACAAAAGACATTATTTTGAAAGGTCTTTTAGCTCCTTTGCCAATGAGAGAACTTAGCTTCCTCTTTGTAAATGTGAACCTTAACAATTGAGCTTGCTAGGTCTCATGTCTCATGTGCCCATTTCACATGAAATCCAACTCTCTTTTCTATTGATTTCTTTCCAACCCTTAATTTAATGATACTTTCATGGAAATCTATTTGTGATTTTGTATTTTATGGCTATATCAACATGAATGTTGTCCTTCTATTGATTGTGGCTTTCATTCAATATATTAGTGCTATTAGATTTGGCACTTGACATTTCTAGTATCAAAGGATAAGATCAATTTTACATCATGAATCTATGCAAATTTCATTAGATTTAAAGAGTTTATTGCTTTTGTAGTTTTATTTTTTCTAACTTCCAAACATTAAATTTTGATGTTTATTCAGACAATTTTTGTCATATGATTTCATTTTCTATTTATGATTTGACCCTATAGCTTTTTAGATCTCTGTTGAATTCAACTTTCATTTGCACCAATTTTTTGGCTATTTGCATAAGAAGGAATGCAAAAGTTATTGAATTTTTTTCAAAAGCTGTCAAAAGAGATGATTACAATTTTGTTTCAACTTTGCTTTAGATGTCAGATCTGATTTAAATTATTCCTTATGATTCATTCCTGTAAAATTTTTAAGCTCTCTCTTAGCTTTTATCCGATCCAATTTGCAAGCCATTTGGATTAATATTAAAGAAGTGATGATCAATCAATTGGTAGGTTAGCTTGGATAGAACGCCATAACTACCACTACTTTTTTGATATTTACTTTTATTCAGGGTAGATTCAAAGTGAGGACTATCTCAACTGTCATAATTGGTGTTCAAAGAGTTTAATGCCGATGAGAGCTTCCTTTCATATCCTTGAGATCAGGAATTCAACTCCAATCAAGACTAACAAAATGAGGGAATGCAAAAAGGAACAAAATTTACTTTGATATAGTGAGTTGGACGTCCTATACATCAAAGGAAATCCTCAACTCTTTTTAGCTTTGTCGGGTTGTGGCAAGCTATTGTGACAATTTGTTAAATTTGTGGTGGAATGTAGTGCTAAAGCAAAGCTTTCTCGTGATATATTAATGACCTTGTTTCTTCTTATGTGCAATACCTTTTGATTTTGTTATATACAACTGCAACAAAAATATAAATGTTGACTTCGTCATAAGATGAATTTGGGAAGACAAATGATGTTTCCATTATCTCTCCTGAGAAAAAACAAGTAAAATGTTGGACCCTCATGGAGCTCGAGGGTCTACAAAGAAGACACCCGGCAACGAAGGATCCCAAATAGAAAAACACAAAGGCAAAGCTAAACCAGCCATGCATCTTGCAATCTTCTCCATTGCTTGCTATGCCAGATTTGTAACGGTCTCTATGATTAATGAAAGTTCTTTAGAATAGTAGAAAAGTATAACTAGTTAAAAGCATAGTAAAATTAAGAACTACATTAAGTAATTGAAAATTTCAATCTGTTTGGCTGGACTAAATTGATAGGTTCTGCAGCCCAATATAGCTGATTGAAGAAGAGCAATATAGAAAGTGAAAACAGCTAATTGCTGAGAAAAACCCTACTAGGTGCAACTATCATCCCCCATAGGTACTATTCTTATGAGCTGTTCTGATTAAAAAGAGCGGTGTAGTGAGGAGTCAGGACAAAGCAGAGAGGCTTCTTGTGTACAAAAAACATAAGTTGCAAAAGGATTTTAGGGCCTGAATGATGATTTTTCATTGCACTTCATTGAATGTGTGCACTCACATCTAGACAGATGATTCAATACTTGATGATTGAAGCTCAAAAGGACAACAGCTTTATAATGTGTTTATGTCATAACTTCAAGAAAATATACACTGAAATAATTCAATACTTGACAATTGAAGCTCAAAAGGACAAAAGCTCTATAATCCGTTTGTCATAACTTCAAGAAAATATACACTTATTCAAGTTGACACTTCATGGCCCATTAAAATTTATTCCACATAACAAGACCGGGATTCCTTGTGTCCAATCGCTGCTGATTAATCCTTTGTGGGAGCAAAAAGTAACGGTTCTTAATAACAGGTTCGCATACTACATCAAGACTAGATCCAATAGGCTTTATAGCACAAATTATCACGGTCATGAAGAAACAATTCCAAACATTAGGCATTCGCACACCATGGATCCCAAACACGCAAAACTGAATAAATCGACATTTACACGCAAGTAAAAACCCCTAGTGAAGGAAGAACTATAGTAAGAAAGAGAATACAAATCTGTTCAAAATATTACAGAGGGTTTGGAAGGAAACCCACATATCTGAGTAGCTAGAAACCCCTAGTGAAGCAAAAACCAAACTAAAAGAAAAGAATAAATTGCTCTTCACAATACCAAAAAAGGGTTCGAAAGGAAACCCACAAAATAGAAAGAATCATGTCTTCATATCCATAGGCTGAGGTAGTAAGCTCAATGTTGAGACACAATCAGCAGCTTTGGAAACCCTGTGGATCTACTAGAATGTGACCAGTTTTTATAGCCGAAATGGAAGATGGCGCTCGTATGGGCAAGGAGCACGAGAACCCCTAAAACATCCTCAACCCTAAATGTCTTCTTCAATATTTAAGCTGGAGATAGGTTGGAGGCTATGTACATATGGTTTTTAGTGTGTCCTTGCATGGTCCTAGAGCCTTATGTTACAAAGATAGCTTGGGAGCACCCCAAAGACTGAGAAATGTGACATTTTTAGTCTCAAAGCAAATCTGAGCAACTTGTAAAAGTCAAGTTAGCTTTTGAGCTCGAGTATGAACCTAGAGGAATCCTAGAGCTCATTGTCTAAAAGCTGGACATAAACTATTGTGAACAAATGTAAAAGCTATCTATCTAGGATCTTGAGTTTTGGGGATGCTACGCTACATACACTTCCATGTACACTTGTAAATATGTTAGTGGTCAAGTCTCATTTTATGATTTGAGACTATTATGATCTAGATCAGCTCGAGTTAGCGTAGGTTGCTTACAGTGGGCATGATGGTAGAGAGAGCAAGGACTATGCACCTCATCATGTTATTTTGCCATGTGAACCAATAGGAACAACAGGTGTAGTGGTCCAATCATAGTAAGAGGTGGTTTGAGTGTGGTCCAATCATTGAGCTTAGTTTCCACCTATCTTGGATCTCGAGCCACTCTATGAGAGAGGAAGAGATTGTCTTGACATTTACTTTTTTGATGAGTGTAGCTCCAACACTTAGAAAAATTTTCATGTTCTCTTTTTACACAGTGTGGAACGAAGATAGGCGCTAAATAGCTGAAAAAATACAAGGGAAGTTGAGTAGTCAAAAACTTGGCAGCTAGACGGGCCTTAAGGATTTTAACATCAGATCTCAACTCTCCTTAGGATTTTACATTGGACCTCAGCTAGACATTATACCCAACTCATTTTACCGATAGTCATCAATTAGTAAAGATCAAACTCACTTTGCTACATCATTAATCAATCAAATATCTTTTGGCAGCATGGGGATTAATTATCTTGTAAGGTTTCGAGTTACATGTCTTGGTCTAGTGAAAATGAACAATATATCGTGAAAGAAGTGGATGAATTAGTTCGAATATCTTGAGCTCATAGGGATGGTGCTAGAAGAAGGCGCATGAAATATTAAAGAAGTTATGATCAATCAATTGGTTTTTAGTTTGGGTTTTGCTAGTTTTTCTTCATCAGCATCTACTTTAATGTTAGGGAAGCCGAATAATTCAAATGGCCATAACTATAGTGATTCCTTGGAGTGGATTAGAGACAATCAAACTAGACATGTGGGAGTAACTGTTAAGCTGGCTCTAATGGGTGGTTATAATTGAGGTTAGTCACTGGGCTATAACTAGCACAAGAGCCTTGGCCAAAAAGTGAGGCAATGGGAGTATTGGTAGTGAGGCCAAAAAGTGGTAGTTTAGTTTGGATAGAGCGCCATAACTACCACTATTTTCTTGATGTTTATTTTTAATCAAGGTAGATTCAAAGTTGTTAAAGTACAGTACTTTAGGACCCTAAATGGATCTACACAAGATCCACAAGAGTGATTGGATGCTTGCTAAACAATTATTACAAAAACTAGACACAAAAATTGATCTAGAATAGCAATTTTACACTTAACAAGCAAGAACAATCATTAAGCATTAATCAAATATGGAAATCCGAGTCCACACGTGTGTGGTACAGCCTATGGTATGGCCTGCAAACAGAGAATGGAAGTAATATCATTTTGATTGCATTTGGATCATCAAAACTCAATACAAATGTGTAGTAGACTCGAGATTGCCAATAAGCTCTCAAAAATAATCTAAATGTTTACGATGGAAAATACACTACATAGAAAAGCCTCTTCCTTTGTAAAGTTAGGTGAATTTCCAGCATGTAATAAGGAAGTTGATTTGGCTTTCTTGTCCTAATTTGCCATTCTAGCCTCACTCATAGAGTCATGCCAAGTAGGTGGCTAGTTGGTCAATTTTCTCCATAAATCTAAAATTTAGGTCCTATAAAGTAGGAATCACTACCAAATTGACTTGACCAACTTTTTAGACATGATCTAACCTACACTAGGATAGGTTTCCCACATGGCTCCATGGCCTCACATGGGTGGCACCCACTTATGTACATAATTTACATTATTTGACATAGCTAGATTTGCCAACATAAGCAATTTTTCACAAAAGTGAGGACTATATACAACTATCATAATTGGTGTTCAAAGACTTTAATGCCGATGAAAGCTTCCATTCATATCCTTGAGGTTACAAATTCAACTCCAATCGAGACACAAATGAGAGAATGCAAAAAGGAACAAAATATACTTTGATATATTGGGTTGGACGTCCTATACATCAAGCTTTTTAGCTTTGCCAGGTTGCGGTAAGCTATTGCGACAATTTGTTGAATCTGTCGTGTCATTCCTAGGTAAGCTTGAGCATTGAAATGACTTTCTTTTTTTTAAAATTGGTTTTTCTAAACTGCGGTCTTTGTTTTTAGGTTTTCAACAATTTGAATGCAGTGCTAAAGCAAAGCTTTCTCGTGATATATTAATGACCTTGTTTCTTCTGATGTGCGATACCTTTTGATTTTGTTATACAACTGCAACAAAAATATAAATGTTAACTTCATCATAAGATGAATTTGGGAAGACAAATGATGCTTCCATTATCTCTCTTGAAAAAAAACAAGTAAAATGTTGGACCCTCGTGGAGCTCGAGGTTCTACAAAGAAGACACCCGACAACGAAGGATCCTAAATGAAAAAACACGAGTAAGGGCAGAGCTAAAACAACCATGCTTCTTGCAGTCTTCTCTATTGCTTGCTATGCCAGATTTGTAACGGTCTCTGCTATTAATGAAAGTTGTCGACCTGACTAACCTGGCCCCTTTCACCAAATCTCTTTGTAGCTCCCTCCATAGTTCATTTCAATATAGAGACAGCATATTGTCAAACAGTTTATATTTAGAATAGTAGGTAGAATTAAGAATTAAAGAGAATAATTGAAAATTTCAACAAAAAATTATGTTTGGCTGGAGTAAATTGACAGGTTTCGGAGCCCAATACTGATGAAGAAGAGCAATATAAAAAGTGAAAACAGCTAACTGATGAAAAAACTCTACGAAGTGCACCTACCTTCCCCCATAGGTATTCTTATGAGCTATTCTGATTAAAAAGAGCAGTGTAGTGAGGAGTCAAGACAAAGCAGAGAGGCTTCTTGCGTACAAAAAACATAAGTTGCAAAGGATTTTAGGGCCTGAATGATGATTCAAACGTAAAGCATTATTTTCATTGCAATTCGTTGAATGTGTGCACTCACATCTAGACATAAATAATTCAATACTTGATGATTAAAGTTCAAAGGGACAACAACTTTATAATGCATTTTATGTCATAAACTACAAGAAAATATACATTATTCAAGTTGACACTTCACGGCCTATAAAAATTTATTCCACATAATCGTGACCGGGATTCCTTGTGTCCAATCGTAGCTGATTAATCCTTTGAGGGAGCAAGAAGTAACGGCTACTAATAACGGGTTCACATACTACATCAAGACACTTTCTGGTTCGCTCGCCGTTACTAGGGAAATCTTGGTTAGTTTCTTCTCCTCCTCTTAGTGATATGCTTAAGCTTAGTGGGTAGCCTTGCCTGATCTGAGGTCCAACCTTGGGGTACAAGGCTGGGTTCCGGGACCGCGAGGGTCCCGAGACACGAACCGTGCGCCGAGTTGCTGCGTTGGGGCCGAGAGCGCGCGGCTCCAACCGACGGGCGACTTCGCCCCGAGAGGGACGGACCACCTGGCCGCAGCTTCTAGGGAGCTGCTCCCACGCGCACCCTGTATTTCGGCCGACCAACCTTGCCTACTCCCTGATATAGAGTAAGCCCCTCCTAGCCTAGTGTGAGGACTGGTGGCATGCTACTGCCAAGTGTCGGCCACGTGGCACTGACGTGGCCGACTGCACGTCGGGACCCAACTGGGAGCCCTATCCTGTTGACAGGGTCCCTAGGCTGTGTTAGGCCCGCCATGGCTATGGACCGTGCTGGGGCACACTACTCACACTGTCTTGCCCTGTTGGTCATGTACGCTGGACACGACCCTGACTGTGGTATCTGACCTATCTGTGTTCCCTAGGGTTCGGCCCTGGTTACGAGCTCGTAACACTCCCTCCCCCTTAAGAACCGTCTGGAAAAATCTGGAAAAAGTCTGGAAAAATCTTGCGAAGGACACTGCCTCTTTCCCAAGTGGCATTCTCAACAGACTGATCATTCCACTTAACCAGATATTCTCGGTATAGAGTATGACGAGTCTGCGTCCCTCTACTATCAAGAATCTCCTCTGGTTCATGTGGAGGTTGCTGAGGATCCAATGGGAGAACTAGAACACTGTCCCCTACCAGATTGTCTGATCTGGTTAAGGCTTTTTGTAACTAACTTACATGAAAGACTGGAAAAACCTTACTGATGTGTGGGAGTTCTAGTTCATAGGTGACCTCGCCTAGTCTCCTACTGATGGTAAAGGGACCACAATACCTTGGAGACAACTTACCACACACTCCTGATTTGAGGGTTTTAGAGTCGACTGGGACTCTCAAGTAGACTTTCTCACTAGTGGAGAACTGCACATCCCGTTTGTGTGGATCTGCATAATGCCTGGCTCGATCCTGGGACTGCCTGATGCTACGCTTAGCATGTTCTATCATCTGATTTAGGTCCTCTAAAAAGTTTCTAGCTGCTTCAACTTTTTCTTGTTTAAACCCTACAGCTGTGGGTGAGCGTGGCTGAAAACCGTACATCAACATATCCTCCAGCACTTGATTTACCCTCTCTGTTTGACCGTCTGTCTGTGGATGGTCTAAGGTACTCATATTAAGTTTAGCATGGAGATGATGGAATACTGCCCTCCAAAAATTTCCAGTAAACTTACTGTCCCGGTCGCTGACTATGCCGGAAGGTAGACCGTACAATTTAAATAGCCCGTCTACAAACAACCTTGCTAACTCTAGAGCTCTAACGGTTGTTTTGGTCGGAATGAGATGAGCCATTTTGGTCAGACGATCAACTGTGACCCATATAGCGTCATTACCCTTTTGGGTTTTAGGCAGGCCTACTATACAATCCATGGAGATACTCTCCCATTTACCAACTGGTATTTCTAAGGGATGCAACAACCCTCCTGCCTTTGAACGCTCTGCTTTGTTTACTTGACATTTTTGGCGACTGGTTACATATTGGTGGACGTCCTTTTTCATACTGGGCCAGAAAAATTGCCTACGAAGAAGCTCATAGGTCTTCTGTATGCCTGGGTGTCCCGGACTAGGATTGTCATGACATTCATATAGGACCTGCTGCCTATAATCCTTTGAATTGGGGACACATACTCTATCTCTATAGAGCAAGTACTCATCTTGAATGGAATACTGTTTCCATTTGAATCCTTGAGTCAACTGACCCTCAACCACTGGGGTTTGCTTGGGTAATACAGGCTCAGAATCCTCAACGTCATCTGACGACGTATACTCGGACTCATCATCATCCTCAACGGAAGCTGCCGTATTCTTGGATGAACTGTCACCAGCCCCGGGAACTGGTTCTGGAGTCTGTAACTGTCTGCTCTGGACTGAGTTCCAGATAGTAGAGAAGAATGCATCATGCTGGCATTTCCCTCTCAAGGACTCGAGTAACTCATTACGAATCTGAGTAAAACTCAGCTCGTTTATCATAGGCATTCTGCTAAGGGCATCTGCTACTGTCTTGAATTTTCCACGTCTATATCTGATAGACATGTCAAACTCTTGCATCAACTCTGCCCAACGAGCTTTTCGACCTCTAAGCTCAGGTTGATTGCGAAGGTATCTGAGACTCTCATGGTCTGTCAGGACTTCAAAGTTGGCACCATACAAATAATGCCTCCAAGTCTTAAGGGCATGAACTATAGAAAAGAGTTCCTTTTCATAGGCACTGTACCTAGTCTGAGCTGGCTCGAGTTTTTTACTCTCGAACGCAACTGGTCGTCCACCCTGAGTTAGCACAGCACCTACTGCAAAGTCGCTAGCATCTGTTTCGACCACAAATGGCTGATTGGGGTCGACGACTTTTAAAACTGGTGCTGTAGCTAAGGCTGTTTTGAGAGCATCAAAGCTCTCCTGCTGTGCGGACTCCCAAATGAACTCCTTTCCCTTCCCCTTAAGAAGATTTGTCATAGGAACTGCTATCTGAGCATATTCCTTGACAAATCGTCTGTAATATCCCGCCAAACCAAGAAAGATCTGAAGTTCCAAAATATTTTGAGGTCTCAGCCAACTGAGTATGGCTTTAACCTTATTTGGGTCCATCTTAATCCCATCTGAAGAGATAATGTGACCCAAATATGCTACTTCTTCAACGAAGAATTCACACTTGGATTGTTTAGCATAGAGCTTATGCTTCCTGAGCAGTCGAAACACCTTTCTGAGGTGTTTTAGATGTTCCTTCCTCGTTTTGCTGTAAACGAGGATGTCATCTAAAAATACGACTACAAACTTACCCAAGTATGGTCTGAGGACACTGTTCATCAAGGTCATAAAGGTAGCTGGAGCATTTGTGAGCCCAAATGGCATCACCTTAAACTCATAATGACCGTGACGAGTCCTAAAAGCTGTTTTCGAGACATCTTCTGATTTATACGGACTTGATGATATCCCGATCTGAGGTCTATTTTGCTGAAAAACTTAGCCCTGTCGTCTGCCCGAGGCATAGGGTATTTATTCTTAATTGTGACTTTATTGAGGGCTCTGTAATCTACGCAAAGACGCATAGACCCCTCTTTCTTTTTCACCAATAGGACTGGTGAGGCCCATGGTGAACTACTGGTTTGAATTTGGCCTTTCCCAAGATAATATGTTAACTGCCTAGTTATTTCTTCATCCTCTGTTCGGCTGACCCGATACGGAGGTTTAGAAACAGGTGCTGTACCTGGTACTAGGTTTATTACATGATCTACCTCTCTGCTAGGTGGTAAACCATGTGGCAAATCTTCAGGAAAAACATCTTTAAATTTAGACAATAAAGTTTCTAATTTACTGATTTTCTGCTGAATAGAACTGGAAATAGAAACTTCAAGAATAAACTGAAAGTCACATAAGAATACCTGATGGTCTTCGTCTCCGATTAGCTAACAGAGCTCTGAACTGCAGACCATAGGACTGTTGGGAACATCATGCTCCCCATGCAACTGGATCTCTCGGCCTTTATGCTGAAAGCTGAGGGTGTTCTCCTGATAGTTTGTGGAGGGAAGGTCCTAAACTGTAGAGCCAATCTCTCCGAGAACAATATCTGTGCGATCCAGGTGCATAATCTGAAAGTTTATTTCATCTTGGTACCCCTGAATACCAAGATTCAAATTACTTACCATAGTCTCCCATATTCTTTTATCTTCACCCTTAGCTAATGAAACTATGTACCTATGCTGACTAGGTACTTCTGGTAGTTTAAGCTTTTTAACCAGGGTGTAGTTGATGAAATTATGGGTTGCCCCATCATCAACCATAACTCTTACTGACCGGTTACCAACTTTCCCATGCATACGTACTAAGTCATGCGGCCCAAAGCTGAAGGGTCTCGCTAGCATTGCAAAGGTCAACTGGCAACAATGTTCATGATCTTCATGATACACTTTGATCTCGGAAGCTGCCGAATCACTGGGGAAACATACAATCTGAACAAGATGAACTTGTTTTTTATCTTTCTTATCTTTTTTAGTGAAAGGCCCCTTGGGACACTGTCTGACTGTCTGTCCCTTGCCCATACACACAAAGCACAAACGTTCTTGTTTGGCTTTCTCAAACTCATCTGGTTTTAAGGGTTGTATGAGTGAAGGGCGTTTATGAGGAGCTTCACCTTTAAATTTTCAAGGGTAGTAGGTGAGTTACTCTGGACCTCTACTTTATATTCATCTTTGAGGCCACAGACAAATCCCCTGATTTTCTGAAAATCATCCATACTTTTAATCTTTAAAATTGCTTCTCGATACTGCGAGATATATTGGATGAGGGACTTGTCCATTACTGTTCTTTCCCAGGCTTCCCAGGCTCTATCAAGTTCATTTTCTAGTAGAAATTCTCTTAGGAAAGCTTCTTCAAAAGCTTAAGGCTTCCTTTCGCGGAACTCAAAATCAAGCTTTTGAGTTCAGCGAACGAGTCGTCCACGCTGGACTTGAAATTGGCTAATGCCAACTTCAGTTCATCCACTTCTGTTACCAACTGGAGAAACTGCTCCTTGGTAACCAGTTCGTCGAGTTCTTCGGCGAACTGTTCCTGTTCTTCCAATTCCATTGGTTCCTTCCCTTTTTTGTAAGCCAAGGCTTCTGTTTCAAGTTCGTCGAAGCCTCTCTCCGGGGGTTGAACAGGTCCCTGAGGAGTGGTCATCTTCGGAACTGAAAGAGAGGTACCTTAACTTCTGAAGGAAAAAAAGTCTTAAAAGACTAATTTATAACTGTACAAGGGAAAGGAAAGGTGACTTAGCTGTTTCAGAGGACTGTACTTCCACAGAGAGAATCAAGAAAAGCCCTTTCAGCTCTTCGTCCACTGCTTTTAGATCTACTGTCCGGAAAAATCAGAGATCAGGGTACCAAGAAAAAGAAACAAACTTTTGATTGTCTTGACCCCTTCCCTCGCTGTCTGAGATGTATACTTTTTGCTCCAAAATTTCCGTTTTAGAACCTGAAAACAGCTGCAAACTTGTGGTTTCTGCCAAAGACCTTCCTCGCTGCCAGGGTAGTGGTCAATCTGTCTTCAAAATCAGATTTGAAGAGTTGAAAATGGTGGAAAAAATCTGATTTGGGTCTTTGAGGACCCTCGCTGTATGTCTTCCAGAACTATGGCTCCAAAAAATCGGGATTTGGGGCCTAACTTCCCTGGAAAATTCTGATTCGAAGTGTGCTCCTCCCTCGCTGCCAGGCAAGTAGCCTCCCTGCTCAAAATCCCTACGATTTGAGGCTCACGTCTCTTGCAAAAGGTCAGATTCTTCAAGAACCCATAGCGCTGGATCTGTATATTTCTCCCTCTCTAAATTCCCCTCAGATCTTAGTAATTTTCTCTTGTAAATCAGAACTAGATCATCTATACTACAGCGATGGATCTATGCTACAGTAGAGTTCTGATATTTTCCTCAAATGGCTTGGAATTACACGGAAATTTCTAGGTTAGATAGCTGTCTCTACAACGATTTCTCTCCTCTAAGCCTTTCTGAAAATCTCCAAGATCTTTCCTATCTTCTGATAGCTTTCTCTACTGTTGCTACTGAACTCCCTAGGATGGAGATGGCTCTGATAGCAGTGTAATAGATCCTAACACCACAGTAGGGCAAACACTAACTGATCCACCCAACCTTGCCTACTCCCTGATATAGAGTAAGCCCCTCCTAGCCCAGTGTGAGGACTGGTAGCATGCTACTGCCAAGTGTCGGCCACGTGGCACTGATGTGGCCGACTGCACGTCGGGACCCAACTGGGAGCCCTATCCTGCTGACAGGGTCCCTAGGCTGTGTTAGGCCCGCCATGGCTATGGACCGTGCTGGGGCACACTACTCACACTGTCTTGCCCTGTTGGTCATGTACGCTGGACACGACCCTGACTGCGGTATCTGACCTATTTGTGTTCCCTAGGGTTCAGCCCTGGTTACGAGCTCGTAACAGGGTGGTGGGCGGCGACCGAGATACAGACTCAGTCGTTGGACTTCTCCCATGTATGATGCTCATGCGTCCGAATCCAACGGGGTTGGGAGCGCTCTGACAGCCGCACCTCTGGATGCGGCTCCTCATTCACATCCACACTTCGTCGGGTCTGCTCGATCGGTGTGTCAATGATCCTTCCGCAAGTTCACCTACGAAAATCTTGTTACGACTTCTCCTTCCTCTAAATGATAAGGTTTAATGAACTTCTCACAACGTCACCAGCGGCGAACCGTCGTCGTCGTCGCCGCAATCCAAAAACTTCACCGGACCGTTCAATCGGTAGGAGCGACAGGTGATGTGTACAAAGGGCAAGGACGTAGTCAACGCGAGCTAATGACTCGCGCTTACTAGGAATTCCTCGTTGAAGATCAATAATTGCAATGAACTATCCCCATCACGATGAAGTTTCAAAAGATTACCCAAGCCTATCGGCCCAGGTGATAAACTCGTTGAACTCATCAGTGTAGCGCGCGTGTGGCCCAGAACATCTAAGGGCATCACTGACCTGTTATTGCCTCAAACTTCCATCCGCTGGACGCGAATAGTCCCTCTAAGAAGTTGGCCACCAAAAAGATTCTTCGCGTAACCAGTTAGCAGGCTGAGGTCTTGTAACGGAATTAACCAGACAAATCACTCCACCAACTAAGAACGGCCATGCACCACCACCCATAGAATCAAGAAAGAGCTCTCAATCTGTCAATCCTTACTATGTCTGGGCTTGGTAAGTTTTCCCGTGTTGAGTCAAATTAAGTCGCAGACTCCACTCCTGGTGGTGCCCTTCCCTCAATCCCTTTATGTTTCAGCCTTGCGACCATACTCCCCCTGGAACCCAAAAACTTTGATTTCTCATAACGTGCCGGCGGGGTCATCAAATTAACACTCGTTGATCCCTAATCGGCATCGTTTATGGTTGAGACTAGGACGGTATCTGATCATCTTCGAGCCTCCAACTTCGTTCTTGATTAATGAAAACCTCCTTGGCAAATGCTTTCGCAATAGTTCGTCTTTCATAAATCCAAGAATTTCACCTCTGACAATGAAATACGAATGCCCCCAACTGTCCCTATTAATCATTAGTCCGGTCCCGAAGACCAACACAATAGGACCAAAGTCCTATCACGTTATTCCATGCTAATGTATTCAAAGCATAGGCCTGCTTTGAGCACTCTAAGTTTTTCAAAGTAACATCGTCGACTCCGCGTCCCAGCCAATTAAGGCCAGGAGCATGTCCCCTACCAAAAAAATGGAGGGACCAAAGGGGGCGAACCGTTCGCCCCATCCCAAGATCCAACTACGAGCTTTTTAACTGCAACTTAGATATACGCTAGAATTATCACGGCTGCTGGCACCAGACTTGCCCTCCAATGGATCCTCGTTAAGGGGTTTAGATTGTACTCATTCCAATTACCAAACTTGTAAAAGCCCGTTATTGTTATTTATTGTCACTATCTCCCCGTGTCGGGATTGGGTAATTTGCACGCCTGCTGTCTTTCTTGGATGTGGTAGCTGCTCTCTCCGGAATCGAACTCTAATTCTTCGTCACCCGTCACCACCATGGTAGGCCACCATCCTACCATCGAAAGTCGATAGGGCAGAAATTTGACGAGTTATCATGATTCACCACAATATCGGGCAAGCCCGCATCGGCCTTTTTATCTAATAAATACGTCCCTTCCTTAACAGTCGGGATTTGGTGCACGTATTAGCTCTAGAATTACTACGGGTATCCGCGTAGCAAGGTACCATCGAAGAAACTATAACTGATTTAATGAGCTATTCGCAATTTCCCTCCAAAATACTTAAATAAGGATAATAGGCCAACAAGGGCCCAAAGCACACTTAATAGGACTTAACAAGGGCTAACTATCCTTCAAGATAGTTATGTTTAGTTAAGTTAGGAGCTTTGTATATAAGTACACAACGGACATCATTTTGAAGGGTCTTTTAGCTCCTTTGCAAATGAGAGAACCTAACTTCCTCTTTGTGACTGTGAGCCTTGAAAATTGAGCTTGCTAGGTCTCATGTGCCTAATTCACATGAAATCCATCTCCCTTTTGTATTCATTTCCTTACATCCCTTAATTCTAATGGTAATTTCATGGATCTCTATTTGTGATTTTGTATTTTACTCCTATATCAACATGAATGTTATCCTTCTCTTGATTGTGGCTTTCATTTCAATAGACTAGTGATATTGGATTTGGCACATGAAATTTGTGGTATCAAAGCATAAGATCAATTTTACATCATGAACCTATGCGAATTTCATTAGATTTGAAGAGTTTACTGCTTTTATAGCTTTATTTTAGCTAACTTCCAACTTTTAAATTTTCAGGTCTGTTCAGACCAATTTTTGTCATATGATTTCATTTTCTATTTTTGATTTGATTCTATAGCTTTCTAGAAATCTTTTGAATTTAGCTTTCATTTGCACCAATTTTTTGGCTATTTGGGTGGGGGATGCAAAAGTTATTGAAATTTTATTAAAAGCTGTCAAAAGAGGTGACTACAATTTTGTTTCAACTTTGCTTCAAATTTCAAATCTGATGTAAATTATTTCTTTTGAAACCTTTTTATAAGATTTTTGAGTTTTCTCTTAGCTTTTATCTGATCCAATTTGCAAGCCATTTGGATTAATATTAAAGAAGTTATGATCAATCACTTGTTTTTTAGCTTGGGTTTTGCTAGTTTTCCTTCATCAACGTCTACTTTGATGTAAAGGAAGCCAATTTAATGCTAGGTTTTCATAAAGTGCTAAGAACACTAGGTTATTCAAATGGCCATAACTAAAGTGATACCTTGGAGTGGATTAGAGACGACCAAACTAGACATGTGGGAGTAAATGCTAAGTTGGCTCTAATGGGTGGTTATAATTGGGGTTAGTTATTGGGCTATAATTAGCACAGGAGCCTTGAGTCAATTAAAGGATTGGACATATGGGAGCAGTTGCTCAATAAGTACAATCGGCATGTGGCCTTGGGTTGTGGCTATATTGAGTACAATGGCCAAAAAGTGAGGCAATGGGAGTAATTGGTAGTGAGGCCAAAAGTGGGCAAGTTAGTTTGGATAAAGCCATAACTACCACTTTTTTGATGTTTATTTTTATTCATGATTAAGACAATAAAGTACATTGGCATCCAAAATGGTCTAGTGACTTCCAATTCATAGTCTCTAGGATAGATTCAAAGTGAGTACTATCTCAACAATCATAATTGGTGTTCAAAGACTTTAATGCCGATGAGAGCATTGAAATGGGTTTCTTTTTAAAAAAATTGATTCTCCTAAAATGCAGTCTTTGTTTTTAAGTTTTCAACAATTTGAATGTAGTGCTAAAGCAAAGCTTTCCCATGATATATTAATGACCTTGTTTCTTCTTATGTGCAATACCTTTTGATTTTGTTATATACAACTGCAACAAAAACATAAATGTTGACTTCGTCATAAGATGAATTTGGGAAGACAAATGATACTTCCATTATCTCTCTTGACAAAAAACAAGTAAAATGTTGGACCCTCATGGAGCTCGAGGGTCTACAAAGAAGACACCCGGCAACGAAGGATCCCAAATGGAAAAACACGAGTAAGGGCAGAGCTAAAACAGCCATGCTTCTTGCAATCTTCTCCATTGCTTGCTATGCCAGATTTGTAACGGTCTCTGCTATTAATGAAAGCTATTGACCTGACTGACCTGGACCCTTTCACCAAATCTCCTTGTCGCTCCCTCCATAGTTCATTTCAATGTAGAGACAGCATACTGACGGTTTAACTTTAGAATAGTCAAAAAGTATATCTAATTAAAAGAATAGTAAAACTAAGAGCTAAAGAGGGTAACTGAAAATTTCAACAAAAAATTCTGTTTGGCTACAGTAAATGACAGGTTCCGTAGCCCAATATAGCTGATTAAAAAAGAGCAATATAAAAAGTGAAAACAGCTAACTCATCAAAATAACTCTACTAAGTGCAACTACCTTCCCCCATAGGTACTATTCTTATGAGCTTTTCTGATTAAAAAAAGCACCGTAGCGAGGAGTCAGGACAAAGCAAAGAGGCTTCTTGGGTACAAAAAAACATAAGTTGCAAAGGATTTTAGGGCCTGAATGATGATTCAAATGTGAAGCATTACTTTCATTGCACTTCATTGAATGCTTACATCTAGACACTGATGATTCAATACTTGATGATTGAAGCTCAAAAGGACAACAACTTTATAATGCATTTATGTCATAAACTACAAGAAAATATACAATTACTCAAGTTAACAATGCTGGAACGCTTTTTGGGTATTGTGAGGAGAAATTTATTCTTTTCTTTTAGTTTATTTTTTGCTTCACTAGGAGTTTCTAGCTATTCGAATATGTTTAGTCAGTTCTTTGTTCTTTTGGTTTCATGGGTTTCCTTCCAAACCCTGTGTCATATTTTGAGTAGATTTGTATTCTCTTTTAGCTCCTTTGCATGAGAGAATGTGAGCCTTGAGAATCGAGGTTGCTAGGTCTCATGTGCCCAATTCACATGAAACCCATCTCGCTTTTGTATTGATTTCTTTCCATCCCTTAATTCTAATGGTAATTTCACGGAAACTCTATTTGTGATTTTGTATTTTATGGCTATATCAACATGAATGATATCCTCTTTATTGTGGCTTTCATTTAATATATTAGTGCTATTGGGTCTGGCGCATGACATTTGTGGTATCATAGCATAAGATCAATTTTACATCATGAATCTATGCGAATTTCATTAGATTTGAAGACTTTATCGCTTTTGTAGCTTTATTTTTGCTAACTTCTAACCTTTAAATTTTCAGGTCTATTCAGGCCAATTTTTGTCATATGATTTTATTTTCTATTTTTGATTAGATTCTATAGATTTTTTGAGCTATGTTGAATTCAACTTTCATTTGCACTAATTTTTGGCTATTTGAGTAAGGGATGCAAAAGTTATTGAAATTTTTTCAAAAGCTATCAAAAGAGGCGACTACAATTTTGTTTCAACTTTGCTTCAAATTTCAAAACTGAATTAAAATATTTCTTTTGATTCCTTTCTATACGATTTTTGAGCTTTCTCTTAGCTTCTATCTGATCCAATTTGCAAGCCATTTGGTTAAATAGTATAGAAGTTATGATCAATCAACGAGAACCAAACTAGACATGTGGGAGTAAATGCTAAGTTGGCTCTAATGTGGTTATAATTGGGATTAGTTACTAGGCTATAACTAGCACATGAGCCTTGAGTCAATTAAAGGATTGGACATATGGGAGGCAATTGATAGTGAGACCAAAAAGTGGGTAGGTTAGTTTGGATAGAACACCATAACTACCACTATTTTCTTGATGTTTATTTTTATTCAAGGTAGATTCAAAGTGAGGACTATCAACTATCATAATTGGTTTTCAGAGAATTTAATGCTGATGACAGCTTCCTTTCATATACTTGAGGTCAAAAATTCAACTCCAATCAAGACACAAATGAGGGAATGCAAAAAGCAACAAAATTTACTTTGATATAGTTAGTTGGAAGTCCTATACATCAAAGGAAATCCTCAACTCTTTTTAGCTTTGCCGGGTTGCGGTAAGCTATTGCGACAATTTGTTAAATTTGTCGTGTCACTCCTAGGTAAGCTTGAGCATTGAGATGGGTTTCTTCTTAAAAAAATTGGTTATTCTAAAATGCAGTCTTTGTTTTTAAGTTTTCGACAATTTGAATGCAGTGCTAAAGCAAAGCTTTCTCGTGATATATTAATCACCTTGTTTCTTCTGATGTGCGATACCTTTTGATTTTGTTATATACAACTGCAACAAAAATATAAATGTTGACTTCGTCATAAGATGTTTGGGAAGACAAATGATGCTTCCATTATCTCTCTTGACAAAAAACAAGTAAAATGTTGGACCCTAATGGAGCTCGAGGGTCTACGAAGAAGACACCCGGCAACGAAGGATCCCAAATGGAAAAACACGAGTAAGGGCAAAGCTAAAACAGCCATGCTTCTTGCAGTCTTCTCCATTGCTTGCTATGTCAGATTTGTAACGGTCTCTGCTATTAATCAAAGCTGTTGACCTGACTAACCTGGCCCCTTTCACCAAATCTCTTTGTAGCTCCCTCCATAGTTCAATTCAATATAGAGATAGCATACTGTCATACAATTTAACTTTAGAATAGTAGAAAAGTATAACTTGTTAAAAGCATAGGAAAGTTAAGAACTAAAGAGGGTAACTGAAAATTTCAACAGAAAATTATATTTGGCTGAAGTAAATTGACATGTTCTACATACAGCCCAATATAGCTGATTGAAGAAGAGCAATATAAAAAGTGAAAACAACTAACTGATGAGAAAAACTCTACGAAGTGCACCTACCTTCCCCCATAGGTACTATTCTTATGAGCTTTTCTGATTAAAAAGAGTAGTGTAGTGAGGAGCCATGACAAAGCAGAGAGGCTTCTTGCGTACAAAAAACATAAGTTGCACAAGATTTTAGGGCCTGAATGATGATTCAAACGTAAACCATTATTTTCATTGCAATTCATTGAATATGTGCGCTCACATCTAGACATAGATGATTCAATACTTGATGATTGAAGTTCAAAAGGACAACAGCTTTATAATGTGTTTATGTCATAAACTACAGAAAAATATACAATTATTCAAGTTGACACAGAATTTATTCCACATAACAAAACCGGGATTCCTTGTGTCCAATCGTTGTTGATTAAATCCTTTGTGGGAGCAAGAAGTTACGGCTGCTAATAACGGGTTCGCATACTACATGCACAAATTTACCATGCTCATGAAGATACAATTCCAAACATTAGGCATTCGCACACCATGGATGCCAAATCCACAAAACCGAGTAAACCGACATGTACACGGAGGTAGAAACGTAGAAAATATTACAGAGAGTTTGGAAAAAAACCCAAGAAACCAAAAGAACAAAGAACCGAATAAACCCACATATCCGAGTTAGAAAGACTCATGTCTTCATATCCATAGGCTGAGGTAGTAAGCTCAATGTTGAGACACAATCAGCAGCTTTGGAAACCCTGTGGATCTACTAGAATGTGACCAGTTTTTATAGCCGAAATGGAAGATGGCGCTCGTATGGGCAAGGAGCATGAGAAACCCTAAAACATGCTCAACCCTAAATGTCTGCTACAATATTTAAGCTGGATATAGGTTGGAGGCTATGTACATATGCTTTTTAGTGTGCCCTTGAATGGTCCTAAGCCTTATGTTACAAAGTTAGATTGGGAGCACTCTAAGGACTAAGAAATGTGGCCTTTTTAGTCTTAAAAGTCCCCTTTTTGAGGTAATGGTACTCAATATAGCCACAACCCAAGGCCACATGACGCTTGTAGTTATTGAGCAACTGCTCTCATATGTCCAATCCATTAATTGACTCAAGGCTCTTGTGCTAGTTATAGCCCAATAACTAACCTCAATTATAACCACCCATTAGAGCCAGCTTAGCATTTACTCCCACATGTCTAGTTTGGTTGTCTCTAACCAACTCCAAGGTATCACTTAGTTATGGCCATTTGAATAACCTAGTGTTCCTACCACTTATGAAAGCCTAGCATTAATCGGCTTCCCTAACATCCATCATTAATCAATAAAATGTATTTTCGCGGCATGGGATTAATTATCTTGTAAGGTTTCAAGTTCCATGTCTTGGTCTAGTGAAAACGAATAATATATCGTCAAAGAAGTGGATGAATAGACTCAAAGTTTGAATATCTTTATAGGGATGGTGCTAGAATAAGGCACATAAAAAGTGACAAGTCGACACCACCTTTAGAATTTTAACAAAAAGAGGAAGTAGATGCATTCCTTCGAAACCAACTCCAAGAGATACATCAAAGTTGGAGACCCACTTGTCATGTACTTGTAGTACATCTGTGCTTAAAAATATATTATAATATCCAAAGTAAGCTTTGTTGGGCCAAAAAGAAATTTTTAGCCTTCCTTAAGCCCTCCAAAATACGGATAATAGGCCAATAAGGGCCCAAAGCACACTTAATAGGACTTAACGAGGGCTAACTATCCTTCAAGATAGTTATGTTTAGTTAAGTTAGGAGCTTTGTATATAAGTACACAAGAGACATCATTTTGAAGGGTCTTTTAGCTCCTTTGCAAATGAGAGAACCTAACTTCCTCTTTGTGACTGTGAGCCTTGAAAATTGAGCTTGCTAGGTCTCATGTGCCTAATTCACATGAAATCCATCTCCCTTTTGTATTCATTTCCTTACATCCCTTAATTCTAATGGTAATTTCATGGATCTCTATTTGTGATTTTGTATTTTACTCCTATATCAACATGAATGTTATCCTTCTCTTGATTGTGGCTTTCATTTCAATAGACTAGTGAATTTGGCACATGAAATTTGTGGTATCAAAGCATAAGATCAATTTTACATCATGAACCTATGCGAATTTCATTAGATTTGAAGAGTTTACTGCTTTTATAGCTTTATTTTAGCTAACTTCCAACTTTTAAATTTTCAGGTCTGTTCAGACCAATTTTTGTCATATGATTTCATTTTCTATTTTTGATTTGATTCTATAGCTTTCTAGAAATCTTTTGAATTTAGCTTTCATTTGCACCAATTTTTTGGCTATTTGGGTGGGGGATGCAAAAGTTATTGAAATTTTATTAAAAGCTGTCAAAAGAGGTGACTACAATTTTGTTTCAACTTTGCTTCAAATTTCAAATCTGATGTAAATTATTTCTTTTGAAACCTTTTTATAAGATTTTTGAGTTTTCTCTTAGCTTTTATCTGATCCAATTTGCAAGCCATTTGGATTAATATTAAAGAAGTTATGATCAATCACTTGTTTTTTAGCTTGGGTTTTGCTAGTTTTCCTTCATCAACGTCTACTTTGATGTAAAGGAAGCCAATTTAATGCTAGGTTTTCATAAAGTGCTAAGAACACTAGGTTATTCAAATGGCCATAACTAAAGTGATACCTTGGAGTGGATTAGAGACGACCAAACTAGACATGTGGGAGTAAATGCTAAGTTGGCTCTAATGGGTGGTTATAATTGGGGTTAGTTATTGGGCTATAATTAGCACAGGAGCCTTGAGTCAATTAAAGGATTGGACATATGGGAGCAGTTGCTCAATAAGTACAATCGGCATGTGGCCTTGGGTTGTGGCTATATTGAGTACAATGGCCAAAAAGTGAGGCAATGGGAGTAATTGGTAGTGAGGCCAAAAGTGGGCAAGTTAGTTTGGATAAAGCCATAACTACCACTTTTTTGATGTTTATTTTTATTCATGATTAAGACAATAAAGTACATTGGCATCCAAAATGGTCTAGTGACTTCCAATTCATAGTCTCTAGGATAGATTCAAAGTGAGTACTATCTCAACAATCATAATTGGTGTTCAAAGACTTTAATGCCGATGAGAGCATTGAAATGGGTTTCTTTTTAAAAAAATTGATTCTCCTAAAATGCAGTCTTTGTTTTTAAGTTTTCAACAATTTGAATGTAGTGCTAAAGCAAAGCTTTCCCATGATATATTAATGACCTTGTTTCTTCTTATGTGCAATACCTTTTGATTTTGTTATATACAACTGCAACAAAAACATAAATGTTGACTTCGTCATAAGATGAATTTGGGAAGACAAATGATACTTCCATTATCTCTCTTGACAAAAAACAAGTAAAATGTTGGACCCTCATGGAGCTCGAGGGTCTACAAAGAAGACACCCGGCAACGAAGGATCCCAAATGGAAAAACACGAGTAAGGGCAGAGCTAAAACAGCCATGCTTCTTGCAATCTTCTCCATTGCTTGCTATGCCAGATTTGTAACGGTCTCTGCTATTAATGAAAGCTATTGACCTGACTAGTCAAAAAGTATATCTAATTAAAAGAATAGTAAAACTAAGAGCTAAAGAGGGTAACTGAAAATTTCAACAAAAAATTCTGTTTGGCTACAGTAAATGACAGGTTCCGTAGCCCAATATAGCTGATTAAAAAAGAGCAATATAAAAAGTGAAAACAGCTAACTCATCAAAATAACTCTACTAAGTGCAACTACCTTCCCCCATAGGTACTATTCTTATGAGCTTTTCTGATTAAAAAAAGCACCGTAGCGAGGAGTCAGGACAAAGCAAAGAGGCTTCTTGGGTACAAAAAAACATAAGTTGCAAAGGATTTTAGGGCCTGAATGATGATTCAAATGTGAAGCATTACTTTCATTGCACTTCATTGAATGCTTACATCTAGACACTGATGATTCAATACTTGATGATTGAAGCTCAAAAGGACAACAACTTTATAATGCATTTATGTCATAAACTACAAGAAAATATACAATTACTCAAGTTAACAATGCTGGAACGCTTTTTGGGTATTGTGAGGAGAAATTTATTCTTTTCTTTTAGTTTATTTTTTGCTTCACTAGGAGTTTCTAGCTATTCGAATATGTTTAGTCAGTTCTTTTGGTTTCATGGGTTTCCTTCCAAACCCTGTGTCATATTTTGAGTAGATTTGTATTCTCTTTTAGCTCCTTTGCATGAGAGAATGTGAGCCTTGAGAATCGAGGTTGCTAGGTCTCATGTGCCCAATTCACATGAAACCCATCTCGCTTTTGTATTGATTTCTTTCCATCCCTTAATTCTAATGGTAATTTCACGGAAACTCTATTTGTGATTTTGTATTTTATGGCTATATCAACATGAATGATATCCTCTTTATTGTGGCTTTCATTTAATATATTAGTGCTATTGGGTCTGGCGCATGACATTTGTGGTATCATAGCATAAGATCAATTTTACATCATGAATCTATGCGAATTTCATTAGATTTGAAGACTTTATCGCTTTTGTAGCTTTATTTTTGCTAACTTCTAACCTTTAAATTTTCAGGTCTATTCAGGCCAATTTTTGTCATATGATTTTATTTTCTATTTTTGATTAGATTCTATAGATTTTTTAAGCTATGTTGAATTCAACTTTCATTTGCACTAATTTTTGGCTATTTGAGTAAGGGATGCAAAAGTTATTGAAATTTTTTCAAAAGCTATCAAAAGAGGCGACTACAATTTTGTTTCAACTTTGCTTCAAATTTCAAAACTGAATTAAAATATTTCTTTTGATTCCTTTCTATACGATTTTTGAGCTTTCTCTTAGCTTCTATCTGATCCAATTTGCAAGCCATTTGGTTAAATAGTATAGAAGTTATGATCAATCAACGAGAACCAAACTAGACATGTGGGAGTAAATGCTAAGTTGGCTCTAATGTGGTTATAATTGGGATTAGTTACTAGGCTATAACTAGCACATGAGCCTTGAGTCAATTAAAGGATTGGACATATGGGAGGCAATTGATAGTGAGACCAAAAAGTGGGTAGGTTAGTTTGGATAGAACACCATAACTACCACTATTTTCTTGATGTTTATTTTTATTCAAGGTAGATTCAAAGTGAGGACTATCAACTATCATAATTGGTTTTCAGAGAATTTAATGCTGATGACAGCTTCCTTTCATATACTTGAGGTCAAAAATTCAACTCCAATCAAGACACAAATGAGGGAATGCAAAAAGCAACAAAATTTACTTTGATATAGTTAGTTGGAAGTCCTATACATCAAAGGAAATCCTCAACTCTTTTTAGCTTTGCCGGGTTGCGGTAAGCTATTGCGACAATTTGTTAAATTTGTCGTGTCACTCCTAGGTAAGCTTGAGCATTGAGATGGGTTTCTTCTTAAAAAAATTGGTTATTCTAAAATGCAGTCTTTGTTTTTAAGTTTTCGACAATTTGAATGCAGTGCTAAAGCAAAGCTTTCTCGTGATATATTAATCACCTTGTTTCTTCTGATGTGCGATACCTTTTGATTTTGTTATATACAACTGCAACAAAAATATAAATGTTGACTTCGTCATAAGATGTTTGGGAAGACAAATGATGCTTCCATTATCTCTCTTGACAAAAAACAAGTAAAATGTTGGACCCTAATGGAGCTCGAGGGTCTACGAAGAAGACACCCGGCAACGAAGGATCCCAAATGGAAAAACACGAGTAAGGGCAAAGCTAAAACAGCCATGCTTCTTGCAGTCTTCTCCATTGCTTGCTATGTCAGATTTGTAACGGTCTCTGCTATTAATCAAAGCTGTTGACCTGACTAACCTGGCCCCTTTCACCAAATCTCTTTGTAGCTCCCTCCATAGTTCAATTCAATATAGAGATAGCATACTGTCATACAATTTAACTTTAGAATAGTAGAAAAGTATAACTTGTTAAAAGCATAGGAAAGTTAAGAACTAAAGAGGGTAACTGAAAATTTCAACAGAAAATTATATTTGGCTGAAGTAAATTGACATGTTCTACATACAGCCCAATATAGCTGATTGAAGAAGAGCAATATAAAAAGTGAAAACAACTAACTGATGAGAAAAACTCTACGAAGTGCACCTACCTTCCCCCATAGGTACTATTCTTATGAGCTTTTCTGATTAAAAAGAGTAGTGTAGTGAGGAGCCATGACAAAGCAGAGAGGCTTCTTGCGTACAAAAAACATAAGTTGCACAAGATTTTAGGGCCTGAATGATGATTCAAACGTAAACCATTATTTTCATTGCAATTCATTGAATATGTGCGCTCACATCTAGACATAGATGATTCAATACTTGATGATTGAAGTTCAAAAGGACAACAGCTTTATAATGTGTTTATGTCATAAACTACAGAAAAATATACAATTATTCAAGTTGACACAGAATTTATTCCACATAACAAAACCGGGATTCCTTGTGTCCAATCGTTGTTGATTAAATCCTTTGTGGGAGCAAGAAGTTACGGCTGCTAATAACGGGTTCGCATACTACATGCACAAATTTACCATGCTCATGAAGATACAATTCCAAACATTAGGCATTCGCACACCATGGATGCCAAATCCACAAAACCGAGTAAACCGACATGTACACGGAGGTAGAAACGTAGAAAATATTACAGAGAGTTTGGAAAAAAACCCAAGAAACCAAAAGAACAAAGAACCGAATAAACCCACATATCCGAGTTAGAAAGACTCATGTCTTCATATCCATAGGCTGAGGTAGTAAGCTCAATGTTGAGACACAATCAGCAGCTTTGGAAACCCTGTGGATCTACTAGAATGTGACCAGTTTTTATAGCCGAAATGGAAGATGGCGCTCGTATGGGCAAGGAGCATGAGAAACCCTAAAACATGCTCAACCCTAAATGTCTGCTACAATATTTAAGCTGGATATAGGTTGGAGGCTATGTACATATGCTTTTTAGTGTGCCCTTGAATGGTCCTAAGCCTTATGTTACAAAGTTAGATTGGGAGCACTCTAAGGACTAAGAAATGTGGCCTTTTTAGTCTTAAAAGTCCCCTTTTTGAGGTAATGGTACTCAATATAGCCACAACCCAAGGCCACATGACGCTTGTAGTTATTGAGCAACTGCTCTCATATGTCCAATCCATTAATTGACTCAAGGCTCTTGTGCTAGTTATAGCCCAATAACTAACCTCAATTATAACCACCCATTAGAGCCAGCTTAGCATTTACTCCCACATGTCTAGTTTGGTTGTCTCTAACCAACTCCAAGGTATCACTTAGTTATGGCCATTTGAATAACCTAGTGTTCCTACCACTTATGAAAGCCTAGCATTAATCGGCTTCCCTAACATCCATCATTAATCAATAAAATGTATTTTCGCGGCATGGGATTAATTATCTTGTAAGGTTTCAAGTTCCATGTCTTGGTCTAGTGAAAACGAATAATATATCGTCAAAGAAGTGGATGAATAGACTCAAAGTTTGAATATCTTTATAGGGATGGTGCTAGAATAAGGCACATAAAAAGTGACAAGTCGACACCACCTTTAGAATTTTAACAAAAAGAGGAAGTAGATGCATTCCTTCGAAACCAACTCCAAGAGATACATCAAAGTTGGAGACCCACTTGTCATGTACTTGTAGTACATCTGTGCTTAAAAATATATTATAATATCCAAAGTAAGCTTTGTTGGGCCAAAAAGAAATTTTTAGCCTTCCTTAAGCCCTCCAAAATACGGATAATAGGCCAATAAGGGCCCAAAGCACACTTAATAGGACTTAACGAGGGCTAACTATCCTTCAAGATAGTTATGTTTAGTTAAGTTAGGAGCTTTGTATACAAGTACACAAGAGACATCATTTTGAAGGGTCTTTTAGCTCCTTTGCAAATGAGAGAACCTAGCCTCCTCTTTGTGACTGTGAGACTTGAGTTGAGCTTGCTAGGTCTCATGTGCCTAATTCACATGAAATACATCTCCCTTCTGTATTCATTTCCTTCCATCCCTTAATTCTAATGGTAATTTCATGGAACCCTATTTGTGATTTTGTATTTTATGCCTATATCAACATGAATGTTGTCCTTCTCTTTTAATGTGGCTTTCATTTAATAGATTAGTGCTATTGGGTTTGGCACATGACATTTGTGGTATCAAAGCATAAGATCGATTTTACATCATGAATCTATGCGAATTTCATTAGATTTGAAGAGTTTATTGCTTTTGTAGCTTTATTCTTGCTAACTATTAAATTTTCAGATTTGTTTAGAACAATTTTTGTCCTATGAATTCATATTCTATTTCCGATTTGATTCTATAGCTTTTTAGAGCCCTTTTGAATTTAGCTTTCATTTGCACCAATTTTTCGGCTATTTGGGTAGGGGATACAAAACTTATTGAAAGGTTTTCAAAAGCTGTGAAAAGAGCTGACCACAATTTTGTATCAACTTTGATTCAAATTTCAGATCTGATTTAAATTATTTCTCTTGAAACCTTTCTATAAGATTTTTGAGTTTTCTCTTAGCTCTTATCTGATCCAATTTGCAAGCCATTTGGATTCATATTAAAGAAGTTATGATTAATGAATTGGTTTTTAGCTTGGCTTTTGCTAGTTTTCCTTCATCATCGTCTACTTTCATGTTAGGGAAGCTGAATAATGCTGGGCTTTCATAAGTGCTAGGAACACTAGGTTATTCAAATGGCCATACCTAAAGTGATACCTTGGAGTGGATTAGAGACAACCAAACTAGACATGTGGGAGTAAATGCTATGTTGAGGTCCGGAATTCCACTCCAATCAAGACACAAATGAACGCATGCAAAACAGAACAAAATTTACTTTGATATAGTGAGTTGGACGTCCTATACATCAAAGCAGACATGAGGGTCCGGGCCGTTTTGCCCGCGTCCGGCGTCCGGACCCGGACGCGTCCGACCCCTGGACGCGGGGTCGGACGCGTCTAAACAGATGCGTCCGGGGTCCAGACGCCCCCGCACGCATGCGTCCGGGGTCCGAACGAAATTTTTTTTTTTAATTTAAAAAAAAAAAAATTGGACGCGTCCTGACGCGGACGCGTGTCCGCGTCTGCCATCCGCTTCCTTAGCATCAAAGGAAATCCTCAACTCTTTTGACCTTTGCTAGGTTGCGGTAAGCTATCACTCCTAGGTAAGCTTAAGCATTGAAATGGGTTTCTTTTCTTTTTGAATCGTTCTTCTAAAATGCAGTCTTTATTTGTAAGTTTTCAACAATTGGAATGCAGTGCTAAAGCAAAGCTTTCCCCTGATATATTAATGACCTTGTTTTTTCTAATGTGCAATACCTTTTGATTTTGTTATATACAACTGCAACAAAAATATAGATGTTGACTTCGTCATAAGATAAATTTGGGAAGACAAATGATGCTTCCATTATCTCTCTTTACAAAAAATAGTAAAATGTTGGACCCTCATGGAGCTCGAGGGTCTACAAAGAAGACACCCGGCAACGAAGGATCCCAAATGGAAAAATACCAGTAAAGGCATAGCTAAAACAGCAATGCTTCTTGCAATCTTCTCCATTGCTTGCTATGCCAAATTTGTAACGGTCTCTGCTATTAATGAAAGCTGTTGACTTGACTAACATGGCCCCTTTCACCAAATCTATTTGTACCTCCCTCCATAGTTCAATTCAATATAGAGACAGCATCCTGACGCTTTAACTTTAGAATGGTCGAAAAGTACAACTAATTAAAAGCAGAGTAAAATTAAGAGCTAAAGAGGGTAACTGAAAATTTCAACAAAAAATTCTGTTTGGCTAGAGCTTAGAGTAAAATGACAGGTTCCGCAGCCCAATATAGCTGACTGAAAAAGAGCAATATAAAAAGTGAAAACAGCTAACTGATCAGAAAAAGTCTACTAAGTGCAACTACCTTCCCCCATAGGTACTATTCTTATGAGCTTTTCTGATTAAAAAAAGCACTGTAGCGAGGAGTCGGGACAAAGTAAAGAGGCCTCTTGGGTAAAAAAAACATAAGTTGCAAAGGATTTTACGGCCTAAATGATGATTCAAATGTAAAGCATTACTTCCATTGCACTTCATTGAATATGTGCGCTTACATCTAGACACAGATGATTCAATACTTGATGATTGAAGCTCAAAAAGACAACAACTTTATAATGTGTTTATGTCATAACCTACAAGATAATATACACTTACTCAAGTTGACAAATGCTGAAACGCTTTTTGGGTATTGTGAAGAGAGACTTATTCTTTTCTTTTAGTTTGGTTTTTGCTTCACTAGGAGTTTCTAGCTACGCTGCAAAACCCTAAAAGTGCATAAAAGTACAGTGCGATGGACGCAAAAGCAACAAACAAACTGAGGGTCCAGATTTTGACACACGAACTTAAACTGAGATTCAGCAAAAACAACGCAATCCGAGGGAAAACTAGGCGAAAGAGAGAGAAGTGAGTATGGGGCGCACCGCTACTATCAGACTGATTGTAGTCCATGCTGATAAGAATCCCAAAAAGAGAGGCAAAGCGATGGAATTACAAAGCGAAAATCAGCTGTGTCGTCGTCGTCGTCATACTCGCAGCCTGAAATCCTTTCCCGAGCAGTGATGCAGCAGCCAAAAATCCTTCGGCAGCATCAGATCGCGATCGAGCAGGCCTAAACAGAGCAGCTCGATCGATCGAGAGGGAGAATGCAGGCTACGATGGTTAAAACGAGATTGGTGCGTCTTGATTTATCAGTCCGAAATTAGGGTTTCCACTTACTTGACCGAATTAGGGTTTTGACTTATCTTGACCGATGCTATGGGGGCAGTATAGAAATGGAACCGGCAAATTTTCTCAAAAACTGACTTGAAAGATATAATGCAATATGTTAACTTCTTAAAAATCGATAAAAATTTTACTTTGTATAAAATTTTATGTTCACTAAAATATATGTAAGATTCTAAACTGTTGTCTTTTGAATATATAGGATGCATGTAGATTATTATAATACTTCAGAGAACCACGTAAAATTTGGAAATGGGAAAAGTTCTACCTTGCAAGTGCTCGACCTTATGCACAATTTTCATAAGTTACATTTGTAAACCTGTTGATACGTGGCTAATTTTTAACCTTATAACACATTGTACCATGAAAATAATTGTTGGACCAAGCTAGGTTGATGCCCAAGAAAAATAGTTGGATGCCAAAGATCTTTTATATTTATGAAAAAGAATTATTATGATGAATATAATTTAGGAGATAAAAAATAGTTTCAATTAATGCACTATTTTTTAACATGGCTAACTACTGTAATAAATGGCAATCTTTGATAGTTGTACGATAATGCAACATTTTTGAGTTAAAGATTTTAGAAGGCATTACATTTCAGAAGCCGACATCCATTGAAAGATGTAAGATATTAAAGGGAAACTTGAGGGAGGTTTCCCGAGCACTAATCTTGACCATTGCCTTATCTTCACAATAAGTATTGCTAATTATGGTTTTGACTTATCTTGACCATAAGTAAATGATTAAGGTTTTGACTTATATAGACCATTGACTTACCTTGACCATAAGTGAAGTATTGCTAATTATGAATTTGGCCGTTGTTAATTGCATTCCCTCACACTTATTTCGTGAATGTTTCCAATTGTGAGAGACATGCCTAGAATGAAAACATGTTTTTCAAGAGAGAGAATTTGATGACAACATATTGGAGATAATGGTGTGAATTTTAGGGCCATGGCGCAAAAACTCTAGAGAATGTCAGTTTTGAGAAAGAGAGAGAGAGAGGGGGGGGGGGGGGAGGCGGGCGGATGCCACATGCATCTCAAGCATGTTCTTTGTACCAAGCCCCATTGTGTGGCAACTCAATTGCAATAGGCCAATTGAAACATATGTTTTCAAATTTGACTAATCAAATGAGGTGAAAAGAGGAGAGCATATCATTCTAAGAATCATATGTAGTAATGTGTAGCTCATCAATTGATATTCGTGCAAAGATGTCATTTATGTTGGATTTCAATGCTCAGTCTTAAATCCTTTTGTTAATGAGCATCCTGAAAAGCCGTTCAAAACAAAGATTTTTTGACCTTGGGTTGGGTCGGAGCGGGTCGGATTTTTTCAACCCTTCACTAAATTACTCGGGCGTGTTCGACCCTGGATCGGATCGAGTGTAATTTTTTTGACCTCGAAAAATTCAACCCTCAGCATAATATTCGACCCAGTGTATATTTCTTGACCCTTTGTATAAAATTCAATCCTATGTAATTTTTCGATACTGTCGATTAGAAATCCAACTCCAACGACTTTACATTGAGGTCCGCCAACTTTGTACATGCATTTATGGCATAAAGACGATTGCAACAACTATAGGAAATTCAGTTGTAGATAGTGTTGGATTTATCTCCTCTACTATCCTAAATCCCATTTTGATCTGCCTCCATTTATGCTGCATTTTACTCACGTTGTCACACAGTCTGCATATTTACATGTAAAATAAGACAGACGAATAAAACACGATTGCAGATAGAATCATTGACATCCAGGCCAAATATCCAAACGTGCCGCACCAAGCCACCCAACGTGCACAAACCTTCAAGTGCTTATTGCCTGAAGGAGAATCACCTACGAGACTCACGTGCCGTAGAAAAGGCAGCAAAACATCCAAAACTCAAGAAGCTGACATAGCAGACATAGGAGATCCACAACAAACGGATGCGCAAGAAGCAGAGATTGAAGATTTAGGAAACGATGGCTTTGGGGGAGATGACTCAGGCACCTTTGACCACACATTGGTGGCCAAGTACTTCGCTCAACTAGCGGCAATTCTCACTAGTACGGCCTCTCTAGTAACATTTTCCACAACGTCAGGCCCAACCATACAACAGCAAATTCCAGCAGTAACCTATGCGGATAAGGCAACCTCACCTGATGCCACTAAGGTAACAACCACTATGGTGCTGACATCCACTTCACCATCCATCACCACTGCTACTACCATCTCTCTAATCAGCATTCCTGTTACTCTACCATCCCCTATCCACAACTCACCACCCCCCATCATTACTACTGACCCCTCCTCCGTATTTCAATTTTGATTTTCATTCTTTTGATGCTCAGCTCCTGTAAACTACCGTTACCACCATTTCTTCCACACCTTCTATCGCCACTCAACTCTCACCAACTATACCTATCCAAGATCAACCCAACTCTTCACAACTCCCTCCACAACATGAACCCTACGTCCTCCATTCACTGACATTCCTCACAACTCCTCAGATATATCTCAATCCCTTCCTTATTTGGGTCCTTGGGAGCAGCTTTGCCCTTCAACACAAAAGACAATCTGGGCAAATCACAATGAACGCATATACCTTGCCCAGGCTATTTCAGACTATCAGTCATTTTGGGGCCATTAGGAAAAATATGGGCTCAAAATGGGCCCTTTATGAAATTTCACTTTAGAGAGAGGTTACGTAGAGTGAGAATGCAAACTGGTAACTTCTCGTCATTTTTCGAGTTTTTGGCCTTGCCCGACGTTTAACTAGTATGGTTAACTTCAGACAATAGTTAGTTAAGCATGAGATGTAATAACTTCTCTTCATGCTCATTCCAAAATTCGGGACTAGAGATTTAAGACTGAAAATCTTGGTGTGCTCAATGCAAAAACTGAAGCGGGAGTGGTCCCATTTGCATGTTGCTCTTCCAATGGAATGCACTCGAATTATTAAGAAAAATACGAAAGATGTAGAGAATGCTACTGCAATAGTTAGAGAATTGAGAATGAATAATCAAATGAATATAGATTTGTGGGTGGATGGATCAATTTATTCTAATGATCCAGCTACCAATTTGTGTCCAGATTTTAAATCCGTAACTCATCATCTCACATATGTATGTGAAGGAAATAGCGGATTATTTGGATATTGTCAAAGGTTGCGTGCTATTGGAATGCATAGCATATCTTGTCTTAATCAACAATTATAGTTTGCTAATCAACAATTGCAACATGCGAATCAGCAATTGCTTCATTATGTGCAACACACTAGTGCTAAAAATAATGCACTCAAGAATGCTATGTCAGAGTTGAATGCTACAGTTACTACTCTTCGGGGATCAAACCAAGAAATGTTAGAATCTATGGAAAAGTTGAGATCCGAGAGTCTAAAATTTGATGTTGATATAAAAGTTATCAATAAGACTGATGAAGAGGAAAACAAAGAGAGTACCGATGAAGAATATTGATGACTTATCTACACATAGCGGCGTTCAGAAAAGAAGAATTCGAACATTCAAGTATGTTGTCATATAAACTGTTTATTTGATTTGTACATGTCATTTAAGTTTGATTTGCACTTGATAACATGGATTATTTAATTATTAAGCATAATTTGAGTTTCGTATGTTTGTTGCAGATCATGTTTGGTGGCGAAGAACTATTTGATAGATCGTTCATGCATTGGATCATCTTTAAGTCATGTTTTACCACAAAAGTCAGCAAAGGAAATGATAAAAAATGCTCGGTTTGAAAAAATGAAAAATGAAATTGTAGAGACTGTTTTGATTAAGGTTCAATCATACTTGGATGCAAATGTGATACAAGGTGCATGTGATGTATCTGGAATTAGCAGAAATGCTTATTCTACTTTTTTTTAGAATAGTTAAAGAAGCTTTTTCCCAAGTGATGGTGAAGAAAATTTATCTTTCGCGTCCATATCGGGTAAGATTAGCAAGAAATCATTATAATGACAGAATGTTCAAAGTAGTTGGTCAACCACTTCATATAGCTGAATTATACAAATCAGAATATGGTGAGCTTAATTACAACGATTGCAATAATATTTTTCTTGATATTGAAAATGTTCTAAAATACATTATTCGATTCTATAAACTAGACGAACATCAAGTAAATGGAAAGCTCATTGTTGTAATAAAATTGAATCATCAAGGGTTAAAAGTTGCAACGAGTGAGTGTCACTTTGATGAACAAAAAATTTCAGATACAAATGATCAAACGTTTAGTGTTCAATCGGAAAATCACAAATGGTGGTTGGCGGCATTCTAGGTATACATTTCAATTTTCATTTAGAATATCGTTATTATCAATTCATACCTTGCCATTTTTTATTGACATGTCATGCATTACTTGCTTCTCTAGAGGTCTTGAAAGAGGACCATAAAATACTTTCATAGATATTTTGAAGAACAAATTATGGCAAGATTATAAAGAGACATTTGGAGGGTGAGAAATTTATAGTTGAAAATCATGGAAGTTTTCAAATTCAATGGCACCTTGCAGGGGATTTGAAAACATTAAAATGTATGTATAATGTCTCTCATGGGACAACATCAAAACATCCATGTCTTTATTGCATGAAGGATTGCTACAATATAAATTTGGGACGATCAACAAACACTGGCCCAACACGAGAAGCTGAAGATCCAAATATGAAAAGTGTTCTGCCAATTCCATTAAAAAATGTTCACATATGCACATTGCATGTTGAGGTTCGTATTATTGAAAAACTTATTTACCTGCATATTCTACTAGCATGGAATCATAAAACGGAGTCTGTGGCTAAAGCAGCAATTAGGAGGTTGGAAATACTTCTGTCAAATGCAGGACTGCATAAAGGGAATGTCATGATTGAAAAAAGTGATCCTAAAAAAAAGGAAACGTTCATCAATTGGAGGTGTTTAAGCAAGAAGATTCTTATCCAATCACACATGCAAAGAATCATGTGTCAAATACGAAATTTGGAGAGAAATTGTTCAAGCCACACGAACACTGGAAGGAAGTAATCGAGTGGAAAAGGGACAAGTGTAGACCAACTTAGACAAACTCATAGGTGTTATCAGGAAAGAAAACCTATCATCAAAAGATATTACTCATTACATGGTGCTAATCTATATCATTATTTGGTACTTTTCTCATTCAGGCTTATATTTTTTTCTTTTGATGTAACTAATCAAAACTATTGTTTGCAGCACATCCTTCTTCATCATGCAACTTATTTTGCAAAGGAATATGGGAGCTTAAGTATCTGGTCATCACAAGGCATGGAAAAATCTCAATGGCAAGCAACGGGAGCATTTCATAGAGCAACAGATCATGGAGGACACAATTCAAAAAAGAAATATTTAGTTCAAATTTTTCAATGGTTTTATAGAAGAGCACAATTTAGATATCAAGCTAAAAACTCGTCAAGTATTACAATATTTCGAAAGGCATTGAAATTCATAACAAAAGAGAGATCCTTGTAATATATCAAAAATCTATTACAGAAAATTGTTTAATTATCTTCATCATCCTCTTCAAGATTCAAACGAATGGTATTGTCATGAAGGAATAATCTCCTTTCATATGGATCCAAAAATTCTAAATTTTTCCTTTTGCTCATATCAATGTAACCCGAATAAAGGGCCATTGCAGATGATCTTTTTGTAGTCTCATTAGGAGTATAACCCAATATCTTAATAGCCAAATCTCTTTTCACAAAAAATATTTTATATGTTCCTCTTGTGTACTTATGGCCTCCTAAACAAACTGATAATGATTTGATGGCCATAATGACAGTGGTTGCATATGGAATAAAAGATGAATGATACATACAAATCTCATTATTTTGAAAGTTTTTCAAATAATGAGTTAGCTACACATCCTTTCTCCCAGCTGATACACCTCGGACGCCTCCATGTCTCATACCAAAGGCATCAATTTCAAAAGCATCATGTAAACGAGTAAAGAAAATAAATTTAGAATGATAGATAACACTGCAAACTCATACTTTAACACAATGTTTGAAATAAGAAAACTGAACAATATCAATACCAATATAATATCTATGTACCAGATCATAATCATTGTATTCAACGACATTTGCTCTGCTAATGTCATGTCCTCCAATGGCCTCTACATTTCTGGAGGGATATATCTAGGCCTTGGGGGATATTTTTTTTGGAATTCCAAAAATTCCTCCTCTATAGGCAAAGTTTTTTCATAGGCTTTAGATTTTTCAATCATGGCCTCCAAGGCCTCATTGCCAGATTTCCAATTGCCATCTTTATCATAATCTATCTCACTTTCAAGGTCATCATATGTGTAATCAACAATGTCGAAAAATTCTGATAAAGTTTTAGAAAAAATTGAGAGGATTTCATCCTCTCTCAAATCCAAAACATCTTCTATATCATTAAATGAAATATAACTTTCATTATTTATAAAATTTAAGGGAACATCGAGTAGAGTTAATTGATTAATAGGAGATGCAGATGGAAGAGAATCAGAGAGGATTATAAAACGAGGGAGAGTTTTTTGATAATTTGAAGCCATAGATGCTTCAACTTCAACTCCTATATCAGTATCTGCATCATCTACATCAATTGGAGCTGGTGCAGATGTTTCGATCAATGGAACAATTGAAGATTCAATAGACTCATCATCTGGAATTTTAGCAGATATGTAAAAGACAAAAGCCATTCCTTTGATTATAAGATGACATATTCTTTTGTGGATATCACAGTAGTATATTTATTTTGAAATGGTCATGCAAGTTAGAGTACTTTCTATTGTGTTTATGCTGAGAGGATAGTTGGGAATGCACAAGGTCCTGAAAATGAACGAAACAAAAACTATGTATATCCAAAACATGAGTACTAATAATCTGAGAAAAATTATCAAGATAAGAAATTAAATTATAACGATTTTCATAAGCTAGCTTATTGATATCGAAGGGAGCAAAAAAAATACTCGCAAAATACCCTAATTTCTCAGATGAAATGTCAGTGGCATTAAAAAAATCCAGAAGTTTGTTATTTGAGGACATGGAAGAACTAGCCATATTGAACTTGATATTGGTTCAATGCGACAGAATGATATTGGTAGAGGAATGAACCACAGTGCGCACGTTGATCCGATATCGTTAGGACGAGAATAAAATTTTCCGCAAGCACACGTCAGAAGAGGTTGATATCAATTCAGCGCGTCTGAATGAATCCGACCGTGCACTGTATGGGAAGGCGCGTGTCGATTCGATATCGCAAGAAAGAAAGAAAACAAGATGACTAGTGAGTTCAGAATGAAAGATCAGGAATCAAAATATGGAGAGTGGTGCCCATATTTATAGTCAATTTTTGCTGATCACAACCATACATTTGTCAAATAATGAATTGAGAAACACAGTCTATATCTATCCACCAATTAGAGCGAGACAAATTTGTACGTACGCCAGAATACATTAATTAGTCTATCACTAGATTCTACGAATCATTATTAGCCCTGATCTAGAATATGTACCTGCACCGGAATACATTAAATAGTCTATCACTAGATTCTACAAATCATCATTAGCCCTGATCCTAAAATCTGTACCTGTGTCGGAATACATTAAATAGTCTATCACTAGTCTCACTGAATCATCATTAAACAATTAATTAACAAATACTAAATGGACAACATTTTAAAACGTGTACGAGAAGAATCATTACAGACTCTCGTCCTATTTAAGGACCGTAAAGACGAGATTTTTTCTCTTGAGATAATGTTTCTTTAGAATATTTTCATAAGACGTTCATAATGCGTTCCAATATATTTTCAAGGCATTTCAGATATCGGATCAGCGCGCCTGTGGAGAAGACAATGATTTTTCACTTGGCAGCGTGCGTCAAATCGCTATTGTAGGAAATTTTTTCGAAATTTTGGAGGGTATTTTGCATGATCAAAGCTTGATTCGATAGACTCTTCATACTGTCCACAACTAAGGAGAATCTATCGAGTCAAGCTTTGATCATTCATATTATCTTCAAATATCGGTTCAGCGCGCGAGAATAGCCTCTCTAGTTTTCACATTCAGTATATGCACGTCGATTTGTTATTGGGTGAAATAATGGCCTTTGGAATTTTTCAAAATTATTATGATTGGAAAAGGTCAGATATTTATAGCTTAACCTTTTCAATTTCAGTAATAAATTGTAGATGTGACCATACTTCTGTAGAATTAATTGTAGATGTGACCATACTTTCGTTTAAATTAATTGTGGTGGTTATTATCAGCTAATCATTTTGAAAAAAGATTGATATTTAATTTGATCTGATTGACAAGCCTCTGAATATCTAGAAGTAATCATCAACGTAATTCGAACCTCGGACATTCAAACCACCATGTTTGCAATCATTTCGGAATTTCTCTATATAAACAGACAGACGACGCTGAATTTTTTTTGCTTAAATCTCTTGTCGTTCTCAATTCAGCGTGCTCGAAGCAAACTTCCTTCCATCCGCTACCAGCTATCGGTTAGGTTTATTTCAAGTATCGGCTCGACGTTGACCTGACCTCTGAACCTGAGTTATCCTTCATCGCGCGTTGATTCGATATTGAATACTAATGGCACAAACTAAGCAGATGGTGGAATCCCAATCACAGGAGGAGGTAAGGGAAATGCACCACCATCGCCTCGTCCAGCACCACCTCCTCCTAGGCCAAGGGGCAGAAGAAGAGACCCACCCTGGCTCAAGGATATTTGGAAGCTACAGAAGACCAATAATCTTCTGATTCCGAAAGCTCACATACATAGATTCATCAAACATGTTACAAGAAGTCTATCTGTGGATGTGAGATGGACTGTAACGACAATGGAAATTTTTTTCAGATACTGTTGTTGCAGCTATCCATGCTAAGAGGGTGACCATCATGCCCAAGCATTAGAGGAAGTTTGAGTTCAAAAAGGGCCGCATATGAATTCGTGCCAAGATCTCTTTTGCATTTTGTCACTATTTTCAACCAATATCTTTGAATTGTTGTAACTTTTTAGTAATAGCTCAAAAGTATGACATCTAAATATCATTGGAAAGCGCTTGTCAAGCGCTTTCCAATGCACAATTTTTGTTGCAAATTGATATGGCAATCGAAAGTTATGCCATTTTTAGTGTAGACTCAAAATGTGACTCAAAGAAGTAATGTTAACGTAAAAGCCACTATGTCAATAAACTATTGGGCGACATGTACAAAAGAAGTGAATAAAAAATAAAAAAGAAATTTTGACAAAAGGCCCTTTTTGTGTTTAAACTTCCTTTAATGGATTGCAACATTGTGTTCAGGCTACGGGACACATATGACAAATTTGCAGAGTACTTTAGACCTGCTGCTTCCTCTCCTCCAAAACAAGATTCAGAGAGGAGAAAACGAAAGCAATCTCAACCATCCTGGCTTGTTTTTCGTATACAGAATGGGAGTTTTTCAAAGAAGAGGAGGTCTGATGACCCTCCTAATAAAGTGAGGGATTTTTCAAAGCCATCTCCTCTGGATGAGATTCTATCTGCTAGGCAATCTCCTCCCAAGTCTCCTTCTTCTCCTCCCAGAACTCCATTACTAACTTCTCCTACTAGATCTTCCTCTTCTAATAAATCTCCTCCTCCTTCAAAATCTCTGTCTTTTCCTACCCTTATAAATACTAGTTCTCCACCTCCTGTTCTAGGAAATGATTTAGATAATTTTGTAAATATAAAGGTAGAATCAATTTTGAATGACAATTCTTTTTGTGGTTTATCTGTATTACTTCCGTCACCCCCTGCACTTGCCTTTGTAAATACTCCTCAATATGTACAATATGACTAATTGTTGAACACATATCTTAAAGCTTTAGGTCCTAGATACAATTTTAAGATGCCAAAGACCAATGTTGGTCTTCTCCTTTCTAAATAAGATACAAGTAGAAAGTAGGGATAAAATGTTAGGTGACAATGTAGGAGGTGGGACAATTCAGTACTAGATGGAGTTTTTCTAGACCCCATTGTTTATAGATGTAGCATTGTTTCCTCTTCAATTCATGGCTGCATTTGATTTCCCTGATTTTAAAAGTCTGCACAATGATATGCTCCAATACGTCAAATTGGGGACTCCAATTCTCGTGCTCCCATACATAACAAAGTAAGTATATTTTTTTCAGATTTTATTAAATTGAATTTTTCATATGAATTTTGATTTCATATTGATTGTCATAAATTTATTGTTTTCTGATTGCAGTGATCATTGGAGCTTATATGTGTTGTCCTTATACGTCAGTGATGAGAGTGTGTATAATCCAATTTGTTTAAAGAGAACTCTATTACACACACACACACAAAATTGCCAGGAGCCATATCCAAAAAATGCTGGAACTCTTTCCAGTACCAAATGTAATAGCATATACGAACTTGAAAATTGTTGATGCAGAGGTAAAAATTTATCAATATTGGTTCGATGCGCCCTTGTAGTTATTGTTTGGTTTCTTTTCAAATCATGCATGCTGCCTTGTCTTTACCATGGTTCTTTTGGATAAGTTCAGAAAGATGATCTGATCGAACCTTTGCCACAACCAATCCAAACATGCGACATTAGTTCACTTAGATTTGTTGCAACAAAGCTTTGATCAGATCATCTTCTGAACATATCAGGACAATACAGACCAAGACAATGAAGACAAAAAATACAACCGATATGTACGAGACTTCAACAAAGGCAAGCGTCAATTCGATATCTGATTGTAGTGGTCACTGGAGTTCAAGTGACTGAAGATCTCCCCAATGGAGATAATGCATTTTCTGCAGGAGACAATGAATCTTGTTATCAAAAACTCATATTATCCAGTTGCAATTACATTGTGTTTTGCACCATGGAAATGGAGATCATAGAAATGAAAGAGCCTCATAGAAGAAGTGGTTCATATATTTTCAAAAATGATGTATACAAAAAATTGTATTACATAATACAAAATTCCATAGTTAATAATCTATGGATCTTCAATTTCGATGGATGTTCCAATATCTTTGCATTTTATATGCTCTTTGTGAAGTTTTTAGCACGTGTGAACTTCACCACACACCCTACATGATCTTACTGAGGTGTTGTGATTGCACAAGATTGATCAGAGAATAGTATACTTGAAAAATCTATGGCAAGAGCACAATGGCATACATTCGACTGAAAAATCTAACTTCTTACTATGAGAATTGAATGTCAAAAATAATTCTAAGTGCTCAGTATGGGAAAAACAGGCTGCTCTCGAGTAGAGAGAGAAAATCAATGATAGAAAACTCAAAAACACCAAAATCTCATTATTCACAATATGGCAAAACATGCCAAGATTTTTTACATGAAAGAGACTCGAATTCCTATAGTGGAGTTGCATGGCAAGTCCACTTAACTGAGTTAACTCACCTACCAGGGATCCACATGTGTAACTGCATGCATGGATATTGCATATACTGCATGTCAACTCATAAAACTGCCTAGACATGTGTAGATCACAGAAACCACTTTGCATATTGCATGCACTGATTGGATTGGCTTGCATGCATATAGAAAGACATTGCATGCTATCTAAACTTTTGCATGTCATCAAATTTGAATCTACCTAACTGAAACTCGACCTGCTCACTTATATGGTTAACAGTGACTAGGCCTAATCTAAGCTTTAGTGTTCATAAGCTAAGTCAACACATGCAGGATCCAAAGTTATATCACTGGAAGTTGGCTAAAAGAATCTTGAGGTATATATCTTCTACCTTAGATTATGGATTATTCTACAAAGGATAAGATCTGACTTTGATTGCTTCTTCAGATTCAGATTTTGTAGGAGACAGTTGGATAGAAAATCCACAAGTGCTTACACTATTTTTCTTAGAGAAAACTTGGTTTCTTGGCTATCAAAGAAGCAAACAACTATTTCCTTATCATCCTGTGAAGCTGAGTACAAATCTCTTACAACCACAACAAATGAGGTTTTATGGATCAAAAGGCTACCTTTGGAGCTAAAGTGCTATGCAGATGAAGATCTTCCAATTATCAAGAATGATAACATTTCTACTCAGGCTCTTGCAAATAATCTAGTTTTCCATGCAAGGAGCATACACATCGAGGTAGCTCATCATTTTGTAAGAGAAAAAGTCATTGGGAGAGAGATCTCACTGGAGCATGTTGAATCTTCAAATTGTGTTGCAGATCTTCTCACGAAGCCATTACTCAAGAATGTCTTTATCAAGATGAGGTCTAATCTTGGCCTAATTTCAAAGTCTATGTTGGATAGGAACATAAATTTTAAGGAGGAGTGTGAAGATTAGTAAAATATTATCTTCCTATCTCGAGTTTTGGGCCATGTCCACGGTTATTTCCATTGTAATCTATGTTGTACATAAAAGGTATGTGAATTGAGCACATAACCTTCTAGAAATAAGACTCCTATAAAGAGTGATGTCCACAAAGGATTTTTCATCATCTTTCATAGGAACTTTTACAATGTGCTCCATAGGTGTATCTATGCCTTTACAGTTTTCCATTTGGAATTTCTTGAGCATGGAAAGTGCATATCTACATTGGCTTATAAATGCCTGACCTTTCCAAAAATCTATTTCAAGGCCTAGAATATAGTGAAGAACTCCTAAGTCCTGCATCTTAAACTCACCAAGTGCATGCTTAGTTTCTTCAACTAGCTTCTCATTATTTTCACAAAGAATGATATCATCTACATAGATGAGAAGAATAATCACAAAACTATCTACAAACTTATTATACAGAGAAGGGTCATATTCACTTAGACAAAATCCGAGTGATATGAGAGGAGTTGAGCCTTGCATACCAAGACCTTGTTGCTTATTTCAGTCCATAGAAACTTTTGAACAAAAGACAAACTTTTGATTCATTACCTTCTTTCACAAAACCAGGAGGTTGCTCCATGTAAATCTCCTCCTCAAGATAACCATTGAGAAATGCATTAGAAACATCTTGTGAAAACATGCAAGAGATATGAGTACTCTGATTGTTACCATCTTTGCAACTAGTGAAAAGGTGTCTTCATAGTCAAGACCTTTGATTTGTGAGTAGCCTTTGGCACAAGGTCTTGCTTTATACTTATTGATAGATCCATCATGATTATATTTGATTTTGAAAACCCACTTACATGCAATCACATGCATGTTGTTTGGTGGCTCCACAAGCTCCCATGTGTTGTTTGACATCAAGGCTTCAAACTCTTGGGTCATTGCTTCAACCCACATCTTGGATGGTAGAGCTTCTTGGACATCTGTAGGCTCTTCATCTGATATGAAGAGAGCATGATAGGAAGTTTCACCTTCCACTTGCCTTCCTTCTTCATCATATGTGAGCCTCCTTGGCTCAGATCTTGCTCATGTAGATCTTCTTGTTGTGGTTGCTTGAAGTTGCTCCTCCTCAAGCCTCGACCTCACCACTTCTTGAGCAGCATCAAGATTGATGATTGTAGATCTTGCATGAGACTCCTGATATGTGCATCATCCAAGTTAAACTTCTAATCTTCATGGAAGATCACATCTCTACTAACAACATTCTTGTCAGTAGAGGGAAGATATACTTTGTATGCTTTTTTGATAGATGCATATCCTACAAAAATTCCTTTAACTGCACTAGGATCTTCCTTCTTCCTAGTTTCTAGAGGCACATGCACAAAGCATACACAGCCAAAAATCCTAAGATGACCTACCTTAGGCTTTTTCTTATACAACATCTCAAATGGTGTTTTTCCTCCTATTGCAATATTAGAAAGCCTATTACAAAGATAGTTTGCACATGCAACTGCCTCAGATTGGTTCTTCTTCTTGAAACAGTTTGATGCATAGTGTCCTTTCTTGCCACAAAAAAAAGACTTGATCTTTGACAGCCTCTTCTTGCCATTGGATGTTGCAGCTTGTGAGGACTGATCCTCACCACCTTCTTTGGCTTTGTCCTTCTTGAAGTGTTGTTGTCCTTTGCCCTTGCCTCTTGACTTGTCTCTGATGAAGAGTGCTTTGTCATCTCCATCATCTCTCAATGAAAGTCTATTGATCCTCAACATCTTGTTCTCTTGCCTGCTTTCTTCAGCAATAAGAGCACCTTGCAGTGTCTCCAAGGATGGAAGATCCTCTCTGACAGCATAAGTCTGCACAATATTGTCATACTCATCTCTAAGTCCATTTACGACTACTTGAACAAGTTCAGTGTTCTTAAGAGCATCTCCAATACTAGCTAACTCTTGTTGAAGATCCTTAACTCTCAATACATATTATGAAGCACTCTCATCTACTCTCTGATAACTTAGAACGATTTGGTTTCTAAGTGTAAGCAATCTAGAAGTATTCTTGATTTCATAGATTGTTTTTAGAGTATCCCAAGTTTCCTTGACAGTGGTGCATGTACCGATCTCTCTTAACACTTCATTGGTTACATTCATTTTTATGAAATGAAGGGCAATTCTGGTTCTTTTGTGAAATGCTGCAGCTTCATTAGGTGCTGCAGGTTCTTATTCAACTCCACTCACAATGTCCATTACATCCTATAGAATCAATAATTATTCCATTCTAATCTTCCACATTGCATAATTGGAAGGTGTTAATCTCTCACTGTGCTCCAAGAAATGTGAATCTAACACAAATGATGTTGATCCAACCTATGAAATCTAGCAACAGATTGTGAGAACAAACTCTCAACATAGAAAATCAATCTATCTTGAATTTGGATCTTGCTTCAATCACAGAAATGAAGCACATACAAGCAAGAATTCTATCTCTCCCACGAGTTTCAAAGAACTGAAAAACTCTCCAGGAGTTTACTTTCAACTCAAACACAGTAATTTGTGTGAAATAAAAAGTCTAAGACCTCAGAATACTCACTTCCATCAAATTCTACTTGATTGACAGTGAAAATTGATGAAAGTGGTGAAAAGAACTGATGTGTGCTCACTTTGGCATATCCCACGAGTTGAGTACTCTCTCAACTCTCTGATTGCCTAAAACTCTTCTAAAAACAAATCAAATTGATTTAGAAACTCGAGCAACACATTCCACTCTTTAATACCTATCCAACAAGTTATAGAACATCAAATTTGGATCAATTGTTGAGAAGTAGCACTCAATCAATGAGGGATGAATTCACACGTGTGAGCTCTCTGTCCATGCAAGGCTCTGCTGGAGCAGATCGGGCTCGTTTTGATCCACTTATAATCCACGGATAGCTTGTTTCTCAGCGAGTTTGAATTCCTCTCCCAAATCCGAGTTCCTGTAAGCAAAGGCAATGTTGTTCTAATGTATACATCCTCACCTCTTCAAAGCATCAAGCTCTGATACCAAGTGAAGTTTTTACATTTGTGAACTTAACCACACACCCTACATGATCTTACTAAGGTTTTGTGATTGCACAAGATTGATCAGAGAACAATATACTTGAAAAATCTATGGCAAAAGCACAATGGCATACATCTGACTAAAAAATCTAACTTCTTACTATGAGAATTGAATGTCAAAAATAATTCTAGTGCTCAGTATGGGAAAAACAGGTTGCTCTCGAGTAGAGAGAGAAAATCAATGATAGAAAACTCGAGTAGAGAGAGAATGAGTCCAAAACACCAAAATCTCATTATTCACAATATGGCAAAATATGCCAAGATTTCCCTACATGAAAGAGACTCGAATTCCTACAGTGGAGTTGCATGGAAAGTACAATTAACTGAGTTAACTCACCTACCAGGGATCCACATGTGTAACTGCATGCATGGATATTGCATGTACTGCATGTCAACTCATAAAACCATCTAGACATGTGTAGCTCACAGAAACCACTTTGCATGTTGCATGCACTGATTGCATGTGGCTTGCATGCATACAGAAAGACATTGCATGCTATCTAAACTTTTGCATGTCATCAAATTTGAATCTACCTAACTCAAACTCGACTATTCTAGAAGGTTATGTGCTCAATTCACATACCTTTTATGTACAACATAGATTACAATGAAAATAACCATGGACATGGCCCAAAACTCGAGATAGGAAGATAATATTTTACTAATCTTCACACTGTTCCTGCCTTACTCTTACCTGCACAAGAGAAATTATTTTAGTTAATATATTTTATGAAACTGATTCACTTAGAAATAGAAAAAAAGGAATACTTTCATATGGCATAACGTACCTTTATACCATTCAATTGAAATTGATAGTACTGAGGTAGATGGAATTGCAACATGTCTAGTTCTGATCAAATGTGATTGAGACACCAATCTTCCTCGACTTCAACCATTGGAAGAATGTTGTCATTCCTTTTCACTGTTTATCTGAAGTTGCTCTTGAGGGTTTATACCAAAATCTTGATCAAGTGGCTTCCAAACATTTTTGTATTTAATCCATCTTCTATAATAGAGCAACAAAGTGAGCATTTGTTTTTCAATGTGATATCTAAATTTCATGGATGAATAACATACTCTGCACTCAACTTGCTGATTTTGTTCTGTATCCCAACCATTATCCAACAACTCGACGATTATTTCAGCACTCAAGTCCTTACAGATAAATATTGTTTTTGTTCTCCGAACATTGCATTTGGAAAAAAAATCAACAAAAATAGTAAAAGGTAGATACCAACTTAATCTATTATTCTTTGATCCAGTGTTACATTTTAATATACTCTGAATATCAATATATAGCCTAGATCGAAAACTTTATGAAATTGTTGCATCAGGAGAAATCCATTCCTCACTCAAAAAATCTGGTAGAGGATATGGCTCTAATCTACCAACTAAACCATTTTTATCAGGAGTAGGTGTGATCATAAAAAAAAACTCCTGACTCTAAAAGTGATTTTGGAGAACGAACTTCATATTGTAAAATACTGATATCCGAATGTATGACATCGATTATTCCTTCAATCTATTGAACTATTTGCCATTCAACGAAATTTGATGGATAAAAAAATCTGCAAAACCAACACAAACATCTCAAGAAAAATTTAATTTAAAGAAAATGCTAACTCTAAAGAAATTAAATCTGAAAACTTGCAATTGCATTTCCTTCTATCATTTGGATTCAGATCATGAATGTTGAGCTCATTCTGAAGATAAGCATGTTGAACTAAAACTTTTGTGATAGATTGACCGGCAGATGATACTTTTTAATCCATTATCCTGCCTTTCCAAGAGCTTCTATATATGTTATTCGATCTTTTTTCTTTTTCGGAATGAGCCTTTTGCAGAGGGATGCATCAAGATCCATTGATATTTTTGATATATTCTTGGTATCCATTGATCTTTTGCATTTTTTTCACTGCAAATATTGATTGCATCAATGGTTCCTCTTAGTCTCCGATTATGTGTAGCCATTAGTCGAAAATACAAGTACGCAGGCTGAGAACGGAGAGAATGTAGAGATTGCGAGACAATCCAAAATAAGAGATAGAATGTAGAAAATGAGAGGTATACCTATGAATGACAAGAAGTTCCTAAACTACAAGGATAAGTTAACCACAGTTTATGACTATTGACGTCAAATCAACCTGAAGTGAACAATGATAGGCAACGTAAGAGTATTCGGGCAATAACTGTGGTCCAATCACAATTGTTTGTTCTTCCCAGCGGGATATTTGAAAATCACAAAAATTTGGCTGGAAAAGTTAAATACAATTTCCGTCCGTCAACCACTGTTACAATTACTCACAGATGGACACCATTCATTGGAACACATAAGCGTTGAAAGCATGCAAAGTCAAAAACAACATCTTGACAAAGGGCCCATTTTGAGTTCTAATATCCCCTAATGACTACCATCCAGAAAAACTCTCACTGACAAAGCAACTACAGGAGGTGACCGAAGCAACCAAACACACCAACGAACAAACAACACACCCACATCAGGATGAAGAACTCACCTTCGACCAGATGGATCAAATGCACGTGGTCATGGACGAGATTCAAGTAGAGATCAACCAGAATGACACACAGTTGAGCCAGCTCCAGCAATACTTGGATGCAGAAACTAGTTCCAACCAAGAATTGTGCGCTGCTACGATGAGATAAGACGCTCAAGTTGACTTTCAACGCTATACTCCACTACCCATCTCGGAGGGCACAATAATTCTCGTTTATGCATACCAATAGCTGGGGCAAATGTTAAAGGTAGTCCAGGCAAAGGCACAACAACTACAACAAAATACCACATAACAGATGGCTGCCTTCAACAACTAGATCCAATGCCTAGAAGAGCAGCTAAATAAACTACGAGAAATACCACCTCCGGATCATGTCCACAACATCAAAAATTCCATATTTGTCCACACTCATGGGATGATCAGGGAGACAGTAGAGCAGGGTCAGATCAATTCTTCGGCAGCTCAATAGCAGGCAGTACAGATAGTCAAAACCCAAATGTTGGCTGATTATGAAGAATCTCCAAGATACTCAACCAGAGCTACCCAAGAGCACCTCTCATCTTAGATGAGGAGGTCTATGAGAAGATGAGATGAATGATGACTGAGAGCCGAGAAATGCTAGTTAGGAAAGACAAGCAAGAACTGTGTAAGCCTTATGGTGAATCCCGAAAGTTGGAATGACCATGTAGAAACTTCTAGGCAAAGTAATAAATGCAAGTAGACCCCTCTTAAAGAAAGTAGAGTGAGCCACCTTTTGATGGTGACCTCTAGTGGAGAGCATTATTCCACTTGTAATTTGTGTAATGTGGAAATGCCACTAGGATGCCTCCTAAGGAGCTCTCTTGCTTATTTAAGAGACTTCCTCTTTGTGAAGAAGAGCTTTTTGTGTATTGTATCAACTCCATGCTGAAATGAGAAGAGCCTCCACGAGTTAGGTGCATCCATTGAGCTCCTTGATCATGCTCGTTTCTTGAGTGATGCATTCATGATCTATCCCTTTCCTCCTTTGTGTGTGGTTGTGGATAGTAGAGTGGATTAGATTTCCTGCTTTCCTAGAGTGGATTAGTTTTCATTTATTGTTTGTGGATTAATGTAGGAATTCAGCATTCAAGTGATATAAATCTTGCATATCCTCCAACATTATAGTTCTTGATTTTCTTGGGATGTCCAAGAATCAAAAGACTGGTTGGTTTCTTGATTCTTGGACTTCTAAAATGCTATTTAGTTTGGTTTCTTGTTTCTTGACTATGTTTTTTTCATTTATATTTAGAGTAGTTTCTGGGTTTTGCAAGTAGATTAGCTTCCTTAAATTTGGTTACAGCCCTTAGGATCTTGCAAATCGAGCAACTGTGCTGCATTGCAAATTTGAATTTGTTCACCATGGCTTGCCTCGTGTTCCATTGGAAAGTGCTCATTCATAACAACAAAGTGTTCGAAGTCTTGAAGTCATCTTTTGACAGGCAGGGTGAATATACTACAATGAACAACTGCAAAACTGGTCATTGTGATCCTATGTGTAGAATAGAAGTGTAGGAAAGGCCAGTTTACGTTCTTCTCAGGCTCAGAGGTTAGGCTGTTTGGTAGAGCATATGAGATTGGAAAGAATCTTGCAACATTTGGCACCCGTTGCCATTGTTGGTTCACCAATAGGCACTGTCTCTGTTTTTGCTGTTTGCTTGCAAAATCATTTTACACCAGTGTCCTATTAATCTTGAGCATTCCTCTAATGCATAGTCCGCTCTTCTCTGAACCGTTTTCCATCGACAGTTATCAAGAAATCAGATGCTCACATTTTCTTGAAACATTTACGACAATCCAGAAACTCACAAAACTCCCCAAGCACTAAATCTGAGCTCCACTTTGCAAACGTCATAACATAGTCTAAACGAGAAGCCACTGGTTCTCCGTTATCAGATTGTTTGTGCATATGGTATGCAAGAAAACATCCCAGACATCAATGCTCAAGCAGATGTAGCACACTACAAATCCACATATGTTTCCGTTCTGCAGTTGAAGGGTAATATAAACTGCTACCACAGCTGAACTCATTCCCTTCACCTCCATACAAGCCACCTCGACCGAGGCCTCCATAAGAAATCTCAACCGGAGCCATTTTTCAAATCTCAACTGGAGCAATTTTTCAAATTTCAATCGGAGCCAATTTTTCAAATCTCAACTGGAGCAATTTTTCAAATCTCAACCGGAGCCAATTTTTCAAATCTCAACTGGAACCAATTTTTCAAATCTCAACCGGAGCCTTTTTTGAAATCTCAACTAGAGCCATTTTAAAATCTCAACCGACGGGTCTGATTGACAACTTGACCGACATTTTTTTATCACCTGCTCACCATTTCGACCAAATGGCTAATCACCATCTCTATCGAATACTTATCTCAGATCTCGATCGAGGAAGACACTCAAATCTCAACCGGCAAGTCGCCACACTTTGAAATCTCGGCAGACTCGCAAAAACCGTCCAAACTCGACTGAGTCGCCAAACGCCCATTTTTGACCGACTTGAAAAACCCTTAAAACAAAAGAACTCGAGCGAATCGAATTTTACAAACTCGACCGAATCAAATTTCAAAACCTCGACCAAATCAAATTTTGTAATCTCGACCGACTCAAATTTTAAAATTTTGACTTAATCGGGTTTTCAAATCTCGCCCAACTCACAGTCTTGTCACCATATCAATCGGAAGCCTCCATCACGTCTCGACCGACGCCATCCATCAGATTTCGACCGACTCCTCCACTTTGAAATCTCGACATCAATCAGCTGCATGCACACACCTGCACTAAACTTACATGCCCAAGCTTCACAACGACCTCCACGCACCCACACCCCACCAAGTAGAAAACAAGCAGGAGTTTCAACACTCGCATCAGTGTTGGATGATTGAACGCCCTCCATGCAACCATAACTTGCTCTTGCATCTGACAAAAGCCTTGCACGAATTACCACCCCATTCATAGCTAACTATTACTGACATAGACCGGGAAGAACAAAACGTAAAGTAGTAATTGATACAGATGCATCAAGGGGGTCCTTCTAAGTTACAAAATGAATGAAAAACATCAATGCCAATTTGGCATAGCACAAATTAGTAAAGCATTTCCTTCATCCCTCACGCTCCTGCACCTCCATACTCGACCGAAGCCTTGACTCCCATCTCAACCGAAGCCCTGACTCAAATCTCGACCGAAGCCTTGACTCCCATCTCAACTGAAGCCCTGACTCCCGTCTCGACCGAAGCCCTGACTCAAATCTTGACCGAAGCCTTGACTCCCGTCACGACCGAAGCCCTGACTTAATTTTTTGAGCCTTTGTCAACTTTTTCGATACTCCTTTATTTTTTCGAGTCATATTTTTTTTCGAGTCTTTGTTATATTTTTTTCGATACTTTCCATATTTTTTCGAGTCACCAAAATAATTTTGAGCCACCATTTCCAATACATCCGTTTTTTCGATACACTTTTTCGAGTTACCTACACAATTTTTCGATACATTTTTTTGAGTCACCTACACAATTTTTCGATACACTTTTTCGAGTAACCTACATAATTTTTTGATACACTTTTTTGAGTCACCTACACAAATTTTTGGTACATTTTTTTGAGTCACCTACACGATTTTTCGATACATTTTTTCGAGTCACCTACACAATTTTTCGATACACTTTTTTGAGCCCTCTATTTTTTCGAGTCATTTGCTTTTTTTTGTTCAAGTCTGTTTTTTCGATACTTTATTTTTGACTCCATACAAAAAAAAACAACAAAAAGAAAAAAGAAAAAACACACTACTTATAAAAAATAAATAACAAAAGAACTAGCCCAAAAAATCACAAAAACAAGATCTTATCAAATGGAACAACATACAAATTCTGAAATCCCAGAAGATTATCCATACGAGATCAAGTCTCCTACAACTGAACAAATCAGACGTCATAGGTTCTACCGAATGCGGGCCCAAATACACGAGCCATCCACAAACTCATTCGAGGACAAGAACCTGATAGAGCCGACGAGCACGACCCCATTTTTATGGTGCTGAACCTTCACAGGCCCGAACCCACCTTAATGGCATTTTTGCTACTCACGGAGCTCATCTTAAGAGACGTACACCCAAGCTAGATCTACCCAAGTTTGATGGTAGTTCGGACCCTCAAAGATTTTTGCAAATATTTGAGGATACATGTGATGTGTATGGCGAAACATCTCCCAACGCTATGATCCAACAGTTTTCCATGACCATGATAGCTAAAGCACGTGACTGGTTTTTCAATCTTGATCGTGAAGATAAGACAAACTGGTCAATTTTGAAAGAGTCCTTTATCAAGCGTTTTAAGCCCTTTCGCTTGATCGAGAGTCCTTTTGTCAAATTAAGTAGCATCAAAATGGCAAAAGATGAACATGTACGAGACTATATCGAGCGTTTCAAACGCCTCAAAAGTCAAGTACAAGAACAGCCCTCCAAACAGATGCTCATCATCTGGTTCTTAGTCGGCCTTCCAAGATGGATTAGACGCGAGCTTAAATCCAATGATGAATATATGAGCCTAAAGTTAGCTATGTCTGATGCCATCAAAGAAGAAGACGAGGGATCCGATGTTGACGAATCTAGAGAAAGGAGAGCACCACGTGCTCCTGTTTATGAGTCGAAGCCGATCAAGGATATCCAAGATTAGCTTTGGAAATCCCAGTTGGGGTTGCTTAATAAGCAACACCAACTACAGATGGAGAAACTCACCAATGAGTTTCAGATCACATAATCAATCAGCATAGACACTCCTCACAAGCTCTCAAAGATGGCACATCAAAATCTTATAGATTACAAAGAAACACTGTACATATAGAGTATTCACAAACTGCATGAAAAGAATGGTGTCCTAAAATTGGCCTACCACCTGTCAAACTAAGGTCGGGCCCAATATGGCCAAATTCGACCGACAAACTTGGGACATGCCCCCAAGTATAGCAAGTACTGTAAATAACTTTGTACAAGCTAATTCTTCCTATGTGTGGCTACTCACCTAACCCAAGTAGCCGGCTACGAGATCAGTGCCCGATCAATATATCCTAAAGGGTCACGTTTCAATCAAAACCATATACAATAAACCAAATAAGTTGTACAGTAATTACATCATCACATTTAGAGCTTATACTAATGAATCAAATCAAAACTGATTTCTAACTGACAGACACTGCTGATCTACATTAACAAATTAATATAGCATTCAACGAAATCAGACCAAAGTGCGATTTTGAAAGAACAAGTGAATCAGACACACGAATTATATCAAACAAAAATTCATTTGAGATCATACAATCGTATAGAATAACATGTGCATAATAGCTACAACATTACCTATTGATCTTCATGAATTTTAGCAGCATTGCATGTTTCATCTGTGGTGAAACTGGCCATTTCATGGTTGATTGTCCAGTCGAGACCAAATACCATGTCGAGTGCCCTGACTATGTCAGAAAACACAGTTTCAAAGACTGGCCGAAATAACCAAGTAAGATCCTACCTGCCCACCACGTTAGTTATGAATACTGATAGGATCCTCACGACAATACAACATGAGCACCATAGCACCCCATTGCTCAACCTGCTGCTCACTCGAGAAATTTCTTGCAAACTTCTACATTACCACGCAATTCACCAGCTCCATAATGCAAAAAAGACACTAATATGAAATGAGTCCTTGTAGGAGGAAAGTGAAATTGATATTCCGTCATTTGCTACAATGTCCAACCAAGAGCAACCTCCACGAAGAATTGACAAATTTTCTTCCCTTCTACAACCTCAAATCTATTTGTTTTTCCACATGTTGATAAGATTTCCAATGTGCCAATACACAATAGATCTATAAATCGGAAATTCAGATAGAGATCCGATTCTGAATCTCTTGCTCAGAGCGGTCCTCAGCACACAGTACCTCAACCATAACTACATCTCAAGCTATATCTTACAACATCTACTATGAACGATGGTAAATTCAGTGTCACTATTTTTGACTTTTTTTTAGCAAGGGCTTACGAGAGTTCTTTCATTACTCTAAAAGATCAATAGAAACATGAAATTGTCCAAGTGAATTATACATGTTGATGGATGACTTTTTGTTTGACAAGTGCTCTACGGCTTTTACTCTCTATTACATTGGTATCTTCCTTGTTTATTTTTTGTATTTTTTTTTATTTGGTAATTTATTCTACTTGCATATCTTTTTGTAGATTTGTTTTTAGTTCATCAAGGATAGCCATTGAATAGGAGACATCATGTAGCATATCTCAAGAATAACCTTATCAATCTTCAAATCACCTTATACAAAGTTTCGGATTTTTGAGCATATTCCAAATCTGTGAAGTACATATCACGTCCGAGTTTATTCCTGCATCTCATTGCCATATTCATCTTCAAGTCAACTACAACAAGATCGAAACAAATTTAGTTAAAATTTGTTCAATCTTTAGTCCAGTCACATGTTCAACATGTTTTCAACTACGTGTTCCACACACCGATCCAATCTTGAGCATGAACAGTTCCCAACAACAACATCCCCATCAACAGATTTTGGGAAGGGGAGAGAGTGGATCTGCTTGGATCACTAAAGTAGTTACACTGCCAGCAACAACATCAGCAAGATCGACAGCCAAGGTCACAAGTCAAATATGAAAACGACAAGGCTAAGAAATCAGATGGGCAATCCAAAGGGAATCAATCAAAAAAAGTACCCCAGTCACGACGAAGATCTTTCAAAAAGGGAAACACAAGCATTGGGAAATCAGTCTTCTTCTTCAACCGACCTCTTGCCATACTTTTGTGCCCATTCTCATGCCTATCGTTCACACCATCTACCAATGTCACCACCTCCGCCCTACCTTCCATCTGTTTGTTTATCATCAGTTCACTGTTCTTCTAAGAAATTTCCAATTTTTGATAGTCTTACCGAAGCGGCTAAAAGATCATTGCAAGTGTCTTGCGGAGACGACCAACTACCACCTACAATAATTGATCAATCAAAAGAAGATATAAGAAGTAGCCAAAACAGCTAGAAGAAATAAGGAGAAAGATCCAAGAAGCTGAGGAGGAAAGGACAAAACTTAAACAATAGGTGAGTTAGATCGATCTTGATCAAAAGAAACTCTCTGGAGCAATGATAGTTGAATCTCCTCTTATGAAACCCAAAGAGATCCAATAGTAATGGATCAAAAGAAAGAGCTGCAGAAAAAGAAATATGAAGACAACCGTGAACCTGCAAAATAAAGCGAGTTTCTCACCCAACAAGTGGTGTTCAAAGTTCACACATTGCAAGGGTCCAAGGCTGCAACTGTAGAACTATAAGTTCCTTCATCGTCCCACCAAGCCTTCATCATGTTTCCTTACCATTACCAAACTGTCCACCCAAATCTGTTTCTACCACCAATTTTTTGATGATGAGTCGATCCCCTTGAGACTGATAATCAAAGTTTGTACAACCCGCATAACGAAGGTTTTTCTTGAGACTGGAACTTCAACTGAGAGAAGATCGATATCAGAAAGCAAGATAGTAGATGAACTGGTAGCAAAAAGCAAGATAGCAATGTGAACTGATCATAGCAGAAAGCAACGATATGTTCACTGATGGTAGAAGGCAATCGTATCAGAAAGCAAGATAACAGATGAACTGATAGCATGAAGCAAGATAGCAACGTGAACTGATCACAACAGAAGGCAACGATATGTTCACTGATAGCAGCAGAAAGCAAGGATAGCACTGAATTGATCATTTGGAGGGCAAAGCATTTAATATCCAAATTCAAATTAGATAAAGTAGGCCCATGATTAGTAGGCCCATGTGATGAGTACTATGGTGATGATTGTCAAGGACGCCTTCATTGCATTAACTCGTGGGACCTATCACTTCCTCCAACAAGTGAGAAATGTACAACCATAGGTATTGTGTTGGAAATATAAATTGTGAGTAATAAAATCCACAAAGTTTGACACATACTACCAAAAGGTACTATGGAAAATGAGTTCTTTTTTTTTACCACCAAAACATGCTTTTAGCCCACTATCATTCAATTAACTATGTAGATAGTCAAAATCACTCAAACATAGATGCTTCAACTCGGCCTTAGAAGAACAATGTGTACTCAAACATTAAAATTGCATTCAATTAATGTACAAAAAAATTCTCATCAAAATATTGATAGACCAGCTCAGATCTAAGATCTAGAGTTGTCCATGGTTAGGTTTAGATGTAACCCTGCCATCTAATCCCTAATTTAGAATCGTACCCATTTAGTTAGGTGAATTAGGTGAAACATGTGCCTAGTCATTTTTTCATTAGAGGAGTTCCAAAATAAAAAAAGACCCTTCGTAAAGATGCTTTTATTTTTTTTCTTAATTTCGTCCACCATGTGGTCCAATGAAATTGCATGTATTTGAAATCTATGTAACGTAGATAGAAATAATAAAGTTATAAAAATTAACTTTTAAAAAATTTGAGTTTGTCGCTGGGCAGGATGGAAAAATGCTATTGGTAGATACTGTCTGCCCCAAACGTGTGAATCTGCCCGACGACATTGTCTCTAGTTGATTATTTAACCACACTGGTTAATATGTCCGTAAATTTCAAATTACATAGATTTGCCAACAGCAAATCATAACATGCATAAGAATTGGTGACATGCATACAATTAGACAGTAAGCATAGTTACCACATGTTGTTATTGTGGTCCAGTTATCCATTCACATTGAATAAGTATCATATAACATTCAATCGATTTGGCATCTCAAAGATTTGAGAATTTGGCGCTAAACTTTGGAAGCAATTACTATGGCCAGGAGACCAAGATCTAAAATTGAATCAGTGATTCTTCACAATGAGAAGGATGAAGCCGGATTTTGGAAACCAACAAGACATATCACTATCAAAAGCACCAATGAACAACAAACAATAGTACTTTCTGCACACTAGATGTACAAAATATTCCATGAGGTCCAAATAGCAAAAAGAGAAGTTATTTGAAAATAATAGAGAGTATCAAATTTTAGGCAAAAATATATCTTACACAAGTTTTCATAAGTACCAAATATAGTTGTTTATAAGTTTCTACAAGTACCAATAGTCCCAAAAGTCCAAATGAGCAAAATATCAGTTGAGTAAAAACTACAAAACAGTTCCAAACAGCAAGAAGTGGAGTGTGTATCTGTAGAACCAAAAAACAATAGTATCAAAAATCAGTTTCAGCAGTGCAAAAGATCATCAGCATTACTAAGAAAATGAAAATCCAAACAAAACGAAGCACCTGAGTGTCGTCAAGAAGATGTAACGCGATTAGAGGTTGAACAAATCACACCAATATCAGTGTTTTAATCATGTCTGAATCTAATCTACGTACTAATAGAGCAGTTCTATTATGATTAAATTATGCGTGTGGAAATATGGGTGTGAAAACTAGAAATATATGCACGAATGTAATAGACAATTAGATAATCAGATAAATGACTGATACTTTGATCATAAAATGAATTTTGATAATTCTGAGTCTGAATCAATATACATTTCTTGCTGCCTTGTGGTATTTCTCTTACGAAGAGTACGTAAGTGCGCAAGTGCATAAGTAAATAAGTCAGTCTGAGTCTAAGTCTGAGCTTGAATCTGAGAGTATGTCTTATTACTATAAGTGCACATGTATTTATATTGTTACAAGATAAGTCCTTTGGCCTTTTTCCTTCTGTAACAAAATTCATTTGTTTTGACGGTTGATATTCAACAATGTTCTGGTTTCTCAGATCGAAAGATTCACGACTAATTCTCAAAATATTCTTGAAAGATTTTTTATTCATGACAGATTTGCTGTTCTCGAAAGATTTGCGACAATATTTTGTTCGCGACAATATCTTTGACAGTTTCAGTTTCACAATAGTCTCCTTGATCTTTTGAGACAAAATTCGCGAATATTTTGAGTTCACGATAATTTCGAGCTTCGAGCTTCAAGTTTGAACAAGAAATTGTTCATGACAGTTTCACGACAATTATTTGTTTGAGTTTCATATTCAAGCTTCTCAATTTCGCGAATTGTTCGAGTTCTGTTTCGAGCTTGTCAATTTCGCGAATTGTTCAAGTTCGTATTTCGCAAACTATTCGAGTTTTTTAACCTTTGTCAATTTGAATACTGTTCACTTTGTTGGTAGAACTGAGAGTTGTCTGTTGAGGTCTACAGCTCCCTCTCAAAGTGGGCAGTTGGACTAACCCTAATCTTCTTCGCTGCTTCTCAAACAAAGCTTTACTGAGTGGCTTTGTAAAGATATCAATTGTCATTTCCTCTGTAGGTATAAAGACTGTCTTCAGTATCTTCTTCTCAACTAAGTTCCGAATAACATGATACTTGATAGCTATATGTTTTGTTTTCGAATGAAACACATGATCTTTTGTCCATTTGTAAGACATAAGGTTTAGAAATAGTTTGATCAAGTCCTTCTAACATCTGTTTAATCTAGATCAGTTCATTTGTCATCTTAGCTAACCTCGCTTTGTATCTGATATTTTCTCCATCAAGACCTATTTTGATCTTGTAGATCCACTTGTATTTGACTGGTTTCCTTCCATCAGGTACAGGTGCAAGTTTCCATATATTGTTCTTATACATGGATGACATTTCGTCCTCCATTGCTTGAATTCAATGATCTTTATTTGGTCCATCAATAGCTTCTTTGAATGTCTGAGGTTCGTCTATGAAGCCACAGAATTCATCATGACCAAACCTTGTTGGTGGTTTGCGCTTCCTTTCAGATCTTCTCACAGTCTGTATAGGTCTCGAATTCAAAAATGCATCTTCAGGTTTGACTTGTTCAGCTTTAATTTGATCTTGGTATTTCGAGTCTTTCAGGTTCTCGAAATTGAAATCCCTCTGAATCACTATTGTGTCCGGATGGTAATTCTTCTTCATCATATGCTTGCTTTACTTTCGTAGATGGTAACTCATAATAACTCTTGAGAATTTCATAGCCGACTAAGTCACTGTTTGCTATGTACTTTGACTCATCGAATTTTACATCTCGTACAACTTTTACTCTTCAAGTTTCGGATATGTAAACTCGATAATATGAAGAATGCAACTCAAATCCTACCAGAAAACCTTGTTCTGCTTTTTCATCAAGTTTTTTCCTCAATTTGTCTAGTATGTGCATATAAACTGCACATCCAAATATCCGAACATGAGCCAGATTTGGCTTCAACTTCCACCATACTTCATGAGGAGTTTTATTCGGCATTCTTGAGTTCATAATTTGATTCTGAAGATAGTTTGACGTAGCTATTGCTTCCGTCCAGAACTCTTTTGGTGCTTTTACACGAGCCATCATACACCTTACAGCTTCCATAAGTGTACGATTTCTTCATTCAGCTATTCCATTGTGCTAAGGTGTGTATGATGTTGTCTTTGTTTGCATAATACCTCGATCAGTATAGAAAGCTTTGAATTCGTTGGAAATGTACTCACCACGATCTATACAAATTTGCTTCAACTTGCTGTCTGTCTGCTTCTCAGCCCAATTCGTATACTCAACGAATTTCTCGAAAGCTTCTGATTTTGTACGAATAAAGTATACTATAGCAAACTTGCTGAAGTCATCAATAAACGTTATAAAGTATTTTGCATCACCCAATGACAACACTCCAAATGGTCTGCAAATATCTGAATGCACAATTTCCAGTACCTTGGTTGCTTTATAAACATCTTTACTGAAAGTTGTTCGAGACATTTTGCCTTTAAGATAGGATTCGCAGATAGTTCAGATATCTCGACTTTTGATTTCGACTCCTTCAATTCTCTAATTTTTGTTGGCTTGGTAAAGGGCTTCCATGTTCATGTGACATAGCCTCTTGTGCCACAGAATATCTATTGATTCTTGAGTTTGATTAGCTTGCTCAACTCTAGTTTGGATGCTCAAGTGATACAAATTACCATGTCTATTGCCTTTGGCAACCAGGTTATCAGAATCTTCATCGAACAATATACAAGAGTTCCTTGTGAAGGTTACTGACATTCCTGTGTCAACTATCTTAGCTACGGATAGAAGATCTTTATCAAGAGTAGGAACATAGAAAACTTCCTCCAGTTTCTTTTCATCCTGATTCGTGTCTAGCCATAGTACACCAGTTCCATCGACTTTATGCTTAGAACCATCTCCAAGTATGATAAATCTTGAATAATTTGTCTTCTTATACTCAGACAATATTTGTTTCGAGGAAACAAAATGTGAGGTGGCTCCCAAATCAAGAACTACTTTTCGAATTTGCGAATGATGAACAACATAAATCTTTAGAAACATATCATGCTGAGTTTCTTGTCATCCTCTCTTCCACTGCTCTGGAACATTTTGCTTTATCTTTGACGAAATTAGAATCTGAAGGTTCACTTCGATTCTACTCCTCCTTGTTCCTGGGATTTTGATAACAGCCTACTGCTGCATGACCCCGTTTATGACAATGAATACATTCAATCTTTGGATTTAGCCAATACTTAAGAAAATAGCTAAGCTACTTTTCTTTTGAGATCGCATTTTCGATGCCGGAATTCTACAAAGAAATTGTTCGAGTTTCTTAACCTTTGTCAATTTGAGGATTGTGCACTTTGTTGGTAGAACTGAGAGTTGTCTGTTGAGGTGTTCTACGCATATGTCTTTTTTGTTGGGGAACACTCGAGTTTCTAAGCTCCAAAAGACATACACCAGTTCCTTGACCCGAGTCGTGATTGTGGTACCTTTAGGCAATTGTCTCTGACAAGCACTCAAGGGCAGAACCTCTTCATCGTCCTTAATGTTAAGGCGAGAACTGGCTGCAACAATGTTTCTACGATGATAACCCAAAGCACCTACAATTCTCGAATGAGGGAGATTCGTTGTGCCATCAGTTTATTTAGGACCATCACAAGCAAATATCTCTTCATGAAGAATTCATTCGCCGAGTGGGACACCTTAATTTGTCTAAGGGTGTTATGCATGTTAGAAACAAGATTGTTTTCAACAGTACTAGATGATATTTGCAGCTCCAGAAGTAGTTCCTGGAATATCTCTCTGAATACCTATTGAAAATTGTTGTGTATGTCTTCGCCAACATTTTGCCGTAGCTAAATAGATTCGTTTTCTTGTCTTGGCGTCATCTTCTGAAGGTTGATCTCCAAGCCTCCTAAAAAAAATTTCTTTCAATCTCTGTTCCCATTTCTTACCAGCCCAGTAATCCCTCATTGCAACTTTGTGGCACAGTGACGAGGTTCCATGTTGGGGTCACTTGCATAATCCCAAACTAATAGCAGTAACAATGAAGAAGAGCTAAAAGCAAGAAGAGAACAAGACAATCATGATAACATATCAATAGAAAGCTAGAAAAAATGAGATCACAATGGAAAATAGTATAAGATATGAACATGAGCATTGATTCATGTGGATAGGGCACATGAGACCTAGCAAAGGAGATCCCCATAGCTCCATTCACAAGGAGGAAGCAAGAAGTTCTCACTTGCAAATGAGCCAAAAGATTCAAAAATTGTTGTCTCTTGCCTAGTTATAGATAATGCTCTCACTTAACTTAACTTAACTATCTTGAGGGATAGTTAGCCCTTGTTAAGTATTATTTAAACTACATTGGGCCCTTATTGGCCTATTATCCTTATTAGTTACTTTGGAGGGCCTAAAGACGCCTTGTTCTTAAGGCTAATAGCTCTATTTGGGCCTACAAAGCTTACATTGGATATTATCTTGCATGTATAAGCATGGATGTACTAAAAGTACATGACACTTGTAGGCTTATCTTTTGCCTCTACACACCTGCATGAGACTTGTTTTGTAAAGGCACAATTCATTGTCCAAAGTGGACCTTGAATTGTAAGGATTGCAAATCTTTCGACATTGTTTTTTCATCAAGTAGTCTTATGGCTATGGGCATTTGGCATGTTGTTTATTTAAAACAGTTTCTCTAGCATGTGCCTTGACTAATTCTTGTTGTTATATTCAATTCCTTTGAAGGTGACTAGCAAATTCCTTGATGGCCATTATAATTTCGTTATGATCAGATTAGTAAAGATGGGTCAGTGTTGTAAAGCTGACTCGAGTGCACCCAGCGTGCCCTGTAAGACTCAAAGAGGTGACACTCTCTAAGGTCCTAGAGCAAGTTAGAACGTCAAGGACTGAGCCTCCGACCTGTGGTGAGCCAGTCAAGTAGTCACAAGTCATGAGCTAGCTCTGGAGCTCGAGTCATGGCCTAGTCAGGAAAGCAAGTTGATTCGGCCACCGGGACGGCTCCCAGGACCCATGTCCGGGAGCCAGACTGATTATGCCAGACTTGCCAGGCTTAATCAACAAAATAAAAACTAAGTCCTAAAAAGCGTGCTTTACCAGAAAGCACTATGTTTCAAACCAGAGGGGGTGCGCATAATCACAGCAGAACTATAGGGGGAGTCCGGCAGACAGAAACTTGGGCAGCTCAACCAGCTCCAGGAATCCAGTCGCCAGGTCTCAGCTCCCTCTACCAGCACGAGCCAGGCACAATGCCCAGCACGTGTTGGTGGCCCCGAGACCGGTCAGTCTATGTATGAATGTAACCTCTTCCAAATCTAATAAAGTTGATCCTTGGGGATGATTACCATTTCGGTTTCGCCTCCGGGACTGGTCCAAGTGGAAGGACCCTTACTACAACCTTTTTGCGTCGCTGGCGCCTAAGGGTTCATGTCATCGACATGGGGCTTGCCGCTATGCCAATTGGTCAGTTTGGCGACCACTATGCCTTGGGTTTCATGTGTGGCTTGTCTTTGCCTTTGGTTACCTTTTGGGGACGGATTCTGAGTTGGCTTTCGGGTTGGTTGGGATTCCAGTTTTCTTAAGTCTGAATGGTTAAGCTTGTTACGTTTCTGAGTTGGCTTTTACGTAAGTGCATGATGGATGAATGTTAGACTTAAGCGCGTGTTGGGAAAACCGCTCAAGTCCCAGCGCCCTTTGAGGCGTCGGCGCAACAGTCAGACTAGCCAAAATTTTAAAAATTTTCTTTTGGATTTTTCCAAGTGAGAAAAGTGCTTCAATTTTTCAATTTTGAAGTTTTGTTTTTGTAAAAAAAATTCAAATTCTTCATTTCCAAGTTATCTTAAAAAAATAAATAAATAAATAAACAACCGACACAAATCCTACGTATCAGTGCATCCGACGGCCCTTTCATTAAATGCATCAAACGGCCCTTTCATTAATTGCATCTAACGATACTCTCTCTAACTACATCCGATGATTCTCTCTAACCACATCCAATGGCCATTCCTCTAAATGCATTTGACGGCACTCGCTCCGACGGGTCCCCTCATTACATTCCAACTCATTCACCTCCGACGCCCTCATTCACACCTTGTGCCACAGTGTTCGAAAAACTTTTTTGAGGTTTCCCTCAAAAATCCTATATCTTAAGGAGTATTCCGGCTACTAATAGGGGATATGCTTCTACTTGCCGGTTTTCCCCTATAAAATCTCAAATTTATCACGTAAAAAATCCTGCAAAATTTTGTAGTTGTCGCTTTTTGTGAAAAGATGTCGGTTCCATTCCTTAAGAATGTCGGCTTTCCCGAACGCTGTTGTGCCATCTCTTACATCAAACCTATGCTACATCCGACAACCTCCTAAAGCCCCACGTCCGACACACACGCGTCCACCAACGGCCTGCGCCCATTTCCTTCTCACGCCCGACACACACAGTGCTTGCCAAAAACCTATAATCCATTGAAAAAAGCCTACTAAATTTTACAATCACCTATTAAGAAAAATTTTGTAGGTTCTCATAACCTACATGTTTGAGCACTTATAGGTTATGAGCCTATCAAATACTAAACTATAGGTTTTTATTTTCATATAAATTGTTTTCGGTTCAAGGTTTTAGAAATAATTAATTTAGCTCTAGGCTTTAATACATTATTTGAGTGGCCCACCAAATTTAAAAATTTGATATTGATTATTGCATCAAGAAATGAATCTTGCATCTCAATTTGCTTGTGGGCAAAATATTACGAATTTACTTTAATAACTAACTCTATTAATGTAAATTTGTAATATTTTGTCGGCAATCAAATTGTCAATAAAGCTATGTAACATAAGCGTTGTCAATAAAGCTATGTAACATAAGCGTTATATGAACCTACTTACTTTACTACACATAAATTTATTGCATTTGAAAACAATAAACAAAAAGTTTCTTGCATCTCAAAAATGTTGTCAATTTTTTAAAAGTCAACTTGTTACAAGTTTTTTACAAAGTTAACTTTTGGAAAAAGATGTAGATTCCATTCCTATACTTGCCGGCTTTTCCTAACAATGAGACAAAGTTTCATCCGAGCGTTTTTAAAAGTTTTTTTAAGCCTCCTCCATATAGAATCTTAGGCTTTAGACCCATGAGTTGTTAAAAAGCCTACAATTTTTTTTTTTAGTAGGCTTTGTGTTAGGTTGAAAAAAATGTTTTTCGCAAGCAATGACGCACATATCCGACGCCCGGCTCCCATTTCCTTCTCTTCCCGTAATTGATGTTTAGGCTTGTAGCGGACAGGTGTCCCATTTTGATAGGCTCTGAACACATATGTTCAAAGCCATAGCGCTTTGTTGAAGGGCCAAAAGGGCCAAAGCTTCAATTACGCCCGGTGGCGGGCCTTGAGTAGGCCTGCTACACTCTGTAAAGACAGCCTTCAACGCACCTAGCCACAGGGCGGTTCGGTGTGTGAAGGCTGCCTGCTACACACGGTAGTGTGCTCACGCCCGCTACCTAGTCCATTTCGCAACCGACGGCCCCTCATAACTCATCCGACGACCAAAACCCTTCCTTCATCCGACGAATTTCTCGCTCTCTCACGTCCGACAGGCCCTCTCTCTCTCTCTCTTATTTCCCTCTCTCACGTCCGACGGGCCCTCTCTCTCTCTCTTCCGCGCGACTCCCTGCCCGGCTATACCCTACTCCTGAATCCACCCCGTCCCTACGTGGCACCCTCCCACGTATTTCCTTCATTACTCTCCCTCCCTCTCCCTGCGGCGCCCAGCAGCCACAGCAGTCTCCTGAACCTCTTTCAAGAATATTCCGTAGAATAGTCCCTACGAATATTCCCATGGAAATGTTCCCTTGACCTTCCATTTCATTCGTGCCCAAAAAGGAAATAAAATAATATTTTTCAACTTATTCAAATTTTTCAGGGTTCCTGGTATTCTTCTACGAGCACATGAATGGATGATAAAAGTAACACTTAAAAAATTTGCCGTGAATTTTGTAATTTCTTACGGTTCTTGCTAATTTCTCCCGAGCACACAAATGTTTCATGGAATTCAAAGGACTATGCATTTCAATATGTAAAAATTTTTAATACCCCTTTTTTAAGTTTTGAATACAACTAATTTTTCTTCTTTTTCTGTTGTAACTTTCTTGTTAGAAAGCGAATTCAGCGCAGTAAAAATAAAAAGTGATCAAAACAACGAGCCTGACACTGATAAGTTATTAAGACTTTGTAATTATTACTAATTTTTTCTTTTTAATACCCCTCTTTCTAAGTTGAAATCTTTGTATTTTATTACATATTTTTAAATCTTCATATTATCTTCGTTTGAGCTCGAAATTGAATACTGTAAAAAGCAAAAGTGTTCAGTTTTATAAGACCTACAATATTTTGGTCTTTTCAATTTCACTCATCGTAGAACTCTGAGTTTTAAGTGGGTGGAGAAAAGAGCATTTCAGCTATTTATCAAAGTCCATTGCACATAAACTTCAGCTTAATATAATTTTCAAGTCCTTCAATTCTCGAGATGGATGTGGACTCCGATTTTGAGTACATAGATGACGATGACTCTGAATACAAAGATCAATGTAACTATGATTTTGAAGATCAGTATTATGAGCACAACGATGACGAATCCAATTAGTGCGACGAATCCAATTAGTACGAACAAGAGTCATATGGAGACTATCTAGAACATAATGAAACACATTTTGATGATTATGATGATCAACAAGTTTACTAGATCAGTCAACATAATCTAAGTGGTGGTGCTTATAGCAGTGATAGTGTCAATGAGCAACTAAATTCACGACAATCAGAAAGTCACCATTACCAATATCCTTATATAGACCAGTCTTTCCAGCCTATGGTGGAAACAACGATGGTGCAGAGACAACATATCTTCCACAAGTTTGATGGTAGAATTGCTCACATGAATGTGAGAAGATGATTGGACAACTTTCACGGATATTTTGAATCACATCCAAGTAGTGACCATGACAAGATTCAATTTGCAAGAACATCTCAGGAATCCAGAAAATTGATAGGCCAAATGATTGTGGTGAATCATCATCAACATCATCAGAGGATGAATTGGAGGTACGAAACGATAATAAAGATAATTCTTCATCAACATCATCAGTGAACAAATTGGAAGTGCAACATGATGAAGAAGAACAACTATCAACAACGGAATTCAACAAATAGATCAGCCAATTTCATCAACAACTTTTGATTTTTCATTGAATTCACAGGAAATGGCCAATCAACAATTATGGACTGCTATGGAATGTACACATTTTTCGGCAACATTTATGGAGTGCTATGGAATGTACACAAGATCGGCAACATAAATGTAATTCCCAATTTGAACCAAGCAAGAGAATTTCAAATGCAAGCACAATGTCAATGCAAGGACACCAAAAATCAGCTGAGGACAACGAACACGATGATGCGGAGGATTATGAGGACAATGTTTTTGTTTTCAATATTGATCTTCAATTGAGCAATATAAAGACCAGTTTAGGCAATGAAATTATCAATGAGATAAATCACTCAAGGACTTCCTCTTCTTTGAGATCACAAGAACAGTTGCATCACATTCAACCAGAACACCTGTCTAAAACATCTTGTGAAATGGGATTAATAGACAAGGATAAAACTGATCTATATGAGTGTTTCTCATTCAGTATAGAGTGCACAACGGAATGTGATAAAACTTGTAATATACAAGCTGGAAATTTTTCTAGCTATGAGATGGGACAAACAATCAAAGATCCATTATATCAAAGTTTCCATTTTGTGGTTCAAAATATTGGAGATATCAATATTTTCGAATACGATGATGTAATCTACGAAATATTTTTCGTAGAGACTTTGAGTGAAAGATATATCATCACTCTTTGCCAACATCTCATTCACTCTATCCTGTTGAGAATGAATATTCACTTTGAATGTCATTTGTCATTTTCGACGTTGATCAATCCAATTTCATTGATTTCTATATTGGATTATGATCTTGATGATATTTCTTCCATATGGGATCTTAACACTTCAAATTCAAGATTAATGGTAATCATCGAAGCATTTGGATTGAACAACAAAGTGACTATGAAACAATATGACAAATTTTTCAGGCCAGCACAATTAGATGCAATGCCAAAATACGATCCTGAAAGAATTGGATAGATCATCCAATTTTTCATGACTATCGAAGAAGTAGACAAAATAGGATATTGCGATTTGGTTGTCAAAAAGCAATATGGTGTTTCATCAACCTCTTCTTTGACCGTCACCTTTTTCCTTCATGGGAACATGGATCACAGTCTGAAGCTAACAAATGGACTCCATTCAATAGCTTTGGATCTGTAATGAGGCAATAATTTCTTGGACGACACATCATTAATCATGACTACTTAACCAAAGCAATCAAGCTGATCAAACAAGCGTCTTCATTTTTGAGGAAAAACATGTTTAAGTAGGGGGGGGGGTGTCATGTACTTTTAGTACATCCATGCTTATACATGCAAGATAATATCCAATGTAAGGTTTGTAGGCCCAAATGGAGCTATTAGCCTTAAGAACAAGGCAGTTCCCTCTTTAGGCCCTCCAAAGTAACTAATAAGGATAACAGGCCAATAAGGGCCCAATGTAGTTTAAATAATACCTAATAAGGGCTAACTATTCCTCAAGATAGTTAAGTTAAGTTAAGTGAGAGCATTGTCTATAACCTAGGCAAGAGACATCAATTTATGAATCTTTTGGCTCATTTGTAAGTGAGAGCTTCTTTCTTCTTCCTTGTGAATGGAGCTATGGGGATCTCCTTTGCTAGGTTCATATCTTGTATTATTCTTTCCATTACTAATATAATTCCATTGTGATCTCATTGTTTCTAGCTTTCTATTGATATGCTATCATGATTGTCTTGTTCTCTTTTTGCTTTTAGCTCTACTTCATTGTTATTGCTATTAGTTTGGGATTTGGCACATGACAACAAGTCTCATGCAGGTGTGCAAATGCCAAGCTAACCAACTGTATGGGGTATTAAGAGCATTCAAACACTTACAAACAAGCTGAAAGATAGAGTTCCTCAAATTTCACACCAATGTGCACAAGAAGCTCACTCAAGACATCATAAGTGATACCACGAACTCCACCAAGAAAAATTTGTGTCAATTCTTGTAGCTTAGTCAATGGTAGAAGTAATTCAAGCCCATTCATGTGTGCATAACCCTCCAAAGAGAGAGAGTTCAACTTTGAAGCCAAACCGTCAGCAGCTTTTTGAGCTCCTACTTCTGAAATAAGCGAGCATAGACTGATCTCCAGACAAGTCACATGATTCGATCGTAGTCGACGGGCCTTTATCAGTCAACCTGTATGCTCCTTTCAAAAACATTGTTCAAAGATTTACATAATCATAATATTCCCAAACTAGTAGCAATGCTTGGGAATATAATTTCAAACTATGATTTTACCTCCAGTTATTTTCATTTTCCAGTGACTAGCTAGGCCAAAGTTTCAAAATGACATTTTTAAAATTGGTAACCAAACAATATCATAAGACTGACCTCAATAGAATTTTTGGAGCATTGGGCAAGGATTTCTTTCAATTCTTGGTCAAGGGAAGTGCAATGGTGGACGGAGCTCCATCCACTAAGAAGTCGCAAGATCTTGTAGTCCAATTTTTGCTTACCACAAATCTTTGCACACCAAAGTTTTTTCATTGTATGACTCATGAGAGCAGGTCGAAAGCATAATAAAGAACTTCTCATTTTCAGTTCTAGAGATAAAAGTGGTTCAAGGGGGGAAGAATGTTATGTCCATGTCCTGTATAAGGGAATCGGAATAATTCCTAACATGGATAGCTGGTCACTCCAGTTGTATGTGGTTATTAGTTATGCTACATCATTACGGGCGTGGTCGTTACAAGTAATTAATAATCATATGAGGGCCCGGACCTATAATTGGACATAGGGGCACTTGCATGGTGAATGACTACTTTAATGCAAGAATAGGAGGTCAACAGCTTAATATAGGTTGCATGGGAATCCTAAGGGAAATATTCTCTCCTCTTGGAGAGAATACATACCATGGAAACTCGCCCATCTCCCTATTGGAATTTCGTATTCTTGAGCCAGGTTGGTGTCATAAGCTTCTAAAATGGTGATGTTTATGAAATCAAAAAAAAAAAAAAGACTTCCTTTCAATCATATTGAAATGTGATCTTGGTATTGATGATAAAGGTTTGCTCAATGCCCCGACTTACTCATAAATGCCTCATGATATTATATGGCATAAGTCTCATGAAAGGCTCTTAGATTCATGCTTCAATCCAAAAATAAAATAGGATATTGCGGATCTACTACCATGTTGGATTGAAAGCAAGCAAATTCAAAAGCCCTCCAATCGGCTATCAACTTGAAGACATATAATGAGGAAAATGGACACCTAGATGAAGAGAATCAACACAAACAAAACTATATTTAAATATAGGCTTCAAAGGACATATATACATTACAAGTTCTCAAAGTTATAAGTTCTAAATTGGCTCAAAATTTATGAACCAAATAGGCGAGTAGTTTCCTTATATAAGACTATTTGTTGTTTGATTTCTGTAATTCCTATACATTTAAGAAAACAATGCTACTTGCTAGGAATAGTGAGTTATTGGCATGCCATTATAAATTGACATATTTACATCGAGGTGGCACACATGCAAGGCCATGCACAAGACTCAACACAAGCTCACTAGTGTAGCATGTACTAATGCATCGACACTAATACGTGGCATGGTATGGTCACTCACATTCTATTGAGCAATATAAAACATAGTCTAAATTATTGACCTAATAATTGTATGTCTTTTATAGTAAACTCTAAGGTGTCCATATTTTATTGACATAACTTTACCATTTCAAATGTATTCAACAATGTTTGTTCAAATCAATACTAGTCATGGAATTATTTTATCATAACAATGATAAGATATTCTTTGTCATTTTTCTACTTGTTAACCTTGCAAAATTTCTATAACAAAAATGTACAAAATGCATAAATCATTATCATTTTCAGTATGACTTATAATAATCAAGTTGCTGACATAAGAGCAATTTGAAAAACAAGAAAGTACTTTATTGTTTTAGAGTTTTAATTAAATGTTCACGTTGTTTCCTAGGTAAAAACACTTTTAAGAGTTTTAATTGTGAAGAAATATTGTCCCAAACATAAATGAAATGCCTCAGGCACACAAATCATGATTGTTGTATTAACATAGATTCTTGCAATGAATAAGAGTTTATGAACTAGTTTCTAGGTTTCTTATGACATCATATATAATGATAACAACTTAAAATATCCAAAAGATTCATTATGACATAGTGGAATGATTGTCCATGTTTAGTATCAAAGTCAAAAGGCATTCAATTTTCAGCTAGGAAATGTAAGGTACAACTAGAATCTATCCAATCAACTAATAATGGCTTTATAAATTAGAAAATTAACATTAATAACATTTGGTGGCAATGTAATTAACAAAATACAATAGAATACGTCTGGTCTGTCACCTTCACATGATAACCATTATACAGAAAGTGAAGGACACTTTCAAGTCATATACGATTGAATAATCAAAGAAGAAAATGTAAGAATGAGAAACAACCAAAAAAATAATTTAGAGTAGTTATAACTTGAAATAAAAATAGAATTGTGGTTTCATGTAATATCATTTTTACTGAGATATAGATGTATAACCACAAGAATATCAAGAAAAGATAAATCAAAGTTATGTGCATTACTCTGATGTTGACAAAGCAAGTAAATATTTTTCCTAGAACTTTGCATGCGTTTATGATAGTTTTGCAGAATACAAACTATATCAATATAAGATATTTGGTTGTCAGTATCACAATTTTCAAGATATTACATTATTGTGTACACTCAATCTTGTTCAACTGTTCTATAAGAATCTTATTATCATTTGAAAATTGGATTCACATAGACAATTTTTATTCATAGCTAGTTTATATCTCAAAGTAGCAAAATGAGTTTTTTTGATCAATATAAAAATTCAGAGTCTACCTGATATTGAGAAACATTTTATCCCTCTTCTTTTTTACTATAAGATATGAATAAGTCCTCCTAGGTGAAAGAATCTACCTCTCAAAACATTCTACTCATCAATCTACCTCACAAAACATTCTACTCATCATGGTAGTACATTTTCAATGTCAATCCATGAATAGATTCGTCTCTTGTCCACCATTAGTACTTCACCCATTTCTCCTAGCTCATACACTTTAACTCCCCTACTCTCTTTCCTACTTTCCAAATGGCCATTTGTTCTTGATTAGACATGTTTTCCCATATTGACTAAACATGTTTTCTATGAATTTTTTCTAAAATTAAATTACTGTGAAAATTCACCAAGGAGTCAAAATCCCTCTAGATTTCAAGATTATTTTTTTTGGTGATACTCTTTCCAAGGACTGTGACACTTGCGCTTCTGGATTCTATGCAAAGAGCTTGTCGTAGGTAATATGAAATGGAAGAAATCGGATCATTTTCTTAGGGGATAGACCAATTGCATCTTCACTAGGTATTATTTGACATGCTTATTACAATTTGTATCACCTTAGTCATTGTTATAGCCTTTGGTGGCCTCCATGAGTGGTGTCCCTTTTTGGTAGCTAGAAAAAATTATAATTTTTTTTTAGTCATACTAGTTATTATTTACTAAATTGTTATTCATTGGGATTCGCTTATATAAATAGACACTTAGATTGGCTCTTTTGACTTCCACATGTGGAAGTTCAAAATGAAGATGAACTTAATCGAGAAGGAGCTATGGGGATACGTAAACGGTTCTATAGCCAGACTGGCAGAATCTGAATTGCTCCCAGCATGGGAAGCAAAGGATGGCAAAGCACTTGCCATTGTATCCTTGAATCTAAAAGACACTCAGATTGCTTATGTATCAAACAACAGCACCTCCAAAGAAGCGTGGGATATCCTAACAAGTATCTATGAGACTTCAGATGTATTGACTCGTCTCTTTCTGAGGAAAAAAGTCCTCACACTCAAGATGAGCGAAGGCACCTCAATCAGCGATCACCTGAACGAATTCAAACAGTTGCTGAATCAACTTGCTGCCATAGGTTCCCCTATTTCAGAAGAAAACTCAACAATGCCTCTTCTCGTCAGTCTTCCATCCTCCTACGACAATCTAGTATTGCTTCTGAGCAATACTCTTGCGTTGTCTCTCCAGAAGCTGAAAGCAAGCCTATTGCAGGAAGAAGTTAGGAGAAAAAGATTATCCACAATGAGTACCAAGTCAATGGCATTGTACTCTAATAAGTAGCAGTGCAAGAAGAAGAAGAACTTCAAGGACAAGAAGACGAAGGCGGAGCAGCCAGTCTCAACGCAACAACAACAACAGCAGCACAGTCAACAATCGCCAAAGACCAAACTCTTTTGCAGGTATTGCAAAAAATCCAATCACGACATAAAGGATTGCCACATCCTCAAGCACAATGAAGCGAGGAAGAAGATGCAGCAGCACCAAGAGGGAGGCTCTGACACTATCAGAAATCCACAAGAAGAGGACAAGGCATTGATGGTACAAGATCAACCAAGTAGAGATGCCTATCAATGGTATCTTGATTCAGGTGCTTCACAGCACATGATGCCATGTAAGAACCTATTTTCTACTCTCACAACAACAGATTCAAAGCACATTTTCTTCGGCGACTCAAGTTTACACAAGGTTGAAGGCCAAGGCTCCATTCGACTACAGTTCCCTGACGGCATCACTAGAAAAGCTAAATGGTGTACTTTATGTACCTAAATTAACAAAAATCTATTATCTATTAGCAAGGTCATTGATCAAGGCTATAGAGCTTTGTTTGCAGCTAGTCGATGTACTATTTCTAATGAGAACTCTAATGAAATCCTCTCTGCACACAGAGAAGAAAATTTGTATATTCAAAATTACGATTATGCACGTTCTATGGTTAACTCTAATGCTTATGTTGGCATCAAAGACTAGGTCATTTAAACATGCGTTCAATCTTGTACATGCATCGTAACAAATTGGTCAAAGATATGAATATCAATGCTGTCTCTACACCTAATCAGACTGTCTGTGAAAATTGTCTACTAGGCAAACAACCTAGAACAAAATCTCAAAGAGGACAAGCCAAAGAGCGAAGTCCATTCTATCACTAATTCATAGTGACTTATGTGGTCCTATGAGTGTACCCTCTTTGGGTCAAGCTCTATAATACGTTACATTTATTTATGACTTCTCCCGGTTCACCAGAGTCATGTTCATAAAGAACAAGTCAGAAGCATTCAATTGCTTCAAAGAATTCAAGCAATATATTGAGAACTAGACTGGTCAGAGAATCAAAGCCCTGCGGTCTGATTCAGGGGGAGAGTACCTATCAAATGAAATGACGGACTAGTTATCATCATGTGGCATGCACCATCAGTTCATAGCCAGCTACACTCCACAGCAAAATGGCATAGCTGGGCAAAAGAAGCGAACACTATTGGAAGCTGCACGATCCATGACTGTCAACGCTCAATTACCCCAAATTTTTTGGGCTAAAGCAATTTCTATAGTCTGTTATCTGCAAAATTATTCCAGCATGAAGGTAGTCGACTCCAAGACACCCTTTGAGGCCTACTACGGTTACAAACCAAGTTTGGAACATTTACATATATTTGGATGTCTCTACTATGCTCAAATTCCATCTAATCTGAGAAAGAAGTTAGACCCAATAAGTTATAAGTATATTTTTATCGGCTATTCAATGTCAGACAAGGCATATTGTATTTATGACGTTAAAACAAGTCATATCTCAGTCAGCCGTGATGTTGTCTTTCTTGAAGACAAATTTCATAATTTCAAGCAGAAGCAACCAATGTAGGAGTCTGTCATAGTAGCTCTATTCTCCATCGATAGGCATCGACCTACGGATGTTCAAATACAAGAGTTTGTCCCAACAACTCCATTTGCCATCAATGGTCCTAGACCCACGATTGTTCTCCACGATTGTTCAACCACAAGCTGAAGCTATCCCAATCATTTACCCAGGAGCAACATCCACTCAAGCACCTGCAGTTTGAAGGTCTGCGAGACAATGACAACAACCTGATCATTTTGTCCCTCTGGCGTTCATCAGTCATGATGAACCTGCCACTATTGCAGAAGCACTGTCAATGCCCAATGCAGACGAATGGAAAGATGCCATGGATGCTGAGTACCATTTCTTGATGAAGAACAAGACCTAGAGTCTTGTTAATCCTCCTATAGGTATTAAGCCTATTGACTCTAAATGGATCTTCAAGCTAAAGCTTAAGCCAAATGGATCAATATCCAAATGGAAAGCTCGTTTAGTGGTTAAAGGATTTGAGCTAGTTTATGGAATAGATTACACTGACACCTTTAGTTCAATCATAAAACATCAACCTATTCTTGCTGGCTATAGCTGCTGTAGAAGATCTGGACATTCACCAGATGGATGTCCAAACAACATTCCTTCATAGATACATACAAGAAGACATATTCATTTATCAACCAGAAGGTTACGTCCTTCAAGGCAAAGAGCCTTTGGTATGTAAATTTAAGGCATTATATGGTCTAAAGCAAGCTCCTAGGCCTGGTATGATAGAATAAATCACTTCTTGTTGCAACATAACTTCACTTCTTGCTCTGTAGACTCTAATGTGTGTCTCAAACGTAAAGGGTCAAGCTATGTTATAATAGCATTATATGTTGATGATTCCTTAATTATCAGCAATTCAAATCAGTTATTATAGGAAACCAAATCCTTGCTTTCATCAAAATTTGAGACAAAGCACTATTCTTTGAGCTACAACGGTAATACAAAAGCTGCACTCACACTAATCACGTATTCAGATTCAGATTGGGCAGGAGACGTGGATACCAGAAAATCCACATCAGGTTAAATTTGTTTCCTTGCAGGAGGACCCATTCATGGAACAGCAAAAGGTAGAAATGCATTTCGTTGTCCTCCACAAAATCCGAATATGTTGTAGCTACATCAGCAGTGAAGGAGATAATTTGGCTAAGAAGGCTACTGCAAAATCTACAATTCCTCCAGATCGGTCCAACAATACTCCAGTGCGACAATCAGAGCTGCATAGCTCTATCTCTAAACCCACATACTCATGCTAGAACTAAACACATACATTAGAGAAAATATGGGCCCAAAGAGGGCCCTATAAGAAACACCATGTAGGAGAGAGAAAAATAACTATAAAATAATTATAATATCATTTTCTAATTTCTTTACGCATCTGCCTGCACTACTTTCCATGTAAATGAATGCACCTTAGTTTAGTCACATCAAACTTCACTGGTGTTTAACTAGAATTAAAATATAATTTTTCAAAATGCTGAAATATTCCCTCTCAATAGTTGGGAACACTCAAAAATTTGAATTAGGAGTGACATTTCTGAAAAAAGCCCACGCCATCTCTATCTCCAGCAGAGTCGTTAGTGCCATCTCCAGCTTTGTTATTGTCATTGTGTCGTTTGTTACTATACTACTGTACTGATGACAAAGCTTTATCATCTTCATGTGGATCTGTCACCAGAATATGCTCCACTCAGGACGAGAAATTCAAAGCAACCCAAATTGTCAACTTCTGATATGGTCCGATACATGGAGGAAAAGCTAAAACATGTAGATTTATGGTCATCAAGAACATTGTATCCTATTGATCCATGTTCATTGCAACATCCAGATTTTCATTCGGTGACTCAGTTAATAATCTATATGTGTCATGGTAAAAATGGCCTTTTGGGTTACTGTGAGAATTTGATGCTCTATGGGAATGCACATTCAATGCAAAGAATACATTATTTGGAAGAGGAATCAAGAAAAATATCAAAGGAGTGCGAAAAAAAATCTACAAAGATGAAAACTTGTTTGGATGAAAATGAGATGCTCAAGGAGAAGATCCAAAGGTCGAAATCTTCTTTGCATAATTATACAACTAGTAATGATGAGATAAAAATTGCATTTCAATCCATGCGTATCTCATATTTGTCTCTTGTTAAAGATATGGATGTGCTCAACAGAAAGGTCCGAAGCAACAAGAGAAAAAGACTTGTAAACAAGGATATATGTGATCTATCATCCAGAGAAGGTCATAGAAAAAGACGAATCCGTGCATTCAAGTAAGTTATAGCTTATTTGGTACTGAAAATTGCTTGAACTTTTTAATTCATTCATAATCACTAATTTTGTTATTTATTCATTTCAACTTTCTGTTGATTTGCTTATTATATACTGTTGTGAATACTATGAGTGTCCTAATTTCTACTGACATTTTCATGAACATTATGTTTGCAATGCAGATCAACATTGGTTGTTGAAGACCATTTGGCCGATGAAATTTCAATTGGAAACTCACTAGGCTCTATCTTGACTTCTAAATACATGAAATCAATGTCAAATAATAATAAAATGAAAAAGATTAAGGCTTCAGTTACTGATAGCATTATGGATGAGGTTGAAAAAATATTAGACACTACATTGCTTCAGGGGGCATGTGACTTTTCTAGCATCAATAGGGAAGCATATGCAACAATGTTTAAGATGATAAAGGAGACATATGCACAGGTAAATACTAAAAAGTTTCCAATCCCACGACCATTTCATCTTAAAGAAGACCATAACATTCTCTCATGGATATTTAATAGAACATCATATCCTGCCACCATAAAAAATCACATGGAGGGAGTTCCACTCAATATTCCTAAAATTGGCGCTTTCAACATTGAATGGCATTTAGCAGGAGATCTGAAGACATTAAAATGTATGTTCAATGTATCTCATGGTGCTAACTCTAAACACCCTTGTTTGTACTGCATGAAAACAGCAAAAGACATGACAAGAAGTCCAGGAATATCAAGAGATCGAGAAGATCCTAATTGGAAACCTGTACTACCGATTCCTCTACGAAATGTCCATATTTGTACATTGCATGCGGAGGTGCGTATTATAGAAAAAATAATATATCTTCACATCTTGTTTGCATGAAATTACAAGGCAGAGGCCTCTACGAAGGAAGCTATTTTCAGATTAAAGGATGTGTTGTCCAAAGCAGGCTTACATAAAGGCCATGTTAAAAATAAAAAAAAATGACAAGTTATCAGGTAAAACAGGAAATATTCCATGCAAGCCGAGCATTGGAGGATCTAAAGCTTGAAGATTTTTATCAGATTATTTAGGCAAACAATCTAAGGTTCAATACACGGTCTGGAAAGAAATTATTGCAGCAACTCAAGATTTCGAAGAAGAAGGTTCTACTCGTATACACAAAGTAGAAGTTTGGAAAAAGTTAGACAACATGGTGAAATACTTGAGAAAAGAAAAAATTTCAAATACTGATGTTCAAATAATACAATAAACAACCAATGAATCTGTGGATGCAGTTTAGAGTGCATGGGGTGTTGATCATATAACACATTATATGGTAAGATTTTGATTTTACACTACGATGGACAAATATGTGCAATTAAATTAGATACTTTTGCTACTAATTTAGATTATGTTTTTATGACATGCAGCACATATTACGACATCATTCGACATTCTTTGCAAGAAATAGTGGAAGTCTTAGCATATGGTCATCGCAAGGAATGGAGAAATCTCATTGGCAAGCAAGAGCGGCATTTCATAAAAGTACACATGGCGGGACTAGCACAAAAAACAGCTATATACTACAACTTTTCCAATGGTTTTACAGAAGAATCCAAATTTGTCATAATACAAAATCGACAGATTATAAAAAATTTCAAAAAAACATGCAAATTTATACAAGACAGTAGGCTATAGACACACAATAAAATTATGTATATTCAATAAAAATATTTACAAAGTACATTAGCAGTATCTAATATGCTTCCGATATTTTTTCCAATAAAAGTTGCAACTTAGAATCATGCAACAATTTTTTTTTTTCGTATGGATCCAATAGCTCATAGTTTTCATGCTTACTTAGATCAACGTAAGCAGCATACATTGCAAAATGAGATGATCTAAGCATGGAATTCATTGGTCCATATCCTAAAATTTTAACCGCAATACTTTTCTTTATAAAATTATTTTATGCACCTTATTAAGATTATGTCCTCCAAGAAAATGAGACAGTGCCTTGATTGCCATAATCATAGTTTCACCATGTTGATGAAACTTTGAATGGGCAACACTTATCTCATTATTCTTGAAGGACTTCAGATAGTGTCCCAGTGCATGATCTCTTGAAAATTCTCCAACAGAAGATCTCTACCCTCCTCGACAAATTGTGAAATCATCAAGGAAAATTGTTTCCTGAAATGATAAAAAAACAAAGTAAGCTCCAGTATATAATCTGACATAACAAATTTACTAGTACTTGATAAGAGACAAAAACTTACGCATTCGGCTTTGTCTTCTCTGATTATTGTCTCTCCGTCAATATTATGTCCATCTTTCGATGTCAATATTGTTGGTGAATAGAAAGTTGGTTGTGGAAAACCAAGTTGACTTTGGATTCAAAGAAACTCCTCCTCAGAAGGTAGATCATCTTCTTTATTGCGCATTTCCTCCACAACCATTTTCAAGCAATCTTTCCCTGAATAAAACTTATCATTATGTACATTGTCAACACCATGGAGAAGATCATCAGCATCCAAATCAATTATATCCAAAAATTCATCAAGCTCTTTGCTCAAAATGCAAAGAGTCTCAACTTCAGTGAAGTAAAAAAGATCCGATATTGTCAAAAAAGAATTATTATCTATATTATAAGTAGGCAAAGTAATCAAAGATTTATCAAAAGGAGAAAGAGTAGTGGGTGTTCTAGGGCCTATAAAAGTAGCCCTATTTTGAACAGGATCAAAATCAGAACAATCATCTAAACTAACACTCGTATCACTAAAAAAAGTATCTATATCTACAATCTTTGACTTTTCAGACTTTGTACCACTAGAAGAAGCTGCTTCAGAAGTGGAAGGCACAGCCTCCAAATCGTCAGAAATATTTAACAAAAGGAAAAAAAAAAAAACAAAAGCAGACTGAAAATCAACAAATCTACATATTTTATTACGAATTGGGCACTCATCTACAGACTTGAAATCATTATGTAACTTGGTAAACATTCTATCAAGCTTAGCTTTATAGATATGTTTGTCGAGTGCCACCAGGTCTTAATAATGAATCATGTCCTTATTCTGAGATCTGAATAGCGGAGTACTGAGCAGGGACTTAAATCTGAGATATATCTCAGAAAATGCCTCCACACCAGGGCCCTCAGTTATCGAAGGTAGAATAAAAAGAAAAGAAGAAAAAAGGGATTTGAAATAGTCCAACCTATCAGTAATACCAAATTCATTAAAAAAAGAAAGCAAACTGGATTCAAAATTAGACATTTTAAACAAAAATAACAGAACTGAAGTTCCAACAGGTCAGAGAAGCACTTCAAGGCAACCTACGCTTGAGAGAGATACTTGAAGTTGGAGTATCGGATCCGAGCGCAAGAACAACGAGCAGACTCACAGTTGCTTTTTTTGTGATCCTGACGGTTGAATCCTTGCACATTTATCTCTAAATGCATATGTACATGTTGGACTAGAATTTCATAAATAAATTTTTCTCCTGATGATGTTCTGAAATCCAAAATTTTGGCCTTCCAATAAGATCAAAATGATAGTTTTGACCTTTTCCTTTATCACTCTCTTTAATGCTTTCCAATGGGAGATCCTAGGATTAGACATGAATTGACTTAACATGCTAACAATGTATGCTAAATCTGGTCTAGTACACAACGTTGCATACATCAAAGATCCTATTAGTGAATGATAAGGGTACTTCGCTATGTTGAGTACTTCACTATCAAAATCAGCACAAGTAGGTTTAGTCAATACTATACTTGGATCCATTGGAGTATCAATTGGTTTGCAATCAAACATATGAAATTTTTTTTAAATGCCTTTTAGATATGTATGCTGGCTAAGATAGATCTTCTTCTAAAGTCTATTTCTAGTAATGTGAATTCCTAGCAAAGAATGGACAGCTCCTAAATCAATCATGTCAAATTCCTTTGACAGATCACTCTTAGTAGTGTGCAGAAGAGAAGTGTCATTAGACAAGATAAATGCATCATCTACATAAAGAGCTATGTGAACTGAATTGGCATCTATATGCTTCGAATAAACATTACAGTCAGCTGAATTATTTGCAAATCCCAATTGAATGAGATAAGAGTTGATTCTATCGAACCATGCCCTTGCGGCCTGTTTAAGACCCTAGATTGCTTTGTGCAGCTTGCATACTTTGTGCTATTGGCCTTTGACTTCAAATCCTTTCAGTTGGAAGGTATACAGCTCCTCTTCAACGTTGTCATTGAGAAATGTGGTCTTGACATCCATTTGGTGTATTTCAAGGTCTTCTACGGTTGCTAACACAATCAGAGTCCTGATTGACTGCATCTTGATGACAGGATTAAAAATTTCTTAATAATCCATTTCTTGGACTTGAGTGAATCCTTTAACCACCAGCCGTGCTTTCCATTTAGAGATCCACTTGTTGTCGATAACTCTCTTGTGAGAGGGAAAGTTGACCAGTGTCCAGTTCTGCTTCGTCAAAAATGAGTTGTAATCGCTTTCCATAGCTTCTTTCCACTTCACAACATCCTTGGAGTTAATTGCTTCGGCTAGGCTCTTTGGTTCTTCTGATGGAGTCCAGAATGTGGTCCCCCTCGACCCTCAGCTAATCTCATTGTCTTTGAGCCTTCCGCACACCCCGAACCTATCATACTCCCGAGGCCTTACCAAATTTGATGTGTCCACCTTCTTCCTCTCGAATCAAGGTGATGTCAAGACCAAAACCAATGATGGATTTCTGATCACGCATACCATGAATCTGAATCTCTTTGACACGATGGAATTCCTGTCCGGCACCATCATTGTGAGCTTACACTGCCCTCTATGCGTGTCCAAGCAAGTTGTGGTCATGTTGACCATGATGGAGGGACCGAAGACTATTTGTGATTGGGCCTCGCTTCTTGCTAAGGAGTTGTAGGCTGCTTTCAAGCGTCTCTCTTAGATCACCTACGGTGGTCTGATAACTATCATAGACTACACTCATCTGGAAAACATAGGTGTTCGAACGCCTACGCCATCCTCCCCACTAGCCAACTCCACTCTCTAGGATGCACTTATGGCACTGTTGGCAGGCTAGCAGTCACCCTCCTTTACCTCATCTCCTACATGCACCAGTTCCACACATTTCTCTCCAATTCACATCGTATCTCCACCCCACAACCTTGTCCGCCCACCAGCCGCCACTTCTCCCATATCCTCCATTGTCGCCACTTCTATTTCCTCCCCCATTGTCACCACTCTAGCCATCGCCACATCACCCCTCACAGTCTTTATTCCATTAACCTCTTCTCCCATTCGTCCCACGGTTGTTTCCACCATCGCCACTCCCACCACCGTCTCCACCCCCATCTCCACCACGATCGTTCCAATTATCACCACCATCTCTGTCACCACACCTCTTCCACCACCCATCGTAACTCTACCATCGTCGGCCAGCTGGGATACTCAAGCTCAGGATTGCTGGACCACATTAATGGGTCTCCAGCAACACCTCCACTAGATGCTCTCTAGACGAGCTACTGAACAAGCTCATGTTCAATTGCTGGCAGGGCAAATGCTATAGGCCTTGATTGATCAGGTCATGTAGTTCAAAAGAGCGAGCGAAAAAGAAAGAAATGAGATCCAGTCCACCACTTGACAGCAAGCCAGCTAAAGAAAGCAGAGCAAGCAATTCAGCAAGACCAACAACTCGAGTCTAAACTTCAGATCGCCGAGCTAGGCCAAGAGAAGACTGCATAGAAGAAGAAAAAAACTTACCAATCCTACCGCCACCACTTGGTACTGAAACAGACCATGTTGGAACAAGAACGAGAATCTCTCAGAGCCTCCGAGAGATCCCTCAAGGATTACGTCTGCCAATTGGAGCGTAATGTCTCGAAGGAACAAACTAAAATGCAGAGGGGCCAGACCAACTTCATAACTAAATAGGTGGCCCTAGAACTGTAAGTCCAACAAGCAGACCAGCAGGTGCAAGCCATCCAGACTGCTCTTGATCAACTAGTAGCAATGGTAGAAGAAGAAACACCGGACGCTTAGAAGCTACAAAGGAAGCGCGCTGAGTACTACAAGAATCATTATACCAGGGTGCTGCAAACCTATCAAGACCAGTGCAAACTTCATGATGATGTGCTCAATACCAAGGATACAAAGCTGGCAACCCTATGCGCCATGCTCAAGAGGACGAGCAAGCGCTCAAAGTGACTGAAGTTGAACTGCGAAATATGAAGAAGCAATTCACTACTGTTCTAGAGTTTTCCATTACTCTAGACAATAATTTACCATTTATTTTTCAGTATCTCATTAGATTAGCTTTTTATTATTTTCTTTGTCTTTTTCGATTTCCTCTCTCTTTAATTCAAATCTCATTCATGTTCATTAGAATGCATCGGAGGCCAATAAGAATATATTTGTTTTTGTCGTCCTTACCGGGTTCGCCACCACCATTGCCCTCCCTGACACTCTTCGTCTCACCTATAATGAGCTTAGAGCCCTCTACCATGACTGCCATCAATACCATCTTGCCACCCTTATCATCTATTACAATGCGTCCTTGGCACAATATAATTCCATTGTCCAAGATCCATCCATCAAGTATCCATGCTAGATCTCTCATTTCTCATTCATTGAATCCGCATCCACCTTCGACTACCAAGAGCTCCAGCTCTCCTTTCCACATTTTGACCTCCAAACTGGCGAAGACTACACCTTCGACTAGGATCTTCAGTACGCCTCCCAAGCCCAAGCCACTACCTCCCTTCCAATCAACCCCAACATGCCCAAGCTTGGGATTGCATCTCCTCCTTGTAACCTTTCACTACCTCATGCCATTTCACCTTTTGTTGCTTCTTCACCACCACCCACCGCTTCTTCACCCCCCAAATCTGATCCTCCATCAACTTCCAGTATTCCTCCATGCCCAATTGACAACCTTCCTGATCTTGTAGCAGTACATAAGCATTGGTATTACAAAGTACTCTCGGTACCTGATTCAAAACAGCCGACACTCTTCATTGAAAAACATCTGGATATCCCGAGCAGAGACGACTATATCTTACTAGGAAAGTTTGAAGAGCTCATCAAGAAGAAATCGGTCGATATCCTATCACTTTTACATCCTTAACTAGAGTGGAGGAAGGTGGCACTTCTATGCAAGCCAGAGCTAATCAAAGAATATCTACGCAAGCCAGATCTAATCAAAGAATATCTGATGACATTGGCAGAATTATGGGCAGATCCATCATACCACCCCATGCCTAGAAGGAGATCTGGGTCAATGTTGAAACTCCAAGCATCGGGGCCTACAATTGGCCAGTAATAAAGTCAGAGAAGGGTTTGAGCACGACAATCAACTTTCAAAGGGCCCTCAATCGCTTTCTGACCGATGCGACTAACTCTCCAGATCCCATCATACTGGAAGCCTACTACAATGTGGAGACATTGTTGACAGTTGCAAAGGTGGATACTAGGTGGGACTTGTGTTTTGCTGAAAACTGCTTCGATCCCAACAAAGCCTTCAAAACATCGACCATCGTGGATCAAATTCCTTTGTACTGGACCTACCATCGCTTGTCTGCCATGTCATTTGTCAATATCACAAGGTTGGAAAGATGGTACACGACCGGCTTCCCTAGCAATATGCACCCAACATTCGGCCCAATACGCTTGCAATACACAACACACAGCACATTGTGGACCCGTTCCATCAACGTTGTTGCGGAAACCCATCAAAAAGTTTGTGATGCCGAAGATGCGAAGGGCAAACAGATAGAGCAGACTTCTTGAAGCACTTCTCACCACCTAGTATCTTATTTCTTTAAAAGAAAACAAAAAAAATTAAACAAAAAAAAAACCCCAAGAAAAGAAGTGTAAAAACAATATCAACAAACTCATCTTAATTTATTTGTTTTTCAAGTTCATTCATTTTTTCTTTTTCATTTTCATATATTCTTTTATCTATTTATTTGATTTTTTCATTCTCTATCTGTACATACACCTTCTTTATTCCCCCCCCCCCCCCCCCCCCCCCACTATAACACAATTTTGCTGAAAAATTTTATCATATTTTTCACCGTGTCTCTTTCCCCTCTTGTCTATACCCCTTTTCACCCACTTTCGCAACGGTTTCACATCGCCACACACGCCAATGCCAATGACATACGCAGGTGCCAAGGGATTGTCACCAAAATTGCAGTGGGGGCATGTTAGAAGATTTGGTGAAGATTCTTCTAACGGATTCTAGATGCTGGACGAGCCTAATGAATATCAAGTGAAGGAATTGAGACGCCAAACTACACTATGGAGCATCGACAATAAACCAAGGAGGAGTTCCAAAATCTAGATTTACCGGAAAAAGCCAATATCAGAAGGTCGACAAGTTGCGGACTGGCCAATGAGTAAAACCAAAGCCCGTGCCTCCCAAACATATCTTACGGCAACAAGAATAAAACGATGGCTGAGTCGGCAAAAAGACTCAGATCTAATTGTAAATATAACGTCAGACACCCTTAGAAGGTGCACTATACTCGTAAGCCGACGGCACGAGAAATAGAAATAGATCTAATCTCCAATGGGCCAAAAATAAGAAAGGACCCAAGTAGTTTTTAAATACATTTTGGTTCATAACTTTTTAAGATAGTCAAGTTGTTATGGCATATGGTTTTTGACACCATTTTGTAATCACTTTTCATTTGTAAGAATAGCAATTGAGAGAGAAAGAGAGCAGAAAAGCCTCCTCCTCCACATTTTTTTACTTTGTGAAGCCCTCTTATTTTGCCATTGTATGTTTGATTGTTGATGTATGAATGTCTGATTGTTGTTTCCTAATCATGCTATCACACTAAAGAAGATTATTAGCTCATGCTTTCATCCATTAATCCCCAAAATCACACAATAGTAAAATAGGTGCTAGAAACACATTTGGAGTGATCAATAGAATCCATTAGTTAGATTTATTTCCATTGCTCTCCTCCCTTGAAAAGATAAGCCTCAAGAGGAGAAGATCTAGTGCTCAAGAAGCCTAGATTTACCAAGGAAGCCAAGATCCAAGAAGAGGATCTTCACACACCAAAATCCAAAAAGAGCCAAGGAGAAGAACGTTAAGCGATCCACCCCTCATCTAAGCCATTCCATTTTCAGATTCAAAGCCAAGATTGACAATATTGGTAGGCTTAGATTCCATCTAGATCCATAGTTTAACCCCCTCCCCATTGGATCAAATCCCATTACTACATCAATACTCACTCGGTTGGAGATCCAAACCCCGACCTTGCCCTCTTGATTGCAACGATTAGGGAGGCACGGAAAGGCTCCAACAATCAAATTAGATTAGGGTCAAAATTTGTACTATTCACACATGTGGACAGGTTTGTACCTCAAAATAATTTCCGTTTTTCATTAGATCCAAATAATCTCATAGTGATTGATCAATGATGAGTTTTTTGGTGCTAGATCTAAGAAAAGCATCAATGATTGTATGCCATTGATTGGATTTGACTTTGTGTCATTAAATTTAATTAATTGAGGCTGGGATCAAGCCCTCTTAAAGTGTTTAACAGGTCTAGAAAAACCATTGAGAAGGAGCAAGGTTTTAGCTAGTTTTTGTCCAAAAATGGCCAAAATTACTTTATTTGATTGTAGCTTGATAGAATCTCATCTCATCTTCATTTCACCTTTTTGACAAAGTCGTAGAACCGTGGCTAGAAGTCCATTGAGAGGGCTAGAAGCCAAATTTGAGACAATCACTACAAGAGAGACCTTTGTGAGTTTCTAGGATCGAATCAAAACCAATTTATTGTGCATTTGTTTGTAGAATTCATTACGGAGATGGGAACAATTGGTGCTTTCCTTCTAGAATCTAGTGAAAGATTAAACTCTACAAACAATTCCATTTGGAAGGTGAGGATGGAGTCACTAATGGTGTTCCAAGACCTCTATGAATTTGTGCTTGAAAAAGAGGATGAATCTCTTAGATACAAGAAGAAAGCTAGGCTAGAACTTCATTGCATTAAAATGAATGTTAGCAATGATCTATTTAAGGAAGTTTCTTCTTGCAGATTGGCCAAAGAGGTATCCATTTATGAATCCAACAACACTTCTAGAGTCCTCACGATTATAAATCAAATTTTGCAAAGCATGAGAAGAAGTGAGGAAAATGCACAAGATTATTTGCTTAGAATCAAGTCTCTCAACAGGAGTTAGCCTCTATTGGAGAGAAAATTCAAGATAATGAGCTTGTCCAAGTGGTCTAAAATGGCCTAGGTGACGGTCCAAGGCTTTGCCATCCAAGAAACTTTGCCCACAATTGATAAAGTTCATAGTGTACTTGTAGTTGAAGAATGTAGGATGCTCCACTTGATCAAGATTTTGGAATAAACCCTCAAGAGCAACTTTAGATAACAGTGAAAAGAAATGACAACATTCTTGCAATGGTTGAGGTCGATGAAAATTGGTGTCTTAATCACATTCGATCAGAACTAGACATGTTGCAATTCGATCTACCTCGGTACTATCAGTTTGTGATTGAATGGTGTAAAGGTACGTTATGCCATATAGAAATATTTCCTTATTTCAATTTCTAAGTGAATCAGGTTCATAAAATATATTAATTAAAACGATTTCTCTTGTGCAAGTAAGAGTAAGGCAGGAAGAGCATAAAAAATACAAAGACATTGGAACATCCATCGAAATTGAAATCACTATGGAATTTTGTATTATGTAATACAATTTTTTGTATACATCATTTTTGATCTGGTCTTGTAATGGTTAGATAGATGAGTGAACCAACTAGCTTCCTATAGGGAGTAATGTCCTTGAAGGATCTTTCATTACCTCTTATAGTTAGCTTTACATGAGACTCACAAGCTTTTGCATCTACCATATGAAATCTTTCTAGAATATAATTAGCATACTACTCCTGACAAATAAAAGTAGATTTAGAAGATGTAATAACTTCTATTCCTAAAATGTAATGCAAGTGACCAAGATCATGCACCTTCTTGATATCCTCCACATCTTGATTGTCTCCACCACACAAGATGATATCATCCACATAGATTAGCAAGATGGTAACATCATTTCCAGCAAACCCATAGTAAATTGAATGATCATACTCACTCATAACAAAGCCTTGAGAGAGTTGAAAAATATTAAGCTTAGCATACCAACTCTTGGTGCATGCTCAAGGCCATACAAACTCTTTTGTAGTAGACACACATGATTTGGCTTTGTAGGCAAAATGTAGCTCTCGGTTTGCTCAATGTACACTTCCTCCTCAAGATAACCATTCAAAAAAGCATTTGTAATGTCCAGTTGCCATAGATCTCATCCATAAAGAGTAGCAAGAGAGATGATGACTCGAATGCTTACCATCCTTGCCATGGGTGCAAAGGTTTCATCATAGTCAATTCCATGTTCTTGAGCATATCCTTTTGCCACTAACCTTTCCTTGTACTTGTTGATAGATCCATCTTGATTTTTCTTCACCTTGAAGATCTATTTGCATCCAATAGCTTTCTTGGCCTTAGGTAACTTCACCAATCTCCATGTTCCATTCTTCATAAGAGCTTGATTCTCAAGATCCATTGCTTGGATCCACTCCTCTTTGTTCCTTGCTTCATCTACACATGTAGGTTCATCAAAAGAGTTTAGGAAAACAACATAATTTCCAGAAACTACTTGCTTACCCTTTTCATCATAAGTGAGCCTTGAAGGCATTTGTCTTTCCCTTGATTTTCTCCATGGCTTTTGACTTGATGACGGTCCTTCATCATCACCATCCAAAGTAGGATCATTTATATCAACATCATTAGATCCATCCACATCATCATCAATAGTACTGGATAATATGAGTTTTCAATAACAAGATTCATTGTCTCCTGCAAGAAATGCGCTATCTCCATTGGGGAGATTTTCAGTCACTTGAACTCCAGTGATCATTACAATCGACGCTTGCCCTTGTTAATGTCTCGTACTTATCGGTTGTATTTTTGGTCTTTATTGCCTTGGTTTGTATTGTCCTTGTCTTGGCATATTTGGATATGTTCAGAAGATGAATTGATGAAAGCTTTGCTGTAACAAATCTAAGTTTGTCGCATGTTTGAATTGGTTGTGGCAAAGGTTCCATCAGATCATCTTTCTGAACTTATCCAAAAAAAACCATGGTAAAGGAAAGGCAGACCAAGGCTATGAAAAACAAACTTGTCGAAAAACCGTAGAAATTGAGATGAATGAATCATAATCTGAATTAATAATAGGAAAATAAACTAGAAATGCATTATCTTCATTGGGGAGATCGTCAGTGACTTGAACTCCAGTGACCACTACAATCAGATATCAAATCGACGCTTGCCCTTGTTGAGGTCTCGTATATATCAGTTGTATTTGGTCTTCATTGTCTTGGTCTGTATTGTCCTTGTCTTGGCATATTTGTATATGTCCAGATGATGATCTGATCAAAGCTTTGATGCAACAAATCTAAGTGAACTAATGTCGCATGTTTCGATTGGTTGTGGCAAAGGTTTGATCAGATCATCATTCTGAACTTATCCAAAAAAAACATGGTAAAGGCAAGGCAGACCAAGGCTATGAAAAACAAACATGTCGAAAAATCATAGAAATTGAAGATGAATGAAACATAACCTCAATTGATAAGATTAAAAAAAGCAAGTAAGAAGAACCATAGAAAAACTATAAATATATTTCTATTAAAAATTTCTATACATGTGTCTCATCCACATCAAGTGAGACGAATATTTAATCTCAACTATCTATGATCTCTAAATCCATTTCTCCAGTTGGAAGTAGCTTGGGTGGAGGACACTGCAACTGGATATGAATTTTCGATCACCAACTTTATAGTCTCCTACCTGAAGTGCATTATCTCCATTGGGGAGACCTTCAGGCATTTAAACTGAAAAAAAAAAACATAAACACAGTTAAATGTAATTAATCAAAGATCAGTTAATATTAATTTGAAATAGGAAAAAAAAAAAACACAGTTAAAATTTATTAATCGAAGATTACCTCTTCCAGATTTGGAAGTCCATCTTGTAGTGCAAGCCAATTAAAAAAGTATTTGGCATTGCATACGGTATACCATCCACAGCTGACAGAATCAACCTGCTGGGAGGACTGCAGAATCCATTTTTTGTTGAAATTCCAATAGAATCTAGTGCAGTATGCAGATCACATCAATCAATCACCATAGACACTCCTCACAAGCTCTCAAAGATGGCACAGCAAAAGCTAATAGATTACAAAGAAACACTGTACATATAGAGTATTCACAAACTGCATGAAAAGGCAGGTGTCCTAAAATTGGCCTACCACCTTTCAAACTAAGGTCGGGCCCAATATGGCCAAATTCGACTGACAAAATTGGACATGCCCCCAAGTATAGCAAGTACTGTAAATAATTTTGTACAGGCTAATTCTTCCTATGTGTGGCTACCCGGCTAACCCAAGTAGCCGTCTACGGAATCAGTGCCCGACTGATATGACATTAGTGGGTCACGTCCCGACAACAACCAAAAACTATAAATCCTAATTAATTGAAGATATGTATAGTTAATTACAATACTGCATTTCAAGCTTACAATAAAAATATATTAGATCAAATCTGATTCTTAATACTCTCCCTTAAGCTCAAATGCATTAGGAGTAAAGAATTATATTGTAGCAGTGTCTGGAGTGTCCAAAAGATGTTATGCATATCCCTGCTACCCTGTACTTGACTCACACTCAAGCACACCATCAAACCACCAGGTTTGGCACACAAAGTATCATGCAAACATGCTCATACAGAGAGTCTACCATACTCTTGACTAACTGACTCGTCCCCAATCCGACTTGAACACAAGTGGACCACACGAGAGACATGGCTCAAACTGAGGAAATTCCACTGCCACCATGAGACTTACATCCTCCATCTAGCTAGGCTAACATCCTATCAGGCACTTACAAGCACAAACCTGTAAAGCTGACATACATGAGCGATTGAAATTCAACCTGAGGAAATCTTGTTGCCACCATAAGATTGTACCCTCACCAGATAGATAGCTAGTAGACATAATGACAAGTCAAAGAGCATAAAATGACTACTTTGTTTCACTGTAGCAAATGCACAACCACATACGACTCCGACTCAGATCTAGACTCCTGTGACAAGGTAACATGCAAGCCCACGCACACTCATGCAAACCAACACGAATGATAAAGCGTCAAATACATGACCAAGGCCTGCCCATAAGTGATATCCTGTCATACCAACACTTATGCCACCTGTAGATCCACCGCTACACCACTGGTCACCAAATCAGGACCTCAACTATGGCCTGCACCTGTAACCAAGATGTCCTCACGTCTAAGCATATCTCATAGATGTCCTCATACATCATCCAAGATCAACCATCTCGAACCAATGAGCACTCCAAGCCTCATCCCTGATGTATCTCCCAAACAAAGCTATGCTCTAAGCTGCTTTGCCTTGACATCCTATCCAATAAGCCTTGAAAGCTGATCCCCATCCAATCCTCATGCTCCAAGCACAAGAGTCTACCAAGGACTCAATGAATGAATGTACACAAACCTCACCATAGGCTATACCTGAGTAGCTCACCTATCTCCCAAAGATACTGATGATGATTTGCCTCTCCTACATCCCATGTAGGCTCAACTTGCCATGCTTGACGTTGCCAACTCTGATCTGACCAATACATAGGCCTCCCACCAAGGAGCCTATATCACCAACACATCCATCATAGCGTCCAAGCCAAATCAAATACAAACTCGATCAACTATCGTGGTGAACAACTCACCCACGCCATAGCATATCAGGTAGGATAGCTCCAGATTCCTATACCTTGTACCATCTGATCACTAAGTATCCATTACCCACCTATAACTCCCCAAGAATATGTCCACCTGTAGTGCAACTAGACTCCAACTGGATCTAACCAAAAGCTGCATCTTGCTTACCAAATAATGATGGATAACAACAACATGTGACACCAACCTGGAGATCATCGTGCATATAACCATGCAACTCACCTAATCATCGCCAAAGTATCAGCTGTCACTCCCTGAGCAACCATCTCCATCTCTGTTGTCTCACAATCATGGGCATGTTGAATCCACATCACCCCGTAATGCTCTCCATGCCCTCAGGATATGTACCACCACAGGTACACTCCATTCACACCTATCTCCAAGTAGGCATGACTCGTCCCTAGGTCACCACATGATGCACCAACTGAAGAACATCGTCCATACATCAAATGACATATCATACCTGAGCAACTGTACCATCTCCTTGAGTGCCACTCTAATGGACTCGTCATCCACATACTATGCTCACCTGATGTCTCTGATCCTGGTCACCATCCTGCTAGACAAGCCAAACTCCAAAGCATCAATTGCTCCACCTGGCTCCTAGCATCTCTCGCTCTCCCTGGCTATGTGCCACCCGACACCATGCCAACACAAGCTTGTCCATGAGTCGCCGCTCACGAGATCCCGAGACCATTGTCTCCCTGATTGTACTGAGGTATATGGCTCTGAGTGACTCCCTCTAGGCTTATCCCTGATCTCACCACCTGAGAATCTGCACCATGAAAATTCCAACAATTGTGCCAAGCCTAGACTCCTGCAAATACAACCAAATGCATAAAAGCTATAGATAGCTTATCCACGCCCGTGATGGTAGATGCCTCCCCATCGATGCCAATGCTTCTGACTGGCTCCCTGTTGTAATGCCAACATGTACTCCCAAATGAGCACACCATGAATTCCTTGCCATCAGTGTCCCCTGCAGTAGATCGCTAGCAAAACACTCACCATAGTGTTTGCCCTTCGATCACACCACGTGCGATCTCCATCAGCTCTCCAACCTAGAGCTGGCTCTAAAAGCTTCACGCTTTGTCCATTTGTGTTTGCAGATTTCTGATTCCATCATGAATCCCACATGTAAGTCCTGTCCATGCCAATGACTCAAGTCCAATATAAAATAGCTGCCCCCTAATGATCATCCCATGTCATCCTGCAATGTTATCCCTACCAGGTATCCCAATGCCATCCCTGATCACAAAGATATGAGCATCTACCCTGTAGTGCCCACCTGTATTCCTCCAAGCTAGCTCCAAGCTGCTCCTGTGAATGGTTCTAAACCACTCCCTGAGAATACACTGAGATGTGAACTCCAAACCCACCATCAAGTCCCTCACATAACTGTGCATGCCAATATCCCTCCAAGTGAACCTGTGAGATCTTCCACGGTCCAAACCAAATGATCTGCACCCTGTCATCACCGGAATTTGCATCCCTGATGCAATACTGATATGGCAAATTGACTTGACTTATCCAAACTGGCAGTTGAGGTGTATCTCCTCGATGACAAACCTGATACACTGCTCCACAACTACAATGGCTTGATCAAAACTGACTTATTGACTGCAAAACTGCAAAATCATCACACTCACCACCCACCAAGAGTCTTCAAAGTGTGATTATTGACCCATTCTTCATCCTCTACGTGTCTCACACACAGCTCGTCCAATGCAAGTCCGCTATCTTGCCCAATGGCTTCCAACTGGCACCACCTTGCACTTCCATCACCCGTGACCACCAAAATGTGTGTACCTTTGAGGTAGCCCATATTTCCCTCTGAACGAAAAATTTTCAAGCTACAAATGCGTGTGTCAATGCAGCTATCACCTGACTCGACATTGCCACTGTCGATCATACATGTGAGAGTGTTTCCCCAAAACGCCACTTGACGTTGGTTGGTCCAAACCCCAAGAGTTGAACCTGATCACAAGAATTTTTCACCTGTAGTTGGCATACCATGCCTATCTCTCACCTGTGATTGCTTGCCCTCTCAAAATTGTCACCAATAATGAGTAGTCACATCACCAAAACTAGCTTTCTCCACACAATTCCGCTACCATTCGCCCCCATACCGCATTTACCACTTCCAAACACCCTGTTATCATGTCAAGAGTAAGTAATAATGATTTCAAAGCAATAATGCCTCATTGTACCACCCTGTAGCAGGTTTCACCAGCCAAAAATTGCCCTGAATTTGGCCCTACGGTACCTAAATGGCAAATGTAACCCATCACTAGGTCACCCGCACTCCGCTCAATAGAATGGTGACAAAAACCTCCCAAAATGTGTTTCTCCCTACTCTGTGACGTCGGTCTGTCTACTGACTCTGAGCAGCCAGTTTCAGGGGTCATTTTGGCCCAAGGATGGCCAAAAAAGGTGCCTTCTAGCCAAAGATAGGCCTCTCCAAAGATTGCCCTTGCAAAATTGAACTGGAACTTCATTCAAAAGTTTCTTAATGAAGAAATGGCATTTTTGTCCTTTGGGTCCCTTCAGGCCCTTTCTTTTGAAGATTTTTAATGAAGTTGCATGGCCACTTCATACCCTTCGGACCCTTTCAACCAGCATCTAATGGTCCATTACAAATCCACGGTCCTAGAGCACTCCCAGAGAAATCGATCACAACCGTTGATCTATGGCATGGTTGATCCGACGTTCCAAATGCCTTTTGCGCGCTGATTCGCTGCCCTACAGACACAATCCACTTCAAGACGCTAGGCATCTCTCTTCGCTGGCTATGCACGAGCGGCTGTCCAAGCTCCTCTTCTCTCTCATTCACCTTGCTAAACAGCTATGGCAAAAGGGTTTTGGGCCGCGCTTACAACCTGATTTAACTCCATCAGCTTTCTATGGCTGCCCACGGCCTTCTACAGGCTGAGTCGTGCTGCCAGAACGCCCTCTTGTGGCTTCTGACAGATCTAAAAAAGGCCACCTACAATAAAAGATCCATAACTTTTCACCTGTAAACCCTTGCCCTATGAGAGAGAGATTTTTCTTGGGCTTTGCTCAGTCTGTCACTGAGTCTCCTGCCATCCGGACTGCCGATACCCCGTATGGAGTCCTCTGTCCTGAGATGCTTTGAGTGCTATTTTTCCTGGTGAAAGACCCTATTCCATAGCTTCACCGGATCGTCCATACCTGCATCACCCTAACGCTCTGATACCATGTTGAAATTCTGATAGAATCTAGTGCAGTATGCAGATCACATCAATCAATAACCATAGACATTCCTCACAAGCTCTCAAAGATGGCACAACAAAAGCTAATAGATTACAAAGAAACATTGTACATATAGAGTATTCACAAACTGCATGAAAAGGCAGGTGTCCTAAAATTGGCCTACCACCTGTCAAACTAAGGTCGGGCCCAATATGGCCAAATTCGACCGACAAACTTGGGACATGCCCCCAAGTATAGCAAGTACTGTAAATAACTCTGTACATGCTAATTCTTCCTATGTGTGGCTACCCGGCTAACCCAAGTAGCCGTCTACGGGATCAGTGCCCGGCTGATATGACAATAGTGGGTCACGTCCCAACAACAACCAAAAACTATAAATCCTAATTCACTGAAGATATGTACAGTTAATTACAATACTGCATTTTGAGCTTACAATAAAAATATATTAGATCAAATCTGATTTTTAACAATTTTAACATTATGAGATATCAGATCAATGCGCAGGATGTTATAACTAAATCTACAACGGAAACAAGGGCGCATCGAACCAATATCAAAAAAATATTTTTTGAATATTTGATCAGCTCGCATGTTATGAAAATAAACCAATCAATAACTACAAGGGCGCGTCGAACCGATATTGAAAAATTTATACCTCTGCATCAACCATTTTCAACTTCGAGTATGCTTTTGCATTTGGTACTAGAAACATTTCCAGCATTTTCTGGATATGGGTCCTGGCAATTTTGTGTGTGTGTGTAATAGAGTTCGTGTTTGAACAAATTAGATTACACACACCCTCATCATTGACGTACAAGGACAACACATATAAGCTCCAATGATCACTGCAATCATAAAACAATAAGTTAATGAGAATCAATGTGAAATCAAAATTCATATGAAAAATTTAACAAAATAAAATCTAAAGAAAAAGACACTTACTTTGTTATGTATGGCAGCACGAGAATTGGAGTCCCCAATCTGACGTATTGGAGCATATCATCGTGCAGACTTTTGAAATCAAGAAAATCAAATGCAGCCATGAATTGAAGAGGAAATAATGCTACATCTATAAACAATGGGGTTTGGAAAAATTCCATCCAATACTTAATGGCCCCACCTCCTACATTGTCACCTAGCATGTTATCCCTACTTTCTAATTCACCTGTATCTAAACTAGAGAGGGGGAGACCAGCATTGGTCTTTGGCATCCTAAAACTATATCAAGGACTAAACCTTTAAGATACGTGTTTAACAACTAGTCATACTGCACATATTGAGGACTATTTACAAAGGCAAGTGCAGGGGGTGACGGAAGTAATAGAGATAAATCAAAAAAAGAATTGTCCTTCGAAATTGATTCTACCTTTACATCAACAAAATCATCTAAATCATTTCCTAGAACAAGTGGAGGGGAACTAATATTTTTGGGGGTAGGAGGAGGAGATTTATTAGGAGAGGATGATTTAGAAGGAGAGGTTAAAGTTGGAGTTCTGGGAAGAGAAGAAAGAGACTTAGGAGGAGAATTGGGAGGAGAATGCCTAGAAGAAAGAAACTCATCCAAAGGAGATGGCTTCGAAAAATCCCTCGCTTTATTTGGAGGGTCAAGAGACCTCCTCTTCTTTGAAACACTCATGCCCTATAAATGAATAACAAGCCGGGATGGTTGAGATTGCTTTCGTTTTGACCTCCCTGAATCTTGTTTTGTAGGAGAGGAGGGAGCAGGTCTAAAGTATTATGCAAATTTGTCATATGTGTCCCGAAACTTGACCACAATGTTGAAATCTTTGGGCATGATGGTCACCCTCTTGGCATGGACAGCTGCAACAACAGTATCAGAAAAAAATTTAACCTGGAATACCTCATATGATGTGTGTAGTGTCTCAATTGTCGTTACCGTCCATCTCACATCTGCAAGTAGACTTCTTGTCACCTGCCTAATGGATCTCTGTATGTGAGCTTTTGGAATGAGAAGATTATTTGTCTTCTGTAGCTTCCAAATATCCTTGAGCCAGGGTGGGTCTCTTCTTCTGCCCCTTGGCCTAGAAGGAGGTGGTCTTTGTGGACTTCCCTGTCCGGCTCTTGAGATTGGTATTCCACCAAAGTGGCCTCGTGCAGTTTGCTTGGTCCGCGCCATTACTGACCAATTTCAGATCAGCGCGCAAAGAAGGTGAACCCAAGATGAGAAGTAGGGTAGAGCACGTCAAACCGATAATTGAGCTTTACAATACAGATAGCTGATAGCGGATGGGCATGCGAGAGTAATTGAGGTTCGTAAGAAGTTTGTCTCGAGTGTGTTGTATCGCTATCGCATGGATGTAGAGAACTGAAATAACTTTAAGCAAAAAAATTTCAGCGTCGTCTATCAATATATATAGAGAAATTTTGAAATGATTGCAAACGTCGTGGGTTGGATGTCCGAGGATTGAATTACGATGATGATTTCTCCGAGGCTTGTCAGTCAAATCAAACTAAATATTCATCTATCATCAAAATGATTAGTCGATATCGAATAAAACAGAATTAATTTCGTCTAAAGTATGGTCACATCTACATTTAAAGATACAAAAGTATGGTCACATCTAAAATTTATTGTTAAAATTGACAATGTTAAGTTATAAATATCCAATCATAATAATTTCGTAATATTCCAGCCGTCATTATTTCACCCAATAGCAAGTCGACACACATATGCATGTTAAAACCAGATATTCTATTCCCTCATGCTGATCCGATATTGGAAAATAATATGAATGATCAAAGCTTGATTCTATATATGCTCCTTAGCTTTGGACAGAAAGAAGAGTCTACCGAATCAAGCTTTGATCATTCAAAATACACTCCAATAACATCCTACCATAGCGATTCGACGCGAGCAGTCCAAGTGAAAAATCACTGTCATCTCTAAAAGCGCGCTAGTTCGATATCCAGTATTTCATCCAATAGTTAATCGACGCGCATATACAGCATTTGAAAACCAGAGGTGCTTTTTTCGCACGCTGAATCGATATTGAAAGGAATATGAATGATCAAAGCTTGACTCGATAAATTCTCCATAATCTTGGACAGTATGAAGAGTTTACCGAATCAAGCTTTGAGCATGCATAATGGGGTCCAATAGTTTCCAGAATCTCAAAAAAAAAAATTGCTCCTACAATAGCGGTTCGATGCGCGCAGTCCAAATGGAGAATAAGCATCTTCTACCAGGTGCGTTGATTCGATATATCATACGTAGAAGAATTATATTGGAGCTCCTTATAAATGACTAATGAAAATGTTCTGAATGAACAGTATCTCAAAAGAAAAAATCTCGTCTTTACTCTGCTTAAATAGATCGAGAGATTGTAATAATTCTCCTTGTATACAATTTTCAATGATATCCATTTATCATTTGTTTATTATTTGTTTAATGATTATTTGAGGAGGCTACTGATTGAATATTTAATGTATTCAACAGGAATTGGCTATAAATATGGGCACCACTTGCCATATTTCGATTCCGTGATCTTTTATTTTGAACTTACAAGTTTTTTGTTTTTTTCTATCTCACGATATCGAATCGACACGCCAGTTCTCAAACTTTGCATGGTGGGATTCATCCAGGCGCGCTGAATCGATATCACTTACTACTGACTTGTTCTCGTGTTAAATTTCAATCTCATCCTAGCGATATCGGATCAACGCACGCACTCTTGTTCTGTCCTCTACCGATATCATTTTGTCGCGCTGAACCGATATCAGGTTCAATATGGCTAGTTCCTCCATGTCCTCAGATAACAAACTTCTTGATTTTTTAAATGCCAGTGACATTTCATCTGAGAAATTAGAGTATTTTACTAGTATTTTTTTTTGCTCCCTTCGATATTGATAAGCTAGTTTATGAGAATCATTATAATTTAATTTCTTATCTTGATAATTTTTCTCAGATAGTTAGTACTCCTGTTTTGGATATAGATAGTTTTTGTTTCGTTCATTTTCAGGACCTTGTGCATTCCCAACCATCCTCTAAGCATAAACACAATAGAAAGTACTCTAACTTGCATGACCATTTTAAAAGAAATATATATCGTGATATCCACAAAAGAATATGTCATCTTATAATCAAAGGAATGGCTTTTGTCTTTTACATATCTGCTGAAATTCCAGATGATGAGTCTGTTGAATCTTCAACTGTTCCATTAATCAAAGCATCTGCACCTACTCCAGTTGATGTAGATGATGCAGATACTGATATAGGAGTTGAAGCTGAAGCATCTATGGCCTCATATTATCAAAAAACTCTCCCACGTTTTATAATCCTCTCTGATTCTCTTCTCTCTGCAACTCCTATTAATCAATTAACTCTACTAGATGCTCCCTTATATTTTATAAATAGTGAAAGTTATATTTCATTTAATGACATAGAAGATGTTTTGAATTTGAGAGAGAAAGAAATCCTCTCAATTTTTGATCAAAAATTATCAAAATTTTCTGACATTGTGGATTACACATATGATGACCTCGAAAGTGAGATAGATTATGATAAAGATGGCAATTGGAAATCTGGCAATGAGGCCTTGGAGGCCATGATTGAAAAATTTAAAGCCTATGAAAAAAATTTGCCTATAGAGGAGGAATTTTTGGAATTCCAAAAAAAATATTCCCCAAGGCCTAGTTATATCCCCTCCGAAAATGTAGATGCCATTGGAGGACATGACATTAGCAAAGCAAACGTCGTTGATTACGATGATTATGATCTGGTACGTAGATGTTATATTGTTATTGATATTGTTCAATTTTCTTATTGAGTTTGTAGAGTTATGTATAATTCTAAATTTATTTTCTTTTCTCGTTTACAAGATGCTATTGAAATAGATGCCTTTGATATGGAGGCGTCCGTGGCGTATTAGCCGGGAGAAAAGATGTGTCTCTATCTCATTATTTGAAACACTTTCAAAATAATGAGATTTGTATATATCATTCATCTTTTAATCCATATGCAACCACTATCATTATGGCCATCAAATCATTATCAGTTTGTTTGGGAGGGCATGCCGCCAACCACCATATGTGATTTTCCGATTGAACACTAAATGTTCGATCATTTGTATCTGAAATTTTTCCGTCAAAGTGACACTCACTCGTTCCAACTTCTGACCCTTGATGATTTCAGATTCATCCAATTTTATGACAATAATGATCTTTCCATTTACTTGATATTCGTCTAGTTTATAGAATCAAATAATATATTTTAGAACATTTTCAATATCAAGAAAAATATTATTACAATCGTTGTAATTGAGCTCACCATATTCTGATTTGTATAATTCAGTTATATGAAGTGGTTGGCCAACTACTTTGAACATTCTGTCATTATAAAAATTTCTAGCTAATCTTACCCGACATGAATGCGGAAGATAAATTTCTTCACCATCACTTGGGAAAAAGCTTCTTTAACTATTCTAAAAAAGTACAATAACCATTTCTGCTAATTCCAGATACATCACATGCACCTTGTATCACATTCACATCCAAGTATGATTGAACCTTAATCAAAACAGTCTCTACAATTTCATTTTTCACTTTTTCAAACCGAGCATTTTTATCATTTCCTTTGCTGACTTTCTTGGTAAAACATGACTTAAAGATAATCCAATGCATGAACGATCTATTAAATAGTCCTTTGCCACCAAACATAATCTGCAACAAACATATGAAACTCAAATTATGTTTAATAAATAAATAATCCATGTTATCAAGTGCAAATCAAACTTAAATGACATATACAAATCAAATAAACAGTTTATATGACAACATACTTGAATGCTCGAATCCTTTTTTTCTGATGGCCGCTATGTGTAGATAAGTCATCAATATTCTTCATCGGTACTCTCTTTCTTTTTCTCTTCATCGTTGTCTTATTGATAATCTTTATATCAACAGTAGATTTTAAACTCTCAAATCGCAACTTTTCTATGGATTCTAACATTTCTTGATTTGATCCCCGAAGAGTAGTGACAATAGCATTCAACTCTGACATAGCATTCTTGAGTGCATTGTTTTCAGCACTAGTGTATTGCACATGATGAAGCAATTGTTGATTTGCAATTTGCAATTGCTGATTAGCAAACTATAATTGTTGATTAAGACAATATATGCTATGCATTCCAATATCACGCAACCTTTGACAATATCCAAGTAATCCGCTATTTCCTTCACATACATATCTGAGAAGATGAGTTACGGACTTAAAATCTGGACACAAATTGGTAGCCGGATCATTAGGATAAATTGATCCATCCACCCACAAATCTATATTCATATGATTATTCATTCTCAATTCTCTAACTATTGCAATAGCATTCTCTACAACTTTCGCATTTTTCTTAATAATTGGAGTGCATTCCATCGGAAGAGCAACATGCAAATGGAACATTGCCATTGTTAAAGCTACAATCATGTAAATGAATCAAACTACAGTAAATCAATATGAATAGATCTAGCATTCCTTACTTTTGTAATGTTTATGTCACATTGAAAAATCGTCCCACCTCATATTTCACTATAAGCATACAGTGATTTCAAAAGTTCTGCCCCTCCCGCTTCAGTTTTTGCATTGAGCACACCAAGATTTTCAGTCTTAAATCTCTAGTCCCGAATTTTGGAACAAGCATGAAGAGAAGTTATTACATCTCATGCTTAACTAACTATTGTCTGAAGTTAACCATACTAGTTAAATGTCAGGCAAGGCCGGAAACTCGAAAAACGTTGACCAGAAGTTACCGGTTTTCATTCTCTCTCTACGTAACCTCTCTCTAAATTGAAATTCTTAAAGGGCCCATTTTGAGCCCATATTTCTCCTAATGCTAGAGGTTGATTGGTTGCTTCTACTTGGTTGGGTGGTTTCTCCATAGTGTATTCTCTATTGTTTCGTCTTGTAAGCAGGATCTTGAGGAGTTGTCCCTAACATTGGTATCAGAGCAAGGCTTACAAAGATTGGAGAACTTGGAGAAGTGATACTTTTCATCAAAATTTCGATGTGGATCAATTGCAATTCTCTTCTAAGTGGAGAGAAAGATGGCAAGTGTGTGTACTCTCCCGGTTTCCATTTGCATGCTGCTAAGATGTACTTCTCTAGAAATTTTTTTGGGTTTTATGAAAAATTGTCCTAGAAAGCCAATTTGTGATGCTTTTTTGGAGTTTTTTCTTGTGTAGCTCAAATCTTATGTAGATCTAAATTTTCTAGCAAGTGTACTTTCATTTTAGGGATCAGTAATGATGAAATTAATTATGCATGCTGGTTCTTCTCATGGTTTATAGTTCTAAGCTATATTTTGGTCAGAATTGCTTGCTTTTTCATGCTTTTTGACTCAAAATAGATAGTAAGAGCTAAAATCCAGCAAAATCAGATCAACTAGATGGCATGTGGTTGAGAAAGAGTTGCATGTCATGAATTTTCATTTATAGTGTAGAAAAAATCGGAAACTAATTGAAACACCTTCCACTTGAAATAAGTAAAAGAGATATAAGAATCCTTATGGTCACCATCTTTGCCACGGGTGCAGAGGTCTCCTCATAATCAATTCCATGGATTTGAGCAAATCCCTTGGCACATAATCTTGCCTTGCACTTGTAAATAGTGCCATCTTGATTATACTTGATTCGAAATACCCACTTGGATCCAATGATGTGCTTGTTGGATGGAGGATCCACAAGCTCCCAAGTGTTGTTGATCATCAAGGCTTCATACTCTTGCTTCATGGCATCATACCACTCCTTGGTATTGAGTGCCTCTTCAACATCCTTTGGCTCTTCATGAGAGATGAAATATGCAAAATGGGTGGAATCAAGCTCCACTTGCTTGCCTTTGTCATCATAGGAAAGCCTCTTAGGCTCGGATCTCTTTCTAGAAGTCCTCCTAGGTGTATGAACCCGAGGAATCTCCTCCTCAAATCTTGACCCCAACAAGTCTTGATGATCTTCAATAGGCATGATAGGTGATGGATCTTGAGGTTGCTTGAACTCAGCCCCTTCAAATAGTGAATGTTGATCTTCATGAAATATAACATCTCTACTTTCAATCACTTGGGAAGTAGAGAGCACAAAGACTCTATAAGCCTTTTTGGTGGATGAATATCCAATTATGATCCCTTTGCTAGAGCATGGATCATCCTTCTTCCTTGTTTTCAAGGGAATATGTGCAAAGCAAATAGTGACAAATACTCTAAGGTGATCAATCTTAGGCTTCTTATTGAATACGACCTCATATGGTGTCCTTCCTTCAAAAGCAAGATGTGGGAGTTTATTGCAAAGATAACTCACACAAAGTTATAGCTTCTCCCCAAAAATCTTTAGTTAGAGACCATAAGATATCCCTCTCCATCACTTGCAATAGAATCTTCTTTCTCATTTGAAAGTTTGGCTTGCTTAAATTGATTCTTCTTCTTGAAGCAATTAGTGTTCCATCTTGCCACAAAAGAAGCATTTGATATTCTTCTTCTTCTTCTTTGAGGTAGAAGCATGAGAGGAATCCTTCTCCTCTCCATCTTGGTCTTTTGCTTTGTCCTTGGAGATGTGTTGTTGTTGCTTTTTGCTCCTCTCTTTATGCTTGGCAAAAAAAGCTTTGCCATCACCATTATGATTGATTGATAACTTATCCATTCTTAGTAGCTTGTTCTCTTACCTTGATTCTTCAGCCATAGCAACACTTTGCAATGCCTCCAAGCTTGGTAGTTCTTCCTTGATAGCATAGGATTGGACAAGATTGTCATAATCATCCTTTAAGCCATTGAGTATGACTTGAACTAGCTCTCTTTGATTGATCGGATCTCCAATACAAGCAAGCTCCCATTGTCTTTGACTCTCAATACATAATTGGTTGCACTTTTATCACCCCTTTGATAGCTTTGGAATATTTGATTCCTTAGAGTGAGAAGTCTTGAGATATTCTTGGCTTCATAGATTGCTTTGAGAGTGTCCCAAGCATCCTTGGCCGATGTGCAAGCACCAATCTCCCTCAAAATCTCATTGGAGACGTTCATTTTGATATAGTGGTAATTTTGTGCTTCTTGAAGGATTTGAGGCTCCTCCTCAATCCCAAGCACAATATTTCCATCAATCTTGGAGTGTTAGAATAGACTCCATCTTCAACTTCCAAATAGAATAATTGGAAGTGGATAGCCTCTCACTAGGCTCCAATAGATAGGAACCCATTGATGCCATGAACTTGTAAAGGCTCCTTGTGAAATGGACAAAAAAGTGTTGCTCTCTCTCTTACTATAGGACTCAAAGAGGGTGTGCTACCAATTCCTATGGAAGATCTTGCAACAAGGTGAGATAATGCACCTTACTAGCTTTTCTGATCCCTCTTGATCTAGATCACTCTCACTTCAATTGATGAAGAATGGACAAAGATTGAGTCAAGCAAATTTTGGCACTTGTGAGACACTCCAAAAGACCACAAATCACTCAAGTGCAAGCAAGTTGTTTGAAATATTGTGTCTATGATCTTGATTTGATGACTAGATCTCAAAAAAGTGTGATTGGCAAGCCTAGAAGTGGGATTTTTGATCAAACAAGCATAAGAGAGTCAAAGATAAAAGTGTCCAACCCACTTTGATATAATTGACTATAACTTTTGATTGGGAGATCCAATCACAATGAAGTCAATTGCTACACAACATTAGGGCCCTTTTTGGACTCAAAAAGGGCCTCTTCCTTGCCTAAACCAGTTTGATAATCTGGATTAATTCACTTGCTAATAGTCCTATGTGGCAGTTCACCTTGGGTTTAGCTTGAGTTAGATCCTAGTCACATAGGTTGCACTTGAACCTAGTATATTAAATGAATAAAGAATTAAATTCAATGATTGTAAAAATAATAATTTATTTTTGAATTTGTGAGGGGCTGAAATTTTTTTTGCACTTCATCCGTATTTTTTTTACGCTTGTTTTGGAGAGAAAAGAGGTTTTAAATTTTTTTACATTTCATATTGAGGTTTAGATAATAAAAAAAAGGTACAATGGGGGGGGGGGGGGGGGGCTTGTACCATAAAGAAAAAAAAAATTAGATTGTGATGGGGTCCCCACCCCCCCCACCCCCCCCGCCGCTCCCCCTACACGGTCGCCCTTCCTTCGGCCGTGCAACTCCTCCTTGCTCGCAACCCACCCCGGGTCGCCTAGCCTCGTTAGCCGCCCAGCTCCAGAGAGGGCCCAGCTCCCGAGAGGGCCCAGAACATAGCGTCGGCCTATGTACGAGCTCAAGCTAGGCCCGCAAGGGAGCTGTGGGCAGCGAACAAGGCTAGTGGCCCGGGGTGGGTTGCGAGCAAGGAGGGGCATCGGGAAGCTAACCGTGCAGAGGGGAGCGTGGAGAGGGGGGGGGGGTGTTGTAAACCCCCCCTTAAATTTTGAATTTTTTTTCTTTATGGTACAAGGGGGGACCCCCCCTTTGTACCTTTTTTTTCATCTAAACCTCAATATGAAATATAAAAGAATTTGAAACCTCTTTTCCAAAACAAGCTTAAAAAATATATGGATGAAGTGCAAAAAAAATTTCAACCCTTTACATATTCAAAATTTGAATTTGGGCCTTGCTTTTGAGTGTGACATTGTCATCAATAAGGGGCTAGGGGAGTGTAGTTATTGTGTGGTTAGTGGGTGACTTAGATTTTGAGATTTCATCTAGGCCATTGGATGTGCCATGTCATATGGACCATTCTATCTCAATTGTCACTCTTTTATTGGTACACATGTCATCATTAACACTAATTATAATTAGTGAAGAGGCCCTTTTTGAGTCCAAAAAGGGCCCTAATGACTAGACTCAAATAGCTTTCAAACTAGCTATCAAGCATCAAATTTGGCTCACACATGGAAGAGAACTAAGGGACTAAATTTTGTTGTCCTTCACATGTGTCTGGGAAGGAAAATCCATACAATATCAGAAATGTTTCAATCCTTATGATAATGAACCATTTTGATCAATAGATGCTTGAGATAGCATGGGAGATGCGAACTAGTCTCTCTACATCTAGATTTTCAAGAAAATTTTGAAACTTTGGATGAAACAAGCATCAAATACTTAGGTAGGCTCTGAATTCCATGTTAAATTTCACACGTGTGGGAATGCCCTAAAGTGTGTGATTGATCTCCTAAGCAAGCTTGTGCACTTGCCAATGGATTCTAGATTGATTTCCAAAATCTAGATCAAAAAGCAAGGCATAGAGACAAAGATGGATGAAATTGTTGATAACCAAAGTTCATACACATGAAAAGGAAAAGCTTCTTGAAAATACAAAGGAAAATTAAGCTCCTCTCCTCGGGTAGAGAGAGAATAGAGCAAATTCAAACTCGTGTAGAGAGAGAAATCAAACAAGCAAATCTCACCAACAAGATTGACTCAAAGTCTCAACATAATTAATGATCATAAGGAGAAGTACATATAGAGTGTGTGGAGATCCCTCCTTGCATGCTATTGGACCCCTAATCATAGCCTCTTCCTATTGGACCCCTAATCATAGCCTCCTTAATTCTATTGGACCTCTAATGAGGATCTCTTGATTTCTATTGGACCCCTTGACCAAGGCCAACTCTTTGACTTCATCACTCTTCAAATTGCATTGTCACAAGTGTCAAGACCCTATTCATATGCCTACCTAGCTCGAGATTACATCATGACTCACTTTTGGCTCAATAGAGGCATTACATGTGGACATTGCCAATTTGCCATCTATGCCAATATGTGGCCCTATCACAACTCTACACAAAGAAGCTTGATAAAAACTTTATGAGACCCCTAAGACTAAGATAGATAGCTTTTTATGATTTTCACAAATTACTACGTGCACCTCGGCCAAGGAGGCTTGGGATACCCTCAACCCATTTATGAGTCCAAGAATACCTCTAGGTTGCTCACACTTAGGAATCAAATTTTACAAAGTTTCCAAAAGAGTGATAAGAGTGCCTCCAATTATGTTTTGAGCATGAAAGATCTTCATAAAGAGCTTGCTTGCATATGAGACCACCTCAGCCAAAGTGAATTAGTGCAAGTGATCCTAAATGGATTAAAGGATGAATTTGACAACCTTGTACAATCTTATGCAATCAAGGAGGAGCTTCCAAGCTTGGAGGCTTGAAGGAGTGCTTAAAGAGTGTAGGCAACAGAACAAGTTCTTGAGGATGAACAAAATTTCAATCAAAGATGGTGGAGACCACAAAGCTTTATTCACTAAGGACAAGTGCAGTGTGTTATTTCCTACCCTAGCCTCAATCGTAGATCCAAGCTCACAAGGATCAAGGAGATGAAGTTAGATGTCACGCGGAGGTTCGTTCTCATGAGAGCAATAGCATATTTCATAATCCAGCATGTGCACATTAACACTAAAGATCCATTAACACTAAGCATTAACACTACATCCATTAACCCTAATCCACAATGATAGAAACTCGCTCTTCTCTCTCTCCCTTTCTCTCTCACAAAAAGCATAAGAACATTCAATTCCATTAAGCATCAAATCCAACAATTAGAAAAGCATGAGAGATGGAGGAAGAAAGACAGAGAGCAAGGACATTCCTGATCCATTCCATAAGAGGGCCAACCTGCTTGTATTGAAATGAAAAGAGAACATGTAAAATGATTCGAAACTACCACTTATATAGTGGATTGGAGGGTCTTGGCCTCAATTCCTATTGGCCAAGTTCTACCTCCCTAACTATTCAAATTTGAAAAAGAGTGGAAACTCATTCAATAATTGGAGGGAACCAATTTGAAATTGAATTTTGGTGGGAGCCCGTACTTTATTCACTAACTTGACTTTTGGGCCCTGCGACATGAAAAGTCTCGCAAAAAGGCCTAAAGTCCTTTTATTAACCTTTAACTAATCAAATAACTATGTGATCATCGGGTTGGACTTACCACGTAGGGTGCCAAATCCCTCTCACTTATTAACTAGGGTTAGGATTGCCTTGGGATCTGCAAACCCTCCAATAGTATCTCCCACCAAAACTAGTGGCGGTCTCATGACACCTCGAGAGATTATTCACTTGGGGCTCTGGTTGGCCTCTCTTCACAACTTTATCAGGTGGTACTACACCTTCTCCATGAATTTTAGGTGGTCCATATTGAAATCGGACTTGTGCGACAGAAAGCACTTATTTGCACCAGCACTCCAATTTGTCCATGTCGTAAATCTAGACTCCCATGATCCTCCCAGCATCGCAGCTCGATAGTATAATCTGGCTACAGGCAATTGATCTTGAACCTTGTCAAACGCCATAGGAATATTTGAATCGAAAGCCAATGTGAGTAGGCAATCATCCCATCTAGTAGAAACGGACACCAACTTGGACAAGTTGCTTGCAAACATAGTTGACTTCCTAATAGTTGGATTTGGTGAAGATGTATACTCATATGCATAAGCCTAGAGGGCTCGGTTGAAATCCACTACAATTGTCAAAATTGTATTTCCGATATATTATGGGACAATTTGGTGTATGGATGCTGATTTGATCCATTTGTACACCCAAATATTTCCATTTATTTCGGTGCGGCATCAGGACATCTAGGAAAAATCTTAGCAATCTTTTTTGTTGCGTTGCTACTCTTAGCATGCACCTCTTCCAAAGCTTTCATCTTTTCATCGAATTGAGACTGCATCTTATCCAGCTACATCTGTTGCTTTTGACCAAGTTTCTCAAACTCATTCATCATCAACTCCGTAGTAGCATTAATATTCGTGGATGCAATAATGGTGGATGTATTAGTGGTTTGTCCCGCGGTATAAGACAGCATTTTGATATTTGGTTCGTCATTAGAATCTTCATCCTCCTCTCGTATCGCATCATCCATAGCATGTTGTAAGGAAATATACTCAGTATGGCTTTTTAGCTCACGTCTAATCCTTTTAGGTAGACCTGCTAAAAACCACATAATCATGGATCGTCGTTAATTAAATCGGGATCACACTCAAATCTAAGTTGCTTAACCCGTTCAATATAATCTCGCACTCAATCTCTTTTTCCGATTTTAATTTTATTTAAAAGTAGGAGATGATCTTCCATAAACTTTCTGGGTTTAAATCTTGTGATGATGGCTTGTTTAACAACTTCCCAATCCGAACGTTCTATTTTGTCTTGGTTATAAAACCAATCTTGTGCTGCTCCAGTTAAGGCCATAGGAAATAGCTTGATTTTATCTTGTGAAAAAACTTCGCCATAAACCTCACATAATTCAGAATAGATTTTGAGAAATGTGACAAGATCAGATAACCCATTATACTTTGCTATCTCTAACCGAGGTGACCTTCTAACAATAACTGGGTTAACGTTCGTAGGACCTCCTCCTCCTTCAGCCATAATTGCAAATTACTTCAATCAGACAATGAGATTGGATCTATATTTTTCAATCAAATCCTATCTCTAAATAAATTTGTAAAAATTCTATCACTTGACAATAATCAGAGTTTTGATTTTTTGGAAAAAGGTCTCTGATCAAGCGATCGACACTTCTAAAATCAGGATTTTTTAGAATCAATATAAAAAATGTAACAGAATGTCTTAAAAATTTGACAATGGCTAGATCTTGTAGATCAGAACCCAAAAATAGTACGGGCGACGGTTTCCTAGGCGAAGGTTCTTCACTGTTATTTTGGATAAAAAAATCACTAATCTGGCTGTTTCTGACAAATCTGATAAAAAAAATCTTCGCCGACTTGACAATGGGTAGATATGACACAGATAAAACTAGGGTAAAACTAGCGAAGGTTCTTTATGATGAACAATAAGGTTTTTGTAGCTTGGCAAGGATTAAAATAGACTTTTTGGATTAAAAGTAGGTGAAGGTTTCGGCGAAGGTTCAACAGTATACTATCATTTTTATAAAAGGTGACCTTTTTTTGACAAAAATAGGTCAATATGATAACTAAATGACCTTGACTTTTCACCCCCAAGTCACTGATTATCAAAAATAGTATGTTGGACCGACTCTGACTCTAGCGAAAGTTCCTTTTCTCACATAATTGATATACACGTATCTAGAAGTATTATGTATACTTGAGCTACAAAATTCTGCTGAAAAGGTCTCTAGAAGTATGTATGATTGAGCTACTATATACAGATTTCACTTTCAGCAGCTATGGCTGCCTTAGAAACGCCTGCGTCCACTTACAGGCACGCAGGATCTGGGCGCGTGTGAGATTAGAAGGAAGATCCGAACTGAGCTATCTATCCAGCTCCCTGTGCGGCGCCGCCTCGATCGCAGACAGGCCCACCCACGGGCTTTTGCTGATGAAAAGGACGCTCCCAGCAGATAGCATAAGAATCCAGTCTGCTTGCCCGGCGCGGCTGCTGTCCCGTCAGCAGCCAAGTGAACCAACTAAGCAGCCAGTCTACTTTGGATTTGCGATCTCAGTAGCCCACCGTGATCTGAGATCTCCATTCTCGAGAGTCCACAATTTTTGTTCAAATTTCAGTCCCTTTCAGCTCCCTTACTTCGCTCGCTCTGGGAAGTCTGTGTTGGAGTGCGGATATGCGCGCCCGTCAGACAGGACGAGCAATTGGATTCGGGTCCTGGCAGCTCGTATGTGCGAGAGCCTGCAATGCATGTTGCTATCTGCGAGAAAGGACTTCACAAAAGAGACAGAAAAAAGCCGGTCGTGGATAGCTTCTAATTGAGCATGTGTTGCATCAAAGACCAAGGTTCTAAATTGAGGAGTAGATTCAGCCTCTCAGCCTAGAGTCAGGAGTCAGGATTCCAGAGTCCGGACAGTAGTGCGATCTAGTGCGAATCTATGGCTAAGGGAGGTTTAAACTTTGCCGAATCCTGACCTTATGGGAGTAGTTTTAAGTCTAGATTCTGGAGGATTATGGAGAGGTAGAAACTGAAAACATGTAAAGATAACTTTTATTTGGCCAACATCGAATATTGTAAAGGGAAGCCAGTCACTGTTCTCAAAAAACTCTGTGGAATCGTACAAACCTATTGTTGAAAATGGCATCTCATCTATTGGTTTCAAAGTTTTCTGTAGTCTTTTCACATGTTAAAAATTCATTATCGTTAGTTACAGATTCAGAATTTATGACATTTATTCTAGTATTTTATCTCTTCCACGGACGTGTCGTAAATTTTTTATAAGGTTGGCTAGAATCACTTTTACGAAACTGCATTTAGTTGTTGTCGCTTGCAATTCCAAATCCTATCTACAATTTATAAAGCTGCAACATGTAACTTCTAACAGGGAACTTAGGTCACATATATCCAACCAATATCGCAGAACGGCTTTGGTTAACAAGTATTGAAGACTGGGGATGTTGATCTATTCTTAAAATTTGGATTGAAGAAAAGGTCCAATCAGCTTATTATAATCTAATTATTTTTCTCTACTTTTTAGATGAACCTGGGTTCTGCACACTGCATACTGCAGTTTTGTGATGTATATGACATATCATATCTACGCAAAGGCTGGGGATTGCGTTGTTTATCCAGGTTCGTACACCCAAACAGCCAGGGCTCACTGCACATGAGACTAGACACTAGAGATGCAGATTAGTATGTACTGTGTAATGTAGACTGGAATCTGGGTTTTGGAGCGTCTCCCTTTGTCAGGATGCAAACGTAAAATAAAGTTATGTTGCAACTTGCAACTTGAAGAAGAGTACCTAAATGATGGACACATTGATGCGCTGGGGACTCGAGACTCGGGAGTTCGGGCCCGGGGGAGTACTAATTCGGCATTCAACAAAATCAAAATTTCCGCAGCACATTTTCAAGAGCGCCGCACCAGAAGCCAGACTCCTGTGTCCGGAGTCGGAACTAGAGACCACGTTCAAAGTTATTAAGAGACTTGTGTAAAAGGTTAGACGATCCTGTACAAATTTGTCAATGTGAACCATCATTTACTCTGGGCAATTGTCGAATTGGGGAGGGAGATAGAACTTAGAAGCAATCTCAGTAGTAGATTCTTCTGGAATCTGTACCCACACAAAGTTTTGCGGATAACCTTAGGATTGTGGATAGAGATCGTCCACGGTCCTACATATTGCCAATTTGCCATCCTTGGAACTATAGATGACTTGCATAAGTTTAACATCGTACACTGCAGTGTGCACAAGACTCGTCCAAAATGTCATATCCACAAATATATTGACTATCATACTGTGTGCTTTGTCCAGTGAATTGCGAAACTGGCACAGCTTTGAAGGACTTGTTCTATGGTGAGCGTTGAGAAGCGCATATGCGGAACCGTTCAGTGTCCATGGATAATCTGCTACAGTTTGCAAGCTTATACGCTAGACCTCAGGACCTGAGGGCCAAGGCTCAAAGTTTGTTAGGAAAGCGCAGAAGTTTGTTAAAAAGGTTGATAGTAGATATTCCAAACCAAACAAAATCAAGCTGAATTTCTCATTATGATAATGTAGCATGGAAGAGTCGCAATATCGCTAGATTTGATAGATTAGGATATAAAACATAGGGTCTCATCAATTAAGAGTGGATGGATTGGCCACGTGAATGTCCTCTCGCCTGGAGACTGGAGTATGGACTCTGTAGACTGGCATTTTATGGATGCTTAAAATATCACTGTAAGGTCACAGACGCAGTGCCACTGCACGCTTCTAGAGAACAATACGATACCTAGGGAAGCGAGACTAATAATACTAGTCCGGACTCCTGAGCTACCAAGTTCTAACTATGTAGAACCTATGCTGCTACCAAGCAACCTGCTGGTACTGGTTAGTAGGTGCTTGCTCATTTCTCCTGGATCTTTAGCATCAATTATGATTTATTACTTGAAGAATAAAAGTTTAGCCGCAGTTCCCTTGGAGACAGTGCTTTAGACGAGCATTCTCGTAGCTCTAGGATTGGAATTTGGAACCTGAATCGTTTTTAGAACGACTATAAGATTTTAAATTTCTGAAAGATGACACTTGTTTTCTTTTGCAAAGAATTGTATGTATAGAATAATAAGCACAATCTTCAAAAACAAATTCTCTCAAAAACGTTAATTAGAGTAAGTACAAACTACAAAAGTACGACAAACATAAACTTGCTCATACCACAAACTTTTAGCCTCTTTAAAAGTTAATCGGGGAAGATGCTACAATCTCTTGACCCAAATTTTTTGTTGTTTCTATTCAACCAAATATACTAGAGTGATAATTTAAGGCAATGACACACTACAAGAGGATGGGCGATTTTTAAGGCTTTTTTTTTAGCGTTTCTTTGAAAGATAATTTTTAAAATGAGTCGCGGGGGAAGCGGAATGCTCGAGCCTCGGATCCGGTATTTGGCCACGAAATAAGCTTACCAAATTTGAACTTGGTTTTGAAACATTTATAGAGAGGGTATTGTTGTAAAGCTATCTTCATAAGCTTTACTTCCGGCGCCAGCATTGTCCCCGGCGCCAACAGCGCCACTGCTGCTCCCGGCGCCGGTGCCACTGTGACCAGAATCCAGCCGACGCCAAGTTCCTATGGGTGAAAATCTTTAATCGGTTCTAGCGAAGTCTAGAGACCTCAGATCGATGTGCAATCACCTGTTGTAAAGCTGACTTGGGTGCACCCAGCGTGCCCTGTAAGACTCAAAGGGGTGACACTCCCTAAGGTCCCAGAGCAAGTTAGAATGTCAAGGACTGAGCCTCCGACCTGTGGTGAGCCAGTCAAGTAGTCACAAAGTCATGAGCTAGCTCTGGAGCTCGAGTCATGGCCTAGTCAGGAAAGCAGGTTGATTCGGCCGCTTTGCCAGGCTTAATCAGCAAAATAAAAACTAAGTCCTAAAAAGCGTGCTTTACCAGAAAGCACTATGTTTCAAACCAGAGGGGGTGCGTCGAATCACAGCAGAACTATAGGGGGAGTCCGGCAGACAGAAACTTGGGCAGCTCAACCAGCGCCAGGAATCCAGTCGCCAGGTCTCAGCTCCCTCTACCAGCACGAGCCAGGCACAATGCCCAGCACGTGTTGGTGGCCCCGAGACCGGTCAGTCTATGTATGAATGTAACCTCTTCCAAATCTAATAAAGTTGATCCTTGGGGATGATTACCATTTCGGTTTCGCCTTCGGGACTGGTCCAAGTGGAAGGACCCTTACTACAACCTTTTTGCGTCGCTGGCGCCTAAGGGTCCCTGTCATCGACATGGGGCTTGCCGCTATGCCAATTGGTCAGTTTGGCGACCACTATGCCTTGGGTTTCATGTGTGGCTTGTCTTTGCCTTTGGTTACCTTTTGGGGACGGATTCTGAGTTGGCTTTCGGGTTGGTTGGGATTCCAGTTTTCTTAAGTCTGAATGGTTAAGCTTGTTACGATTCTGAGTTGGCTTTTACGTAAGTGCATGATGGATGAATGTTAGACTTAAGCGCGTGTTGGGGAAACCGCTCAAGTCCCAGCGCCCTTTGAGGCGCCGGCGCAACATGTGGTATCAGAGCCGACTAGCCGGTCAGCTACGCAAGTCTCACAGGGATGGCCACGTTTTTGGGATTTGTCAGGACAACCGTTGCGCAAGGTGCTGCCCACAGTGTAAGCACGGGTGCGTCCACGGTCGGGGTGGTCGGCAGAACGGGGGACTTGATGAGTCAAAGTGCTGCCCTCGAGGTGTAAGCACGGTCAGTTCTCGCGGTTCGGGCCTGGCGCTGTCTGCACGTAGGACGGATGAGGCAAAGTGCTGCCTAGGTAGGTGAAAGCACGGTCTGTACCTTGTGGGGTGCGGGGCGACATATTCGAACTGTACGGGTTAACCATTGATACAGAGATGCTGCTCGAATTCGGGTGTAAAGCACGGGTGGTTAGCTGCCGGTGCGGGATAGCTGCCGATCGTTTACTTTATTTTCCTGTCCTTTCGTTACAAAGCCTTCAGGTTGATCCATGAACACTTTTTCTTCTAACTCACCATTTAGAAAAGCAGATTTCACATCCATTGGATGCAAAGGCCAACCAAAATGTGAAGCTAATAAGTAGACGTAGAGTATTCCACTTACACACCGGCGCAAAGGTCTTCTCATAGTCAATGCCTTCATTTTGTGCATACCCTTTGATTACCAATCTTGCTTTGTGCTTTGCTATGCTTCCATATTCATGGTACTTAATTCTGTATACCCATTTGCAACCAATGGGTTTCTTGCCAACTGGTGGTTCTGCTAAGTCCCATGTGCTATGCTTAGCAATTGACTCCATCTCTCTCCCATGGCCTTGATCCAAATGTCATCATCCTTCGCTTCACCATAAGTTGAAGGTTCTTTGCTTTGAATAATGCTGGATAACATAGCATAATTTGCTTCATACCTTTCAGGTAGTATCTTCTCTCTTGTTGATCTTCGTAGCTCTCCCTGGTTAGATGATCCTGGAAAGTCATCTATATCGCGGCTCTCCATCAATCTCTCAAACCACTTAGGGAGCTTTCTGTCAGGTGATCGGCTTCCTGGTGAAAATGTATCCCACGGTACATCCTTCTCCTTGCGTTTGTCACCTGCAATTTCAATCCTTCTTGCACCAAAAGGTTTGTCCCTAACTCTCTAACCTGTTTCATGAGGTTGAGTAGTAGTATCTTGAGATGTATCCTCATGTTCATCACTCGGAAGGTCAATGAATGGATCATCATCAGGTGGTATCCTCACTATACCATTTTTCCTACTGGATGTGTCTATCTTCTCAGCATCTTCGTTTTCATACATCTTGGATTCATCAAAGATAACATCTTGGCTCATATGGATTTTGTTTTCGACTGGATCAAAACATCTATAGCCCTTCACGCGATCATCATATCCTAGGAATATGCACTTGATAGCTTTTACATCAAGTTTACGTCTTTCTTCCTTAGGAATATGTACAAAGGCCTTACATCCAAAGATTCGCAAGTGGTTCACCTTTGGCTTCTTCTTTGTGAATGCTTCCTCAGGTGTTATTTTTGGTGTGGCAATGGTAGGACTTCTATTTTGAAGATAGACTGCCGTGCTACATGCTTCTGACCAAAAAACTTTTGGTAATTTCATCTCAGCTAGCATAGATCTGGCACTTTCCACAATTGTACGATTTTTGCGCTCAACTACACCATTGAGAGCAGGAGTATGAGCTTGCGTAAATTGTCTTTTAATCCCACATTGATCACAAAGATCATTGAAGTCATTAGACTTATACTCACCTCCACTATCTGAGCTTAGGACTTTGAACTTCTTACCTGTCTGATTTTCGACCAAGTTTTTGAAGTTCTTGAAGTTATCAAAAGCATCTGATTTCTTCTTCAAGAAGTAGATCCACGTCTTACGTGACATATCATCAATAAAGGTCATGAAATAGAAGGCTTTTCCTAGGGACATGGTCCTCATGGGCCCGCATAAATCTGTGTGGATTAAATCCAGGATGTTCTTTGCTCTTGCAACACCCTCTTTATTGAACTTCTCTCGATGCTGCTTCCCATATATACAATATTCGCACATCGATTTCAAGTGATCTTCTATTGTAGGCAGTCCTGTTACCATCTCCAATTTTCTCATCAAACTGAGGCTTCCCAAGTTCAAGTGACCAAGCCTCTTGTGCCACAACTCAGTTTGCGAAGGAACGGATGATACAAGTCCATGTTGCCCCTTGATTGTAGCATTCAACCTGTACAATTTTGTATTGGGCTCTCTTACTCCATTCGCAATAACTTTGAACTTTTGGTTCGCATCCTTCACAAAGCAACGATCATGGGCGAATTCTACTTTCAACGTTTGATCAGTAATGACTCCAACAGAAAGTAGATTTTTCTTCAAACCTGGTATGTAAAGTACCTCCCTGATCATCCTGCTTTTGCCATCAGGCAGTTGGATTGAAACTGTGCCTATCCCCTTGATCATGCACACTTCACCATTTGCTTGTGAAACAGATGTCCCATTATCCAATGCCTTCAAACTACTGAACCAGTTCTTGTTACCTGTCATGTGTCTTGTGGCTCCTGAGTCAACATACCATGCTTAATCATCTTGATTAGATGACAATGCAGATATGAAGATGCTAGAGTCTTCAATCTCACCTTCATCGACAAGGTTACCTGCTTGTTTTGGTTTTCCCTTGTCTTGTTCCGCCAGGAATTTGCGACATTCACTCTTCCAGTGGCCCTTTTTAGCACAATGGAAGCACTTGCCTTTCTTTTTAGTTTTACTAGAAGATCTCTCATCCTCTTGAGACTTGGCAAATTGCTGTTTAGTCTTCTTCTTGCCTTTGCCTTTGCCTTGTTTTTGGCAGGTTGCAAGTGCCTGATCATCAGTATTTTGACGTCTAGCTTTTACCATTTCTCGTCGTTGCTCTTCCTGCATCAAGATTCTTGTGAGCTCGTCAAAGCTTGGCAATCTTTCTCTTGATGCTATTCCGCTCACAAATCTGATAGGGTTCTGCAATGCCGCATAATGCATTATGCACCAGCTCCACATCACGTATGCGCTCTCCAATAGAATGCAGTTCATCTCTCATTGTCTTGATTCTGGTCATGTACATCTGAATGTGCTCTCCTTGTTCCATGCGGGCACTATTCAACTTTGACTTCAAAAATATGATTCTTGACGGATTTGATGTCTTGAACTGCTCCTTTAGCACATCCCATGCCTGTCTGGGTGTAATAGCATCACAAATGTGGGTAATGATGTGATCTTTCACTGACAAATTAATGAAGGTCAAAGCTTTCCTCATCTTTTTGTCGAACACTTTGATGTCTGCTTCATTTGGCGGCCTTCTCTCATCACCTGTGACGACTTCCTACACATCTTTCTCCATCAGTATGTTTTTCATTTTGAATTTCCACACTGCATAGTTAGAAATCCCGTCCAATTTGCTACTTTCACTCAAAATGGACTCTCCCATGTTTGCCATCGCAAAACTGCTTAAAACTTTTGCCTTAGGCTAAGAACAGTATATCGAGGCCAACAGTCATGTCAGAAGTTGAAAATAATGACCTACACCTTTTTTCTTACCAGGCCACTCGCCGCTTTTCCACCAATTTGAAAGCCAAATCGGCGTCGCCTTCCGAAATGCACTTAGTCGTCAACTCCCAACAACGCGCCCAGTGGAATGGTGAAACTACTTCTGGCATACTTCGAACACTTTCTCCGCTGCAACCGCTCCGTTTTGTTGTACCGTACTTGCAGGTACACTCCGGGTGCCCTTCGTTTGGAGGTTATAGCCTTTCGCTTGGGTCAAAACGGGCAAAGGACCCAAAAATAGGGACTTTTCTAGCTTTTGAACTATTTCTTCACTTTGAGAAAACTTCACTTCTCAACTTCAGTATGAAAATTTTTAATGAAGTTGAAGGCCAGAATGCACTTCAATTCTTCAGGACCCTGTTTAAAGCTCATCCAATGGCTGAACCAAATCTTGTGGTTCACATTTCTCTCCCATCACAGATGTTGGACCGTTGATTCATTTGACACCTCATCCACAGGTTCAAAGTACATCTGGGCATCGAACTAAACTCTTGAAGACGCTATGGTCTTCGATACAGTAAGCTGAGTGTTGCGTTGGGCGCGCGAACAGCCCGCGACTTCCCTGCCTGCGGCCGCGCCTTCCTTCCCTGAAAAATGTTGGATCAAGCTCTTCTGTAGATCGTTTTGAACACGATCTGAGGCCTGGAGCAGGGTCGCCCTACTGAATCCATGACTGTAGAGTGTTCAGTCAGGAAATTCCGTGGAGAAATGGTGATTTTAGCTCAACTTGACAAAGTGGCTTTTTCACCTTTTTACCGCAGATCTGCTAGGTTAACTGTCTGGAGACAAATCTCTGACACAAACCTCAGAATCTCTCCATGGCTCATTGACAATGTGATTAGCTTCCTTCTTGTCCTTACGGCATCCAAAACGGTGCACAAACAGCGAAGAAATCACCTGTTATGTATAAAAACCGTAACCCCAAGTCCGGTTTCAATTTTCAGCTGGCTTCGACATTGTCAATTTTTCACCAAATTTTTCCATGTCTGATGCTATGCACAGGCTAATAATCTTTCTGCTGAGCTTACCAAGCCTCTATAAATTAGAAACCGTGCACCAGTGCTTCTCTTTCCGTCTTCAACCCGCCGTAAAACCCCGAACTCTCAGAAGACAATTCTCCCGAAGCTCTCTTCAACGGCGACACTATATTGTGTACACTCCCTGTACGGCTTTGATACCAACTTAGAATTTGCTTTGCACAGAAACACAGATCATGCTACATAGTAACACAGACAGAAAATCACTCTCCTCAGCAAGCTCACATAGCAACTGTATTTCTCAAAATAAAATTACACTGTACATATAGTTGTTCACTCAGGCAACCCATGCATGACCCAAGTTGCCGTTGGCGGGACGCGTGTCCCGTCGACTTGCCTCGTGGCGAGGCCAGTTGATCCTTATCCACTGATAGGACCCACAGTACAGTAGCACAGTGATTCTAACTTTAATTCTAACTATAAATCCACTAGAAGGCCTCGGAACATACATCGGAATACTGAATCTAGTTTGAAAAGTATACCAAGGCTGACGTTGGTATAAGCCTACCAAATTTGAACTTGTTTTTGAGACATTTATAGAGGCAGTTATAAAGCCAGGACACTTTGCTAACCGAGGGTAATACCGAGACTGATGAAAAAAAAAGCCCCTCGGTTTAACCCACGGTATAAAACAGAATGTAAATGGATCTCACTTTTACCTATCAACACATTGAATTCCATTTTATATCAACTTTGGTTGCCATATGCACAAGTGAATAAAGAAATTTATGTATCACAAAAAAATGATGATCACAAACTGTGTACTCACGTGCATCGACTTCTTGTTCAATGTCAACTAGTCAATTAATAAAGTGTAATTGCATCTGTGAGCAATATGATTAATATTACAATGAATTGAAATACATCATACTGTTCTCACTCATTCATTTGATGGTTCATCGTTATCATTTGCCACATCATCATGCGACAAATCCGCCAAACCAAATGAGTCTATCTCTAATTCTACCCAAAAATCTCCTATAGCTTCATCATTAATAAGCTGATCTTCAAAAGCTAATGGCGACGGTAATAACAAGTGAGATCGAGAAGGTGTGTCGTGTGTCGTCGAACCATCCGATGATGATGCATCATGCTCAACGTCATCATTAGCTTGTGAAGCTTGCACATGATCATCCTTCAAAATTGTGTCATTGAATCCGTCATCACGATCTTGTTCATGAGGTGCATCAACTGGCAGCGCCAAGTCCTCCACAATATCTCTATCTTTAAAAATTCTTTTACTTCAAGGAGCGACTTGAATCACATACCACCATCTAGGATCTGAACGATCGGGGTGAAAGACCACCTGTAATTGATCGATGTTACCATAAACGTTGACTTGTAGTTAGTATCCATTTTTACAGTTGCTTGCGTATCACTATACACAATATACATTTTTTGCAGTACACTGAAAATCGATTGACAAAAGAGCATAGACATCTTGAAGACATAGGTTGAGGAAAAACAAATGTGTCGCTTTGATCTGTCCAAAGCTTGGTGGAGTCAATGGCAAAATAACCACTCTCATCTTTCTTGACAGTTGCATTGGGACCATTTCAAATAACTTTGAACCAAATGACATCAAATATGAAAAAGCTGAATTGCCTAAATCCAACTTCGAGGATGTCATTGATTGTCCCACAATAATCAAGTTGAGAAGAGAGTCAATTGGTGTCCACCATACTTGCTCGACTCTCTTGGGTAAAATTTGCCATGCCTCCAAAATCGTACATGTTTCTATTTTTGTGAATGTGCTCCGTACGAAAGTGTTGTCCATGCATCCACAATGCATTGTATTTTTTGTACTGAACGAAATGGAACTAAATGTGTTAGGGATACAACAAACATGTACAAAACTGCATGTATTAATAAACATGTGAATATTGATCATCATAGCTTACATGTAAATCGCACCCCCTTGCATATTCCCGCTCTCCCTCTGTTACTTCCTGGTTGTTTGTCGAGGCTTCTCTAAGTGCATCACGCAGCCAATCAAGCGTCATATCCTTGGGTAGAAGGGCGAGGTCAGGTGGGTATGGTTGTCTTCTATGCCCTCTCCTAAAAGTGGCTCAAGCGGTTTGTTTGCGAGCCTTGGCCTCTTCATATAACGAAATCCACTTTTGCTTGTCCTCGCTATTAAGAATGCAAAACTTATTTACCTTCTCCCTGAAGGACTCACTCATTCTCATGATCGCTCCTTTTCCTTGAGGAACCTCCCCAACAACATGTTCATCATCTTTCTTATCCCAAAGACGAGGAATAGAGGGATCGTTATGAGCAAGGAACTCTGTGATGTAAACCATGGATCTTGCAATAGCCATCCTTCCACCATGCTACCCTCAGGCCTTGCTCTTTGTCTTACAAATCGAGATACATATATGCACAATGAGATCATCATGAAATCACAAGACATGCTATCAAATATAATCGACAATTTTGAGGTGGAAGAAAAGTCAAAAAACATGCCACGCCAACCTGTAAAAATTTATGCCAATCATGAGACTTTAGTCACTTAACTTGTTGTCCCTTGTGAAGGCACCCTTTAGGCATCGCATGTGTCATGTCGGAGTTCGAAAAGAGGCTATTGCCCTCTTTACAATCGTCTCTTCTCTCCTTGAGAAGATCCATGGGGCCTTTAGTAGGACAATCGAAGTCCCCACCCTTTGTGGCCATAAATTGGCCATCTTTCTCACTTCTTTTAAGTCATCTCGTGCACGTTTTTTATCTTTCAACCCGGTCAAGTGCTCCCAAATCGTGCTCCCGACATTCTTGAATATGTGCATCGGGTCCAAAAGATGGTTTAAGAACAATTTTCCCCAATATGAGAGTTCATGAAATATTGATACCTCTTCATGCCAAGAGGGATCGCCCAAAAATCTTTATGGGATCTCCAAATTTGAAACCAATCACTTGCCTACAATATTAACAAACAAAAACACACACATTTAATGCGGATTATATATCGTTAAAAGAAATATAAAGAGAGTAATCATAAAATAAATAAATGATATGTTCCATTAATTGGCCCAAATATGTATTGTACCTTCAAGGAATGAGGACGTTGACTAACAAGCCCATCACGCATAGGGTGAAAGGTATTAAGTGTGGCCCTCACAAACCATCTTTCGCAGCTGTTGTGGATGATGTGCTTGAAAATACTCGCCACAAAATGGGGCACACATTGTAACCACTAGTTTGGAGCCCTACATTGAGACAAAACAACCTAGTTAATCGTGGGTCAAATGTTCGAATTGAAAGTAAATTTGTGGATGATAGCATAAATCGAACCAATAGCAAGGACATTTCACCTGAACATTCCCCATATCTAGGAAAGTCATGCATCGTCCACATCAAGATGCCCTTTACCACAAAATCTCTTTGTCTCAGTGGTCTTGATATATCGCTCAAATTTGAACTCCTAAGCTTACCCAAACAACTCTGTGGCGCTCGCATCCGACCACCCGTACTTAGTTTGCAAGTTCAAAAGTAACAAACAAGCTCGCATCTTTGACATTTGTGCACCCTCGTACAAAGGAGTGGATGCCAAGCCATGCATCATCTCTTCTTCCCTTGTCAATGTGGCCTCGGGTGGGTTTGTGAAAAATGCATCCATCATGTCATCCATGTCCCCCTCATGATCATGCGATGTGAATGGCACTACAATTAACAAAAGCTAGAGTTTTTCTTAGTATTTACAATAGAAAAAATCACGTCTTCACACATGGTTAGAACATCTTCATTGATGAGATGGTCTCCTACAGTTATGTATGGATTTCCTTGATTTGAGTTTGAGTCCTATTTGAATCTCTAGTTCTTAGTCACAATAACCATCACCTAAGGCACCCCTTGCCATTGTTAAAAAAAGAAAGCCTTTAGGCCCCATGCAAAAATATATACAAGTTTGAATTATCTAGCCACAATGCCTAATTAGGGGTTTTCAAGAATATGAGTAGGATGTATACATCAGAAATATTCAAAGCCTTTATGACATGATCAAAAATAGTTTAAGATCAATACATCCTACACTTGGAAAAAAAATTTAAGGTTTATCAAAATTCTCTATGATGTAGTAAAGAATATGTTTGGCATTTCACTCTTCATTTTGAAGGAGTACTAAACTATCAAAGACTAGCAATGCTTTGGAATTTATGGTGTTGCATATAAATTTGGTGAATTCCTTGAAGTTGTAGTTGCATTTGATGCTTTTAAAAGGAATCAACATAAGAAAATAGGAGCTAATCTAAATGAGCACCATTTTTTTATTTGCACTATGTAAAATACATTGCGATGCAATAATAAGTTACTAATTTGTTGTCAAAACTCGACAAATTATGTCATTATGTGACTCCTTGTTGGAACCACCACTTTGGGGCACAATAAATAGTGAAGCTTTAATGTCACAAACATATTTGTCACCATAAATGTCACATAGCAATGCTATATTATTTTGCAAATTCTAGTAGTGACTTTCATGTCACAACAAGCCTCAAGTTGCAAATAGATAGTGTTGTTGTACAATGTTTGTAGTGACAAAAAGTGTCGCTATATTTAGTGTCGTGAATTCATCACAAGCCATATGTCACTAAGTGATAGTACAAAAAAAATTTATAAAACTATCTCAAAATGTATTTATTATTTCTTAGATAGTATAGATAGGAGAACCAGTTTTTAATATTGTGTATTAAAGTACTCATCATGAAACAAATATGATGTTAATATTTGTACAAAGAATAAGGTTGTACGGAGTATGCATGTTTGCAATGCATGGATGTGCTTCAATGTAATAATATAAAAGTATAAGTTTTGTTGAACTTGATGTAATCCTATAATTGCAATTGTTTTGGTAGTCATGCATAGAAAAATCATTTTTCATTTTTAAATGCTATTTCATTCATATCATTATCAGGGTCTTGCAATTTGTCCTCATCTAGATCTAGACTCAACCTACATTCTCATCTGAAATAAAAAAAAAGAAAAGAAATTGTGGCAGATCCATCTTCATCATCTAGTGTCATTTCATTCTCGTGTAACCTATCTAAGTATTTCATTCTCTCGCATGATTCTCTTAAATGTTCAAATCTTATCATACAACAATTGGTATTGGTGATGTTGGTTTTGTTCTCAATTATATGATTCATTATTTGTATCCTTTGTCCCATTTGAAATGTTCACTTTTCTCTTTCAAGTTGATCGTGCTCCCTTCAACCTCACCATCATCAATTGTTATTGAGTCATGTGAAGAAAGATCTTCATATATGTAACAAAGAGCCACCTTGAATCAATTCGATCAAGATGAAAGATTATATTTGTGCAACAACAATACATTGATAACAATTACAAAAATACATGAAATAAAAAAGATATACTTGCATGTGGTAAATACTATCTGCTCACAATGGCTTGGAAGGGGTAGTGTTGTTTCCAAAAATAAAAAAATAAATTTAGTCAAATCAATAGCTAATAATATGTTTGAACACAATCTTACAGTTCCATGTAGTCTTAAAAAAAAAAAAATCACTAGTACCATTTCACATCAAATAAAGAGGTTTTGAAATAAATGTAATTGACTTCCATTATTTCTTATATGGTTCCCACATCTCTTTTGGTGATAAACAAATGTAAGAGTTCATGAGTATACAAACATGCAAGTTCAGTGGCATTGATGTAAACATATGAGATACTAGATACTATAGAGCCAAAACACTGGGTAGATCTATCTAATTCCTCCTCATCATTTCCGTCATATGGAGCTTGTTGTTCCTGCATGCGCAAGACACATGAATTAGTCTTCCGAAAAATTGTATGGGAGTGGGAGAGAATATCAAGTTTAAAGAACATAAAATGGATTTGATGTCGTACCTGAGGAACAGCATCCCAGTTTATATGCATGTCCCCTGCCTCTCCAATAACTCGAGTACTGCCTGCGTACTGTGTGAATATGCCAACATATACTCGTCATGTGTGGGAGAACCCCCCACGGTGGACTGCTGCACAAACATTCCAAATTTTGATCATATAAAGAGAGCATTTTATTCCAACGTGTCTTATGAAAAAAACCCCAAGAGCAAAAAAAAAAAAACAATCAATAGTCAAATTACACAAATGGGTATAGCTTGAACCCCTTAACCACCACCCCCCCCTCGTGCAACCTCTCATTTGGACATAGAAGTTGAACAATATGCAAATCTCAGTTTTCATTGGTTTGGAATAACTGAAGAGCAAGGCTAGCCATGTAATGATGCATGTAGGCATGGATCGCATATCTAGGCGTCATCCGATCCATGCCTATGTGCATCAGTACATGGCTAGCCTCGCTCTTCACAAGATTGCAGTTGGTCTTGTCACAAAACAATGAGCATGGATCCACAAAATTGCAGTTGGCCTTGTCTCAAATATAGGTCAGTAGGGATTTAATTAGAATGATCTTGAAATTTGGTTTAATTTATCTTGTATTGCTAATTTTGAGAGACTAGTTGCACTAGACTCAAATTTAGTTATATACATGTCTTGTATTCGTCTCAATGCATTCAACTAGTTTGTTTTATGTATTGCTGATCATTTCTAATTTTGTATTCCATCCATTGTCATCTGCCAAGGTGCACCGATGCAAATGGTGAGTTCATGTTCCTCATCTTCAGACGATGAGGCAGGACCATCAAATATTGGATCAGAGGCCTGGTTAAACCAGAGTTGTTTGGGTAAGTTTGTTGGCTTCATCTGTGTTATAGACAAATTGCTCTAATCTCATTTTATTTTTAATTCATGCGTTGCAAGAAACTATATATAACTAATTACATAAATATATATCTTGTCGTAGTTTGCTCAAAAAAATGTTGCCCCCAAATAACACCATGGTGGCGTCTCGACAAGAAGCCAAGAAAATGCTATCTGTGGATGGCATGGATTACAAGAGTATTCATGCATGTCCCAATGATTGCATCTTATATCGAGATGAGTTTGAGGAGGCAAGCACGTGTCCACACTGTGGGGAACACCGCTACAGGCAAGATTTACAAGGAGCAACCATACCCGCTAAGGTGGTAAGACATTTTCCCATCATACCCAGGATGTGAAAGATTCAACTAGTTTCATCACATTTTGCTATATTTCCATATTTGGCATATTGAGGCCAAAACTTGTTTTAGACTTAGAGGTTGACTTTTCAAAGTTCATTAGTCTAAATTTCATTTGAATAAACACTTTTTGAAAGTGTGGGAAAGTTAGAATGCGAGTTTGAGTAGATTCAATTTGAATAGTTGGGTACATTGAATCTAGACCCAAAATTAGTAGGGTTAGCATTCTGGTGGGAAAGCCAAGTGGCCAGATAGGGTTTGGACCTGTTATAAAATGATGTAACTCATGGAGAGAGCAATCTTCTCTCTTCTCTATCTCATTTCATGCTTATACATGGTTCTTTTGGGTTCTACTATCCATTGGTGCACTATCTTGGTGATTGCTTGCAATTCTATTTGTAGAATGATCTATATTTGCTATTTTTGGATCCACACGCGTGAAATACAGTAGCTTGCTGGTTTTGTATGGAAAGCAAAATTACATAATCATTTCATTCAAGTTTGATCAACTTCTATTGGTGTTTGCATCTCAATTTGTGTGTAGATGCTGATTTTTCTACATTGGTGAGATTGGTAGTGTATTTCTCTTTCTAACCAAAAGTAGATTGAATCTTTAAGGATCTGAAATCTTTCACACAGGATACATCACATGTTTAAGTGTAATTCCAACGCTGGTCTAATGACATGGCATTCGAGCAATCATTCATTGGATGATACTATGAGGATCCTCGCCGATTCTCCAGCATGGAAGCATGTGGATGCTACCTGGCATGAGTTTAGGGATGAGCCTTGCCATTTGCATTTGGGGTTGGTGATGGATTGTGTGAATCCGTTCGGTTTGCATTTCACATCATGGTCCACTTGGCTGGTTGTCCTTGTAAACTACAACATCCCCCCTTGGCTAAGTATAAAGAAGGGGCAACTAATGCTCGCCCTTCTTATCCCGAGAAAATACAAGACAAAAAATATGGACGTGTATATAGCTCCCTTAATAGATGAGCTAAAGATCCTATGGCAAGGAGTTCAAGTGACCGATATATCAAGACCACTAAGACAAAGAAATTTTGTGGTAAAGGGGATCTTGATGTGGACGATGCACGACTTTCTTGGATATGGGGAATGTTCAGGTGAGATATCCTTGCTATTGGTTCGATTCATGCTATTATATTAAATTTTATATGCATCCACGAATATTCTTCCAATTCGAACATTGGACCCACAATCAAGTTGGTTGTTTTGTCTCAATGGAGGACTCCAAACTAGTGCCAGCTACAATGCATACCCCGTTTTAATTGGTCAACGTCCTTATTCCATGAAGGTACAATATATATTTGGGCCAATTAATGGTACATGTCATTTATTTATTTTATGATTACTCTCTTTATATTTCTTCTAACGATATATAATCTGCATTAAATGTGTGTGATTGTTTGTTAATATTGTAGGCAAGTGATTGGCTTCATATTTGGAGATCCAATCAAGATCTAGGGTGACTCCCACCCAACATGAAGAGGTTATCAATATTTCATGAACTCCCATATTTGGGGAAATTGTTGATGAACCATCTTTTGGACCTGATGCACATATTTAAGAATGCTGGGAGCATGATTTGGGAGCACTTGGCCAGGTCGAAAGATAAAAAAGACGCACGAGATGACTTAAAAGAAGTGGAAAAGATGGTCAATTTATGGCCACAAACGGTGGGGACTTTGATTGTCCTACCAAAGGCCCCATGGATCTTCTCGAGGAGAGAAGAGACGATTGTAAAGAGGGCAATAGCCTCATTTTGAGCTCCGATAGGACAGATGTGATGCCTAAAGGGTGCCTTCACAAGGGATAACAAGCCAAGTGGACGAAAGTCTCATGACTAGCATAAATTTTATAGGTTGGCATGGCATGTTTTTTGACTTTGCTTTCACCTCAACATTGTCGATTACATTTTATAGCATGTCTTGTGATTTCATGATGGTCTCATTGCGCATATATGTATCTTAATGACCAAATTGTGTTTGTGCATGCAGTTTGTGCTTCCCTTGGTGTTGAGAGGGACCTTGACAGAGAAATTAAGGAGTGCAATCTACAAAATCAGTGGTTTGGTGAGGTACGGTGAATGCGCATGTGATTTACATCATTTTTTCTTGGGGTGATTCAAGATGATGATCTTACTAACATGTATGTCATTGTTGTTTCTCTTTCTTATGAAGAGGCGGCAAGACAAAGCTCCATTGAGGCAGCGTGTTTGATCGAGAAGCACTTTTCCACATCCATTCTCACCATTCAAATGCATCTCATTGTGCATTTGGTAGATGAGGTGGCCATTGCAAGTACATCATATACTTGTGTCAATTGCCTATTCTTAGTCCATCCTAAACTATTGCTATTGTGGTAATTCCCATGTTCTCTCACTAACATTGATCCACTTTTTTAATTTAGGCACTGTCCATAGCCGTTGGATGTTTTTCTTTGAACGATTCATGAAAACATTGAAAGGCTTCGTAAGACAAAGAGCAAGGCTTGAGGGTAGCATGGCGAAAGGATGGCTAGTGCAAGAGTCCATGGTTTACATCACGGAGTTCCTTGCTCATAGCGATCCTTCTATTCCTCATCTTTGGGATAAGAAGGATTATGAGCATTGTCAGGGAGGTTCCTCAAGAAAAAGGAGCGATCATGAGAATGCGTAAGTCCTTCAGGGAGAAGGTAAATAAGTTTTGCATTCTTAATAGCGAGAAATGCAAAAGTGGATTTCGCTATACGAAGAGACCAATGCTAGTAGACAAACCGCTCAAGCCACTTTTAGGAGAGGGCATAGAAGACAACCATATCCACCTGAACTCACCCTTCTACCCAAGGACATGACGCTTGATTGGTTGCGTGAGGCCCTTAGAGAAGCCTCGACAAACAACCAGGAAGTAACACACACACACACACACAGAGAGCGGGAATATGCAAGGGGGTGTGTGTGTAAGCTATGATGATCAACATTCACATGTTTATTAATATGTGCAAATTTTGTACATGTTTGTTGTATCCCTAACACATTTAGTTCCATTTCGTTCAGTACCAAAAATACTATGCACTGTGGATGCATGGACGACACTTCTTCCTTTCAACTATTTTGAAGAAGTTAACTTGTTTTAAGGGCACTGTCGGCTTTTTAAAGGATAGTGTCATATTTTATGGGCATTGGTGGCTTTTTCGCAAAATCCTGAAGAGAGAGAAAACCCGAGAGTCATCTATTTTCAATGAGGAACGTCCTAGGCACTTCCTAGAATTTGCGAAGTGAGAGAAAGCCACTTCACGTAAAATGCGAAGTGAGAGAATTTGCGACGTCCTTGTCTGCGGCAGCATTCCCTGATTTGTTGATCGTATATACTATGTACAATTGTCACAAAAGCCAAATACTTCCAAGTACAATGGCTTACCTAATTAGGGCTTCCAAGTACAATGGCTTACCTAATTAGGTGATAAAAATTTACTGTAATTAACACATGGATGAATTGTATAAATGGATCATCCAGACACACTCTACGTGATGCTCTGTCCATAAGACAAATGATTTGAGTCTCCCAGTTATCCCGCCATTCTGGTCGTAATTGTTATTTTATTGTGCTTCAGTGTAATATAGTAGCAACACGTTTTTCTATCTGTGTATAACGTAGATGAATGCTTGTTGTGATTGAATGCACTTTATCATTGTTTGATTGTGCTTCTTTACTCACTCTGATTAGAACACGGACGCCTACGACTCCTTCGCTTCTGATCAGATGATGGCTGACTTTGACGCGTGAGGAACTCGCGATATCATACTGCTCTTTCCATCTATTTCAAAACTAAACTTCATATTGAATCTGATTTCTAGTGATACCACACACACAAACCATTTCTAATCTCTTCGGTGGAATGTACTCTCGTTTTTGTGAGTATGAACTAATTTTCAAGATCATGTTGGGCAATCAGAACACCTAAAGCTATGATTATATTTAGCATAAGCTTTGTATTAGACTATTTTTGAATCTAGCAGCTGATTGTAATGGGAGAGCTGTTCCGCAATATTCATGCTATCTTCTCCGTTCGCGTTCTCCATACTCCCTTGCCCCATCAGATTTGTATCAAAGCGTAGCTCAAATAAACCGAGAGATTAATTTGCTCCATATGTATTACTGTTAACATGTCTCATATCCACACAAACATGTTTGGCCCAAATCAGATCATAGCAACTAGTGTGTGGTTGTCCAAGAAAAATGAGGTACATACGGAAGATGATCCATTCCAAACGTATGGAACGAATATCTATGGAACGCATAAATATTCTACAAATATCATAACTAGTTGACATAGAACAAGAATTAGAAACATACTAATGACTCGGCTTTCATTAAAAAAAAAACATCACATAATCATGTTTCTACGTGATGTAGGATTCTTCCAAGCTAATTGAATGATCCATTTACTCATCATTGATCAAAAGATCTAAGTTCAAATTTATGGCAACCCACCCCACTACCATAACATTCATGAGGGCAAGCCTAACAAATGAGTAGAACAAGGAACAATAACTAGCAACAAGTGTCCATGATACTACAACCATAAAATCATCAATATGGAGAGAGGACTGGTGTTTAAATAGACAAATATATATCATGCCCTCCTCGTGTCCGACAGATATTTTAGGTGAGTTTTGTCGCCTATGCTCAAACATAGATTTTCATCTTGTCCATTCAAAAGAATGCCAAGTTAAACACAATGTCATGCCCTAATACATGTTGCAGATCTTAGCATAGAGAGAGAGACAGAGAGAGAGAGTGTGTGTGTGTGTGTGTGTGTGTGTGTGTTGTAAAGCTATCTTCATAAGCTTTACTTCCGGCGCCACTGGCGCCAGCATTCTCCCCGGCGCCAGCAGCGCCCCTACTGCTCCTGGCGCCACTCCCGGCGCCACTGTGACCAGAATCCAGCCGGCGCCAAGTTCCTATGGCTGAAAATCTTTGATCAGTTCTAGCGAAGTCCTGAGAGCTCAGATCGATGTGCAATCACCTCACACGATCTAGGCATGATTAAAGGAAGCCTGTGGATCAATAAAATCTAGAGAGAGAAAATAAATTTCTAGAGAGAGAAAATCCTAGAAAGAGAAAAACGTGCTTTACCAGCCTGGGTAGAGTGCTTGGTATGAGGGGGGGGTGCCGAATCCCACCAATACTATAGGGCAGTGCGGGTTGCGACTCAGGGCGAGCTCCAACCAAGTCTCAGCCTCCCTTGCTGGAATGTTGTCATGGCTCTCGCCTTGGCATGCTAGCGCCCCGGAGACTAGGGTCGGTCACACACTTGAAATGTAACCTTCTCAGATTTATCAATAAAGTGGGATTTTCCTCAAACTAACTCTGATTCCAGTTGTAAGGCCGCTTCAAAATTTTTAGTTAGCACATAGCTGAGGGTCGTATCTTGGGACACCAACGGTATGTCGGGCGGCTTCCTTGGAGGGAAGTCACCCACATCAGGACCCCCGATCTGGCATGGCGCCAGGTTGGGTCTCAATGTTGGTTTTCGGAACTTCAAGTTGGTTAAGTCTAATCGTTGTTGGCGAGTTGGCTGCTTGTATGTCAAGTGGGTTTGTATTGTAAAGCTACCTTTACAAGCTTTACTTTCGGCGCCAGCTATGTCCCCGACTGTTGTAAAGCTACTTTTACAGATTTACTTCCGGCGCCATCGGCGCCAACTATGTTCCCGGCGTTAGCAGCGCCCCTGTTGCTCTCGGCAAAAATCGGCGCCGGCGCCGCTCCTGGCGCCACTGTGACCAGAATCCAGCCGGCTCCAAGTTCCTATGGCTGAAAATCTTTGATCGGTTCTAGCGAAGTGTTGTAAAGCTACCTTTACAAGCTTTACTTACGGAGCCATCGGCGCCAGCTATGTCCCCGGCGCCAGCAGCGCCCCTGCTGCTCCCGGCGCAAACGGCGCCGGCGCTGCTCCCGGCGCCACTGTGACCAGAATCCAGCCGACGCCAAGTTCCTATGGCTGAAAATCTTTGATCGGTTCTAGCGAAGTCCAGAGAGCTCAGATCGATGTGCAATCACCTCACACGATCTAGGCATGATTAAAAGAAGCCTGGGGATCAATAAAATCTAGAGAGAGAAAATGACTTTCTAGAAAGAGAAAATCCTAGAGAGAGAGAAACGTGCTTTACCAGCTTGGGTAGAGTGCTTGGTATGGGGGGGGGTGCCGAATCACACCAATACTATAGGGGAGTGCGGGTTGCGACTCAGGGCGAGCTCCAACCAAGTCTCAGCCTCCCTTGCTGGAATGTTGTCATGGCTCTCGCCTTGGCATGCTAGCGCCTCGGAGACTAGGGTCGATCACACACTTGAAATGTAACTTTCTCAGATTTATCAATAAAGTGGGATTTTCCTCAAACTGACTCTGATTACCTTCTAGGTTTCAGTGTTCGGTAGAAGCGCCAGTTGTAAGGCCGCTTTCAAATTTTTAACTTGGCACATAGCTGAGGGTTGTATCCCGGGACGCCAGTGGTATGCTGTCGAGACCATTTGGTCCAGGAACTGGTTGTTTCCATATCTGTCGCGGCTTGTGGTTCTGAGTGTTCCTTGCATGAACGTGAATGGGCTAAGCTCATGGGGAACGCGCTCTAACCTGTCGGCTGAGTTGGATGGCTTGCTTGGGTGGACGTTACATGATTATGGCTGTCCAGTCTAGCGTGGCGTCAGGTTGGCTTCCAGCGCTCGTGACGAAGCTTTCAGTTGGTTAAGTCTGATGTAAGTCAGACGGCTTGCTTGGAATGGATGTTATTTGTTTGTAACGAAGCTTCGAGTTGGTTAAGTTTGGTGTATGTCGGGCGGCTTGCTTGGAGGGAAGTCACCCACATCGGGACCCTCGATCTGGCATGGCGCTAGATTGGATCTTAATGTGGGTTTTCGGAACTTCAAGTTGGTTAAGTCTGGTCGTTGTTGGCGAGTTGTCTGCTTGTATGTCAAGTGGGTTTGAATGGCAAGAGTTGAAGGCTGGGAAGCTAAGTCGTGATTCCCGGCTCCCTTTGGGATGCCTGCGCTACATTTGGTATCAGAGCCGACTGGCCGGTCAGCTATGCGGATCTCACGGAAATGGCCACGGTATGGGGTTCATCAAGACAACTGTTGTGCAAGGTGCTGCCCACAGTGTAAGCACGGGTGCGTCCACGGTCGGGGTGGTCGGCAGAACGGGGGACTTGATGAGCCAAGGTGCTGCCCTTGAGGTGTAAGCACGGTCAGTTCTTGCGGTTCAGGCCTGGCGTTGTCTGCACGTAGGACGGATGAGGCAAAGTGCTGCCTAGGGAGGTGAAAGCACGGTCTGTACCTTGTGGGGTTTAGGGTTTAGGGCAAGGTGCTGCCCACAATGTAAGCAGGGTTGCGTCCACGGTCGGGGTGGTCGACAGAACGGGGGACTTGATGAGTCAAGGTGCTGCCCTTGAGGTGTAAGCACAGTCAGTTCTCGCGGTTCTCGCGGTTCGAGCCATAATCCTAGCAAATGGGAAGCAAGTGTTGGAAAGGCTTTTTGTCCGAAGACCTCTACTCTAAGTCCGATCAACTGATTTTATAAGTGGAGGAGAACTATCACACACACCTCTCTCTTGGGTCAAATTTAAAATGAAAGTTGATCAAAATGGGGGCAAATTCAAGTTGACCTAGCCATACTCACACGAGGAGACTGGAGAACTCTGGACCTAATAAGTTGACAAGTTTTTGTTGTGGAAAAAAAAGCTTGTTATAGGCTTTCTCTGGACCAGCAATGATGAGGAAACATATGAGTACGCTGGCTTGTGTTACGTGTAAGGCAGCTGATCAATGAAGGAACTGTGAAAGTTGAGCCTTGCATGAGAGACTTGGTATTTCGAACGGACGCTAAGGGACAGTTCGCGTTGAGATTGGACTAGTGCAAACTCTGGGTGCATGTGTCTGATTCAAAGAGAGCTACTTGAAGCCAAGCTCGATGTACACTTCTTGTTTTGACTGTGAGGCAACTGACCTGTGATGGAATTGTGAAAGTCAAGTTTTGCGCGACAGACATGGTGCTTCAAACAAACGCCAAGAGATAGTTCGGATGCGGATCAAACTGGTGCGACCCTTTGGCTTTCCACGAGGTCAATGGTTACATTTGGGCTGATTCAAAGAGCTACTTCAAGCTAAGTGAGAGGTGCATTGCGGAGTACTCAATCTTGGCCTACCTTAAAGAGTCAAGATGGAAAAGTATCAAGATCAGGCTGGGACAATTAGAGAAAACAAGGTGCAGAAGCAACAAGGCACGGATTGGACCATAAAGTGGGCAATCAAACGATAAATCCTTCGGCTCAGGGAGCCTTGATACCTGTGGGAAACTGAACAAATCTGGAGCTCATGGAGCTCAACACAAAGTGCATCAAGGACAAATCAGGAGCTCAAAGGAGTTCCAAAGTCGAAAGTCAGAAGCGACAGGGGCGAACATTTCAAAGAAAGGCCTCTATCACCAGTTAATAAGGTTCTCGGGTTTTACGAAACCGATATCAAATCTACGCTTTTCCCAGACAAAGATATATTTTCAAGTTATGTAATTTTTCAGTACAAAGAGCTGAGCCTCCGACTTGTGGTGTGCCAGCTTCAATGTTAATAAAAAGTGGCCAGTAAATTGAGTACTGTGCCAAGTAGCTTAAATGTATAGTTATTTTAATTGGGAGACATCTTTACTTTAATCTGACATCTGATGAGGACATCAGATTTTATAAAGGTGTGGTGGATGTTGTAAAGCTACCTTTACAAGGTTTACTTCCGGCGCCATCGGCGTCAACTATGTCCCCGGTGCCAGCAGCGCCCCTTTTGCTCTCGGCGCCATTGTGACCAGAATCCAGCCGGCGCCAAGTTCCTATGGCTGAAAATCTTTGATCGGTTCTAGCGGAGTCCAGAGAGCTCAGATCGATGTGCAATCACCTCACACGATCTAGGCATGATTAAAGGAAGCTTGGGGATCAATAAAATCTAGAGAGAGAAAATGACTTTCTAGAAAGAGAAAATCCTAGAAAACGTGCTTTACCAGCTTGGTGTAGGGCAGACATCCCAAAGGAAGCCGGGAACCACGACTTAGCTTCCCAACCTTCAACTCTTGACATCCAAACCCACTTGATATACAAGCAGCCAACTCGCCAACTGTAGCGCAGGCATCCCAAAGGGAGCCGGGAACCACGACTTAGCTTCCCAGCCTTCAACTCTTGCCATCCAAACCCACGTGACATACAAGCAGCCAACTCGCCAACAACGATCAGACTTAACCAACATGATGTTCCGAAACAAATGGAGCCAAAATTGCCTATAGTCTCTACATCAAAGGTGAATTCAAGTGCCGATGCAGAGCTCAAGGAGCTCACCTTGTGTGACCAAGCGAAAACTCACTTTTTTTAATGAAAGACATCCAACAGTGACAAACCAGTTGACATGAGGTCAAATGGAGCCAACATTGCCTGCAGTTTCTACGTCAAAGGTGAATCTAAGTGCCGATGCAGAGCTCAAGGAGCTCAACCTGGACGACCAAACGAAATATCTAGAGTCCTAGGGGACTCATCCAGATGTGCGACGACAACGACATATTTGAGGCTTAAGGGAGCCGTGAGTACCTTTTTCTTTCATGCTAATAAAGTAAGCCGCATTTCTCATTGAGGAGTGAGCTTCAGTTTGATGTCTAAGTGCAGCAGCTTCACACAGGTTTTACGTAAGTGAACTAGATCCACACTTTTCCTGTGCTAGGTGTAAAACACAATATCATTACTCTGCATTACAGTTGGTTTCCTTTGGCCGGTGAATCAAGCCCGTGCCCTTGTATATGTGACTAAAGTCTGGCCGGTGAATTAAGCCCGTGCCATGAGTCTTAGGTTCTAGTTTGGCCCTGATGAGGACATCAGCTTTCTCAAACGAGGGGAGGATGTTGTAAAGCTGACTTGGGTGCACCCAGCATGTCCTGTAAGACTCAAAGGGGTGACACTCCCTAAGGTCCCAGAGCAAGTTAGAATGTCAAGGACTGAGCCTCCGACTTGTGGTGAGCCAGTCAAGTAGTCACAAAGTCATGAGCTAGCTCTGGAGCTCGAGTCATGGCCTAGTCAGGAAAGCAGGTTGATTCGGCCGCCGGGACGGCTCCCGGGACCCATGTCCGGGAGCCAGACTCATTCTGCCAGGCTTGCCAGGCTTAATCAGCAAAATAAAAACTAAGTCCTAGAAAGCGTGCTTTACCAGAAAGCACTATGTTTCAAACCAGAGGGGGTGCGTCGAATCACAGCAGAACTATAGGGGGAGTCCGGCAGACAGAAACTTGGGCAGCTCAACCAGCGCCAGGAATCCAGTCGCCAGGTCTCAGCTCCCTCTACCAGCACGAGCCAGGCACAATGCCCAGCACGTGTTGGTGGCCCCGAGACCGGTCAGTCTATGTATGAATGTAACCTCTTCCAAATCTAATAAAGTTGATCCTTGGGGATGATTACCATTTCGGTTTCGCCTCCGGGACTGGTCCAAGTGGAAGGACCCTTACTACAACCTTTTTGCGTCGCTGGCGCCTAAGGGTCCCTGTCATCGACATGGGGCTTGCCGCTATGCCAATTGGTCAGTTTGGCGACCACTATGCCTTGGGTTTCATGTGTGGCTTGTCTTTGCCTTTGGTTACCTTTTGGGGACGGATTCTGAGTTGGCTTTCGGGTTGGTTGGGATTCCAATTTTCTTAAGTCTGAATGGTTAAGCTTGTTACGATTCTGAGTTGGCTTTTACGTAAGTGCATGATGGATGAATGTTAGACTTAAGCGCGTGTTGGGGAAACCGCTCAAGTCCCAGCGCCCTTTGAAGATATCCGATCTCAACGCGAACTGTCCCTTAGCGTCCGTTCGAAATACCAAGTCTCTCATGCAAGACTCAACTTTCACAGTTCCTTCATTGATCAGCTGCCTTACACGTAACACAAGCCAGCGTACTCATATGTTTCCTCATCATTGCTGGTCCAGAGAAAGCCTATAACAAACTTTCCTTTCCACAACAAAAACTTGTCAACTTATTAGGTCCAAAGTTCGCCAGTCTCCTCGTGTGAGTATGGCTAGGTCACCTTGATTTTGCCCCCATTTTGATCAACTTTAATTCAAAATTTGCCCCAAGAGAGAGGTGTGTGTGATAGTTCCCCTCCACTTAATAAATCAGCTGATCGGACTTTAGAGTAGAGTTCTTCGGACAAAAAGCCTTTCCAACACTTTGCTTCCCATCGGCTAGGATTATGGCTCGATCCAACTTGTTGCCAATCTCTGAAGAGGATCCTAGTCTTTTCCCCTTTGAGGAAAAACCCAACTGATACTGGATATCACCCATGCTCAGTGAGTTTCAGTTCCGAAGGTGGCCGTCCCAAAATGAAGACCAACTGCTATAGAAGATCTCCCCTGAAATTGCCCTTTCCAACTTTTGACTTCCTGCTTGCATCTGGTGGGCGTTGTCGCAAATGAAACTAACCCAAGAAACAGGCTAGTCATCCATCCTTTGCAAACATTGAGTCATTTAGTTGTCGTTCATGTGCGAGTACTTGAACTGCAAATCCGCCGCACAGATTCTGGATATCGCCCATGCTCAGTGAGTTTCAGTTCCGAAGGTGGCCGTCCCAAAATGAAGACCAACTGCTCCATAGAAGATCTCCCCTGAAATGGCCCTTTCCAACTTTTGACTTCCTGCTTGCGTCTGGTGGGCGTTGTCGCAAATGAAACTAACCCAAGAAACAAGCTAGCCATCCATCCTTTGCAAACATTGAGTCGTTTCGTTGTCGTTCACGTGTGGGTACTTGAACTTCAAATCCGCCCAACAGATTCTGTAGTCCTCTTTGTTTGATGGTATCAGCCTTCAAAAGAAAAGGTTCCTTCTCAAGCCATCAGCTCCTTGTATCACAAGCAATCATGCAAACCAGACAAAGCACGAGTACTAAGACTCACCACAAATACGTACAAGTAAGACACTCAGGCAGGTTTACTAACAAGTAACAAAGGCAAGGTCCCTGTTGTAAAGCTACCTTTACAAGCTTTACTTGCGGCGCCATCGGCGCCAGCTATGTCCCCGGCGCCAGCAGTGCCCCTGCTGCTCCCGGCGCCAACGGCGCCGGCGCCGCTCCCGGCGCCACTGTGACCAGAATCCAGCCGGCGCCAAGTTCCTATGGCTGAAAATCTTTGATCGGTTCTAGCGAAGTCCAGAGAGCTCAGATCGATGTGCAATCACCTCACACGATCTAGGCATGATTAAAGGAAGCCTGGGGATCAATAAAATCTAGAGAGAGAAAATGACTTTCTAGAAAGAGAAAATCCTAGAGAGAGAAAAAAACGTGCTTTACCAGCTTGGGTAGAGTGCTTGGTATGAGGGGGGGTGCCGAATCACACCAATACTATAGGGGAGTGCGGGTTGCGACTCAGGGCGAGCTCCAACCAAGTCTCAGCCTCCCTTGCTGGAATGTTGTCATGGCTCTCGCCTTGGCATGCTAGCGCCCCGGAGACTAGGGTCGGTCACACACTTGAAATGTAACCTTCTCAGATTTATCAATAAAGTGGGATTTTCCTCAAACTGACTCTGATTACCTTCTGGGTTTCAGTGTTCGGTAAAAGCGCCAGTTGTAAGGCCGCTTTCCAAATTTTTAATTTGGCACATAGCTGAGGGTCGTATCCCGGGACGCCAGCGGTATGCCGTCGGGACCATTCGGTCCGTGGCGCCAGCGGTATGCTGTCGGGACCATTTGGTCCAGGAACTGGTTGTTTCCATATCTGTCGCGGCTTGTGGTTCTGAGTGTTCCTTGCATGAACGTGAATGGGTTAAGCTCTTGGGGAACGGGCTCTAACCTGTCGGCTGAGTTGGATGGCTTGCTTGGGTGGATGTTACCTGTTTATGGCTGTCCAGTCTGGCGTGGCGCCAGGTTGGCTTCCAGCGCTCGTGACGAAGCTTTCAGTTGGTTAAGTCTGATGTAAGTCAGACCGCTTGCTTGGAATGGATGTTACTCGTTTGTAACGAAGCTTCGAGTTGGTTAAGTTTGATGTATGTCGGGCGGCTTGCTTGGAGGGAAGTCACCCACATCGGGACCCCCGATCTGGCATGGCGCCAGGTTGGATCTCAATGTTGGTTTTCGGAACTTCATGTTGGTTAAGTCTGATCGTTGTTGGCGAGTTGGCTGCTTGTATGTCAAGTGGGTTTGGATGGCAAGAGTTGAAGGCTGGGAAGCTAAGTCGTGGTTCCCGGCTCCCTTTGGGATGCCTGCGCTACATGTGGTATCAGAGCCGACTGGCCGGTCAGCTATGCGGATCTCACGGAAATGGCCACGGTTTGGGGTTCATCAAGACAACTGTTGTGCAAGGTGCTGCCCACAGTGTAAGCACGGGTGCGTCCACGGTCGGGGTGGTTGGCAGGACGGGGGCTTGATGAGTCAAAGTGCTGCCCTTGAGGTGTAAGCACGGTCAGTTTCCGCGGTTCGGGCCTGGCGCCGTCTGCACGTAGGATAGATGAGGCAATGTGCTGCCATTAGGATGGTGTAAGCACGGTCTGTGCCTTGTGGGGTGCGGGGTGACATATTCACGATGACCACCGTTCGTTTAGCTATAAGGGCTATCGACCAAATTTGGTCGGGGCGTTACTGAGGCAATGTGCTGCCTAACGGTGAAAGCACGGGTGCGTCCACGATTTGGGTGGTATGCTGCCGATCGTTTAGCTATAAGGGCTATCAACTAAATTTGGTGGGGGCGTTACTGAGGCAATGTGCTGCCTAACGGTGAAAGCACGGGTGCGTCCACGGGGGTGGTATATTCAAGGATAGCTGCCATTCGTTTAGCTATAAGGGCTATCGACCAAATTTTGTGGGGGCGTTACTGAGGCAATGTGCTGCCTAACGGTGAAAGCACGGGTGCGTCCACGATTGGGGGGGTACGCTGCCGATCGTTTAGCTATAAGGGCTATCGACTAGATTTGGTGGGGGCGTTACTGAGGCAATGTGCTGCCTGACGGTGAAAGCACGGGTGCGTCCACGGGGGTGGTATATTCAAGGATAGCTGCCGATCGTTTAGCTATAAGGGCTATCGACCAAAAAGTGGTGGGGCGTGACTGAGGCAATGTGCTGCTTAATGGTGAAAGCACGGATGGTTGGAGGGGTGTCCTATGTGGGCTGATTCTGTGATCGATTTGTATGGGCGCGGCCAGGCAAAGGTCCGTTGGCAGGACCATCTCAAAGGGGGACCTTGTCTTTGTTACTTGTTAGTAAACCTGCCTGAGTGTCTTACTTGTATGTATTCGTGGTGAGTCTTAGTACTCGTGCTTTTCCTGGTTTGCATGATTGCTTGTGATACAAGGAGCTGATGGCTCGAGAAGGAACCTTTTCTTTTGAAGGCTGATACCATCAAACAAAGAGGACTACAGAATCTGTGGGGCGGATTTGCAGTTCAAGTACTCACACGTGAACGACAACGAAACGACTCAATGTTTGCAAAGGATGGATGGCTAGCCTATTTCTTGGGTTAGTTTCATTTGCGACAACGCCCACCAGACGCAAGCAGGAAGTCAAAAGTTGGAAAGGGCAATTTCAGGGGAGATCTTCTATGGAGCAGTTGGTCTTCATTTTGGGACGGCCACCTTCGGAACTGAAACTCACTGAGTATGGGTGATATCCAGTATCAGTTGGGTTTTTCCTCAAAGGGGAAAAGACTAGGATCCTCTTCAGAGATTGGCAACAAGTTGGATCGAGCCATAATCCTAGCAGATGGGAAGCAAAGTGTTGGAAAGGCTTTTTGTCCGAAGAACTCTACTCTAAAGTCCGATCAGCTGATTTATTAAGTGGAGGGGAACTATCACACACACCTCTCTCTTGGGGCAAATTTTGAATTAAAGTTGATCAAAATGGGGGCAAATTCAAGGTGACCTAGCCATACTCACACGAGGAGACTGGCGAACTTTGGACCTAATAAGTTGACAAGTTTTTGTTGTGGAAAGGAAAGTTTGTTATAGGCTTTCTCTAGACCAGCAATGATGAGGAAACATATGAGTACGCTGGCTTGTGTTACGTGTAAGGCAGCTGATCAATGAAGGAACTGAGAAAGTTGAGTCTTGCATGAGAGACTTGGTATTTCGAACGAACGCTAAGGGACAGTTCGCGTTGAGATCGGACTAGTGCAAACTCTGGGTGCATGTGTCTGATTCAAAGAGAGCTACTTGAAGCCAAGCTCGATGTACACTTCTTGTTTTGACTGTGAGGCAACTGACCAGTGATGGAATTGTGAAAGTCAAGTTTTGCGCGACGGACATGGTGCTTCAAACAAACGCGAAGAGATAGTTCGGATGCGGATCAAACTGGTGCGACACTTTGGCTTTCCACGAGGTCAATGGTTACATTTGGGCTGATTCAAAGAGCTACTTCAAGCTAAGTGAGAGGTGCATTGCGGAGTACTCAATCTTTGCCTACCTTAAAGAGCCAAGATGGAAAAGTATCAAGATCAGGCTTGGACAAGGAGAGAAATCAAGGTGCAGAAGCAACAAGGCACGGAGTGGACCATAAAGTGGGCAATCAAACGATAAATCCTTCGGCTCAGGGAGCCTTGATACCTGTGCGGAACTGAACAAACCTGGAGCTCAGGGAGCTCAACACAAAGTGCATCAAGGACAAATCAGGAGCTCAAAGGAGTTCCAAAGTCGAAAGTCAGAAGCGACAGGGGCGAACATTTCAAAGAAAGGCCTCTGTCACCAATTAATAAGGTTCTCGGGTTTTACGAAAGCGATATCAAATCTACGCTTTTCCCAGACAAAGATATATTTTCAAGTTATGTAATTTTTCAGTACAAAGAGCTGAGCCTCCGACTTGTGGTGTGCCAGCTTCAATGTTGATAAAAAGTGGCCAGTAAATTGAGTACTGTGCCTAGTAGCTTAAATGTATAGTCATTTTAATTGGGAGACACCTTTACTTTAATCTGACATCTGATGAGGACATCAGATTTTATAAAGGTGGGGTGGATGTTGTAAAGCTACCTTTACAAGCTTTACTTGCGGCGCCATCGGCGCCAGCTATGTCCTCGGCGCCAGCAGCGCCCCTGCTGCTCCCGGCGCCAACGGCGCCGGCGCCGCTCCCGGCGCCACTGTGACCAGAATCCAGCCGGCGCCAAGTTCCTATGGCTGAAAATCTTTGATCGGTTCTAGCGAAGTCCAGAGAGCTCAGATCGATGTGCAATCACCTCACACGATCTAGGCATGATTAAAGGAAGCCTGGGGATCAATAAAATCTAGAGAGAGAAAATGACTTTCTAGAAAGAGAAAATCCTAGAGAGAGAAAAAAACGTGCTTTACCAGCTTGGGTAGAGTGCTTGGTATGAGGGGGGGTGCCGAATCACACCAATACTATAGGGGAGTGCGGGTTGCGACTCAGGGCGAGCTCCAACCAAGTCTCAGCCTCCCTTGCTGGAATGTTGTCATGGCTCTCGCCTTGGCATGCTAGCGCCCCGGAGACTAGGGTCGGTCACACACTTGAAATGTAACCTTCTCAGATTTATCAATAAAGTGGGATTTTCCTCAAACTGACTCTGATTACCTTCTGGGTTTCAGTGTTCGGTAAAAGCGCCAGTTGTAAGGCCGCTTTCCAAATTTTTAATTTGGCACATAGCTGAGGGTCGTATCCCGGGACGCCAGCGGTATGCCGTCGGGACCATTCGGTCCGTGGCGCCAGCGGTATGCTGTCGGGACCATTTGGTCCAGGAACTGGTTGTTTCCATATCTGTCGCGGCTTGTGGTTCTGAGTGTTCCTTGCATGAACGTGAATGGGTTAAGCTCTTGGGGAACGGGCTCTAACCTGTCGGCTGAGTTGGATGGCTTGCTTGGGTGGATGTTACCTGTTTATGGCTGTCCAGTCTGGCGTGGCGCCAGGTTGGCTTCCAGCGCTCGTGACGAAGCTTTCAGTTGGTTAAGTCTGATGTAAGTCAGACCGCTTGCTTGGAATGGATGTTACTCGTTTGTAACGAAGCTTCGAGTTGGTTAAGTTTGATGTATGTCGGGCGGCTTGCTTGGAGGGAAGTCACCCACATCGGGACCCCCGATCTGGCATGGCGCCAGGTTGGATCTCAATGTTGGTTTTCGGAACTTCATGTTGGTTAAGTCTGATCGTTGTTGGCGAGTTGGCTGCTTGTATGTCAAGTGGGTTTGGATGGCAAGAGTTGAAGGCTGGGAAGCTAAGTCGTGGTTCCCGGCTCCCTTTGGGATGCCTGCGCTACAGTCCCCCTTTGAGATGGTCCTGCCAACGGACCTTTGCCTGGCCGCGCCCATACAAATCGATCACAGAATCAGCCCACATAGGACACCCCTCCAACTATCCGTGCTTTCACCATTAAGCAGCACATTGCCTCAGTCACGCCCCACCACTTTTTGGTCGATAGCCCTTATAGCTAAACGATCGGCAGCTATCCCGCACCGGCAGCTAACCACCTGTGCTTTACACCCGAATTCGAGCAGCATCTCTGTATCAATGGTTAACCCGTACAGTTCGAATATGTCGCCCCGCACCCCACAAGGTACAGACCGTGCTTTCACCTCCCTAGGCAGCACTTTGCCTCATCCGTCCTACGTGCAGACAGCGCCAGGCCCGAACCGCGAGAACTGACCGTGCTTACACCTCAAGGGCAGCACTTTGACTCATCAAGTCCCCCGTTCTGCCTACCACCCCGACCGTGGACGCACCCGTGCTTACACTGTGGGCAGCACCTTGCACAACAGTTGTCTTGATGAACCCCAAACCGTGGCCATTCCCGTGAGATTCGCATAGCTGACCGGCCAGTCGGCTCTGATACCACATGTAGCGCAGGCATCCCAAAGGGAGCCGGGAACCACGACTTAGCTTCCCAGCCTTCAACTCTTGCCATCCAAACCCACTTGACATACAAGCAGCCAACTCGCCAACAACGATCAGACTTAACCAACTTGAAGTTCCGAAAACCAACATTGAGATCCAACCTAGCGCCATGCCAGATCGGGGGTCCCGACGTGGGTGACTTCCCTCCAAGCAAGCCGCCCGACATACATCAAACTTAACCAACTCGAAGCTTCGTTACAAACGAGTAACATCCATTCCAAGCAAGCGGTCTGACTTACATCAGACTTAACCAACTGAAAGCTTCGTCACGAGCGCTGGAAGCCAACCTGGCGCCACGCCAGACTGGACAGCCATAAACAGGTAACATCCACCAAAGCAAGCCATCCAACTCAGCCGACAGGTTAGAGCCCGTTCCCCAAGAGCTTAACCCATTCACGTTCATGCAAGGAACACTCAGAACCACAAGCCGCGACAGATATGGAAACAACCAGTTCTTGGACCAAATGGTCCCGACAGCATACCGCTGGCGCCACGGACCGAATGGTCCCGACGGCATACCGCTGGCGTCCCGGGATACGACACTCAGCTATGTGCCAAGTTAAAAATTTTGAAAGCGGCCTTACAACTGGCGCTTTTACCGAACACTGAAACCCAGAAGGTAATCAGAGTCAGTTTGAGGAAAATCCCACTTTATTGATAAATCTGAGAAGGTTACATTTCAAGTGTGTGACCGACCCTAGTCTCCGGGGCGCTAGCATACCAAGGCGAGAGCCATGACAACATTCCAGCAAGGGAGGCTGAGACTTGGTTGGAGCTCGCCCTGAGTCGCAACCCGCACTCCCCTATAGTATTGGTGTGATTCGGCACCCCCCCCTCATACCAAGCACTCTACCCAAGCTGGTAAAGCACGTTTATCTCTCTCTAGGATTTTCTCTTTCTAGAAAGTCATTTTCTCTCTCTAGATTTTATTGATCCCCAGGCTTCCTTTAATCATGCCTAGATCGTGTGAGGTGATTGCACATCGATCTGAGCTCTCTGGACTTCGCTAGAACCGATCAAAGATTTTTAGGCATAGGAACTTGGCGCCGGCTGGATTCTGGTCACAGTGGCGCCGGGAGTGGCGCCGGCGCCGTTGGCACCGGGAGCAGCAGGGGCACTGTTGGCGCCGGGGACATAGCTGGCGCCGATGGCGCCGGAAGTAAAGCTTGTAAAGGTAGCTTTACAACACAAGGCGAGAGCCATGATAACATTCCAGCAAGGGAGGCTGAGACTTGGTTGGAGCTCGCCCTGAGTCGCAACCCGCACTCCCCTATAGTATTGGTGTGATTCGGCACCCCTCCTCATACCAAGCACTCTACCCAAGCTGGTAAAGCACGTTTTTCTCTCTCTAGGATTTTCTCTTTCTAGAAAGTCATTTTCTCTCTCTAAATTTTATTGATCCCCAGGCTTCCTTTAGTCATGCCTAGATCGTGTGAGGTGATTGCACATCGATCTGAGCTCTCTGGACTCCGCTAGAACCGATCAAAGGTTTTCAGCCATAGGAACGTGGATTCTGGTTAAGTGGCGCCAGGAGCGGCGCCGGCGCCGTTGGCGCTGGGAGCAGCAGGGGCACTACTGGCGAAGGGGACATAGCTGGCGCCGATGGCGCCGGAAGTAAAGCTTGTAAAGGTAGCTTTACAACACTTGGGTAGAGTGCTCGGTATGAGGGTGGTGCCGAATCACACCAATACTATAGGGGAGTGTGGGTTGCGACTCAGGGCGAGCTCCAACCAAGTCTCAGCCTCCCTTGCTGGAATGTTGTCATGGCTCTCACTGTAGCGCAGGCATCCCAAATGGAGCCGGGAACCACAACTTAGCTTCCCAGCCTTCAACTCTTGCCATCCAAACCCACTTGACATACAAGCAGGCAACTCGCCAACAACGATCAGACTTAACCAACATGATGTTCCGAAACCAACATTGAGATCCAACCTGGCGCCATGCCAGATCGGGGGTCCCGATGTGGGTGACTTCCCTCCAAGCAAGCCGCCCGACATACATCAAACTTAACCAACTCAAAGCTTCGTTACAAACAAGTAACATCCATTCCAAGCAAGCCGTGTGACTTACATCAGACTTAACCAACTGAAAGCTTCGTCACTAGCGCTGGAAGCCAACCTGGTGCCACGCCAGACTGGACAGCCACAAACAGGTAACTCCCGGCGCCAACGGCGTCGTCGCCGCTCCCGGTTCCACTCTGACCAGAATCCAGCCGGCGCCAAGTTCCTATGGCTGAAAATCTTTGATCGGTTCTAGCGGAGTCCAAAGAGCTCAGATCGATGTGCAATCACCTCACACGATCTAGGCATGATTAAAGGAAGCCTAGAGATCAATCTGGGAAGCTAAGTCGTGGTTCCCGGCTCCCTTTGGGATGCCTGCGCTACAATTTGGATGGCAAGAGTTGAAGGCTGGGAAGCTAAGTCGTGGTTCCCGGCTCCCTTTGGAATGCCTGCGCTACAGAGAGAGAGAGAGAGAGAGAGAGAGAGAGAGAGAGAGAGAGAGAGAGAGAGAGAGAGAACTACAACGATTGATTTATATTGATTTTTGATGTTTGATCACAACATCTCGTTACATGAAGAGGAGAGAGACAACAAGCTCTCAAACGATACTAATAACCAAAAGACACAACATTTGGTAAAGCGAGGATAGACACAAAACCATGTTAATTTAAAACCACGTGTAGTGCCCTGGCATAATCTACTGGCACAAGTTGTTTTATTAACAAGATTGAACGTATTATTGATTTCTCTCTTCAATATCATCTCTAGAAAGAGGGGACTTAAAACTTCAGTATTTCACTAACCATATTGAAGCCACATTGGCACATTAAAGGAGATTGTCGTGGCATGTATTTGCCCTTGTTGCCACCATGGCTTGGTGAAAGGGATCTCATAAATATGCCTCTATGAACATTTCCTCTTTCACAATATTTCCAACTCGTTTCCCACACCCACAAGGGATCTAGACAATATGCCTCTCCATGAACATTCCATAGTTCACAAGTTTACTCACCCACTTCCATGAAAATATCCTCACTTACTAGGAAAGAATGAGTTCAAATTTAGGATGAGCATGATGCCTGCAAAGCGGCCATCGATGTACTTTTTTTCTTTGTGGGCTGTAGCCTCGTGCTCTTTCTCCCATGCATCTAGCCTCGCCTGAGCTCTCCGCCTGTGCATGCACCCACACACACCGCATCAAGCACGGACGGACACACACACACATACACACACAAAGGTACGAACAAAAGTTTCTCTTCTTCTTCTCCTCTCCAGACTCCAGTTTTCCCTTTCCTGCACGGTCTACTACCTCTCATTCTTTTCTGGCCAGCTGCCCCTGCCTCTGGACGCTCGCTCGTACACAGGTTACATGCAATGTCAAGCACACACACTCTCTCTCTCGCTTTCTCTCACAATCTCACACACACAATCTTTCGAGATAGAGTTCTCAGTTGATTTTGTGGAGTAAGATCACCTCGTCTCCTAGATCTTTTTAATCTTCTTGCAGCTCTTTTTAATGTTCTTGCAGCTTGCTTATGTCAGTAGCTCAAAACTTTTATCTTCTGACCGGGATCTCTCTCTCTCTCTCTCTCTCTCTCTCTCTCTCTCTCTCTCTCTGTGCGCTGTGAGATGGCCGATTTGACAAGTTAAGCCGGATTCTGCAATACTGGTTAGTTTGTGAGTGTGCATTTATCAGTGCAAAAACTGTAACGTTTTAGTTTTCATTTATCCGCCTAGAAGTTCCAGCCATTCTCACTCGAGTTCCCACTGGATCAAGCTCACGCTCTTTCCAATGTCATTGCATGAACTATTGCTGAGTTGCAGTAGCATTACCCCAGCTTCTAACCGCTCATGGCCTAAAGAGGGACCCAGAATGAGTGCGATAGAAGAGAACAAGCATAACTGGAATGCGATGTCGCTCTATCATGCTCATGATCCAAATACGAGTTGCTCGTTCCTATCCGGTGGGGAAATCTTTAGGCCAGAGATGCCTAACAATGGAGGCAGTGGCTGGTCCGAGAAGCTCCCCCAGAGTGATATTCATGCCATTGCCGATATGAACGTTCAGTTCTGCACTTTTCCATTTGAAGTGGGCTGCGAAAATTCGGGAAAAGCAAAAGATAAACCTGAAGCTCTGGACGGAATTGCAGCTGTCGTCGGTCAGCACATTTTGTTCGGCACTCCAGAGAATTCTCCGTCGTCTACTCGTTCGTGGAATGTAGAAGCATCTACGCGGGATCTGTTTGTGTTAACACCACCTCAGAATCTTCGAACGGCAACATCCTTTCATGATAGCAATCTTGTTGGATCTTCTGAGGACTACTATGCTTCTGATCAGAGGCGTTCGTCTCCAAAAAAGTTTAACATTCCAGGAGAAAGGCGCAGCAACCTGATCCACGTAGAAAGTGGTTCAGCGAGCAATAGAGTGTTCAGAGGAGTTCGAAAGAGGCCTTGGGGAAGGTGGTCTGCAGAGATTCGGGATCGCATTGGAAGATGTCGGCATTGGCTTGGAACTTTTGATACTCCCGAAGATGCCGCCAAGGCTTACGACGCTGCAGCTCGCAAGCTGAGGGGTGCTAAGGCTCGTACAAATTTTTCTATACCCTCATGCACACCGCTACCTACCATGATATCATCACAAAGAGAGGAACATCGCACTAATCAGGAAGTACTAATTTCCTCAGTTGATAAGTCAGGAACAAACACCTGCAGTGGTGCTGGATCCTTTGACAGGGAAGACGTTGGAAATTCCTTCCTTTTATCTGATCACGCCACAAAGGTAAGAAAGGAAGAAGCATTTGGTACTTTAGGAAGGTCTGCTGCTACGCTTCAGCTATCCGCCACACATAGTAGCTTTTGTCAGCCTGATGTTTCAGGGGAACTTCACACTCGTGATCAAAAGCTCGACCTTGATCTTAATCTCCAATTTTGGACATCAGCTGTAAGTACTTCAAACAACAGTACTCCCTTTCCAAGGGTTGCACCAAGTTCTGCGCTGCCTTTTCTCTCGCCATCTTTGTCATTTCCCCGATGATTAAGTTGCTACAGAGTGAAAAGGGAATACTAACAGCAACATTTTGTGACTGTATTTCTTTGTGAGGTAAAATCGCTGACTGACCGTTTGAGTGGGAATAGTCACGGAAGTGAACCTCATACTTTGATTATGGCTTCTGTTTAGTTCAGGTTACACACCTGCAGATATTATACAAACCTAGTTACCATAAAGAAATGTTAGTTCCACGAATATTATAGACATAATCTTGTATTTTGGAGTTACTATAAGATAAGGATTCTGTTGCGTCATATTCCAAAGAGTTGTAACATTAATGAGAGATGACAGTACATTTATGGTTGATCGAGCTTAAATATCTGTAATCTGGATTCTTTACATAGTGTAGCGCTGTTTGAATGTCATCTCTCCTTTACTCAAGTACTTTCCTTTAAAGGTGGGAAGGAGGGAACAATTTTTTTCGTAAAAGCTTTATTTACAGGAGATCACGAAAGGAAGTGAATACTTGTCTTCAAGATGGTTGTGGTGTAGAAAGGTGCGCCTCAATGTCAACCTCGTTACTCAAAGCAAGCGAACTGAGTCTAGTACTCCACCTGCAACTTACAGTCACGTTTGTGGTTGATTGATTAGGGAGAGAAAGTTATCGGGAAAATTTTCTGCTATCATGCCGCAGGCCCATTACAGCATAATCGCATCACCCTGGTACAGCTGGACATCTTACGTCATTTGATTGTCGATCTGAGAATCCATATGCTACTCCTTTTCCCGTAGCTTAGAGAGAATCACTTCCTGAGAATCCATATGCTACTCCTTTTTCCGTAGCTCAGAGAGAATCACTTCCTGCAGATAAGTTATATCTGTAGCTTTGTCGATGACAAATCAGGTAGCTCATCAATTTTACGTTTTTTGTTCTAGAACGATTTAATTATATCATTTCGAATTCAAGCAGATCTAGCACTCGTTTCTTGTTCGGACTATTCGTATCAGCACATACTGGCATGGCTAGTTGGCGTTGGTAACAAAATCAAACCGATCTCACAGTTGCTTTCGCCTCCTCAAGAGTTCTCATCCCTTTTCTGATAGCACACTTACAATAGGTCATGTCTATCTAAAGCGTAAACTCACGAGTCTTTCAGCTCCATAAGAAGAGAACTTTTCATGCGCAGCTTATATCTCTAAGAGCTTTTTATGAGATCGCGAGTTCCATCATGTAACATGGTTGCGAGGTCAGGTCTATCATAGTAAATCAGAGTAAGGCCTCTGCCCTTGTGGATACTCTATTGAGATAGGCGTAATACGCTTGCAAATGGCAAGCTTTCTGACGGTTTTAATGTTGTCATCTAACATTTCGATGGCATTGCTGATGGTCTAAAATTCAGCCACAGTACTGTTTGAAGACTATTTCTCAATCATTCTTGTCTAAGTTGGTTGTTATTTACGAGAATTGCTCAATGGTCCCTGTGAAGCAGTGGAACGTCAAGTGGGATACCTATAGCAAGCCTGCTCCTATGTTAAGTTTCTTCATTCAGACGAAGCCACCACCGCGATACATGTGAATTATTATCATGCGTTTCTTCAGGAGATTGTATATATACGGTAATGAGGTTTCAAATGCTTACTAAAATCTAAGTCTTAAGATACTTTGAATGAATGTGGATTGTTCACGTATAACTGTCGCAATCTCTATGAATCTATCCAAATCCTCCACACAAAATCAGAAGGCATTCTCATCATAGTATGATCTGAGGCAAATAGAGGTCCATAATACTGTTTCGAAAACACATTACTTGTTTACTAGTAAACATCATAGCTTCGTTGAACTTTGGCACCAGTACCATGCATCTCACTGCCTTTTTTTAATAGCACTTAAAATTTCTTCAATGTATTTCTCGTAGTTCCAAGCAAATTCTTATGCAGACTCAAGATTACAATACATTTCGTACTGTAAAAAAAGGGACCTGAATGCAGGAATGGTACTATGCACAGCACATGAACCAACAACTGGAGATTACTAAGCATCCGAATATAATCAAATGAGTGCGGTAGTCTACTAGGCATATAGATAGATATTATAGAAATACTGTGCTCACGGCCAAAACAAATTGTTTAGTATTTATATCTACGAGGCAAAGCTTTGATATGATTAGGAAGAATATACACAAGATCACAACGCAAATTCTCCAGATGGGTTGTAAGTAATGCTTCAATTTTAAACGGTCTCCTAGCGTCGATACTAAACTCACCTGTGTGTGTGCTTGCACGAGAGACAGAGAGGAAAGGAATGGAAGTCCAACGTTCCTGTAGAGACCTTTTCCATGTGGCTCCAAGTCCCAAGTATAAAGAAAGAAAATTTATTCTGGTGATAGAGCAAATAGGATATCATTCTAAGAACTCAATCATTACATGCTAAGATGCTCAGAATTTTATATGCATTGATCCTTGAAAGTTGTGACCTTCCATGACCATGTTCGGGGGGGTGGAGCCTAGGATCTTAGAGCCTCCCTTCCGGGAGCCGTGCTTACTCAACTTTGGCCCCAACTTAATCACAACCACACATTTTTTTAATGTAAAAAATTAATTTTTCATTCACACAAAGTTGCCCAACGTTTTTGCCCTAGCCCATGTGATTGACACACGTTCTTTTGTCCCATAAGCATTTTGAGGTTCTAGCATATTCTCTCTCTCTCTCTCTCTCTCTCTCTCTCTCTCTCTCTCTCTCTCTCTCTCTCTCTCTCTCTCTCTCTCTCTTTATATATATATATATATAAAGAACACTAATTCTCTTGAAACATGTGTGCGCGTGTGGGTTCGGAGGCCCACCCAAAAATCTGGTCCCCGCCTACTCTGCTCATGCTTCTTATGTGGACATGTCTAAAACTTCAAGTGCTCGAACCTATTTGTAGCTCATGCTCGCCTACTCAGAACTGAAAAAATCAAAAACTTTGAGGCCCACAAAAAATTTGGTGGCCATTTTGATGCCCCCTGTTTGTGCCACATGGAACGTTGGTAGCTCATTGGGGCGAAAAGCCCGGGCAATGTCTTTAAGGGCCAATGTTGTGTGAGGGCCTTTTCCAACCTCAGGCTTTTCTTATGACAAGTTGCTCTAAGCTTTGTCCTCCCATGATTATTAATTTTTGTTTTTTTTTCAAGGTGCGAGGAAGGCCCAAGCTTGAGCACCTTCCCCTGTGGGAGGGGCTTTTCTATCCTCTAGCTTATCTTGTAGGACTTTTTCCCTCATGCAATACCCAAGACCATGGGGAAGGTCTAAGGCCTAAGGTATTCCCTTGCGTAATGCCAATGTGTGAGCTTTTGTTTTTTCTTTTGCCCTAATTTCTACAAGCCAAGACTAGTTCACTACGTATACCATCGTTTGCATGTGACTACTAACTTTGATCCAAAGTTGAGCCTTTCCTAATATTGTTTACTTTTATTGTTGCAAAAATCATGATTCTTAGTGAATGTTTGCTTTCACAGGAATGTCCTTTTGTCGACATGTTCCTAAATCAACAAAGAAATCAGTTATGTTCTTTAATGTGATTCTCAATTACAAATCAAAAAACAAGCACATTGCATAATAATGTGATTCTTGATTACAAATCAAAAGACAAGAACATGGCATTATGAGGCAAGGGGAAGAGTCTTGGCCCAAGGGTCTTCCACCCTATAACCTCAAGGGCACTTGCTAAAGTAGCGAGGCCGGCCTGAGGGCCTAAGGGCAACTTCCCCAATTTAATATCATTGATAGCGTTTTCTTTTTTCACAATTACTTTCTATCTAGAAATGTTTGGAAAAATAAATTTCATCAAAATCTCCATGTGCACAACTTATTTCCGGTTCCCATATAACTAGGACCCTAATATGTGGACATGTGATATGTGGCTGCCAATTATTGGTTGCCACATAGCACATGTCCACATTAACATCATGGCGGCCCCCAAGGGTTATTGTGGGAGGGTAAGAGCTTGAGGGCATTGTCTATACTATGACAGAAAACCCAAGGACAACTAGCCTTCCCCCATGTACCATAGTGCAATTTTTTTTGGTCATCAATTACCTTTTTCTCAATAAAATTTTGAAAAAAATAGATTTTTTTGGTTGAATATTGATTCAAACATCCAATCGGATGTTCACATGAAAACGTATGTGCATAAGGTTTAGGTCTATGAAAGTAGTGGAGGAAGGTATGAGTCTTTGGCAAGATGCACATTTTGCAAGGTGGCTTCATTTCTCTACATGAAAGTACTCGAGGAAGGTATGAGTCTTTAGCAAGATGCACATTTTACAAGGTGGCTTCTAAATACAAAAAAAAAAAAAATTGAACGCTCAACATTGCATGCAAAGAAAAGTTGTGAGAAAAGTCCATGTTAAAGGACATGTTTTGAAATTTGAGTGTAGACTTGAATGAGAAGGTGATTACATCATGATGCATGATCCTTGTATGGACAAGTAGATAGATATGCTTATAGTTTGCCTTTAACTTTCTCATAATCGATGACTTGTGTACATTAGTATCTATTTTTTGAAAGCAAGGCCTTTGTGGGGGTTTTGAACTATTTTAACTACTAAGATATCATTATATTTGAAAGTTTCTATTATCTTGAATTGTTCCATAATTGATGAATTGTATAGTACATAGTAGCTATTTTTTGAAACCAAGGTCTTATGGAGTTGTAAACTTAATATTTTATGTTAAGATATCAGTGTTCGTTATAGATTGAACATTAAATTTTTGTGCTTTAGAACATTAGTGCAATAGCTAAATCAATTTTTTCTTTCTTTAGAACCTTAATACACTAAAGCCTTTTCAAGTGTATGATGATGAGGCATCTATGCAAAGCCCTAAATGAGGTCATTGAACTTGATTGAAAGTGAAATTCATTGACAAGTGTAAGGCATAACGCTTTTTATAGCCTACAATTTCGAGTTAACTCTTTTTTGGCCAATGTTTTCATATAGCTTCTTTACTGAATCTTCGGTGGGACACTATGTCTATGAAATATTTTATGGATGCTAATATTCTTTACAAATATTTCAAAAAATTACACCAAATTTGCATATGAAATTCGAATGAGTTCTAATGAACCAACTACATGGAACATGACAATGCATAAATTATTAAGGAATGGAAACCTTTAAAGGGTTTGATCCTCTTGTGGAACTAGCATTAAAATGCCAAGCTACAAATTATTTACCTTGTACTTGTGGGAGTATAACTCAATTGGCCTTAAGTGAGTTACTTCAAGGAAGATTTATGCAAGATAGAACTTGAAGTCACAACTTATTGATCTCAATCATTAGTTTAAATACCAATGTAGCTGACTTATTACATAAGTTAATATTTCTAACCTTGGTACATGACTTTCTGACTCACTCAAATGTGAGAGGGCCTTTTCTGTTGTCTAGCCACTCTTGTGATATTCTTAACTCCATGCAAAGTCCAAACCATGAGGAAGATTGGAGGCTTAGCATATTCCCTTGCGTAATGCAAAGTGTGTGTGGTTTTGTTCCCTTGCGTAATGCAAAGTGTGTGTGGTTTTGTTCTTTCTTTTGCCCTCCTTGCTTTAAGCCCACACTAGTTATGTGCCACCTTCCACATTTAAATACAAGAGACCCAAAATATGTATGTTCATTTGTTTTACAATACATTTTTCAAAGAATTTCCACTAGTGTTTCTCAATTCAAAAAGCTGATATATTATTTGTGAAAATTTTAAATGTTAAGCTTGATAAACATATGGATTATTGTACGTTTTGTAATCCACGCATGTGTGAGCATGTTCCCACGTGTGAGAAATAGGTGTAGGGTAGCTAGGTCCTAATCATAGGAGTTAGGTAGAAAGTTTGGTCAAGTTTTCTAAAATTTAGGAACTACCTCTAAAAATCAAGGAAGTTGGTGTTGATCTAACTACCATAGATGGTATACCTAATGGTTAAGTCAACTTGACTTGAGTATGCTAACTAATGACAATCTGGTACCTAAACACATGCTGAACCTACTCAGCCAACCGAGGATAGGATCCTTTGTGATAATTAGAAAAAGTCATATATGTTGAGTTTAGGGGTGTGGCAAATTTTTTTGTTACCATCTATTTGTAAGTAGGTGATAGGGCCAATTTTGGCTTAGGAGGCAACTCGAGCTAGTACACTTGTAGTTTGACGATTAGGCCAAAACCATTTCGTGATGTGGCTCGAGCTAGTTAGGCTCACTACAAGTGTCGAGATTAGGTTTGATGAGTGACTAATTTCAAAGTGTTGGCATGAGGTCAAAGGACCAATCAAAAGAGAGATTTTCATGTTTATGGTCCAATCAAATTAGAGGAGTCTTAAGTCACTCATCCAATCACATGTAGAGGAGGAGAAAAAGGGGTCCAATCATATTTGAGCACCCTCTACCACGAGTTCATATTAGATGGATTGATACTTTCATTATGTACTTGAGTTTTTTGTAACCAAGTGAGATTTGACAATTCTAGCTATTATTGGTTTCTCTCTCTACTTGAGAGCAAGGTGTTTTCATACTTAGTTGGACCCAGCGGAATATTGCCATATTTGTATTATGAGCAATCATGATACCAATGAATGTCAATAGAACCTCAGGAACCAAGCAGTCTGACCAGCACCAAATCCCGCCCCATTGGACCAAATCCCAGTGCCAAAACAATGTTGGATCGTCATGGTATGGATCAAGAGGATGATCAAGGATCTTCACTTGCTGGATTTTTCAGAGAGCCCAATCATCTTTTGTGACAACCTATCAGCCCAAAAGTTGGCAAACAATCCTATATTTCATGCTAGGAGCAAGCATATTGAGGTGGCATATCACTTTGTGAGGGAGCAAGTCATGGCAAAGGAGGTGGAGCTTAAACATGTAGCTGATATCTTCACCAAAGAATTGGGAAAAGACTTGTTTACAATGCATAGGAATTCACTTGGAGTTTTCTCAAAGTCTATGCTAAAACTAGTTGAAGATCGTATGCACGAGTGTTCGGATGTGCAGTGTACGTGCACATACCAAAAGAAAAAAGGTGCAAACTAGACAAAAAGTCGGTGCAAACAATGATGGTCGGATATTTGCGGAACAACTCTCACTATAATGAGCTGCTAGATGCAGAAACAGTCTAATAGATTGTTTATGCTAAATGTAGTCACAGCTCAAATGTTCTATTGCCCAACAGGATCTTATAAATTAATACTCACACAAAAAAAATGAGTACAACCCACCGAAGAGATTAGAAATGATTTAAGTGTGGCAATACTGATAATGAATTTGATAAGAAGTTTAGTTTTGAATGGATTGACAATGCAACAAAATGATGGCAAGTTCCTCAGACGTCAAAGACAAAGCCATTGTCTGATCAAAAGTTGAAGAGTCGTAGACATCCGTGTTCTGATCAGAGTGAGTAAACAAGCGTGATTAAACATAAATGAAGTGCATTCAAATCACAATAAGCATTCATCTACGTTATACACATATAGAAAAGCGTATTGCTACTATATTATACTGAAGCACAACAAAATAGCAGTTTCAACCAGAATGACGGCATAACTGGGAGGCTCAAAATCATTCGTCTCATGGACGGAGCACCACGTAGAGTATGCCTGGATGATCCATTTATAGATTTCATCCATGTAATGTATTAACTATAGTAAATGTTTGTCACCTAATTAGGTAAGTTGTTGTACTTGGAAGTATTTGGCTTTTGTGACAACTGACATAGTATATACGGTCAACGAATTAGGGAATGTTGACGTGGACAAGGACGTTGCAAATCTCTCACTTCGCATTTTTGGGAAGTGACTGGGAACGTTCCTTGTTAAAAATAGACGACTGTTGAGTTTTTTTCTCTCTCTTCGGGATTTTGCAAAAAAGCCGACAGTGCCCTTTAAAAAATGCAGGTACCCGTAAAAAGCCGACACTGTCTTTAAAACAATTTAACTTCTTCAGAAAAGTTGAAAGGAAGATGCTGAAGGCAAAAATCCGACATTGTCACAAAAAGTCAGCACTGTTGAAAATAGTTGAAGTGTTGAACTATTCTAAAATGTCGCTTTTCAGGAAAAGCCGACACACTTCGCTTTTTGGAAAAAGCCGACACACATCACTTTCTAGAAAAAGCCAACACTGTAAAAAACATAGTTCATTTCTGCAGACTGTAACAACGCTTAATGTATTTCTGCGGACTGTTGTGACACTTAGTGTATTTTTGCATACTGTTGCGACACTTAGTGTATTTTTGCAGAGTTGTTCTAAATGCTAATTCGTCGAAGTTCTTGAAGATGGCCAAGTCTTCAATGATCTTCAAATTATTGAACTTAACATCTGAACTTGAAATATGATAGTAATGGTTACCCTTTGCTAGAGATCAGTTGGAAGCCCATTGTAGACGTTCTTCAAATAATTTGATTGTCTAAGTTATGATTCATGCAGGTATCAGATGAGCAGACGTAAAACCAATTTTGGTTTCACCTTACCCTAGATCAACGATCAATAAACGTGCAAGGAGAATCTTGAAATAGAAATAGTCATTCACCAAGGAGACAACTGTGGACTTAATTTCCAAAACCTCAAAGAAGGTGGTGATGAGCAGAGATGTAAATTCGACGAATCGACGTTTCCAAGAGTGAAAGAATCAAGAAGCCATGAAATCTTCTCAATACTGCCAATTGAAGAGGGAGTTCAAGGCCAGACATCGAATCAGAATGTCGAACCACGGACTCCAGAACATGATACAGAAGATCATCATGTCAAAAAAGAAAATTGATAGGATCGTTGATGTACCTTGCAGATAATACACGCCCTGACATTGCTTATGTAGGGTTCAGGATGAGCCAATTTTGCACAAACATGCCAACAACGACAAATGCAACCAAGAAGGTTAAAATGTCCCCCAAGATTTCCAATCGAGATAGAGCTCCAAGAACGCAATTGGAAAGTGCAATCATACAAACCAAACCTAGATCTCCTTCGATCTAGCCCCTGAACACTAGGATGTATGAAAAATCACAATGATAGTAAGCGCTTACCAATCCGATAGCATAATGACCACACACTCTCAATGATCCCCATGGACACGAGAGTGACCGAGATCCAAAGTTTACGGGTCTTGGGAGATGTTTTAAAGGCTGACAAGAATTAGAAGACCTCTAACAGATTCATCGATAATCTTTAGTGGAGTGAAGGTACAGATGTTGAATTATGCAGTTTCACTGAGGAACCAACGACCTATCTAGATGCAATCCAAAATCCTGAAGGCAAATTTTGGAAGCAACCCATGACCGAACAGATCGAATGAATGAAGCTGAATCAGCCCTTTTGGTGCTTGGGACTCCTCTAATGTTTATTGGACTGGCGGTCCCACGCCAATGGCAACTGCTTTTTGCTGGGCTATTTCGTCATAGGTCTCCTTATTGAGCGTCACCCTGATGGCATCCAGTTCTTGGCCAGCATGCTCCAACATCTGCCACCGTAGCTTATTGAGGAAGGGCCGCGGGTCATAATAATGGAGCATGTCCTGGAGAAACTCATGCCTTTGCCAAAGTTTCATCATGTCGACATGAAGGGCACTGGTCATGGTTGCACGGTAATAGAGCCTAGCCACGTTGAGGTGATCCATCTCGATGACTAAGGGCTTATTGATATCCAGTAGAATAGGAGGTAAGGAGTGATCCCAATGAGATGCCAAGGGTGCCAAGAAGGCGATAAGGTCGTAGTTGTCCGGAAAGTAGCACACATCCCTTTCTGGTCACCGATGGTATTGCCTATAAAATTGGCTGCAGTTGAATATAACATCTCTGGCCGGATCATCTATATGGACATAATCGATAAGAATAGGCCAATAAAACTTGTTGGTCATGAATTTTGGTGTGAAAGATTCACGTTGTTTGAGAGGGCAGTATTCTGGATTGACCCGCAAATATGTTGGCACACTAAGGTAGTGTAAGAATGTCGGCTTGTTTGCTAGGAACGCCCTTCTCCAAGCTAGTTGTGGATCTAATGTTTGAACTGTAGCTTTATGTGTGCGGCATAGCTTGAGATCGTAAGGTAAACCTGTCGTACACTTCTTCCTTAGGATACTTTGCCTTGAATTCGGTAGATTGAAGCATGTCCTTACTTGGATTTTTAGGTGTCAACCAATGCCATTCCAGAGGTATCACTGCGGGCAGTGGAGGATTGGGAGATGAGAGCAGTTGAAAGAGTTTTGGTGGAAGGTGAGGAAACCGGGTTTGGAGGTATGAATGGTGAGGATTAGATGGTGTCAAAATGGAAGAGGGTGGAGGGGGGAAAATGTGAGAATATGGAGGACATGAGGGGTTAGACCGTGGAGGAGATGAAGTGTTAGGACATTGGGTTGTCCCTCCCTAATCTGGATTCTGAGGCGCTTCCCCTGCTAGTGAATCAGGCCCCTGTTGTTACTTTGGTGTTGCAAGATTCTTCCCAGTCTCAGATGCTCAGCCAAACAGCCTAACCTCTGAGCCTGAGAAGAACGTAGACTAGCCTTTCCTACATTTCTGTTCTACACATAGGATCACGATGGCCAGTTTTGCAGTTGTTTATTGTAGTATATTCACCCTGCTTGTCAGAGGATGACTTCAAGGCTTCGAACACTTTGTTGTTTATGAATGAGCACTTGCCAATGGAACAATTAACTCCGTTACAAGGCAACCCATGGTGAACAAATTCATATTTGCAATGTAGCACAGTTGCTTGATTTTCAAAATCCTAAGGGCTGTGACCAAATTTAAGGAAAACCAGAAACTACTCTAAATATGATTGAAAAAAACATAGTCAAGAAACAAAAAACCAAACTAAGCAGCATTTTAGAAGTCCAAGAATCAAGAAACCAACCAGTCTTTTGATTCTTGGACATCCTAAGAACATCAAGAACTAGAATGTTGGAGGATATGCAATATTTATACCACATTTCTAGCCTATTTAGTTTACTTGAATGCTGAATTCCTACATTAATTTCCAATTGACGAAATGAAAACTAATCCACTCTAGGAAAGCAAGAAATCTAATCCACAACCACTCACAAAGGAGAGAAGGGCAAGATCATGAATGCATCACTCAAGAAACAAGCATGGTCAAGGAGCTCAATGGATGCACCTAACTCATGGAGGCTCTTCTCATTTCAGCATGGAGTTGATACAATACACAAAAAGCTCTTCTTCACAAAGAGGGAGTCTCTTAAATAAGCAAGAGAGCTCCTTAGGTGGCATCCTAGTGGCATTTCCACATTACACAAATTGCAAGTGGAATAATGGTCTCCACTAGAGGTCACCATCAAAAGGTGGCTCACTCTACTTTCTTTAAGAGGGGTCTACTTGCATTTATTACTTTGCCTAGAAATACTAGTTCCTACATGGTCATTCCATCTTTCAAGATTCACCATGAGGCTTACACAGTTCTTGCTTGTCTTTCCTAACTAGCATTTCTCGGCTCTCAGTCATCGTTTGTCTCATCTTCTCAGAGACCTCCTCGGTCTAAGGTGAGAGGTGCTCTTGGGTAGCTCTGGCCGAGTATCTTGGGGATTCTTCAGAATCACCCAACATCATCCCACCCCTAATGTGTTGCAGGACCCACTGCAACTCATATTGAATGATGTCATTCTGCTTTGCATTGGCATTTTTTATTGTCACTTGGAAAAGCGTAGACCCTGATTCGCTTGCATAAAACCAAGTGTTTATTGTTGCCGGTCTTTATCAAAATTGTTTCCACAACTTGCCGCAATGTAATCAAAATGTCTTATTGCTGCAAATGGTTGACATTCTCAAAATTGGAGAGCTTCCAACATTTCACAACTTGCATACTCGAGTGCTTTCCTCGTGTCTCTTTCTTTTGTTGCATCTACCATAAATGGTTTCACTTTTAATTTCTGGGCAGATTCTGACTTCTGGGAGGTCTATATCCTCCATTTGCGTTCTTTTCTGCTCTCACAACGTTTCTATCATTGCTTTCTTGATTATCTGCTATAAAAGATGAGGACACCTGCAAGGAAGTGCAAAACCGCCTCTAAGGCGAATGTTGAAAATCCTGAGACATCAAGCATACCTCCCAGCACACACAAACGGCCACGGACCCAGCTACCACGATGGATCACCAGCTAGGATGGGTGCCATGGATCAATCCGAGACCACACATTTAAAGCTTGTTGATGATTCATTTGAGAGGACGACTACTGCGGCTGGTGATCGTTCAAGCCACAAGAGAAAGGGTAAATTACATCGTATGATTCTGTCTGTAATGAATTTTGTTACTTTTAGCACTTTTAGTAATATGGTAGTAATTGTTTCATTTGGTTTCTAATTTGCAACTATAGCTAGTTTTAGGTCTTAATCGGCTACTTTAACTGATTTTGGTACATAACTTGGTATTTAATTTCGTACTTTAGCTGCTGTTGATACTTAACATGGTACTTTAGCTACTTTTGGTAGTTATTTTGGTACTTTTGATAATGTGGTGGAAATTAGCTGATTTGGTACTTAATTGGTACTTTGCTACTTAGCTAGTACTTTGGTACTTTAGTTGATTTTGGTACTTAAGTAGTACTTTAGTTACTTTTAGTACTTAAATTGGTAGTTCTGGTAGTAATTAGCTACTTTTGGTACTTTATCTGATTTTTGTAGTTACTTACGTTGGTAATTTGATTGCTTTTAGGGTTTAGGGTGGTACTTTAGCTGCTTTTGATACTTAAATAGCACTTTACTGCTTTTGGTACTTAGATTTGAACTTTGATACTTTATCTTATTTTGGTGCTTACTTAGCTAGGTACTTTATTTGCTTTTGGTACTTAAATTGATACTTTAGCTGCATTTGATACTTAAGTAGTACTTAACTTGGTACTGTTACTGATTTTGGTACTCTTACTGATTTGGTACTTATCCTGCTTTTGGTACTTTGGTACTTTGGTTTTCTGGTACTTTGGTACTTTTGATATTATGGTAGTAATTATCAGATTTTGGTCCTTAATTTAGTACTTTTGGAACTTTAGCTGCTTTTGTACTTTAGTAGGTTCTTCTACAAAACTTTTAATTTTAAAAAACTGCTTGTGGTACCAAATTTAGAAGTATAGCTTCTTTTGGTACTTTATTTGGTTATTTGGTACTTTCTATGTAAGGATTTATAGTGAACAGTTTGTGTTGAAATTAACAATTTGTTTTGTAGGAAAAAACAAAATGGATGAGTACCCGATCCTGAGGAAGTTCTGCTACTCAATCGAGGAGCTTCATGAAGAGTATGGCTTGAGCCTAGAGAGCATATTGGCAAAAGACCTGCTAGACACTGATGTGCTAGACAGTCAGTGGGTAACAGTCTTTAGGCTGGGATACAAAAAAAATGTTAAGATATATCTTAACCAACTGCATCCAGAATTTGTGGATGACTGCCGTCTGCTGTTCCACAAGGTGTACCAGGCTCCTCCATCCTGCCGCAAAATCACAACCAGAGTTGCCAAATGCTATGCCTTTGAGCGCTGCAAGGCTGCCAAATTGGACCCTGCCTCTCACAAGATAGCATGGGCGAGATTTGGCAAGAATGTGATTGCAATGTGCAGCAGCAAGAAGGATGGCCTACAAAAAAAACTCGAAAATTGGAGCAGGGCTAACGGCCTCCCTTAGAGTGGGCAAACAAGAGTTGGAGGCAAGAGAGAGCACTCTAGAAAATTCGGAGGTGAGGACAACGTGTCCCACGCTGCTCTGTCCCCTCTAGGATATATGCCTGAGGTGGAGGCAATGAATCAAAGAGTCGCAGAAAGATTAGGGTGGATGCTTGCAAGGCTGTCAGAATTGAAGGACAACATTCAGAAAAAGAAGAAAAAATCGTTGGTCAAGTAGGGTGAAAACATAGTCGTCCAAGTAATCAAGAACGAGATTCATGAGCTAGAGAAGCACCTTCTTGAGCTTCGGACACACACTCCTCCCAATGAAGAGGAGATAAAAGAAGTGGATGATGAGCTCATTTTGACAAGGTGCATGCTAAAAACGATGCCCAGTCCCTCTCGGAAGGGAGGCTGCAGAGGAGGAGGTAAATTTTTTTGTAGTCTTCCTTTTTCTGTTTGGTACTTTTGAAGCTTATGAACGTGTTGTGTTCATTATAATGAAACCTTTGGAGATTTTAATAAATTTCATGTTGTTTTTTGGTACTTTTTGGTACTTTTGGATTATACTCTTATGGTGTTTTTGGTACTTTTATGATGTTGTTTTTGGTACCATAGATTTATACTTTTATGGTGTTTTTGGTACTTTTGGTACTTTTGGATTCTCTTTTTAATAATGTTTGGCATTTTCCATCTTTGTTTGGTAGTTCCTTTTAAAATGCTAGATAGTTTTGAAGCTATTATATAGTATATACAATGTTGGCTATGGTTTGGTACTGTTGTTTATTGTTTGGTGCTATTTTGTAATAATTCAAATTTCCATTGCAGAGGGAGTACAAAAAGCTGGAGTCAGAATGGAAGGATGCTCAAGGGCACATTGATTTTGTGAATCTCATGCAAGAGAGGATCAGCCAGGGGCACAGATTCACTTTGGTCCCGAGACCCCACGTGGTGGGTGGGGCATACTATATCCATGCCCTTGCATGCGGCAAGTCTTTGGACTCCACCTTTCTTCTCGGATCCTTCATGTTTGCCTGCAGGCATTCTTACCATCTGTTATGTTTTGCTGTGACCATAAGCACCAAAGACTTTTGTGTGAAACCAAGGTGCAGCGAGAAGATCCCCGAGGTGGCCAAGACTTGGGCTCACAAAAGGCTTGGAAAGAGTAAGTTTCTTTTGGTGTTGGTTGCTTTGGTACTCTTGGAGTATTCCAACAACGGTATTTGTTACTGTGGAGAACCCTGGATTTATACTTATAACACGTTTTTGAGTCTTTTCATGTTTCAAAGTACCAGCTTTGGTTCTCTATTCTTCAATTTTGGTATGATAGACAGTCTTTAGTTTTAAACTGATTGGCCCTACTTTAGCAATAATTGGTTTTAGAAGTCTTAACAATTAGTAGAAACTGTTGATCTTTATTTACACATCAATCATGTGAGTTCTTGGGTATTATGGCAGAACATATTGAAAGTACATAATGGGACTTTTGGTTCTTCCTTTATTTTGAGAGCTCAGATCTGACATATCTGAATATGGTAGTATTGTATGTGTGCACGAATCCCATTTTGATACTTTTGGCACTGTGTTTTTCAACACTATTGAGTTGAACATGTGTGTTTATTAGCACAATTTGTGTGTCTTTTACTCCCATGTTTGGGATATACAAAAATTCAATGGAAAGTATTAATTCAGCAATGCTAGTTTGTGTGCAAGTTGTTTGAGAAAAAGAAAGAGAGAGAGTTTTTGGTGGAGTTAAACATAGTCAACATTCCCAATTCTAGGAAGGAGTGTAGCCCTTGTTTTTTCCTTGTTGAAGGCATGGTATCATAAACGGTTCTTTGTTGGACTTGAAACATCCACAGGAAGGCCATGTTGATGGGAGGGAGCATTGCGGTGACATTCTGGAATAGGATACAACCATATGGTTCGAGAATTTTGACTAACACTCTTCATGCTTTCTTTCTATCTCTTTCATTCTTGGTGTGTTCTTGGTACTTTTGGTTCTCCTGGAGTACCAGAGTTTTGTGGGTTGTTGGTACTTCTTTGTTATGCTGAAGTACCGAAATTGGTACTATTGGTTGTTGTCTTAGTCTAAATATCGATAAAGAAGACTTACCAAAATTGAGCTAAGATATGAAATCTGACACTATTGAGCTAAAATCTAAAATATGTCATTTTTCTTCTCTGACCTCGCATAATCAGGTACAGATAGCCCTACGCCGACTAAGAGCCCCCCTGCGGGTAATTTCTTGCATGAAGACCAGATGTGGATTCAACAATAAATGAAGTACTGGAAGAACTTTCAAACCTCAAGGATGATATAGACAACCTTGCAGCAGAGCAGCCCCACCATCAGACAACAAAGGGCAAAACATGCAAGGAGAAAATTACTATTGACATAAACGAGCTGGATGAAGATATGGAGGAAGAGCGGGACCAGTAGGAGCATCAAGAACAGGACCAGCGTCAAGACCATGCACAGCAAGACCAAAAGCAGCAAGATCAGGCACAACAAGACCAGCAAAGCAGCAGCAAGACCAAGAGCAAAAAGGCTAGGCACAGTAGGACCACCAAACAGTGCAGGACCAACAGGAGAAACAAGAGGAGGATGTGTATGTGGATGTAGTAAATGAAGAGGCAGGTGATGAAGCTGAAGGGCCCCAAAAAGAGAAAACAACAGGGGAGGAGGCCAGGGCAGAGAAGGCTGAAACTCTGCACCTTCTGAACCTGAGACAGGTGAAGATCTGTGCGACGATAAACTATTATCAAAGTTATATTCCCTTAAAAAAATAAAGTGCTCTAGACCAAATAACATTAAAACTCATGCAAGCAAAATGTAACACGCACACACTCTATTGCACTAAAAATAGAATAATGCTACCTATCGTGTTATGAAGTGTGACCAAATTCACCGTTAATATGCTCCATCAAAACTGAGGGTAGTTTTTGGTAATGTCTGATATTTACCTTTTGTTTCTATAGATATTTTTGGCCAAAATAAGTGTGAGATCTTGCGTGAAGACTTCAAGGAGATTCCTTACGTCAGGGATAAACTGGGGGTGCCCGTATTTTTGAAGAACCTGCAAGAGGTATGGAAATTATGGCCAGAGTTCGACGCATCCAATGCCATACTTGTAGACGATAAATGCTACAAGTCATTAAAAATGACCCTTCCGTAGAGTGTGATGCTAAAACGGCCCCCTAGTATTTGAAGGAGGTTCTGTACCCGTGGCTCATGGGTTGGATCCGTGCGCGAATCTTTATCGCCTCTACTAGAAGAAACCCTCTGTTCGACTGTGAGGACGATATGTCCCCTCATGTTGTAGACTACTGTGTTGAGGTCAAAGGGTACTCGTACCGCTTCGACCCCCCTACAGACTAGATTTGAACAGCCCAGCTTGGGCTGCAACTAATTTTCTATACATGTTACATATTCAAAAAATCAATATACGATATACTGCATAGATTTGAATGGCTATTTCATTCTTGAATGGCTTTGAGCTTCATTTGCAGCTCCCTGATTTATTGGGATGAAGGTTGAAAGGCCGAGGCATTCTTCAACCTGTAAATCCTGTGTTGGTGCTTTGTAAATGTTTAGAACCAGATTCCAGCATGATTTTTGAGTTACAAATAGGGTAGGAGAAGTTGATTTCAAGGTTTGTGCTCCTTGCAACATTACTAGCATGTGTTCACATGCATATTCCAGCATGATCTAGGAACAATGGTATGGGTGGAGTTTATTAAAGTTATTGTTTGTGCTCCTTGGATGGTTTTTAGTTTTTGCTTATGAGTGAAGGGGTATTAAAGGTATTAAAGATGGATACAGTGTTAAAGATCCACATGAAGTACCTATTTTTGAGACTTAAGTGCAATTTTAGACAGTTACAAATGTAACAAATTGGTACTTCGATAGTACCAAATTTGGTAGTCAAGTACCAAATAGAAAATCTGTAATTTAAGGATAGGTACTTCGGAATTTTAAACAAGCAGTACCTATTTTTCAAATGGAAAAGACATTTTTAGTCAATACCAAAAGCACTATGATTGAGACTCCGATAGTACCAAAAAATGTAGCCTGAACTTATTAACAACAAAATTAGATTACTGATAGATAAGTGATCCAAAGTACCGTAATTGGTACTCATCAGTCTCAAAATGGGTATTATGAAAGTACCAAATGAATCAATATAATGCACAAATGTTAGTTTCATCATGATTTCAGGTGTTAAGCGAGTCCTCTTGATCGCTGTCATCTTCGTACGACATGCTATTGTATATGTTTTCATACACATCGATGGATAATCGGAACATGTTATGATATCCAGGGATAGGCTCCATGGGAAATCGGATTGCTCTCACCAGGTGCGAATAGATCATTACCAGCTGTGTCTAGTCTAGAAGGTTGTATATATTGATCATGCCTTCGACTTGGCCATAGTATAGGCTGTCATGTACTTTTAGTACATCAGTGCTTTTCAAGACAATATAATATCCATTGTAAGCTTTGTAGGCCCAAAAGGAGCTATTAGCCTTAAGAACAAGGCGATTTTCTCTTTAGGCCCTCCAAAGTAATTAATAAGGATGATAGGCCAACAAGGGTCCAACATAGCCTAAATAGGACTTAACAAAGGCTAACTATCCCTCAAGATGGTTAAGTTTAGTTAGGTGAGAGCATTGTCTATAACTAGGCAAGAGACATCATTTTGTGAATCTTTTGGCTCATTTGCAAGTGAGAGCTTCTAGCTTCCTTGTGAATGTGAGCCATAGGGATCTCCATTGCTAGGTCTCATGTGCCCTATCCACATGAATCAATGCTCATGTTCATATCTTGTACTCTTTCTTTCATTACTAATGTGATTCTATGGTGATCTCCATGTTTCTAGCTTTCTATTGATATGCTATCATGATTGTCTTGTTCTCTTCTTGCTTCTAGCTTTACTTCATTGTAATTGCTATTAGTTTGGGATTTGGCACATGGCATTTCTTGGTATCAGAGCATAGATCCATAATTCATGATGATTCTATGTGAATTTCATTAGATTTGATGAGTTTATTGTTTTTGTAGCTTTCTTTTTGCTAATTTTTAAATATGAATTTTTTAGTTCTGTTCAGACAATTTTTTAGCATTCAATTTCATTTTTTATTATTAATTTGATTCAATAGTTTTGTAGAGGTTTGTTTTAGCTTTAACTTTCACCAATTTGCAAGGCATTTGGATTAGAGATGCAAAAGTAATTGCACTTTTTCCAAAAGCTGTCAAAATAGGTGACTAGAATTTTTTTTTCACTTTGTTTGAATTTTTTGGATCTAATTTGAGTCTTTATTTCAAGTTTCTTTCCATAGGATTTTAGAGCATTGTTTTAGCTTTGATCTGATCTACATGGCAGGTCATTTGGATTAGTATCCAAAAAGTTATGACAAATCTTGATTTGTAGCTCTAGTTTTGCTAGTTTTTCTTTCTTCAAAATTTTCAGCCCTGTTCTGTTAATTTGACCTATCAAATCACATTCAATCATTGATTTGATATTATAGGCTGATAGATCTATTGTTAGCTTTTTAGAGGTACTGAGTTTGTTTGATTTGGATCAATATTGAGAAAGTTATGATCAAATTAGTGGAGATGGGTTAGAATTGCCAAAATTTTGATTTTTTGTGGATTTTTTCCAAGTGAGAGAGAAGCACTTCAACTTGTCATTTCTGAGGTTTTTCTTCTTTGTTAATTTTTTTCAGTTTTTTCATCTTGAAGTTTCGTTAAATATATTTTTGAAAAAAAAACCTAACCCTACCTTTCAGCCCTAGCCTAGACTTGACCTAAACTTAACCTAACCTACCCTAAGCCTACCCTCTCTTCGTGATTACCTTCCCTCTTTCTCTATCGTTTCTGGTATTAGTTATTCAACAGGCGGAAGTTGATTTACGAAATCTGCTAAAGATTTCAGAAAAATTACGAGGTTCTGTTTCATTTGTGCTAATGAGACTATCCACTGTTGGAAGAAACTTTGGACGTCTCCCGGACAGAACAACTACCACGGGTGGTTCACTCCCAGTCAAGCACATTAATCCTTTCCATATGATCAATGCTGAAGAGACTATTAAACCAAGACTGATGACCTGCATAAGCAGATGCCTGACATTCGTGCCACGCACTACCGCCACTGCGTCTCCTATCATCCCCATGATAATACGATATCCTTTGCCTCTACAACACAAACTATCTCAAACTCAAGCGCACACAAGAAATCTGTTGCTGCCACCTCTCACTTTATTCTATTACTTTTAGTCTGATTCAACAGTGATTGCAGACAGAAAAAAAACCAGCCCCTGCTCAGCATTCGAACAATTCTGACCTTGCATCTACCGCCCGCTCGCTGATGAGCACCGATCGCTGTGCCTTCGCTGATCAGCGCTCGCTCGCCAGAATGATCAACCCCTCCAACAATCAGAGAATTTAAGTGTCATAGAAAACGAGTACCCACGTTCTGTCAGAATCTTCATCAGATAGTCTGTGAGATCACGCCCAACAAGATCCAATTTCAGAATAGCATGCATGACATTCATCATCAAATCTGTTTCCTTCACCTAATCCAGTCTTGATTTGAGTAAGCAGATGATCATCACTAGAAAGACGAATATCATGGCGTGTAAACTGATTCCTATTGAGTCGTCCCTCTCTCAGACTATTAGAGAAATTGAGAGAGAAGTTTTCTTTCACTTCCTCCGCAACACGACCATTGCAATCGAGTGAAGACAACAATTCCATTTTCCTTTACACCCGGCTCGGTCGAGACCTCACGCGTTTCCTCTTCAGTTGAGAGTTCATGCATCCTTCGGTCGAGATCTCTCTCTCTACCTGCTTCGGTTACCTTTCCTCTCTCTCTACTCGTGACTTCGGTTACCTCCTTTCTCTCTCTACCTGCTTCGGTTACATTCTTTCTCTCTCTACCTGCTTCGATTACCTTCTCTCTCTACTTGCATCGTCGGTTACCTCCTTTCTCTCTCTACTTGCTTCGGTTACCTCCCTCTCTCTCTCTACCCATCTCTCATTCGGTCGACTTCCTTCTCTCTCTACCTATTCTTTACTTGGAGAAAAAATTTCAGTTTTCTTAAATTTTTTAACGGTTGCCCACAATCCTTCACGAGCACCCAAATGCACCATACAGCCGTTAAAAAAAATTTATCGTAAAACTTCTTAATTTTCTACGGTCCCTGCAATTTCTCCCGAGCACCAAAACAATTCATGGATCTCAAAGTTTATACAATCCAGTTTGTATAAATTTTAAAACCCCCTTTTCTAAGTTGAATGCTCGTTTTTCCTTCTCATTCTTTGAGCGCCCATAACTTCCTTGTTTGAGCTCAGATCCCAGTGCTGTAAAAACGAAAAGTGATTAGAAAGATGAGCCTGACACTGCTAAGTTATAAAACTATGTTATTATTACTTTTCAATTTTTTTTCAAGACTCCTTTTTCTTGAGTCAGTTTTTTTTGTGTTTCCATTAGTAATTTTGAAATCTTCATATCTTTTTCGTTTGAGTTCGGAATTCGACATTGTAAAAAAGCAAAATTGTTCGTAGTGACAAATTGAACACAACTACTACTTCATTTTAATTTGTTACACTTTCCATTCACAGCCACTTTATTTTTCGAGGACTTAGAATTTTTAAGTGGGTGGAGAAGAGCAATTTTACCAGCTGTAAAATACCATTTTGAATTAATTTCAGACGATGAATTCATAATCCACAAGTCTTCAGTAGTCACTAATGATGGACCGTTATAGTCAAAACATTCAAATTCCATCTATTGATGAAATACAATCTGAAATCGCACGTTAAGGAAACAAGGACTACAGTCTAAAGCTAGCAAAATGGATTCAATTGGACAGCTTTGGATCTGTAACAAGACAATAAATTAGTTTTTGGATGACACATCCTTAGTCATGACTACTTAACCAAGGCGATCAAGTTGATCAAACAAGCGTCTTCATTTTTTAGGACAAAAATGTTTAAGTAGGGGGAGTGTCATGTACTTTTAGTACATCATGCTTTTCAAGGCAATAAAATATCCATTGTAAGCTTTGTAGGCCCAAAAGGAGCTATTAGCCTTAAGAACAAGGCAGTTCTCTCTTTAGGCCCTCCAAAGTAATTAATAAGGATAATAGGCCAACAAGGGCCCAATGTAGCCTAAATAGTACTTAACAAGGGCTAACTATCCCTCAAGATAGTTAAGTTTAGTTAAGTAAGAGCATTGTCTATAACTAAACAAGAGACATCATTTTGTGAATCTTTTTGGCTCATTTGCAAGTGAGAGCTTCTAGCTTCCTTGTGAATGTGAGCCATAGGGATCTCCATTGCTAGGTCTCATGTGCCCTATCCACATGAATCAATGCTCATGTTCATATCTTGTACACTTTCTTTCATTACTAATGTGATTCTATGGTGATCTCTAGCTTTCTATTGATATGCTATCATGATTGTCTTGTTCTCTTCTTGCTTCTAGATTTACTTCATTGTAATTGCTATTAGTTTGGGATTTGGCACATGACATTTCTTGGTATCAACTACTCTCCCTCCTCTAACAACTCTGTTGTGCCATGCATCCTTCTGTGCTGTCGCTGCCTGGTACATCGTCTTGGTGCATTTAAGGACATAGAAATCCTCTCCTCTCTCTCCTGCTTTGATCGCAAAATTGTCCCCAGTGGACAACATCACACAAACTATCAGGGTTTCCCTCATACATGGGCAGGTTGGTGTTATTATGCATTGGCATGGATCCATAAGCACCATCATTATCTCCAGCATCATCGTCTTCATCGCTGGTAGCTACCTTTGACTCTGGCAATGGTTGGATAAACAAATATTTTCACTCTTCCATGTGTTGTTTGTTCCTGCATCTTCTCCATTGCCCTGTAATACATGAATAACAAAAACATAACAATGTGCAACATTGTAGTGAGCATGGACTATCCTGGGAATATCCGTCAACACAATGGAACGAGCATGAGCTTGTGATGTGCTGACAATCCCATTTCACATCATATTGCACCTCATCCTTACTGACCAGCCAGAAAACCCTTCTTGTACTGCAGTTGTGACCTTCTCTTTTTTGGCCTAAAGCTTTCTTTCAAATATGCGACCACATCTGGTACACATTTCAAGGGCCAGCCATCTAGTTTCAACTCCTCATGAGTAAGAGTTCTCTTGATGACTGCACCCGCTCCGTTGTGCTCGCCTTTTCCATGGCCTGAGGCAGAAAAATTATGCATCATTTGCAGACCGGTCAAGTGATAATATCTGGCCAAAAAACGAACAAATTGTTAGATTTTTATTTTTATGTTGGCTGCGATAAACAATGCTTGCAAACAATATCCATAGTTTTGAGCCTGGTGTCCTATCTACTACCAATTTGGTACTATTTTGGTCTCCCGTATAGCCCTAGTTTGATACTATATCTATTAGGAAAGTAGTACCAAAATTGGTACTCCAGAACAGTGTAGTTTGGTACTACGAGATGGACTATGTTGTTAAAGTCTTGTAGTTCAGTACCACTTTTGTTATTATTTGAAGTAACAAACCTGAAAACAACAGAGTAATAATAATAGATAGTGAGAACTCCCAACAAATATACCTGGCCATGAAGAAGAAAGGCCTCCAAGCTTTGAATTGGGACGCCACACCATCTGACCACACCCAATGACACCTCAGATTATACTCGTTTTCTTTTAACCAATTGTCATGTAGTAGTAGACAATGTTGTACGAATAAGATGTCATGGAGCTTATCGTCTGATATGTAAAAACGAAGAGTCTTTCCAGCTGCACCTGCAGAGTTTCTGACATACGTTATGTGCACAAATATCGTGACCTGATTAGACCACGAGTGCATGGACTGTATCTCGTTATGCATCTTGAACAAATAATTCTCCGCAAAGTCAATGATTGAAACAATAACATCTGAAGGAAATATCAGCAAACAATCTTTCAATTGTTGTGACTGTCACCAAAACACAAAGTTATGCTTGATGAAGTTTTTCAGATGTGTTGAAACCAGGTCAACAAAAGCGTTGCTCCGCATTCTTTGCACTACCAAATCCTTTTTCTTCTTGATAGAACCTCCCTCATCAACAAACCCTGACGCAACGTCTGTAAAGATTTTCACAGACAACTCCCTTCTGTCCATTGATGTCTCAGAGGAACATAATGGCAACGTACAAATGTCGCATTTATTGCAGTCCCCAAACAAGCATTTTTTTGCATGGTATTCTGAATTAGGAGGCTTTGCACATAAAAGCGATTCCCACATATTGATGATGCTGGGGCAAACAGATTGGTTTGCTTTGCAAATATCCGATTCCTGAATTTTGCAGCAGATGGAACATGTGCAAGTATGATCCTTTGCATGATGACCAAATTTGTTTTGTCTCATATGATTAAATGCCTCCTTAAAATATATCATTTGCATATGGTACACACAGCAACAGGTGTACTGCTCTTTCAGTTTCCAGACAAAATAAGGCTTCAACGCCTCAAAGCATCTTAGCGATATCAACACTTTTGGGTGAGCCCTTCTGAATCTTTGGAACAGCTCGACCTGTGGCCTAAAAACCATACAACTTACTAAAAGAACTTAATAATATGCCTAAAAATTACCACGTAAGTTGATCCAAGCTGACTTGAACATTGAACCAAACATAATCTGTGTGTAAAATTCATAGCAATATGAATCAAACAAGAGAAAATGAGAAAAAAGAAAGCATGAAGAATGTTAGTCGAAATTCCCGAACCATATGGTTGTATCCTATTCTAGAATGTCACCACAATGCTCCCTCCCATCAGCATGGCCTTCCTTGTGGATGTTTCAAGTCCAACAAAGAACCATTTATGACACCATGCCTTCAACATGGAAAAAACAAGGGCTACACCCCTTCCTAGAATTGGGAACGTTGACTATCTTTAACTCTATCAAAATCTCTCTCTCTCTCTCTCTATATATATATATATATATATATATACCTCACTCTCGCTCTCCCTAACAAAATCTGCTGAAACCACGTCATAAATTATAATTATATTTTAGGATACACTGAGAAACACACTGGTTCAACTCAATACAGTGTTGGTTCACTCAAAACTTCTTAAAGATTCCTTTTGCATTAAAGTCATTGTTAACATCTTTAAAGTGGAAAAGTATTTTCATTACCGATGATCTATATTCAAAAAGTCTTTTCGTGTTACACGACATAAGTGATTTCAAACCCCCTCACTGCACATCGAAGAGCTGTTTAAAAGCTTTTTATAGCAACAAAGTACCAGAGCGGTAGAAAGTACATTTTTGGTACTCTAAAGTTTCAAGAACACGTAAACATTATAAAAATAGTACATATTTTGTGAAATTGGTAGTACCTAGAGCTTAGATTCCACTAATTGGTAAACAACACTAAACTAGTACCAAAAAGACCACAAAAGATTGTATGCGAGCTACGAACACAAATAAATATAGAGAAATGTGGTCATGAGAAGTCTAAATAGTACCTATTTGGTTGATTTTAAAATAAAACATAGAGACTTAGTATAAAAGACCTAATTTGGTAGTCAGTAGGATCGGAATTGGTTTACGATAAGTTCTTGTAGTATGAATCTTTCATATTAAAGTGTTTCACCAACACAAAAATAGTAACCAAACCGTACAAAATATGTAAAATTAGTACCCGACACTAGTGTAGCTCAATATAGTGTTGGGTCACTCCAAACTTCTTAAAGATTCCTTCTGCATTAAAGCCATTGTTAACATCTTCAAAGTGAACTTGAGGAGGATTCTCATTACCACTGATCTATATTCAAGAAGTCTTATCGTTTTACAGGTAGAAAGTACCTGCAGGTAGTACCAAAGCATCATATACTAGTAGTACCAAAGTATCAATCACTGGTAGTACCAGAGGTTTTAGAAAGTACCATCAGGTAGTACCAAAGTACCAAAGCATCTTATAGTACCAAAGTACCACACAAGCAGAAAGTTAAAGTACCTTAATTGGTAGTCTGGAGGATACAAATTTAACATGATAGGTTCCATTAGTACCAATCTTTGGTACTCAAAAGTTTCAGAAACAAGCAAATATTATAAAAATAGTACAAATTTTGTAATTCCACCAATTGGTAAACAACACTAAAATAGTACCAAAAAGAAAACAAAGGATTGTATGCGAGCTACCAACCCAAATAAATATAAAGAGAAAAGTACCTAATTTAATAGTTTTATGCGTAAAACATGGTCACGAGAAGTCTAAATAGTACCTATTTGGTAGATGTTAAAAATAAAACTTAGAGACTTAGTATAAAAAGCCTAATTTGTTATAGTACCAAAACAATACAAAATATGTAAAATTAGTACCCGACACTGGTGCAGCTCAATACAGTGTTGGTTCACTCAAAATTTCTTAAAGATTCCTTCTGCATTAAAGTCATTGTTAACATCTTCAAAGTGAACTTGAGGAGGATTCTCATTACCACTGATCTATATTCAAGAAGTCTTATCGTGTTAAAAGTTTCAGAAACAAGCAAACATTACAAAAATAGTACAAATTTTGTAAAATTGGTAGTAACTAAAGCTTGGATTCCACCAATTTGTAAACAACACTAAAATAGTACCAAAAAGACCACAAAGGATTGTATGCGAGGTGCGAACACAAATAAATATAAATATAAAGTATCTAATTTATTAGTTTTATGTGTAAACCATGGTCACAAGAAGTCTAAATAGTACCTATTTGGTATATTTTAAAATAAATATGAGACACTTACAATAAAAGAACCTAACTAGGTAGTCAGGAGTATCAAAATTGGTACATGATAAGTTATTGTAATACCATTATGTGTATTCAAGAGTTTTACCAGCAAAAAAAATAGTACCAAAATAGTACAAAATTTGTAAAATTAGTAGTCGACTACTGGAATAATACTAGCAATTGGTCTAACAAGACTAGAGCAGTACCAAAAAGATCGAATCGGGACGTGTGCAAACTGCAAATACGACGAATTCTAAAAAAAATAGAACCAAATGCTGTAGATTCTAAAATAAAAATGGTACACACTATAGATCTCAGTAGACCAATTTGGATGATTTTAGAATGAAAATGAGACACGAGGTATTAAAGCACTTATTTTGGTACTTTGTATTATCAAAATTGTTTCACAATAAGTTCCAATATACCAACACAAACATTCAATGCCCAAAAGTTCCTTGAAATATTAAAAAGCACCAAACAACTAATGGCTAGTATATCGAAAACATTCAAAAACTAATTATATTGGAAAGCAAAGGTTCTTGATTTTAGGACTTCTCCAAGAGGGCAATCAATGTCAGAAGTCTTGGTTCAGCATGTCTATATGCATTCAAAATTGTATCTACAAAATTTCAATATTCATGATCGTAAAAAATGTAACTGTAAGTTCAAATTTTTTTTGGGATCTATATTATAACATTCATGCTTTTGAAACTTGTTGAAATCATATCAATTATCATATATGTATTGCATTCTTGCAGATTTATATCCATCCAGCATAAGCGAATGGGAGCCAGCACAATCCTTAGCAGGTATATTGGATGTGATTCATTCGGATATTGGAAAATTACAATACAGAGGAAGAACTTCTAAGGAGCTTGCAGATTGTGGTATATTTTTCTCTGAGTCCAAGTACATTCCTGAAGATATACCACTGCCACATTTTGGAAGTGATGAATGGCTTGCACTTGATAGTATGGTGTCAGAATCTTTTAGATGCAAATTACTATTAGATTTGAAAAACTCAATGAAAGAAAGCACTGGATCAAAAGTAAATAGATTAAGTTGGTTCCTATCCTTATATGTATTGGTAGATTTTTTTTCAGATGCAAATATTTGTAGAACGCCAACATTATTTGTTTGTAAGATGTGCCAGATGAGACTCATTCAGATCTGATGGATGTGGGCTTGGGTATTTACAAATTGCCCAACCTAATTTAAAATCTGAACATCTTCTAGCTTAGACGGCCCAACATCATCAATAGTCTTTAGTCCAGTAGTTGACCTGGCCAATAGACTAAGAATGATCTCTCGTCAAAATCTGTACACTTCGCCAGCAGTATAATCACCTAGGGCAAACTACAATAAACAATGTATTAGATGAATATTAATAACAAACAATAGTTTACATGAAGATAAAATAGAATGGGCTAGCTCAAAGGAATCACATTAGCAATGAAAAGAAGAGTACAAAGCAATGTAAATGAGCATGGATTCATGTAGATAGGGCACATGAGACCTAGCAATGGAGATCCCTATGGCTCACATTCACAAGGAAGCTAAAAGCTCTCACTTGCAAATGAGCCAAAAGATTCACAAATTGATGTCTCTTGCCTAGTTATAGACAATGCTCTTACTTAACTTAACTTAACTATCTTGAGGGATAGTTAGCACTTGTTAAGTATTTATTAGAGGGGTTCTAAGTTCAAAAAAGATCCTTTGTAAAGATTCTTTTTATATTTTTTCTCAAATTTTTCTTACACATGGACCAATCAAAACACTCAAATTTGAAATCTACGTAACGTAACTTTTTGAGTCCACATTTTGATTTCTTACTAAAAATGTCATAACTTTTTAGTGATAAGTCCAAATTTAGCAAAGTTTGGTGCATTGGAGAGCGCTCAACAAGGGCTTTCTAATGATATGTTAGATGACATACTTCTGAGTTACAATAAAAAAGCTATAGCAAGTCAAAAGTATTAGTGTTATAATATTCTAATAATAAAAAAGACATCTTGCACGAATTCTTAAAGGGTCTTTTTGAAACTCAAAACTCCTCTAATGATTCAAACTACATTGGCCTATTATCCTTATTAGTTACTTTGGAGGGCTTAAAGAGGGAACTGTCTTGTTCTTAAGGCTAATAGCTCCTTTTGGGCCTACAAAGCTATCAATGGATATTCTAATGCGTTGAAAAGCACTGATGTACTAAAAGTATATGACACGCCTCCTACTTAAACATTTTTGTCCTAAAAAATGAACACGCTTGTCTGATCAGCTTGATCGCCTTGGTTAAGTAGTCATGACTAAGGGTGTGTCGTTCAAAAAAGTAATAATTTATTGCCTCATTACAGATCCAAAGCTATCGAATTGAATCCATTTTGCTAGCTTCAGACTGTATTCCTTGTTCCCATGGAGGAAAAATTGATGGTCGAAGAAGAGTTTGATGAAGCACCATATTGCTTATTGTAACCCAAATCACAATATCCCCCTTTTGTCTACTTCTTCGACATCATGACAAATTGGATGATCTATCATATTTTGGCATTGCATTCGGCTGTGCTGGGCTGAAGACTTTGTCATGTTGTTTGGTAGTCACTTTGTTGTTCAATCCAAATGCTTCAATGATAACCACAAGCCTTGCATCTGAATTGTGAAGATCCTGCACGAAGGAATTATTGGCATGATCAATCTTCAATATAGGAACCAATACGCTTTGATTGATCTCCAAAAATGACAATTGATATTTTGAATGGACATTCATTTCCAAGAATATTGAGTGAGTGAGGTGCTTGCAAAGAGTAATAATTTTCCTTTCACTCAAAGCCTCTATGAAAAGTCTTTCGTAGATTAGATCATCATATTCAAAAATATTGATATTTCGAATATTTTGAACCACAAACTGGAAATTGTGATATAATGGATCTTTGATTGTTTGTCCCATCTCATAGCTACTAGGACAATTTCCAGCTTGTATAATACAAGTTTCATCACATTTCATTGTGCACTCTATACTGAATGTGAAACATTCATATATTTCAGTTGTATCCTTGACTTTTAATCCCATTTCACAAGATGTTTCAGACAAGTTTTCTAGTTGAATGTGATGTGATAATTCTGGTGATCTCAAGGAAGATAGGGTCCTTGAGTGATTTGCCTCATTGACAACTTCTTTGCCTGAATTGGCCCTTAAACTGCTCAATTGAAGATCGATATTGAAAACAAAAATATTGTTCTCATAATCCTTGGCATCATGTTTGTTGTCCTCAACTGATTTTTGATGTCCTTGCATTGACATTATATTTGCAATTGTAATTTTCTGGGTCAATTCAAATTGGGAATTACATTTATGTTGCCGATCTTGTGTACATTCTATAGCACTACATAAATGTTGATTGTCCATTTCCCGTGAATTCAATGGGGAATCAAGAGTTGTTGATGAAGTTAGCTGATCCATCTGTTGAATAGGCTTTTCTATCATTGGTAACTACTTTTTTCTCATTAAATTGCACTTCTGGTTCATCCTCTGATGATCTTGATGAAGAATCATCAGATTCACTTGAATTCGTTTCCTGCATTGGATCTTCCATACCAGACATTTTCTCTTGATCACTACCATTTTGATTCCCAAGGCATGACTGTAGCAAGTTCCCAATGTTGATTATTCCCTCGAAATCAATATCAATGTGCTCTCCTTGATTTGAGTCTTGACTTCCATTATCAGATTATTCATCATCTTCAAAATGTTGGATCCTTGAAACTTCACCTTTTTGTTGGACATTTTGATGAACATTCGTTGGCATACCTTTCATGTCAATTCTCTGGACATCTTTAGAAGGTGTTACATTTTGTGATGGAGATTGTAGCTAGAATAAAGTAGATGGCTCATTACATCTTTGATCAGCTCCCACAAATTTGTCTTTCCCACCAGCGAGGCTAGCAAACAATTTTGTCCATTTCACCTCATCATCTTGCCGAATCTGTTTTCTTACTTGTCGATCTTGTCTCATTTCTTGCAACATTCCAACTATCAGATCTTGTGTGGCCTGCAGTTTACCTAGTACATTTTCTTGTTGGTTCAAAACCTGCAGTTCTTTCGTCACTTCTTTAGTGGGGCTCGATTGTCCATGGAAATGGTGAACCACAATGGGTATGAGGAGTGGCATTATTGATAGTGCTATTCTGTATACAACGTTGCATAGGAGATGACGATTGTTCAACTTGGCACATGAACTCATGTACCGCAGTGCGTGCTCATCACCTTGTGAATTACGATGATGTTTTGATTGTCGCGAATATAGCTCATCATCGCTGTCATTACTATAAAAACCACCATCAATATTAAATTGATTTGACTGGTGTAGCTCATGGTTGCTCTCCATACTGAAAATATTGATTTGAAATACTATCATTCTGCTCCTCATACTGATAATCACAATATGATTGGTCATTACATTCAGATTGATTATCAAATTCCACCTCATAGTTAGAATCAAAATCCATTTTGACAAATCAAAGAAGAATATGAGTCTGAAAATTTAGAAGGACCCTTATAGAAAAAATTGCGAAGTCTACTTTTTGCAAGGAAATAAGCTCTTGGCAGTTTCTCCACCACTTAAAACTCAGAGTTCTACAATGAGTAAAACTGAGAATGGCAAAACCTTGAAGCTCATATGAAACTAAGGACTTTTTCTTTTTACATTATCGAATTCTGAGCTCAAACGAAAAAGATATGGAACTTCAAAAGTAATAATGACACAATTTTAATAACTTAGCAGTGTTAGGCTCATCTTTTTGATCACTATTTTTACAGCACTGGGACCTGAGTTCAAACAAAGAAGTTACAAAAATTTAAAATAAAAACTGGTAAAATGGATTATATACAACTTAGAAGGGGGGTGTTAAAAAAAAATCACAAGTTGAAATGGATAACACTTTGAAATCCATGAAACATTGGAGTGCTTGATGAAAAATACTTGAAACCGTGAAAAAAATCCAAAAATTGTCGGCATTTTTTTTTTTAATCGGTTGCTCTTGTGGTGTAATTTGGGTGCTCATAAAAAAAAAATTTGTGACAAAAGAAGGGATCGGGCTAGAGAGAGAAAAGAGAGAAAAAATCTCAACCGACAAAATTTAGAAAGAGAAAATCTCAACTGACGCATTTAGAGAGAGAGAGGAGGTATCCTATGTGAAGGTAGAGAGAGAGAGGAGGTAGCCGACACTTAGAGAGAGAGAGGACGATTAGAGAGAGAGAGAAAGTAACCGACGCTTAGATAGAGAGAGAGAGCAGCTGACAGTGAGAGAGAGAGACATATGGCAAGTTCTAGAGCTGGCAAGCCCACTGCAGATGCCGCAGGAGTCTTCACGGTCGGATGACTTCCAGAACCCACATCGCAGGATAGATCGGACTCTAAGAAATCAGAGAAATCAGTGGCCAACTATAGGTCGCATCAATCGAAATCTCAGAAATCAAAGCAATCAACCAGCTACTGATCGTAGCTTGCCAATGTGCTTTCTCTCAGTAGTTGGTGCTTCTTGGCGGTTGAAACCAGAAAATAGAGACCTTCTATTCAGGAATTATTCTCCATGGGCTATTAGTTATGAGAATTTTTGTTCTGATCTTATTTGTATATATTATGAAAAGTATTTGACTGAGGAATTGGAAGAATTTATGGCTTTTGATCTCTTAGGGAAGGCGAGTTTGTGGAGTATGGGATTGAATTATGGTGTGACAGAATATGACAAAGGAAAAGGTTATGCGCAGATTGTTATAAAAACCACAAATTTAAATGAACAAAAGAATCTGAAACATCTACTGAGTCCGAATCAGAATCTGATTCAGTGGATATGGAAGAATCTTCTGAGTATTCATCTTATTCTTCTTCATCGAAAGAAGAATCTTCTTATAGGAAAACTAAGAATAGAAACTCAGAAAGAAAGAAAAGAATGGAGAAATCCGAAAAGATGGATCCATTAAGAAAAAGTGTTGAGTTGTTAACAAGAGAGATGAGTGATCTAAAGGTCCAAATATCTAATGTTAAAGCCAAGCGAAAGAAAGCGAAGCCTAACACCAATGTTTGGTGTACCGCGTGTGGGAAGGAAGGTCATTCTAAGACCAACTGTCCCAGTTTATAGACTAATTACTTAGAAGAGGAACTATTCCTCTATCCGATTACTAATCATGAGGAGGTAGCTTATACTGCAACTCCTACTAACCAAAAAACTATGATACCGAAACAACGTACTGGTCAACAGTACACTATTTTGCGAAGGGGCGGAACACGAGATTCCACTCCACCAACCAGAGTAAGGGGTTTGTGCTACAATTGCGGAGCCCCGGGTCACTATTCGCCTGATTGCCCTGAACCCAGGAGACCAACATGATATGTGTCGCTCTGCGCTAACTGTAAAGGCGAAGGGCATGTCATTGCTGAATGTCCTCAGCCACAACAACCACGGTCTAAACCAAGGTCTATAAACTCGCCTAGGGAAGACGACCTTTGGCCATCTAAGACTAACACTGACATGATAGTTTAGAGGATAGAAGTAGAGTCTAAATTATTAGATCAAGATCATCAATGGCTAGATTTAGAGGAAAAAGTAACTACAAGAAGTAGTAAAGATTCTTTAACTTTTAAAGATAAGAAGAAAACTAAGACGAAAATTGCAAAAACTGCAAAAAACGTGACAGAGAAAGTGAAGGTCACAGAACAGTTAGTAAAAATTTCTAGTAATAAAGAATTAAAGCTTGATAAGTCTAATGGAAAACATTATGATGTTGATATTAGTTTAGAAGCTAGCTTTTAGACGAAAAAACTAGAAAAGTTAAAAATGTGACATTTTCAGATCCAGTTATAAGTAGCGAGATACCTAGAGATCTGTCGCACTTAGAAACCATTCTTATAATATTGTCGAAGACCTTGTTTCTAGAATGCCCAATATAACTTTTAAACAGTTATTAGACGATAACCAATATTAAAAAAAGGAATTAAACAATTTTTGCAAAATAGAAAGAGAAGAAAAGCAGAGTTACCAGTAGTCAACATAGGGGTGATGAAGGCCAACCAGAGATTCAAGTAGTAATTAATGGCTGCATCTTAGATAATGTATTTATAGATTCCGGATCTAGTGTAAATATAATGACTGAAGAAACAACATATGAATTAGGCATTCATCATAATATAGCACCCACTTTAAGACATTTAAGGTTAGCCGATGCAACTAGAAGATCACCAATAGGAGAACTATCTCAGGTTATAGTTTATATTGGAGACCATAAGATTTTTATGGATTTTATAATATTAAAAACTATGAGATAATCATCATATAGAGTGTTATTAGGACGACCATGGCTCTATTAGGCCGATGTTATAACCCACTGGAAGAAAAAGGAGATTACCTTCAGAGACCATATGGAGACACCAACAGGAAAAAGTCATAAAAGAATTCTCATATCATGGGAAAAAGATAAGTACGAAGATGAGACACCTACATCTTCCTCGAGCTATACTTCGGAGGAAGAAGAGCTTCAATCAGTAGGGACTGAGGAAGGGGAGATGTTAGTTATATTAAGAGTACCTGCATACAGTAATAGAGTAGAATATGTAGATAAAGGAGATTGTGGAGTTCCAGAGATTAGTGCGATCATAGGAGATCAGACCATAGGTAGAATACTAATAGACTCAAGATCTAGCATCAACCTAGTAACGAAAACAATGGTTAAAGAATTAGGATTAGAAAACCAGATACAACCTATCACTTATCACAAAATCCATTTAGTAGACACGACTAAATGCATACCAGTAGACGAGCTAAAAGGTATTAACGTAGTTATAGAGACAGAGACGTTTGTTATGAATTTCCTTGTCATAAATCCAGTAGATATACCACCTTATTCGATATTATTTGGAAGACCATGGTTATATCAAGCAGATGCTATTATAAATTGGTCTACGAAACGTATATTTTTTCCAAGTATTCTCACAGCCACTCCAAGAGGGGGTCCCCTTTTGAGATGGGGTGAGGAGTTAGCTAGACCTGCTGAATCATGGATCAATTTTATAGAATGCTATGAGATTGATGAGGAAGTAGACATACCGACAACATCTGAGTCAAGAGAAGTTTTGGGTGGAACCAGAGCAAGTCTGATCGAGGGGATGGTAGATAAAACAGATTATGTAGAAATAGAAATTATTAAATGTAAGACTTTGAATCTATATAAACACCAATCGGACCAAGAACGTGAAGAGTATATATTGCTTCTTAAAAAATACCAAAATGTGTTTGCTTGGTCGATGGATGATTTAATAGGTATACCAGTTAAATGGGGTGAACATCGAATAGAACTCATTAAGGGAACAATACCTATTAGGCAGCGCCAATATAGATTGAATCCAAAGTACTCCTTATTAGTAAAAGACGAATTAGATAGATGTGTAGATGTCTTAGAGCGGGTATTATATATCTTGTTCTAAGCAGTGAGTGAGTGTCACCAATAGTTATAGTACCTAAGAAGAAGACGGGCAAGATTAGAGTTTGTCAGAATTTTAGGAAACTAAATGCTGCCACAACAAAAGATTATCATCCTCTGTCGTATACAGATACCATTCTTGACCATGTAGCTGGATATGAATGTTATGGTTTTTTAGATGGATTCTCAGGTTATAACCAAGTTTTTATAAAAGAGGAAGATAGATCCAAAACTACTTTTACCACTGATTGGGGGACGTACGCATATACGCGAATGCCCTTTGGTCTTTGTAATGCGCTTGCCACATTTTAATGTATGATGACAAATATTTTTCAAAATTTTTTAAGAAAGTTTTTAGAAATTTTTATGGATGACTTTTGTGTCTATTCATCAACTAAAAACCATTTAGATGCATTAGAGAGAACATTGAGAAGAAACTGCATCCAGCTAAGTGTTACTTTGGGATGAGGGAAGGCATCCTTTTAAGGCATAAAATTTTGAAGGATGGTATACAAGCCGACATCGAAAAAATAAAAATGATTTTAGAATTATTAGAACCAACCAATTTAAGAGAGCTTAGAGGTTTTTTAGGACATGTAGGTTACTATCGGAGGATAATTAAAAATGAAATAGTCATTAGCAGAAGCCACTGGGGTTAGACCTCCAAATTGGGTTAAAAAGTTCCATGTATATGTAGACACATCATCATTTGCGATAGGTGTAGTGCTTGGTCAGAAAGATGACCAAAATATAGATTATCCAATTTACTATGCGGAAAAGCAACTCGTTGCATCAGAAAAGAATTATCCCGCTACAGAGTGAAAAGCACTAGGGATGATTTATTCAGTAAAGAAATTTAGACATTACCTTTTAGGATACCCTTTTGTTTTTCACGTAGATCATTACGCATTAAAACATTTAGTGAATAAGCCTGATTTTCGGGTAGAATAGCTAGATGGGTATTATTATTAGATGAGTTTAATTATGAAGTAGAATTAAGAAGAGGCAAGGATAATCAAAATGCCCACTATATATCCCGCCTCCAAACAAAAAATTAATTAGAACCCATTTTTGATGAATTTTCAGATGAACAAATAATGCGTATTCAATCAGAAACATCAATTTATAGAGACGTTATTAATTTTTTACAGGACCAGATATATCCTGAACATTTTAAAAAATAGCAAAAAACCATTTTTCATTCTAAGGTAGGACCTTACACAATTGTAAATAGTATATTGTATAAATGAGGAGTTGACGATAGTCTCCGCCGATGTTTAGAACCAACCGAGACAACCGCTGTAATAAGGGCATTACATGAGGAAGATTCGGGGGGTCACTATGCTCTTAAAAACACTACAAAAAAAAATTTCAATGCTAAATATTGGTGGCCTACCGTCTATAGAGATGTTAAATTATTCATTAAAAATGTGATGCATGCAAGAGGATGGGGAAACCCAGCTTCGCAACATTGGTCACTTACTCCAAGTATTCCCTTAGCACCCTTTGAGAAGTGGGGGATAAATTTTGTAGGGCCTATTAAATCGATCACGCATAAAACTCGTCATCTTACATACTTGTTGCCATGGACTATGCTACCAAGATGGTAGAGGCCGAAGCCACAATTAAGAACGATGTTAAGACTGTAGCAAACTTTATATTCCAAAACATTAACACGCGATATGGTTGTCCCTTAGAACTCGTTAGCGATAGGGGAACCCATTTCCTTAATCAGACCATAGAAGCCATGTTGTCATATTTTTTTATTACACATCATCAAACCACTCCATATAATCCAAAAGCAAATGGGCTTACAGAGCGGGCAAATGGAATTCTATGTAAAATTTTGAATAAAGTAATGGAAACACATTCTTCTGATTGGGATCAAAAGTTACCATCTCTCTTATGGGCATATAGAACTGCTGAAAAGATTACAACTAGGTAGACTGCATACTATCTTGTGTATGGAAGACATCCCATACTATCGATAGAATTCGAAGTTCTGACGTTTCGCATTAGTAATAAAGAGCGAATGGATGAACATGATAGTTTCCAGGAGCGATGATTTCTTTGACGCAACTGGAAGAGGATCGTCGTCTTTCATTAATCGAGACTGAACGAGTTCAGAATAAAAGAAAAGAAATTTCTGATCAATCCATCAAGAAAATAAAAATCAAACAAGGGGACTATGTGCTTCTGTATGATAACAAACACATGCTGTTTTCTGAAAAATTACATACCAGATGGATGGGACCGTATAAAGATATAGAAGTTTTTAATAATGGATCACTTCAGTTAGCTGATCTTCAAGGACATTTACTTGACACTCGAGTAAATGGTTCAAGGGTGAAGCGCTACTATGACTAATGTCCGATACAACAGTTTTTGAAGTCCATCATTTTTTGTCCAATTATTACTTTTTATCGAAGTATTAGCAAAAATGTCGGAACTAGTTTACATTTTAGCGAAAATGCCGAAGCATGCTACATTGTTTGTATTGCGAAAAATCCGAGACCTTCGCTACATTTTATACTTTGCAAAAAACCCGACACTACATTGGAATTTACCATTTTAGAAATACGGAAATTGAGACACTTACCTTCGTATTTTTCAGGATTTTCTACCTTCCGACACTTTCGCATTTTTCGCATAATGATTTTCGCTTTGATTTACCAAGCGAAGCATTCGTGTATTTTGTTTATTTATTTATTTATTTATTTTTGTTTTTAGGACTAGACACTTTATTATTGAGTATGTACCTTCAAAACGAAGGACACGCTTCCATTCAATATTAGTCTAATTCGTCGAAATACCATCAATATGCCTAATGAATTCAATGACCAAAATGTGATGTAATAAATGACCACACAAGCTACCAAATGGGTAGTTTTGGAACCGAAAACCATAGGTTTTGTGTATAAAAGCAATAGTACTCAGAACTTACCTCCATGTACTACACGACCTATAAATGATAATAGAGTTGAAATTTCGCTAGAATCTAGTGTAGTATGTAGATGGCCAAATTCGACCGACAAACTCGAGGCATGCCCCCGAGTATAGCAAGTACTGTAAGTAACATTGTACATCTGATTACCTATCTCCGTGTGGCTACTCGGCTAACCCAAGTAGCCGGCTATGGGACAAGTGCTCGACTGATATAACGATAGTGGGTCACGTCCCAATCACTACTGAAAACAGTAAACTGACTAACTGTACATTTATTACAGTATCACATTTGAAGCTTATAATAATGAATTAGATCAAAACTGATTTCTAACTCTCTCTCTTAAGTTCAAATGTGATAAGAGTGAAAAACATTAATCTGTAGCAATGTTTGGAGTATCCAAAGGATGTTATGCATAACCCTGCTACACTGTACTTGACTCACACTCAAGCACACCAACAATTCACTAGGTTTGACCCACAAAGTATCATGCAAAGACAATGCTCATACAGAGAGTCTACCACACTCTCGACCAACTGACTCGTCCCCATCCAACTTGAAACACAAGTGGACCACATGAGCAACATGGCTCAAACTGAAGAAATCCCACTACCACCATGAGACTTACATTCTCTGTGTATTTCTTCACATGGTACTAGAGCTTGTGTTGCAAGTTATGAAAGGATCAACCACGTCTATCAAGGATTTGGAGGAGTTTCTATCTCTAGAGCATGCTAGAATAGTTTCTACTAAAAAATCAAGAAATTTGCATATGTAGAATTGATCTTTTGTAGGTCAAAACTCAATTTAGGTTTATGAACTTGAAGAATTCCGGTTTCACAAGTGGTTTACTGGAATTGGCCGATTTTTTATGCATTAGGAAAGCTTCAATTGAAACTACAAAATTCTATATCAAATTTTAGACAATTGCACTTAGAATTTGAGATATTCAATTTTTTGTGATTTTGTCAAAACCCTCATTTTGATTGGATCTCTAACTTTTGAGGTTGCTGGACTTCAATAGATTGTGTTTTCAATCTTAAGAAGTGGCCAGATTCATTAGATTGTTGGTAGATATCAAAATTTCTACATGCTATTTGTTGATTTGCTAGTTATAAGTGCAAGAAGAGAATTGAGAGGTTCCATATCTTTGTGATTTCTTTTTGGAAACATTTGTTATTTCAAAAGAGTGCTTTGTGCATTGGAACAAGTTCGAAAAGAGAAAGATCAAGTCATTGCAACTTTCATGTTGGAAGGCAATGACAAGCCTACCTCATCCAACTACTCTACATGGAAGGTGAGGATGGAATCACTTCTTGAAATGCATGAGTTGAGGGATATTGTTGTAGAATTGGAGAGACCCTTGGTTCAACAAGAGAAATTGAGGTATGACAAGAGAGCTAAGTCGAAAGCTCTACACATGATAAAGATGAATGTTACCAATGAGCTATTCAAGGAGATTGGTAAGTCCAATTCATCTCGAGAGGCTTGAGAAGCTTTGAAGAAGCTTTATGAAATACAAGTCTACTTCTAGAGTGTTGACTCTAATAAGACAAATCTTTCAAATCATACAAAAGAAAGAAGAGAGTCCTAATACTTTTGTTTTGAGAGTGAGGGCTTTAAGTGATGAGTTAGCTTGCATTGATGAGAGCACTAAGGAGGAAGGAGAGCTTGAATAAGTTATTCTTAATGGTTTGTTGGATGCTCATGCTAACATTGTACAAAGTCTTGCTATTCAAAAAACTTTGCCAAGTTTGGTGGATCGTCAAGAGATCTTGATCAATGAGAAATATAGGCTTCAAGCTAGAGGTGGATCTACATCGACATCTCAAGTGGTGAGGAGGCAATGTTCATCAAAGGCAAGTGGAAAGGAAAAAGCAAAGGGAAGTGGTCTAACGGACAAGATCATGGTGAGTCTTCTTCTTTTGATAAGAAGAAAGATAGGTCAAAGTTGAAGTGCTTCTATTGTGTATCCACTGGTGCACTATATTGGTAATATCTTGCAATCTTGTGTGTAGAATGCTCATATTATGCTATATTTGGATCCACACATGTGAAATATAGTAGCTTACTATTTTTTTACAGAAAAAAACTTCATTTTATCTTATGTTTGGTCTTATTGAGTTTGTATCTCTTTCATTAAGTAGATGTTGATTTTTCTATGATGCAAATGTTGTAGATTGTGTAGACTTTCATACCAAAGATCAAAAGGATGATTTTGGATCTTAGTGATTCATATTTCTTCACATCCTCCATCTAGCTAGGCTGACATAGACAACTAGTAGACATAACAACAATGGCAAAGAGCATTTCAAATGACTTCTTTGTTTCTGACGTAGCAAATGCACAACCACATACAACTCCGACTTAGATCTAGACCCTTGTGACAAGGTAACATGCATGCACACATTCATGTAAACCAATACGAATACATCAAATACATGACCAGGCTTGCACAAACTGTGGTATCTTGTCATACCAGCACCTATCACATCTAGATCCACTGCTACACCACTGGTCTCCAAATTAAGTCCTCAAGTATGGCTCGCACATGTAACCAAGATGCCCTCGCATCCAAGCATATCCAACTATCCAATACATCCTGAAAGCTTATCCCCATCAATTCTCCATGCTCCAAGCATAAGAGTTTACCAAGGACTCAATGAATGAATGTACGCAAACTCACCATCGGCTATACCTGAGTAGCTCACCCATCTCCTAGAGATATTGATGATGATTTGCCTCTCCTACATCCCATGTAGGCTCAACTTCCCATGCTTGACATTGCTAACTCTGATTTGACCAATATATATAGGTCTCCCACCAAGGAGCCTATCTCACCACCACTATATTCACATGTCAATCCAACCAAAGCAAATTCAAACTAGATCCACCATCGAGATGTGAAACTCACCCATGATCCTATAGCCTATTAGGAAGGATAGCTCCATCAAAATCTTGTACCATGTACCATCTGATCATAAAGTATCCATTACCAGTTGATAGCTCCCCAAGAATTTGTCCACCTATAGTGCAACTAGACTCCAAATGGATCTAACCAAAAGTTGCATCCTGCTTACCAAATAATGATGCATATAAAACAAGCTGTGATGCCAACCTGGAGACCACTATGCATATAACCATGCTGCTCACCTGATCACTCGCCAAAGTATCAATTTTCACTCCCTGAGCAACCATCTCCATCCCTATCGGCTCACAACCATGGGCATGCTAGATCCACATCACCTCGTAAAGCACTCCATGCCCTTAGGATATGTACCACCTCCAAGTGCACTCCATGCCACCTACCTCCAAGTAGGCCTGACCTATCTCTAGGTCACCACACATGATGCACTAGCTGAAGAACATCCACTATGCATACAATAATGTATCCTACCTAAGCAACTATAGCATCTCCATGAGTGCCACCCCAATGGACTCGTCATCCACATACTATGCTCACCTGATGTCTCCCATCTTGGTCACCATCCTTCTATCCAAGTTGATCGGCGAAGCATCACCTGCCTCTCCTGGATCCTAGCATCTACTCGCTCACCCTAGCTATGTGCCACTTGATATCATGCCAAAGCAAGCATGTCCTTGAGTTGTTGCTCACGAGATTCTGAGACTACTGTCTCCCTGATCATACTGAGGTATATGGATCTGAGTGTCTTCCTCTAGGCTTCTTGATCTCACCACTTGTGAATCTGAACCATACAGGTTCCAACACTTGTACCTGCAAATATAGCCATGCATGAAAGCTATAGGTAGCTTATCCACGCCCATGATGTGTCCCCATCGATGCCAATGCCAATGACTTGCATCTTGCTGTAATGCCATCCTGTACTCCCAAATGAGCACACCATGAAGTCCTCGCCATCAGTGTCTCCCCCAGTAGATCGCTAGAAAAACATCTATCATAGTGTTTGCCCTTTGATCACACCCAACCGTGCAGTGTAAAATGCCAATTTTAACAATTGACACATTTGAATTTGTTGGGTTCTTAAGATCACTAGTAGGTAACATTCTGAAAAGGAGAATGTATAATGTAATGGCCTCCACCATGCTGGTATCTAATGTAGACTAGAGGCCCATCGCAACACCTTGCAGTTGGACAATGAAGGACATTACTGTGAAAATTGTCAACATTTCCTAGCTAGTTTGAGGCCTAAATTGGCAATTTTTGTACATAGTTTTGGATCTAACCTTTCACACGTGTGAAAGAGACCTAGATACTTTTATTCTAGTATATATTTCATGTTGAAGAAGTCTCAAACTTCGGGACCTTCTAAATGACACTAAAATCATGTTATTTGGACATATAGGCCAAAATTGGCTATTTTAGGTTACTGGTGTCCTAAAATTGGGTCCTAAGTTCTAGAGAGAGGAGAGAGAGTCATCTCTCTCACCTATATTAGGCTGAAATTCGTGGAGAACAGGTTGGAGAAACCTTTTGTATGCTTCATTGAGATCAATAGATCATTGTCATTGTTTCTTCCTCCATTGAGAGCATTGTTGTGTGTATTGTCTTCAAGCTATTGTGTATGATCTTAGGTGCTTTCCAAAAGTGATAGGCTGATGTATTATGGACTGTATAATGCTATTTTGGGCCGCACTTGATGTTTATGGAAGTTTCCATTTGTGATAAATGTTTTTTGATCAAGTTCTTTGCATTCTAGGTAGCATAGAATGTGTTGCCAATTCCTAGCTTATGTAGTTTGGAGTGCAAGCATTCAAGCCAATGATCTTGGAGTTTAGATCCACTTAGGATCTGTATTTTTCACATGGTATCAGAGCTGGTTGGCTTCTATTTATAGTAAGTATTCCATTTTTGGTGATATTTGGATGTTTGATCAAGTTCTAGCATGATTTTGCATTGCTTTGTTGATCAAATCTTACTAACCTTTGTTTTGTGAGTTGAACTTGTGGATCAAAAGCATATTTCAGGTCTATTGAAGATCAGAGGCTGAAAAGAAACTATTTTGGATCAGATCATAACACCTAATCATTTGTGATTGTGAGGCTTGTGCATATTCAATACTAACAATGTTCTTTTCAATCCTATTGTTGACAATCTCCATTCTTGGGTGAACACTCTCCTTAAGTGGATGAAACTTCTCCTTAAGTGGATGACAAATGCTCTTTTGAGTGAGTTGTAATTCTCCTAAAGGCTGAGCAAAGCTCCCATTTGGATGAAAGATCCCCTTTTTTGGGTGAACATATTATAAGCTCCATTGTGAAGAGCATATTGTAAAGATTGTCATCAATTTTGGCATAAATTTTGGTGTACTTTGTTGAGCATGTAAGTAACTCTCCTTATGTAATTTGATTGGAGCATTTGCTGGAAGGTGTTAACCATTATGCAAGTGTGTTTTCAGGTTCTTAACAGGTTGAGGAACATTCTCATGTGAAGTGATCTTAGATCTACATCTAAACACCAAGATTTGACAAGATAGTGAAGCTAGTCTTGTGATTCACTAAGTGTGCTCATTCATTCACCTCTAAATCTTGTATTTATCACTTGCTTGAGTTTATAAACTTTTAGAAGTGTGGTTTACATGTGGTTTTACAGGTTGAATCAATATCTTAGTGTGTTGATCATATGTTGATCAAGTTTGTTCATTACTAGGTAATCTTGGCATCCTAGTTTTGGGTATTTTCTAAGAATGCAAGTAACTCTTCACACCATAACTTGATTTGGTCACTTGCTGGAAAGTTTGAGAGCTTAAGCAAGAGTGTGTTCAGGCTGGTTTGATTTTGTAATCCATTCTTAGTGTGTGCAAAGTGTTGCATGTGTTTCAATCTTCCTTTCTATGCTTGGAAACCATCTAGGTTCAAGATAGAAGTGTTTTAGGGTCCTAAATCTTCATAGATCTCTTTATCTATCATTTGTTGAGAGAAAAGTGAGTGCTAAGTGCTTTAGGACAGAACCTAAAAGTTGAAGAAACATTAGAATCATGGCTTCCAATGGTGGGATCATGCTAGAGTCTAGTGAAAGGTTGAGTTCATCAAACTACTCTACTTGGAAAGTGAGGATGGAGTCCTTACTTGAGTTGAATGAACTCATGGACATAGTTGCAGAAATTGAAGAGAGACCTCTCACACTTCAAGAGCAACAAAGGTTTGATAAGAAGGCCAAAAGGGCTCTTCATATCATTAAAATGAATGTTACAAATGAACTTCTCAAGAAAGTTGGAAAGTGTCAAAGTGCAAGTGAGGCATGGAATGCCTTAAAGAAGCTCTTTGAATCAAAGTCCACATCTAGGGTATTGACCCTAAGGAGACAAATATTTTCTAGTAGGCAAAGAGAGGGTGAAAGTGCTCATGCATTTATCTTGAGAGTTAAGTCCCTAAGTGATGATTTAGCATGCATTGATGAGAACATAAAAGATGGTGAAATAGTCCAAGTTATGTTGAATGGTTTGCTAAATGAACATGCTAACCTTGTGCAAAGTTTTGCCATTCAAAGAGTCTTGCCAAGTGTGGTTGACTTGCAAGAAATCTTATTGGCTGAAGAACATAGGTTGCAATCAAAGCTTGATGGTGCATCCTTGCAAGGTGGAGGTGAAGAGGCTTTCTTCACAAAAGGCAAATTCAAGGGCAAAGGTAAAGGCAAAGGGAAATGGTCCAAAGGTGGTAACTTTGATCATGATGATCACTCTTCCTCTTCCTCTTCTACTAAGAACAATAAGTCAAAGCTCAAGTGCTTTTATTGTGGGATAAAAGGTCATTTTGCAAATGAATGTTATAAGAAGAAAAGAGAGCAAGGAGAGAGGCAAGGAAATCTTACAATAGATGAGGAAGAACATAACACATGTGAATCACTTGTTATGACTTCAAGTTTGTTAGCCAACATAGATGATAATGATCCTTGGTGGATTGATAGTGGAGCCTCATCTCACATGACAAGACATAAGGAATACTTTACATCCTTATTGTCTTATGAGGGAGAAGGTAACATCATCTACACTGCAAATGATGGTCAATGTGACATCAAAGGCATAGGCACTATTCCTATTTCCCTTTCAACAAATAGGAAAGCAAATCTTGAAAATGTTTTGTACATTCCTTCAATCACTAAGAATTTGCTTAGTGTAAGTCAAATGATTGACAAAGGACTTGATGTGGAGTTCATTGGAGATGCATGTTTGATAAGTAAATGTGGATCCTTGATTGCTCAAGGTAGGAGGCATGGTAAACTTTTCAAGCTTGATGCATGTGTGATCTCTAATCATGAAGGATGTATGGCTAGGGAGCAATTGACAAACCAAGAAGTTTGGCACAAGAGGTTGGGCCATCCCAACTTCAAATCTTTGGAGGTAATGGCAAAGAAAGAGCTTGTTCTTGGTCTCCCTAAAAGTCTTGTTGCAAACAATAGTGTTTGTGAACATTGTGCCTTGTCCAAATCTCATAGACTTGCTTATTCTAGATCTACTTCTAGATCTAAAGAAGCTTTTCAACTTGTGCATTCTGATATTCATTCTTCTAGTACAACTAGCAATGGTGGGGCAAAGATGTATGCAACTTTCATTGATGACTTTAGTAGGTATACTTGGATCTATCTTCTTAAAAGTAAGGATGAAGTGTTTGCTGCATTTGTCAAGTTCAAGAATGAAATGGAAAACCAATTCAATACAAAGATCAAATGCTTAAGATCTGATAATGGAGGGGAATACACCTCAAATAGGTTCAAAGACTTTTGTATAGCACATGGGATTAAGAGGGAGATGTCTAGTCCTAGGACTCCACAACAGAATGGAGTGGCCGAGAGGAAGAATAGAACCCTTTGTGAATGTGCCAAGGCAATGAGACTACATGCTAATCTTGCTAAGTCTTTTTGGGGGGAAGCTTTAGCATGTGCTAACTATCTATGTAATAGATGGACAAGTGCTTCCTTGGATGGTAAAACTCCTCATGAGGTTCTTTATGGTAGAAGGCCGAGTGTCAAGCATTGTAGGATCTTTGGATGTACATGTTTTGTCAATATCACACTTGATGATAGAACTAAAGAAGATCCTTCATCAAAGAAGGGTGTGTTTGTTGGCTATAGTGAAGTAAGCAAGGCTTACAAAGTGTACATTCCTTCTACAAAGAAAGTTGTCATAAGTAGGGATGTCATCTTTCATGAAGAGAATGTTTCCAATGTTGTTGATGTTGATGTTGATGTGCCTACTAATCATCATGATGTGCAAGATGTCTTGGATGAAGATGGAGATGCCACTCCAAAGCAAACTTCAAGGAAGACTCAAAGGCAAAGGGCTAAGCCATCAAGGCTAACCTATGATGAAAAAGGAAAGCAAGTGGTGGACAACTCTAACCTTGCTTTTCTTACCTCTTTTGATGAACCAACTTGTGTAGGTGAAGCAATTCAAAAGAAGGAATGGATCCAAGCCATGGATCATGAGCATCAAGCACTCATCAAAAGCAGCACATGGAGGTTGGTAAAGCTTCCAAAGGACAAGAAGGCAATTGGTTGTAAGTGGATCTTCAAGATCAAGACAAATCAAGATGGATCAATCAACAAGTACAAGGCAAGGTTGGTGGCAAAGGGGTATGCTCAAGAATATGGTATTGACTATGATGAGACCTTTGCACCCGTGGCAAAGATGGTAACTATTTGAATCCTAATCTCTCTTGCAACTCTTTATGATTGGGATATGTGGCAAATGGATGTTACTAATGCCTTCTTGAATGGTGATCTTGAAGAAGATATTTACATGGAGCAACTCAAGTGGCAATTTCTTCAAGGCAAGGAAGATCTCGTTGAGGTTTGGTTTGAGCTCAAATGGGCTGGTTTTATTAGGTTTGATACTCAACTTCATCTACTCTACTTCATGTTGGATAGAAGTGTAGAAATCTATCTTTTGGTTTATGATGGTGACATTGTTTTCACTAACTATAGTGAAAGGTTGAAATCAAGCAATGATGAGATCTTGTGGGATGTTAATCATGTGTTTGAGAGGGAGTATCTTCAGAGGTTCAGATCTGAAGATGTTTATAAATGCAAAGTCCTTGATGTTTTATTGGAAGATCAAGATGTTGATCTTGAATTGCTTCATCAACACCAAGAGGCAAGTAGCAATTGGAAGCTAGTCAAAAGCATGAAAGGGGAGCCACATGGGCAAAGCATCTTGGATCTGTTTTTACAGGTCCTTGAAGGTTCAAGTAAGGTTCTTGGAGCAGCAAGGAAGTGTCCTTTTACTCTACCTTACTTGTTTAATCTCATGTATGAACATTGTCATGTCAATGTGTTGGAATTGTCAAAATTCAATGAAACTAGTTCCACAGTTTTGCATCTTTTGGATCTTGGAGATGGAATAGTTATCATTGCTGGTTTTTATGATCAAGTACATGCATTCATTCAAATCTCAAAAGATATGGAAGTGGTCAATATGTTTACTTTTGAGCAAAGTTCAAGATCTAGCATCCTAGTGTTGGCAAATTGGCAAATTGTTGACAATGTAGGATCAAGCGTTATATGCAAATCTTGTGGAGATACTTCAAGTATTTCAAGTTCAGGTTTTGCTCATTCAAATGGAACAGAGAACACATCATTTTGGCATTCATTCACTCAAGGGCTTTCGTGGATTGGAGATCTACAAAGGCAAGGTGGTGATGGAGGTTCATTCATGGAGATACATGGTGCATTCACTATGGGCATAGTGGAATGTGGACGAGGCATGCAAACACCTGTTGGTTACTTTCACTTAAAACTTGTTTGCTGCTGTTTTACAGAGAACTCAAAGGTGGATACATGGAGGAATCCTTTCATTGTTATTCTATGTTCTTTTACATGTATCTTGTTCACCATTCTATGTAAAATTGATGTAAGAAATAGTGAAGCATCCTATATGGGCACTATTATCTATATCAATTATGTTGTACTTCATATTGTACATATTAGAACACTTGAAAAGAGATCTATCATCATGATGGAGATCATTCTTAGGTTGGAGCAAAGTAGTGTTGTAAAACTAGCAAGTTAAGTTGAAGAGGGAGTGTGAAAATTGTCAACATTTCCTAGCTAGTTTGAGGCCTAAATTGGCAATTTTTGTACATAGTTTTGGATCTAACCTTTCACACGTGTGAAAGAGACCTAGATACTTTTATTCTAGTATATATTTCATGTTGAAGAAGTCTCAAACTTCGGGACCTTCTAAATGACACTAAAATCATGTTATTTGGACATATAGGCCAAAATTGGCTATTTTAGGTTACTGGTGTCCTAAAATTGGGTCCTAAGTTCTAGAGAGAGGAGAGAGAGTCATCTCTCTCACCTATATTAGGCTGAAATTCGTGGAGAACAGGTTGGAGAAACCTTTTGTATGCTTCATTGAGATCAATAGATCATTGTCATTGTTTCTTCCTCCATTGAGAGCATTGTTGTGTGTATTGTCTTCAAGCTATTGTGTATGATCTTAGGTGCTTTCCAAAAGTGATAGGCTGATGTATTATGGACTGTATAATGCTATTTTGGGCCGCACTTGATGTTTATGGAAGTTTCCATTTGTGATAAATGTTTTTTGATCAAGTTCTTTGCATTCTAGGTAGCATAGAATGTGTTGCCAATTCCTAGCTTATGTAGTTTGGAGTGCAAGCATTCAAGCCAATGATCTTGGAGTTTAGATCCACTTAGGATCTGTATTTTTCACAATTACCATGGTAAAGGTAAAGACAACAATCTCAAATATAATTTAAATTTTCAAGCTAAAAGTTGAAATGTAATGTTAGATTAAAAGGCAGGTTTTTCTCTAGCCTAGGGCCTTTTATCGTGAGACCAAAAAAGCATTGGCTTTATTATGCATGGCTATTGCTTTACCATGCATGAGTCATGGTTATAGGAGGTCATTGTCCAAAGGCGGGGGAACCCAAAATTAAGGCCTTGACTAGGGCAAAAGGTCCAAGGCCTTAGGGACTTCTCCTACATAATCCCCACGCAAGTTTTTTTTTTTTTTTTCTTTGAAATTCTTAGCTACCACATAAGTGTGAAAAATTGCCTATGTTGGCAAATCTATCTATCTCAAATATTGTAAATTATGTACATAGTGGGTCCCACACGTGTGAGGCCATGGAGCCATGTTAAGAAACCTACCCTAGTGTAGGTTAGATCAAGTCTAAAGAGTAGGTTAAGTTGTGGAGCCTCATGATCCCACATTGTCCAAGTTTTTGTTATATTTTGTAAAAAATTTCAATTTTCATATATGTAAATGTGCTAGTGCCTAAATTCATGTAAAGGCCTATTTGCACTTTATAAATTCACATTTATTATAGAAGTTGCAACGTTCTATAAGCGACGCAGTAGCATATCAGAACCGACATTTTGACGGTTCGTAAATGACATTGAGGCCGGTGATCGTTCCTATAAAGACAACACTTTGTGCCATTGTACTGACGCATTTTTACACAGAGCTGAGTATCAATAGAGAGAGAAGACCAAGTTTCTGTAGCTTGAGCATTCTTTCCCTCTGCTATCTTTCACAGAATTACTTCTTACCATTTGAGCGAATACACTCTGTATGATCTGTAATTGATTGTGATACTGTTCTGTTTGCGTCACACATATTTCCCACGTCTTACTGAATTTCAGTTACTCTAACACATATTTTCAGGCGTCACCAACAAGCAACAATTATGACTAATGTGTGCAGGGAATTGGCCGAAGCTGTTAAGCATAACTTTTAGCAAAACTTCCTTCAACACTGAATGAGCTATGTGTTCAGATAATGAGATTGTTTGATGCTCTATTCTGTTTGCTTCCTATGATAAGAACTAATTCTCTGTGCTTGATTAAGAAGAATCTTTAGCCAATGTGATTCTGTTTGATGAATCTATTTGCTAGTTGTTGTCTGATCTGATTGCTTAACTAATACCTGAAGAGCCTGAAAGATAAAGTAATCTTTACAACCATAGACCTTGACCAAATCGTTTTATCATTGGTGTTCCTGGACACCAATTTATCCAAATATCTTTGGATCACCAGAAATGTTGCTGCAATATTCACTGTGAATATTACACATCCCAGTCCGTTTACCATCATACATATAGTTACCATGCAAAAGATGAGATTATTCTCTCTCTTGGGAAACGGTCAAACCTTTTATACTACTTAATTCATCGATTTTGTGGAAATCTATAACGACTAGGCCACCACATAATTTGGCGTCGATGTCTGGGAGATAAATTTCACCTTTTGCAATATTTTTAAGTATATTACATCTACGAATCTTTCTCATGTAATGCATGCCAAGAACATACTCTCAAGCAATTATTGAACAGAAACGTTTAGAGCGTGCACAATGATTAGAAGCATATAGGGAATCTGGAGATTTAGATTTGCAGATTTTGCAAAATTCACCAATTAGAGCAAGATTAACACCTGAAGCATTTAATGATCTTCTAAACGCTACTACACCACTTGTAGATTCATTTGAGGAAAGATCCGTTGAAACACCAAGTTCTACATATTCACCTGAATCAGACTCATCTAATTCTACTTTCGAACCAAGTTCAAAATCAAAACCTTCTTCTTCAGAACCATTGTCTGAGCGTAGTCTAGATTCTGATCCTCCAAGTTCACCTAGTTCACCACCATCTGTTGATTATGGCTAACCCAGCCACCCACATCTACAAAAATCAGATACGATTTCTTTAAGAGACCATCATCTGAAAATGCGGATAGTTATTTGTCGCAGTTTAAATCCATTACCATAGCAAACAAAGAACATACTGACGAGGACAAAGTCAGAATTTTGCCAGGTCTTCTGCATAAACAAGCTAGGATTTGGTACAGTCAATTAGTACAGGAAACAATTAATACTTGGAATGTTTTAAAAGTAGCATTCCTTAAACAGTTTAGGGAGATTGGATATTCCACTAGATTGTTGGCTCGGGTTAACTCTGTGGAGAAAAAGCTAAAGGAATCACTTAGGAAGTATACTCATAAGGTTAAAAATTTAATAGGAAACTTAGGAGCCCAGTATCCAGTTCCTATGAAAAATGAATGGTTCTTGGGTGGTTTGCCTAAGAAAATGGATCGTTAGTGTCGACAAGGTCTGATGACTTCTTTGGAAGATGTCATCGCCTCTACCAAGAATTACGAAACTTCTCGAATTTCTCGTAGACGGAGAAATGAAAGAAAAAGTAGTAAAAAGCACAAATTCAAACGTACAGAAGAGTCTGAATCATCTACTGAATCTGAATCAGAATCTAATTCAGTGAATGAGGAAGAATCTTCTGAGTATTCATCTTATTCTTCTTCATCAGAAGAAGAATTTTCTTATAGGAAATCCAAGAATAGGAACTCAGATAGGAAGAAAAGAATGAAGAAATCCGAAAAGATGAATCCATTAAGGAAAAGTGTTGAGTTATTAGCAAAAGAAATGAGTGATTTAAAGGTCCAAATGTCTAATGCTAAAGCCAAGCAAAAGAAAGCGAAGCCTAATGCCAATGTGTGGTGTACCACTTGTGGGAAGGAAGGTCATTCTAAGATCAACCATCTCGGTTTACAGACTAACTATTTAGAAGAGAAACTATTCCTCTGTCCGATTAATCATCATGAGGAGGTAGCTTATACTGCAACTCCTACTAACTAAAAAACCATTATACCGAAACAACGTACTGGTCAATAGTACACTATTTTGCGATGGGCGGAACACGAGATTCCACTCCACCGTCCAGAGTAAGGGGTTTGTGCTACAATTGTGGAGTCTCGGGTCATTATTCGCCTGATTGCCCTGAATCCAAGATGTTAGTAGGATATGTGCCGCTCTGCGCTAACTGTAAAGGCGAAGGGCATGTCACTGCTGAATGTCCTCAGCCACAACAACCACGGTCTAAACCAAGGTTTGTAAACTCACCTAGGGAAGACGACCCTCAGCCATCTAAGACTAACACTAACATGATAGTTCAGAGGATAGAAGTAGATTCTGAATTATTAGATCAAGACCATCAATGGCCAGATTTAGATGAAAAGATAAATAAAGTAACTACAAGAAGTAGTAAAGATTCTCTAACTCTTAAAGATAAGAAGAAAACTAAGATGAAAATTGCGAAAATTGCAAAAAATGCGACAGAAAAAGCGAAGGTCGCAAAACAGTTAGTAAAAACTCCTAGTATTAAAGAATTAAACCTCAATAGGTCTAGTGAAAAACATTATGATGTTGATATTAGTTCAGAAGCTAAAAAGTTTTTAGACGAAGAATCTAGAAAAGTTAAAAAAGTAACATTTTCAGATCCAGTTATAAGTAGCGAGATACCTAGAGATCTGTCGCCACTTAGAAACCGTTCTTATGTTATTGTGGACCTTGTTTCCAAAATGCCCAATATAACTTTTAAACAGTTATTAGATGGTAATCAATATTATAAGAAAGAAATTAAGCAATTTTTGCAAAATAAAAAGAGAAGAAAAGCAAAGTTACCAGTAGTCAACGTAGGATTAGTTAATTACAGTGATAAAGGCCAACCAGAGATTCAAGTAGTAATTAATGGTTGCATCTTAGATAGTGTACCCATAGATTCCGGATCTAGTGTAAATATAATGACTGAAGAAACAACATATGAATTAGGCATTCATTATAGAATAGCACCCACCTTAAGACATTTAAGGTTAGCTGATGCAACTAGAAGATCACCAATAGGAGAATTGTCTCAGGTTACACTTTATATCAGAGACCATAAGTTTCTTATGGATTTTATAATATTAAAAACTACGAGACAATCGTCATATAATGTGTTATTAGGACGGACATGGCTCTACTATGCCGATGTTATAACCCACTGGAAGAAGAAGGAGATTACCTTCAGAGACCAGATGGAGACACCGATAGGGAAAAGTCACAAAAGAATTTCCATACTATGGGAAAAGGATAAGTACGAAGGTGAGACACCTACATCTTCCTCGAGCTATACTTCGGAGGAAGAAGGGCTTGAGTCAGTAGGGACTGAGGAAGGGGAGAGGTTTGTCACACTAAGTATACTTGCATACAGTGATAGAGTAGAATATGTAGATAGAGGAAATTGTGGAGTTCCAGAGATTAGTGCTATCATAGGAGATCGGACTATAGATAGAATACTAATAGACTTAGGATCCAGTATCAACTTAATAACAGAAACAATGGTTAAGAAATTAGGATTACAAAACTAGATACAACCTATCACTTATCATGAAATCCATTTAGTAGACGCAAGTAAATGTATACCAGTAGGTGAGCTAAAAGGTATTAACATAGTTATAGAGACAGAGACGTTTGGTATGAATTTCCTTGTCATATTATTAGATGAGTTTAATTATGAAGTAGTTAAGAAGATGCAAAGATCATCAAAATGCTGATTATATATCTCGCCTCCAAATGAAAAATCAATTAAAACCCATTTCTAACGAATTTCCATATGAACATATAATGTGTATTCAATCGAAAACATCAATTTATTAACTTCTTATAGGACCAGATATATCCTGAACATTTTAATAAACATCAAAAAACTATGTTTCTTTCAAAGGTAGGACCTTATACGATTGTAAATAGAATATTGTATAAATTAGGAGCTAACGATAGTCTCCGCTGATGTTTAGAACCAACCAAGACGACCGTTGTAAGAAGTGCATTACATGAGGAAGATTTTGGGGGTCACTATGCTCTTAAAAACACTACAAAAAAGATTTTCAATGCTAAATATTGGTGGCCTACCATCTATAGAGATGTTAAATTATTCATTCAAAAATGTGATGCATGCCAGAGGATGGGGAAACCCAACTTTGAGACACATTGGCCGCTTACTCCAATTATCTCCTTAGTATCCTTTGAGAAGTGAGGGATAGATTTTGTAGGACCTATTAGACCAATCACGCATAAAACTCGTCGTCGTTACATACTCGTTGCCACGGACTACGCTACCAAGATGGTAGAGGCCGAAGCCACAATTAAGAACGATCCATCCAAACGGATACCATCTGCAGGCAGATCCTGAGAGATCAAGAAACACAAACTGAAACCAAGGATGCTGCAGAGGTACAAGCTACTGAAAACCAACCTGAGGCGTTAAGCGTCATTCCATACCAATCCCAGGGGTCACCAAGTGGAGCAGCTGTAAAGAAAAACAAGATTGTCTACTCACTACTAAGGTCATAATTTTAGACATTTCATCAGGAATTAACATTTTTTATTCCACCTTTTTGTAGTCCAGAACTCCAATGGAGAATGGATTACCTTTTTTTACCTAAACTTTTTGGTTACACAAAAGAACAATGGGAGAACCCTTGGACTTTTTCTAACATAAATACTTTATGGTCTAGATTAACTATACATAAAAAAAGAATCCTCGCCCTTGCCATTGTTTAGAACAAGTTCAATGTGCAAACTAACTATAGTCATGTGGTCGCAGGATCCTTGTATATATATATCTTAGAATACCTAAGAACATTCGAAAATAATATTTTTCCAACATTGTATGAGTATTTGAATAAGTTAGAATCAATTAACATTTTTGATGTGAAAGAAGTTGTTTCTAACTCTAAATCAGTTTCTTCTCGAGTTACTCATCAGTTATTATTCCCTGATCTGTGGAAAATCTACACAGATTAGGAAACTAACTATTCTCATTATTTGGAGGAAGTAAAAGCAAATAATATACTTCGCTCCACTAACCCAATAACTAGACCATATTATACTTATAGCCATGTAAATATTGCTTCTCTCATTTCGTATGCCCTCCTGTCTGTTCAACAACTATATATTAAAGCAAAATTTCTCGAATATACATATGCTGCCCTTTCACTAACTATCCCTTCTGCCGAGATGTCTGAAATCCTGACTGAGGATAGTTGGTATACACATCTTGTTAATAATACATTAATTGATAACCCCCTTGCACCAATCGACAATCAAGAAATGGGTGGTTATCCAAATTTGTCATTCTAAGAAGACTACAACCAGAAGAACAACTATTTTCTGGCAACAAAAGGACTGACATTGGAGCAAGAAAATGAAGAGAATGAAGCCCGAGCCAAGGCTATTTTCCACAACAAGCCAGCTAGCCGAAAGCGACAAGGCCCATAAATCAGATTGTTTGCAAGCTGCTGCACAGTTGAGGAAGGGGATATGTGGAGTCTTATGATCTCACATTATCCAAATTTTGTCATATATTGTAAAAATTTTCAATTTCCATATGTATAAAATGTGCTATAGTGCCTAAATACATGTAAAGGCCTATTTCGCACTTTGTAAATTCATATTTTGAGTAGAAGTTGTGACGTTCTAAAGAGACGCAATAGAAGTTCAGAACCGACATTTAACGGTTCATAAGCGACATTGAGACTGAAAAACATTCCTATAAGGATAGCACTATGTGCCATTGTACATATGCATTTCTACGCAGAGCTGAGTATCAATAGAGAGCGAAGAGCAAGTTCTTATAGCTTGAACATTCTTTCCTTCTGTTATCTCTCACAGAATTACTTCTTATCATTTGTGCGAACACACTCTGTATGATCCATGATTGATTGTGATACTGTTTTGTTTGCATCACACACGTTTCTTAAGTTATACTTAATTTTAGTTACTCTAACACAGATTTTCAAGCGACACTAGCAAGTAATAATTCTGAATAATGTGTGCAGGAAATTAGCCGACTTTTAGCAGAAATTCCTTCAACTCTGAATGAGCTATGTGTTCAGATAATGGGATTCATTGAGGCTCTGTCTTGTTTGCTTCTTGCGATAAAAACTAATTCTCTGTGTTTGATTAAGAAGAACTTTTAGCTAATGTGATTCTGCTTGATGAATCTAATTGCTAGCTGCTATCAGTTCTGACTGTTTTTCTGATGCCTGAAGAGCTTGAAAGATAAAATAATTCTTACAATTATAGACCTTGACCAAATCGTTTTATCATTGTTGTTCCTGGATGCCAATTTATCCAAATATCTTTGGATAACTAGTTATGTCGCTGTAGTATTCATTGTGAACTTTATACACTCTAGCCTGTTTATCATCATACATACATTTACCATGCAAAAGATGAGATTATTCTCTCTCTTGGGGAACAATCAAACCTTTTATACTACGTAGTTCATTGATTTTGTGAAAATCTATAACGGCTAGGCCACCACACAAATTAACAACGGAACAGGGTTGAAAATTTTGAAAAAGGAAAACTAACAAAACTAGAGCTAGGAATCAAGAATTGTCACAACTTTTTGGATACTAATCAAAATGACCTGCCATATGGATCAAATCAAAGCTAAGACAATGCTCTAAAATCCTATTGAAAGAAACTAGAAATTAAAACTCAGATCAAATCTGAAAAATTCAAATCAAGTGAAGGCAAAATTCTAGTCACCTCTTTTGATAGCTTTTGGGAAAAGTGCAATAACTTTTGCATCTCTTATCCAAATGGCTTGAAAATTAGTGCAAATTAAAGCCAAGGCTCTGCAAAGCTATTGAATCAGATTAATAATAAAAAACAAAATCAAATGCTGAAAATTCATCTGAACAGGACTAAAAAATTCAAAGCTAAAAACTAGCAAAAAGAAAGCTACAAAAATAATAAACTCATCAAATCTAATGGAATTCTCATAGAATCATCATGAATCATGGATCTATGCTCTGATACGAAGAAATGTCATGTGCCAAATCTAAGCAAATAGCAATTACAATGGAAGTAAAGCTAAGAGCAAGTAAAGTACCAAGCATTCAAGATAGCATATCCATAGAAAGCTAGAAACAATGAGATCTCAATGGAATCACATTAGAAGTGAATTGGAAGAGGATTGGCATGCCGATACTATCTATCGCATCTGAAATATCTTTCCCAAATTTTAAATAATCATCAAAATTTAAATATCCTATAGGTTGGATATTAACGGGAGGAGGTGGGAGAGAATCTACAATGGAGGGAATGTCCAAAATTTTTGTGGCTGGATCAACCACAGTACCAAGAGCTACAATATTTACAATTCCATCACCCCCAGATTTGGAAGCCTGGAGGGTCATGCATCTAACCTTTTTGGGAGCCTGAGAAGAGGATGGCTTGTTCCTTCTGGGGGCAGGTTGCTTGTGAGGCCTCTTAGTGGGTAGGTTGGTCGTATCAAGGGGTTTGTCCCCGGGAGCATCGTGTTCACGCTTGTAAAGTCTTTCTGAAATTCAGGCTTGCACGTCTTCATAATCTGGATTCTGAGGTTATATTGCATTCTTTTTCCCTTTCCCACTTGTACAAACTGGGCTGATGTTTAAAGGCTATCTCTGCGTGTAATTTATCCTTTATGCATTTCACTGATCTTGTACATACTTTTCCTAATTATAAGCAGTGGCTAGACAGGATGTACACTAAACTTTTTGATCAAGAAGTTTCCATTATTCATTGTATGCAACATATATAGAATTGAGTGGTAACAAGGACAATGCACATCTTCTGGATGCATATGCAAGTAGAGAATTACTACATGATAGCACTACAATTGGACAAGAGGATAAATCAGATACCTCTAAATGATAATTTGTATGTATTGAAAATTGGGAATACAATTTACATTTGTAGCAACTTTGTATCTCTGAATTTTTAGCTTCTTTGTTGCTCTATAAATTTGCAAGCTTTTCTGAATTTGTCGTAATTTGAAGATTTTGTGATCTGTTGAATTTGAACTCTACGGTAGAATCACTGAAATAATTGGCAAATATAGTTTCATTTTTCATTGGTTCCTCCATGTTGTGTACTTCAATAAAATGTTGCCTGTGCTTGCCAATGTGACTTCTCCATCCCTTGTGATGACCAGACACTTAGGCTTCCATATGTGTTTGCGAAAAATGATGTATGATCTCTTAGTATGTGTTGCACATGTCAAAATCGTAATGTCAGTCTTATGCTTGGATCAAAATGTATAATTGAATTGATAGCTACTCTGAGCATGCATACTAACCATGTAATGAGTGATGTGATCTTCTCCCCATGCTTTTGATACTGGATCAACAAAATCAACACAAGTCTTTTGTAAAGCTCTCTTTTCAGTATAAAAAAATTTGTCTTTTCTTAATATCTTAATCATATTGTCAAGCTTTTTCCATACATCAACTTTCAATAATCTTGATTTGCGGATCACTCCTAAGTCTTCAGTGGCAGCAACAATTTTTTTTCAGACTAAGTGTTGAATGTTTGAAGCCTTACCAGTATGGTTTGATAGGAATCGACTGCTTTTGCTCCTCCGATGCTTGGCTTAGTTGGCATATTTCCTAACTTTCCAGAAAGGTTTTCATCTTTTTTTATTTTAACATGTCCCTTATGCAGTCCTGCTTTTGATAAAACATCTTCTAGCCGACAAGTAGCTTCCTTCGCAAGTGATGCTGGCTTACTATTCCATGCAAAAACTATATGAAGATAAACGAGCTTTTCTATTATCCTAACTTCTGCATGAAGAGTGCAAACATGCACATTTTTCAAGGGAATAGGCAATACTAGCTTGCAGTTTGGATCTGCATCTTCTCTAGTAATTCCTGTACTTCTAGTTACATCTTTTGCCGTTTTCTAGTTACATCTTAGTATAAACAAGGATGTTTAGATGTAGCACCGTGAGAGACATTATACATGCATTTTAGTGTTTTTAAAAAAAAAGCTAAGTGCCATTCAACATTGAAGTCTCCAACTCTTGAAACTTTGAGAAGTCCTCCTTCCATATGGTCTTTGATAATCCAAGGGCAAGATGTCCAAGAAAACATCCATGATAATATATTGTGACTCTCCTTCAGTACCCGTCCTATGCATAATACCAATTTAGTTAAATATGAATTATGAACCAAGGTAAGGAATAAAACATAGTTAATAAAGAAAATAATTACCTGAAAAGCTGCCAACCACCATATATCATTTTCGGACTGGACACTAAATTTGAAGTCTCCTTGGTCCACTGTTTGTGATAGTGCACCATTCATGAGAGTTATACTAACTCTCTCCATCTTCTGCCCTTTCACAATCTCTGACTCATCTAACTTAAGTACAATGATTATTTTACCATTCACCTTTTCTAAGGTTATATCATAAAATGTGACCATGTATGTTAACAAGTGATTTACATCAACAAAGAATTTGTTTGATGAATTATATGCAATGGATCTTCCATCAGTGTCATACATTTCCTCTATATGAAATGGGGTACCAATGATTTTATGCATACTTAAGCTCAATGTATTCCTCTCTGTCTTCAAGTGATATGACCTAGGGATAGGGACTTTTCTAATTCGAACTTGCTTAAAGGCATCCCTAATAGGTCGAAATATTGTTGAGTATGCTTCTCTGCTAATATCAGCAAAATCACAAGCACCCTGAACTATAGTTTTATCTAAAATTTTCTGAATATCTAACATCAAAGACTTTGCAATTTTGGACTTTACATTGGAACTTCTATTGTTCATCATGATACACTTAGTGGATTTTCCTATCAATATTGAGCCCAACGACATTCCAATTGATGCATTGTCCTTTATATTCTAATGAGCTAATAATTTGGATCTACAAAAAGAAAAGCAAATAGTTAGCTGAACAACATAGTTGCAAAAATAAAGCCATATGTCACTAATCAAGTTACAAAAAATCAGAGTATGCTTACTTGAATGCCTGAATTATTCTATTTTGATACCTCCTTTTGAAAGAGTCTGAATATCCTTGCGACTTTCCTGCTTTCGCTTCTTACTTCTGGCCTGCTTCTACTTAGCCTCTTCCACATCCTTCAGTAATTGCAGGTTTTCCATACAAATAGATTGTAAGATCGATTGCATTCGATCTAGTTCTGATTTGATATCGAACGTTGCCTTCTGTAATGAATCATTATTCTTTTGTAATGATTCATTATCCTTCTATAATGATTCATTATTTCTTTTGAGTTGTTCATTTTTCTCTAAAGTCTTTTGGACATGACAATCTCTTTTTTGATAAAAAGAGGATATGTGTATCAACTCACATTCTAAAAAGTGAATTTTTTTCATTGAAAATTGATTTCCATAGTTTTGCAATCTCTCACAATATCCTAATAATCCATTATGCCCATTGCATATCCATATTACTAGATTAGTTATTGAAGAGAATGTGGGATGAGACAATGTGCTAGGATCTCCATGAATATCCAAATTTACAACTTGAAAAGGCTTTATAGATCTAGTATAAGGTAGTCTATGTGACTATGACAAAGCACAAGACTCACAAACATGATTGATGCTAGTTAAGGAACTTGGAAGGCCAATCACAACTTGCTTTCTAGCCATTACCTACAATGCTTTGAAGTTTTGAGATGCCCCATCCTCTTATGCCAAACCTCTTGCATGGATATTTGCTCACTCGCCACACATCCAACTTGGTTAGCAATAACACAAGCATCTAGTTTGAATAACTTTCCTTGTCTTTTATCTTTTGCAATCAAGACATGCTTCCTTTTGATCATACAAGCGTATCCATCAAACTCCACTTTAAGACCTTTTCTTAGCAATTGACTCACACTAAGTAGATTCTTAGTAATATATGGAATGAACAAAACGTTAAAATGAAAATTCCTATTTGTAGAGAGAGAAATAGGAATTGTGCCAATCCCTTTGATTGCACACTCACCATCATTGGCCATGTAGATCACCCTCTTGTCATCTTTATATTTCAATAAAGAAGTGAGATACTCCTTGTGAAAAGTCATGCGTGAGCTTACTCCACTATCAATCCACCATGGATCAATATCTCCAACAATACAACTCAAACATGAAGACATCACAAAAGCATCATGATTTGTGTTTTGACAATCAACACCATCATCATCAAGAGTTAGGTTACCTTGCCCTTGATGTCTCTTATTTTTGTAGCAATCACCACTAGCAAAATGCCCCTTGATGCCACAATAGAAGCACTTTAATTTAGACCTATCTTTCTTCTTACCAAAAGAAGAAGACTCACCATGATCTTGTCCTTTAGAAAACTTGCCCTTACCTTTGCCCTTGAACTTGCCTTTGATGAACATTGCCTCCTCACCATCTTGCGATGTTATTGTAGATCCACCTCTTTCTTGAAGCCTATAATCCTCATTAATCAAGATCTCTTGAAGGTCCACCAAACTTGGAAAAGTTTTTTGAATAGTAAAGCTTTGTACAATGTGAGCATGAGCATCCAACAAACCATTAAGAAAAAAGTCTTGAACAAGCTCTCTTTCCTTAAAGCCTTCATTCTCAAAATAAAAGTGTTAGGACTCTCTTCTTTCTTTTGTAAGCTTTTAAAGATTTGTCTTCTTAGAGTCAACATTCTAGATGTAGACTTGGATTCATAAAGCTTCTTCAAAGCTTCCCAAGCCTCATGAGTTGAATTGCAGTTACCAATCTCCTTGAGTAGCTCATTGGTAACATTCATCTTGATCATGTGTAGAGTTTTCTTTGATCTCTTGTCATACCTCCCTTGATCTTGTTGAACCAAGGGCCTCCCCTCCAACCCAACGACAATTTCCATCAACTCATGCATTTCAAGAAGTGATTCCTTTCTCACCTTCTGTGTAGAGTAGTTGGATGAGGTAAGCCTATCATTGCCTTCCAACATGAATCCACTTGACGTATTCATGTTGCAATGACCCGATCTTTCTCTTTCAACTTGTTCCAATGCACAAAGTGTGAAGAATTGTCAAAAATTGGCAAATCTAGCTTGATCAAAAACCATAAAGAATAGTGTAAATTTTGTAGATAATTGGGTTCCACACATGTATAGCCAAAATGCCACATGGAAAACCACTCCTAATGTAGTTTAGGTCAAGTCAAGAGAGTTGGTCATGTATATTTGGTGGTCATCCCTACTTTATAGGACCTACACCTAAGTTTAAGGTGAAAATTTGACCAACTGGCTACCTACCAAGCATAACTCTAGGATCTAGGATAGGGTTTCATTTTAGGGCAAGAAGAGTGAGTTAACTTCCTTATTACATGCTAGAAATCCACCTAACTTCAAGAAGGAAGTCGAATTTGCTATGTATTCCAAGATCCCATAGTGAGAAGATAGAATATTTTTGAAGCTCATTGGCAATCTCAATCAAGCTCATTGGCAAGCTACTCCACTATGTACATTGAGTTTTATTGATCCAAATGAGCCCAAATCAATTTCTACTTGTTTCTCAGCTTGAAGGCCATACTACATCTTGTTGTACACACATGTGGGATCAGATTTCAATGTTTATCAATGCTTTTGATTGTTAATGCTTGTTGTTTGTCAAATTGCCAATCTAGATCAACTTTTTTGTGTCTAGTTTGTTGATAGATTGTTAAGCGAGCATCCAATCACTCTTGTGGATCTTTTGTAGATTCATCTATGCTCCTAAACTATAGTACTTTCACATGGTATCAGAGCCAAGTTGTTATGTCCATGACCAGTTTATATGATACAATATACTCCTAGTCTTGGATGCACGGTACTCTAGTGAAACAAGCTGTTAGTTATGCCACGTCATACTGGACGTGACCCAAAAGTTGATGTCCTGGAGTCAAGTCAAGTGGAGGAGCAAGCTCAAGACCTGAGGACTCCAAGTGAGTATCAAGATGGAGCCATCTAGGCTCAATCATATGGATCAAGCAAGGCAAGTTGTCTTTGGCAATATTATGTATGCACTTAATAGTTTTATTGATGTATCTTAAAGTGCATAAAATGACTTGGAATCAATGGCTTGGCATGATGTATAGTTTTTGAAGTGTCCTACATGTATATAGACACATTTGTGGAACATCTTGTAAGGGATCCTTTAAGAGGTGGTGAAAGATCCTTCATGGACATCATTCTCTATTGGAGTCTCAAAAGTTCCTTGTTTGTAGCTGGATTTTTTGACACTTCTTAAAGCATTCATTCATCTAGCAAGAGATTTGTAAATAGATCAAGCTAAATTTGAGGAGGCGTGTGAAGAAAATTGGCAAATCTAGCTTGATCAAAAACCATGAAGAATGGTGTAAATTTTGTACATAATTGGGTTCCACACATGTATGGCCAAAATGCCATATGTCACCACTCCTAATTTAGGTTAAGTCAAGTCAAGAGAGTTGGTCATGTCTATTTGGTCATCCTTACTTTATAGGACCTACACCTAAGTTTAAGGTGAAAATTTGACCAACTAGCTACCTACCAAGCATAACTCTAGGATCTAGGCTAGGGTTTCATTTTAGGACACGAAGAGTGAGTTAACTTCCTTATCACATGCTGGAAATCCACATAACTTCAAGAAGGAAGTCGAATTTGCTATCTATTCCAAGATCCCATAGTGAGAAGATAGAATATTTTTGGAGCTCATTGGCAATCTCAAGCTACTCCACTATGTACATTGAGTTGTATTGATCCAAATGAACCCAAATAAATTTCTACTTGTTTCTCAGATTGAAGGCCGTACTATAGCCTGCAGTACACATGTGTGGGCTCGGATCTCAATGTTTATCAATGCTTTTGATTGTTAATGCTTGTTGTTTGTCAAATTGCCAATCTAGATCAACTTTTTTGTGTCTAGTTTTTTGATAGGTTGTTAAGCAGGGATCCAATCACTCTTGTGGATCTTTTGTAGATCCATTTATGGTCCTAAAGTACAGTACTTTCACACAAAGCACTCTTTTGAAAAACAAAAAATGTTTTCAAATAGAAATCACAAAGATATGGAACCTCTCAATTCTCTTCTAGCACTTATAACTAGCAAATCAACACATAGAATGAAGGAATCTTGATCAACCTATGATATACCAACAATTTAATGAATCTTGCCACTTCCTAAGATTGAAACACACTCTATTGAAGTCCAAAAATCTCAAAAAATAAAGATCCAATCAAAAATACATTTTTGACAAAATCACCAAAAATTGAATTCTCCAAATTCGACATGCAATTGCAACAAACCTGATATAGAATCTTGTAGCCTCTAATGAAGCTTTCCTAATGCATCAAAAATCAGCCAAATCTAGTAAGGCACATGTGAAATTGGCCTATTTTAATATCATAACCCTATATTGAGTTTTTACCTACAAAAGGCCAATTCTATATATGCAAAATGGTTGATTTTTTAATAGAAATCAATCTAGCACACTCTAGAATTGGTAACTCCTCCAAATCTTTGATAAATGTGGCTGATCCTTTCATAACCTACAACACAAGCTTTGATACCATATGTGAAGATTTTGTGAATCACTAAGATCCAAAATCATCTATTGATCTTTGGTTTAGAAAGACAACACAACTTACACCAATTGCATCATAGAAAATCAACATTTACTTAATGAAAGAGATGAAAACTCAACAAGATCTTGATCAAACATCAAACTTATGACAATATGAAGTTTCTATCCATAAAATAACAATCAGTTATTGTATTTCACGCATGCGGATCCGAATATCAACAAAACAATGCATTCTACACACAAGATTGCAAGATATCATCAATATAGGGCACCAATGGATAGATGAACCCAAGAGATTTCATGTATAAGCATGAAATGAGATGACAGAGCCCATGAGTTTACATCTATTTATAGAAGGTCCATGCATCATTGATGAGTTTGGTTTTCCTCCATAGAAACTTCTAGATCAAAAACCCTACTACAAATTGAACTAGATTCAATGTATCTAACGTTCAAATTTGAATGTGTCCAAACTCGACTTTCTACTTTCCCTCGCTTTCTAAAAGTAAAAATTTCAAATGTACTTAGGCTAAAAATAACTTCATATTGTTTATCTCTAAGTATGAAATGAATGGCCTAAATTGCTGAATAATCAACATAGACCAAAATAGGTCAAACAAGTTGACAATTTCTCACACTGTGCACTCAAGGTACAAAACATAGGATTTTGGTTTTTATGGCTGCAATAGATTTAGCATCATTTTTTTGTCTAAGCCATTGAACACTTCTCTCATCATGCAATAAATGTTTATATGTGGATGTTTTCTTTTTGGAGAGATGCATGAAAGTTTTGAGAGATTTTGTGCGTCAAATGCAAGACCAGAAGGAAGCATGGCCGACGGGTGGTTAGTGCAAGAATATCTTATTTATGTCACTGAATTTTTGCTTCAAATACATTGGCCTACTCCACGACTATGGAATAATGAGGAGAACGATGAGGTAAAAGGCATAAAAACCTCGGTGCTCCTAAGAAAATGACACCTTTTCATAGAGAAAAAAATTCTACTTTCATGCTTATAATTCTGGAGTGATGGATAAGTGGTTGGAATTATAGGAACAAGAGAAGAAAAAAATAGCGTGGCTAGAAATAGACACCGACGTAATAGGCGTAGGGGGGTCAAGTTGCACCTTCACTTGATGTTGAGTCATTTCCCACCCAATGCATCATAGAATGGATGGTTGACACACTCCAACAAGCAAGATCAAAGGGACAAGTCATATCTGACATGGAATGGGAATTTGCAAGAGGATGTGATTGGAAGGTTGTCTATTGCTTTTTCTAAAAAGTAAAATACAATGTATTTGTACAATGATTGATTGTTGTCTTAAGTACAATTAATATGTGGTAGTATTAAAAGTATAGTGCATGTGGATATACGGTCATCATCATCGCGTTGAACGAGTTGATATGAAATGATGAACTTATGATTGTGGTGTGTGGCATTTTTTAATCAAGTCGGAATAGTGCACGAGAACAAATACCAATCTCTGGAGAGCTTGAGTATGTAGGAACTATTCAAGATACATATGAAGTGTGTTTCAATAAAAATGATATATATTTTTTGTTTGATGTGAAATGGTTCAAAATCAATTATCAAGCGTCAATGCAACCGTGAAAAGAGATGGTAGTGGATTTTTTGCTATTGATTCAACCAAGACATTGAGCATGGATTTTTCAGACACATTGGTGTTGTCTCGTCATTTTGAACAGGTGTGTCACATGAGTTTTACATTCATTTTTTCTCCATCATAATCAATAATTTACACTATCATTACAACTAACTATTGTGGACCTTAGTTCCATGTTGATAACAGCTTTTTTAACATAACATTGTCAAATGTGCATGTGTTTTTTCAACCAGATCAATGAAACAACAAATGGTGGAATGTCCTTCAAGTTAAGCCATGTGCAAGACATGTATTTGAAAATGCTTACATTGAGAATGAAATGGAGCACTTGAGTATTGACAACACAAACATGGTTGATGAGGATATAAAAATATCTCCAAGTTCCTTAATTATTGTTAAAAATACTATAAATGAATCAAATGATTCTCTATATTGAAAATCTATAAAAGCAATATCTTCATATCCTCATTCTAGTCGAAATGACTTTCTTTTCAAATAAGAAAAAAGTTATAAATACACCTGCTGGCTATGATCTTCCTTCTTTGCTTGTTTGCTCAGTCCAAAATGTTGACAATGCAATTCATCACAATCAAGTATGCACAATCATGAAAATTATATATTCACATCGTCAGGGAGTGTGAGAGATTTCAACTAGTTTGATCAATATTGAGTCAAATGCTACATTTGTTTATTTGGCAATTGAGGCCAATTTCATATTAGACTTAGACATTTACTTTTTATAGTCATATTAGTCTAAATGCATTTGAAATTACTCGTTTTAGAGTTGGAGGGAAAGCTAGAAAGTCGAGTTACTAGTAGATTCAAATTTGAATAAGGTTCATGGAACCTAATCACTCTATGTTAGGGTTTTATCATTTTGGAGGGAAACCAAACTTTTGAATTGTTATGTATAGTTGTACACACATGAGAGAAGGCTTATCTTTTACTATTATTCTATAACTATAACTATTCTAGTTAGTAAATTTCATTATACTAACCAACATAGTTAAACAAATTTAACCTTAGGTATTGACGTCGGGCAAGAAGAGCGAACCAATGAGATACGTCCATGCTGCCTGACGCAAATTTCAAAGTTTGTTGTAATATATTTTTATTTTTCAGTTTATTCAATGTCTCAACAAGCTATTTGGTTGAGGCAAATCTTGGATGAAATGGATGTAAAGCAGGAAAACCCCACAACTATATATAGTGACAATCAGAGTGGCATTTAGTTGACGAAGAATTCGGTGTTCCACATGAGAACCAAGCACATTGAGATTCACTATCACTTCATACGTGAGAGGCCGCTGAGTAGAGAAATAAATGTTGTTCATTGCAGTACAAATGAGCAACTAGTTGATATTTTCACTAAACCACTAATCAGAGAAAAGTTTGATAAATTTAGACAAAAATTTTATGTACTTAAAGGTTATTAACTTTGATGCTACATATAAATGTGGATGATTAGTAGAGTATTTTTTTAGGGAGAGAGTTAGAATAAACGTAGACTCACTATGTTTCTGTATTGTGAGTCTAGTCAGTTGACTAGGATCATTGACTAGCACGGTTGCCCAAATGATGAGGTAGTTGATGGGACATGCGTCCCGTCAGCGACAACCCAGGTCATGCATGGGTTGCCACAAGATAGTTATATATATACAACGTTTTAGTTTTTGAACACACAGATCACTATGTGGAGCTTGGAGAGTGCTTTTTGAGAGTTTTTTTTGTCTATGCCAATATGTGATCCTATTTGATGCAAATTTTACCTATATCTGTATCAATTGGAATTTATTTTTTAAGTCCTCGGGAATCATATAAATAATCATAAGTGGACAAGCCTTATTTAGAAAACAATAATGAAGGAGAAACCTAAATTAGACTTGAGGAAAAGTAAAAAAATACCAACTTAGGTTGTTATTGGGGCCAAACTTCGAGGGCCAACTTGGGGACACACCCCTTGTGTAATAGAGGGCATAGCATGTGTGCATTTCAACAAGTAATGGGCTGAAATCTTCTCATGAATAACATTCTTTCACTTAAATTTAGAGGTGAAGTAGTTTCATTGGCGAGATTTAGATGCATATGGCCAAGTGATATCTTGATCTTGAAAGTCACAAACATGAACTCCTCGAATTATAAATTGGGCTAAGTCTTCCCTTTTTTTTTTATCTTGATGATTATTGATTAAAGCTAACAAAAGGATGTGTGCTACACTTGGACTACACTATCTACTCTCTCTCTCTCTCTCTCTCTCTCTCTCTCTCTCTCTCTCTCTCTCTCTCTCTCTCTCTCTCTCTCTCTCTCCACGTGTGCGCGCGCACACACACACACACACACACACACACACTTGAATCAAGTTAACAATTCTCACAATATCTTAATGCTAATGCAACAAAGCCACGAAATTAGTACATGGACATTTGTAATTTCAATTTCTCATTAACCTATCAATTGGTATGAGCTAAAGGAAATCAATGCATTAATCTAATATACATAGCTAACATAAACTATTGTACCATAGTTTACAAGCTATATTAAGAGAACAAGTGAGAATTTTATTTGTGCCCAAGGAAATTTGCTTTAGGTGCTTCGCAATGCTCGTAAAATATTTTCAAATTAACCTTATAAAAATCCCACAAAATTGAAATTCATAAAAGTTTAAATTAAAAGTAAAAGGTGAGATTTATAACTAAAAAAAAGTTGATTTTGAGCCATATAAAAAATAAATGTAAAATAAAAAGGTAAAAAATGAATTTCAACAATTGTGGTGTTTGTATTTGGCAAGTTTTTGGTAAGCACTGCACTGCTGCATGAGGCGCCTGCTGACCGGGTCACTACTCCTTAAGTGGAGGCAACTAGGTGATGTGTTCTTGTCATTTTCTGAGGAAGATATCATCTCCAACGAGCATCGGAGTCATCGGACTGAGTCCTGACAGTGAATACGGATACCTGGTTTCTATCAATAGTAGCCAATACATGCAGCACTTACAGGTAGATCTGAAACTTTTGCAGCCTAGGCCTGCATGATCCTTTTCTTTTTTTTAAATTTTTATTTTGTTTTATCTCAATGCGTGGAATTTTAGATCAACATCCAAGTTACAACAATTTAATATTGAGTGGATAGTTCCCAGAAGCTGGATTTTGACTTTGTTCATGCTAATTTTACTTTCGTTAGCTGTAACAGCAGTCTATCCCCACTGCCCAGTTGGCAAATTTTCTTGTAGACTTTGCTTGCGATATTGTAAGAGTCTACATCCCTGCTCAGAAATTTCATGCATTGTTGACTCACCTCGGTTGCCAATTCTCTGAAGTAAGTTATAGTTGCAACGTTGCAACCCTTTTTTGTGTGTTTGATGGTGAATAGTGCGCACATGTCAGTCGCGACTCGTCCGTCGAAGCAGCAGTTGTCTTGTTGTCCATCATCTGCAACCATGGGCGCTTGATTCAAAAAGCATCATCTGCTGTTAGCTACTCGCGTTCGTGATCAATCGATGAACGATTCTTCTCAACAATACCACTCCTTCGAAGTTTGTGCAGCGCTTCTAAATCTCGTTCTCAAATTTCTTTTTGAAACAATGGTAGGCATTGAGGTAATATTTAGGTGAAGCTTTGTCATATGATGAAAATGGCATGGAGATTAGAGCACCGTGCGATCCTACCAACAGAATACTGAGCTCATCGTCTTTTCCGGAGCTCTACATCTTGTACAGAAATAGCGGAACCTACCTAGGAAAGCGTGAAAATCCACTATCAGGATCTAGCTTCAACACTGTGACCCTTCGAGCTTTAAAGTGTGTGGTGTATCGAACTGACATACTTGTATATGGTGATCTGATAATCTTATTATCTTGAAGGACCTTCCGCAAAACGTTTAAGTGTGGGCGTCATTTGTGGTACTTTCGTATGTTGGGGAAACTTCAAATGTAGAACTGACGAGGGCGTCAGAAACGCTTTCACAAGCTGTAACAGTTGGCGGCGCTGAAGATGAAGACGAGCACTCTGAACCTCCTTAAAACTTGAAGATCTGGTGGCTTTCTTTTCACAATTCACATTTCCATCTTTGGGCACAGCCCATCGATACAGGAAATGAAACAATAGTGTTTCAGGATGGTGCAAAATGATGCCGCAAAGGTTCCACCCAGATCAACTTTTGAAGTGTCATGCCCTCAACAGGACCAGGAGATGGTTGACCACGAGGAATCTGAGGCCAGACGCAGTAAATGTTCCAGCAGTAAATGTGGAGGTTTTGCTTGCGGACCGTGTGGATGGCTAGCAATGCTGGGAAGAAACCTGGAGTTCAATTTCTTATTTGGAGCTATAGTCGTGTATGGAATGAGTCAAGGGGTTGGAGGAGGGCTTCAAAGGGTGATAGTAGAGTATTACTGGAAGGACGTACAGTTAGCTCAACCAGCAGCAGTTCAGTTGTATCATATAATCGTCACAATTCCGTGGGATATGAAGCCGGTCTGGGGGTTGCTTACAGATCTGGTGCCCATTGCTGGTTATCACCGTCGTCCTTATTTCATGTTGGCAGGTCCATTCCTTACAATCATTTCGCATAATCTCTCTCTCTCTCTCTCTCTCTCACACTCACGCGCACGCACGCTCACACACACACACACTAAAAAAAAACGTACCTTTTCTCTCTTTTCAAGGATTTACACAGTTTGTAAGTTTTAAAAGTCACTACATTTGTAAGCTTTTAGTTAAACAATATGTATTTTATGGGATTCACTAAAAATGCACGTGTCCATAAAAAAATTCTTTTTATCTCCTTGGCCAAAAGCTTAAATATACATGGACCGATATAATTTGCCAACACCAATTTTGTGTATAGCCATTTACACCTCTCGGCTCGCTCCCATATAGTTCGATTTCTTTGTTATTTTCTCTCTCATATCACACTTTTCTCACCATGCTCCCAATGAGTTAGGGTTTCTAATGCTTTTACATTTATTTTAGAGACCCAAAGCTCTAATTGCAGGTGCTCATTTCACACCATTTTTAATCAAACTCACTCCACTTGTCGTTGAGTTTGATTAAAAATGGTGATGAATCAAAACCCTAATTTCTATGTGAACCAATCAAAAGCTTAAAATCCCCTCTGGTTTATCTTTGGGGACATTTATTCTAATGTGATTATTCTTCTCCCACGATCCCTTACAAATCATACTCATTCTTTAGTTGTTGAAATATTGTTGACTTTTATGAGTGTCTTTGGATGTTAGCATGGTCTAAGCAAGTTTTGGCCACTCTAGTTCCCGCCTTCCCCAACTTGTATGTGCACCAAAAAGAAATCTCTCTCTCTCTCTCTCTCTCTCTCTCTATATATATATATATATATATATAGATATATATTTAGGTTGGGACCTTCCCCCACTTGATTCTTAATACACCCCCCTTTCCCCCTCCTTTTTTTTTCTTAATAAAACAAAACTCAAAGATTCCACATTTCATTTTTGTTTTTTTTTTCCTATTTTCATAGTATGTATATATAAATATATATATATATATATATCATAGTGGCACGTGGTACCGCCATTATGGTACCGTGGTACCATAATGGTGGTACCACGGTTATGGTGCCTCCCTCAGACCAGCAGTACCAGGGCAGCACTATTTTTTATTATTATTATTATTATTATTATTATTATTATTTCAAAAAACCCTTTTAATAGGCTAAAGCTAGGTAAAAAATTCAGGGAAAAAGGGCTACGGTTTAGAAAAAAGATGTTACTGTACAGGGGGACTGTACTGGGGGCACTGTGGGAGAGCAGACCTGGTGGTCAATGGGAGTGCAGCATGTGGGGGGGCAGCAAATCCGGACAGGTACACCATCACATGGGCACAGTGGGGGAGCAAACCACGGACCCAATCGGAGTGCAGCATGTGGGGAAGCAATACATGGGGCAGGTACACCGTCACATGGGCACTGTGGAGGAGCAGACCATGGACCCAATCGGAGTGCAGCATGTGGGGGAGCAATAAATCCGGACAGGTACACCGTCACATGGGCACTGTGGAGGAGCAGACCATGGACCCAATCGGACTGCAGAATGTGGGAGAGCAATACATGGGAGAGGTACAGTAGCACATGGGATCATCAACAAATGCAAATGGGGAAATAGGCACTCACAAGACAGTGAGAGAGCCAGTGAGAGGCTGTGAGAGGCATTGTGAGAGGTTGTGTGAGAGAGCCAATGAGAGGCTGTGAGAGAAAGGCATTGTGAGAGGCTGTGTCACCCACTGAGTGAGAGGCTGTGAGAGGGAGGCTGTGAGAGAGCCAGTGAGAGCCATTGAGAGGCTGTGAGAGGCTGTGAGAGCCATTTCAAACAACAAGGTGTCGTGAGATGGCGGAGCGCATACCACCGAGGCCTGAGGGCGAAGCCAGGAGGAAGCTCGAGGAAGATGTCCGAAGGCACAATGAAAGGCATAAGAAGCAAGAGGCAGACATTGCAGAGATGCTGCGACAGCCTCGACAGAGAAATCCGGAGCCGGAGCACCCAACCCGCGCTGTGCCCCCCGCCCCCGCTGTCGAGCTGGATTTGGATGAGCAGATCAAAATGAACTTCACACGACGGCAGCTCATCATGGTAAGGGAAAGGGCTGCCCGCCGTCGTGCTAACCAGGAGGCAGCACAGGCTAACCGGGAGGCAGAGTGAGAGCGTCAGAACAACAAACCTGACGAGGGCGAGGAGTCAGTGGAGGATCCATAGGAATGTCTAGAATAGATGGGGTCTGGCCGTATGTGGCTGACTGTTGTTATGTAATTTTCGGCAGTAGATGTGACAACATTTAGTGTCTAACATAGTGTAAAGAACAGGCCCAGCCGTATATGGAGAGAATATGTATTGTAATTTTGATACATCTAATGAAATAATGTACGGTGTTTTTTTTGTGCAACGCGTGCCTAGTGGTGTATTGCAATGTAATGTATTTGTTTATGAAATGCTATAAAGGGGGTTGTATTTATGTGTTGTGCATCTGCTGTCAATCTATGCAGTTGAAACTAATTGTAATTACGCACATACCATTCGAAATAAAATTGAAAACAGAGCCATAACAATTACAAATCGACAAATACAAAATGTGCAGTGAATAAAGTACGTCCAACACTGAATATAGTCTGGAAGATGGTCTGAATACAGTGTTTGACCATCTGGCCGCCAAACATGGAACATGATATCAAACTGCTAAAAATAAAATGACAGAGCTACAATCAATGCTCTGTCTCAAACTCAGATGAATGTTCCGGAGACAACTCAGGGCCCCGAGTTGACTCTCGCAACTTATATCTATGCCTATCTGGTACTGGCATGGGCTGTGTATAGAGGAACTGGATGTGGAGGGGCCGTCCCTACAGGAGGCAAGTACAACGGTGATAAGTACTGAAAGGGGCGCTGCGGTGGCCGGTACTGGTATATCCTGGGTGCTGCCAAAGGAGGAGCCGGTGCCGTGGGTGCTGCCAATGGAGGAGGATGTGCTGTGGGTGCCGCCACTGGAGGAGCATTTGTAGATGTGGGTGCTTCAAGAGAAGATCTGGGCACAGATGGTGGCCTGCCATGGAGACCGGCTGCTGAAAAAGTGGATGGCGATGAAGGGGCTGTAGGCCTCAACGGTATCGGTGGCACTGGAGGTGCTGTGTGGCGCACATACACCCTCTGAGGAACGGTAGGAACTGCAGGCACCTCGTGTAGCTGCTCTAGCTGAGACTCTGTATAGGGCATGCTGGCTAGAGAGGATGGGAGCGCCTTGACGCTCGGCATCTGCTGGGCCTCTGAATCCAAGTCTACAATCAAGTCATCCAGCTGGGCATCCGAATACAAATGCTTTGGGCTCTGAGACTCATCATGTGCACCATCCTCTGGATCATCCCGTGTCTCATCCTGTGCACCATGCGGACCCTGCATGGCCTCCCAATCGCTACAATCAAAGTCATCTGGTGACTCCTCTGGTGTGCTATCATAGAAATGCCTATGGCTCTGTGATGCACGCATCCAAGCAAATGCGGAAGGTAAACCCAAATCACTCTGCCCCCTATCAAGAGCCTCCTCCATCATATCAACATAAGAAGGTATGCCACTGGGCCCCCCTGTATGCCCTGCTTGTCTCTCGATATAATCTATGGCATGTGTCCCACCTCTACCACGTGATGCACCTGTGACCTCTGCTCTAGGCATGTGCCCAGCACTTGTATCATATGCCTCATCCCGCATTGATCTGACGAACACAACCCAAATGGGCTCATCCTCATCCTGATCATCCTCTGACACTGGCTCATCTGCCTCGTACAATGGAGGCTCTCTGTGCTTAAGCCCGAGCTCTCTTTCTCTCTCTCATCTCGGCAAGCTCCCTCTCTCTCTGCCATCAACTGTGTGCCCAGGTCATCTGCAGCCATGGGATGGGTGCTATCCGTAGGCAAGTCAACCTGATGCTCCAAATCAGATATCTTCATCTGCAAGGTTTAAAATTTGCATGTCAGAGAGACAACTTTATCAAGAAATGAAATCAACATACCAGGAGTCAACCAAACTGCTATGGGAGAATAGCTTATCACTTGCAATGTGCTCGTAATGGCCAAAGTCTCCTAGCGAGACGTGCGTTGGTGCTACAGAACACCAACCGCTCCAATTGACTCACTGACAACCGGTTTCTTCTCGTATGAATGAGTGCCCATGTGCTCCAATTACGCTCACACACAGAGGCAGCAGAGTCTTGTGGTACGTGCATTGAAATACTTCAACACATTGTGGCACGGGTGGAACTTCAACGAAACACAACAATGGAGGATAAAATGAGATGCATACCTGAGAAAGGATAGGCAGTGCAAGACGCTGTATAGATGGATATGTGTTACCGAACATGGTCCACCAGGTAATGGGTAGCTGCCTCCTCTCTGGATCCTGAGCAGCCGGGTCGCCGAATGTGCCCATGCTGAAACGAAATGCAGCGAGCTCCTTCATGAGCCTGATAAGATCCAAACCTATGTGTGGACCCAATCTGTGAATGTACTGAAGCCAATCGACCTCGAGCTCCCTGTCTGCGATCTGTGTCGGAGAGAGGAAGAGGGGATGCAGTATGTGTGCAACGCTGTGGATGCTGTGGAAGTAGTTCCATCGCGTCTCCCAGATGAACTTCAGCTCGGTCATCCTATAGGTGAGAGGCATGTGGTTTAGGGCATTACGAAAAAACTTAACATTGACAGAAAAACAAGCTAGCAAGTACTGAAAAGATAAAGGCCACTTACATTACTATACTACTTACCTCTCTGGCTGCAAGATGGACAGCTGTAGGAACTGTCCAATCCGGTCCATGAGCTCATATACCAGTCCAAGTGTCGACCCCTCACTGTCAGCCATGCGGAGCACAATGTAGAGTGGTCGAAGCAGTCATGACAATGTCTGTGCATCCCTCCAAAAGTGGTCTCCCCTCACCATGGAAGAAAAGTGCTTCCCATCCTCAGTGCGCGAAAATGTACTGGCACACCAAAGATCAATGGCAACCATCTGTAGAAGCTGTGCCCTGCACCTGATCAAACGGTCGATGACCACCAAGTCGAATGCAAAGCGTGTGGGGGCTGGCTTACGGAGGTCCAGATGGCTGAACACCCAGAACATGGCAAGAACACGCCTCTTCCTAGTGACAAAAGTCACTAGAAAGAGGGCCTCACGGACGATGGCTCTAACCCAGGGAAGTGCAGCTATGTCCCCCATCAGAAGGTCTATGTCGTGCATGGCACATGGGATATGAACAATGTGAGGGAACTCGGCCTCTAGCAGTACACCCATCTAAATGCAGTTCGTGGCATTGTCCGTCACCACCGTGACGACATGCTGTGGGCCTATGGACATGATGGAAGACCTGATGACATCAAACATGAACTCTGCAGATATGACTCCCCTCCTGTTGCAAACCACTGCCCTCAAAAACTGTGTGCCCATGCAGCTGGAGACCAATATGTTGAGGATCGGCCTCCTCCTGACATCAATCTAGCCATCGGACATGATGCTGCAACCGTAAGTGGCCCAATGGCGACATAGAGGCTCCATCTCTCTAGACAATGACTCGACCCTATCCCTCAGCATGTGTGTACAGACAACCTCTGAACTAGGGACTCTCCAGCTACTGACAGACTGTGCCAGGCGGAAGGCTCTTCTGAAGGGCTCAGAGTTGGTGATGGCAAATGGAAGGTTTAGCTCATAAATCAGACTGGCCACGACCTGTGTGGCCTCTCTATCCATGTGCAGCTGATGCGTGCCGCGAATGCTCTGCTGCCTAAAAACTCTCCCAGCTAGGTGACGGGTAGCAGACCTCCAACACGGTGCACCGAACATGACGGGATTGGATGATGACGAGACAGGCTGGGCACTAGTGGATGCATCAAATGTAGACGTGGAATGGGGAGAGTGGGATGCACTGGCCGGGATGGGTGCAACAGTGCAAGTGGGGTACACTGGTGGAGGGTGGACATCTGGCATGGGATACGAAAACTGCTGGGTAGGGAGGTCATTCGGATGTGAAGGGAGGGAGGAAGGGATCTCCTCAACATCCTGGAAGGCCTCGTCACTGGCATTCGGGGCCTGCCCCTTCGGGAGGCGGAGAGTCCATGAGAAAGTCGTAAATTGGGGGAGGGCGAGCAATAGTAGGTGGTGGTGGAACCGCAGTGGCAACTGGCAGACGCGGTGGGACGAGATCCACCAAAATGGGTGCAGATGGGGGTGCGTGAGGCAAAACTGTCTGAGGGGGATGAGGGGCAAAGGGACTGGACGAGGATGCACTCCCTCTCCTCATGCATGCCAGCCAAGCAGACAGCAACTCGGGGTCAACCACGTAAGGAGCGGTGCAAAACCGAAGAACACCCTCCGAAATGGTATTCTCCCCTGCCACAAGACGTGGCCCGTAGGTATCCAAAAGTCACTGCCTGACGGGAACGGACATGCTAACACAGGGGGCAGCATTCAGTGTGCCACCATCTCTGGCGCGTGCGCCGAGTAGGTGGCCTTTGAGGCGAGTGAGGATGGCAACAAACTCGGCCAGACAATATTGACAGTGCACGATCCTTGCACCGGACTTGTTGGACTTGTTGGGAATCCGCCTGACAATGTCCACCTCATCCCACAGATCGGCAAGGTTGGAATGCACCATCTCTGTAGAAGGGACTGGGGAAAGAAGGCAAGAGATCTCTGTGGGTGCGATAGGAGTCGGAAGGCTTGAAAAAACCACAACAAAGGCCGAAATAGCAATAGCAGGGGCGGACACGATTAGTGCAATGCGAAAACAACCGGGAGGGTGCGGATAGTAGGGCGATGGGCATACAACAGAGAGGCCGCGGACAGCAGGGAGGGTGCGGACAACAGGGCGACGGGCAGGGAGAGAGATGAAGCGGGGGGGGGGGGGGGGGGATTAGGTTAAAAAAAATATAATAATATATTAAATATTAAAAAATATTATATATTAAAAAATAATATATATTGTGGTACCGCGGATCAGTATGGATCCGTGGTACCACAGTGGATCCGCAGTACCGAGATCCGCGGATCCTGGTACCGTTGGATCTATGATATATATATATATATATATATATATATATATATATATATATATATATGTATATATATATACATATATATATATATATAATATGGGTGTCAAACAACATGTCTTTTGATGGGGGTTTTGATAGTAAAATTTGTAATTGTTTTCTGTCCTATAGGAGCCTAGAGATATATGATAATATGTAGGTATTGCTGATTCACTAAGTCATGACGAATTGATTCACTAATTGACTAATTTAGGGTTTAGGGTCTATGCTTATCACATTGTGATCACCATGTTACGTGGAGGCCTTCTGGCAAGGGTGCTAATCTATTAAGAGGCTCTTGGCAATAATTTCAAATGTAACATTAAGTATGGTTGGGGGAAGAAAATGACAAATAAAGTTGGGAAAGTTATTTTTTATATAGTTTATTTGATAAGGCTTTAGCTATGTAGAAAAGGAAATCTCCTATTCTAAGGGTGTGATACATTATGCATTGCAAATAGGGCTTGAAAATCTTCCAATATGAATATGCCTCTTGTCTATGCTTGGAGTCACTTTCTTGGGAACATCTTTGAGGATTGACTAAATTCTCTAGGGAAGAGGAATTTTAGATTATTTTTGGCTTCAAGACAAAATTTGTCTTGCAAAGTTTTGTAGGCTTATGGGTTCAAGATCAACACCAATAAAAATCTTAATGAAATCTCATTTGCCTTCGATGCCTAGTTGGATTTAATTTGAAACTTCAAAGCCTTTCAAAGAAGTATCATGACAATTGGTTTCTTACACATGGATCAAAACACTCAAATTTGAAAATTAAGTAACGTAACTCATTACAAATGAAAAAAGACTTTTTTCCATAGAATTGTAATTTGGCCTCGAGGGCAGCCCGCAAGCATGACATGTTGTCCATAGTCTAATAGAGAATTTATCAAAAAATAGTAAAACTTTTTAACCGTAGCTCTGAATGAGAGGAAAATCATATACCATGGAAAGTGCATAATGAGAGCATTCCAATGACACCCTACATGACCAATTTTGAGCTATCGTTCAGCCAGTCAAAGTTTACAAAAGATCTCTTCTATGCGCAAATAAAGTACCCTCTCAGTGAGAGGATGCTCTATTCGCAGACATAAGAAATATTGGATTGACAATGTCCTCTATCCACACACATAAGATATATTGAGTCTTCTGGAGACTTTGATTGGCTATAACTTTTGAAAGGTAGCTTAGAACTGGGTCATGTAGGTGGCATCATACAATTCTACTCAAATCAAGCTTAGTTGCTAGTAGAAAAAAATTTCCAATGCTTTACTCGTTAATGATGAGGGCGCACCATGCATTTTCTATAATTCCCTACATGTGATGATCTTCTAATCACTCATGGATCATCATTTGATTCTACAACATGCATGTTGTATTCATAAGCCTATTAAACTACTCTAATTTAATGGTTTATGTGCTTACTTTACAAGTGTACAAGAATATTTTTACAAAGGAGCACACTTGTAGCTAATTTCACACTAATTTATTTGCAATGTACATTTCATGCTTGTTCTTTTGGTGCGTAAGTTTGTTGGTTATGTTTTCTTATGACTGGTTATAATAGCAATCGTAATATAAGAGCCCATAGCATCGTTCTTTATGACTAATTATGAAAGGTCCCATCATGTAGAAGCTTGTAACATTATTTTTTATGGTTGATTATGGAAGGACCTGTCATGTAAAAGCTCAAAGCATCATTCATTATAGTGGTTATGGAAGGACCCTTCAGATAGAAGCTCATAACATCATTTTTTATGGCTCATTATGGAAGGACCCATCATGTAGAAGCTCGTAACATTTGACATTACAATTGATTATGGAAGGACCCATCATGTAGAAGCTCATAGCATATGACTTTCTAGCATCGTTCTTTACATCTAACTATAGAAGAACCCATCATGTAGAAGCTCGTTTTATAGTTCTTTACAATTAAATACAAATGGACTTGTCATGTAGAATCTTCTGGCATTGTTTTTTATGACTGAGCTCTTTCAACTTTACTATATTGTGATCTTGTGTATTTTTTGCAATTTTGTAAAGTGCTTCATTTTTTTATCAAAAATCTTGAGCAAGAGTACAAGATAATTGAACTTATTTGGTCCACATTATAGGTGATAATTTAGAAGGGTAAATCTTCAATAGTTCTTTGTGTAGACTTGCTTCCAAATTTTGATGATGGCCATAATAGTTTTAGGTTTTTCCTTACTATTCAACTTTTATTCTTCAAAGTGCAACTGTGCATTAGGACAGTTTAAAGAATTGTTATGGCTAAAACTATAATCTTCTCTACAAAAAGCTGAATTGTGTTTGACATATTTGTATGAGATTCTTCAAGCTTGGCGGTCTTGAGTTATGTTTTTGTAGTTTCAGGGATCTGGACTCTTCAATATCAACTTATAAATATTGACTCAAATGCATTTATGCAATATAACATAACTAGTAGATTTTCATCTATCAACTACTCCTTAACAACTATAACATGAATCCAACAATTTACTTTGGATGTAGGTCATTAGAGGAGTTCTAAATCCAAAAAAGACCCTTTGTAAAGATACTTTTTATATTTTTTCTCAAATTTTGCTTACACATGGACCAATCAAAACACTCAAATTTGAAATCTACGTAACGTAGCTCATTATAATTGAAAAAAAAAGTATAATTCACGTTGGGGGCAGCCCGCAAGCATGACATGTTATTCATAGTATAATATGCAATTATCATTAAAAATAGCATAAGTTTTTAACCGTAGCCCTGATTGAGACAAAAATTATACTGTTGAAAAGTGCTCAACAAGAGCTTTACAACGGTACACTAGATGACCTACTTCTGAGCTACCATTCAAAAGTTATGGTCGGTCAAAGTTTGTTTTTAAAAAAAAAGTCCAAGTACCTCTCTTGTGCGCGGATAGAGTACCCACTCATTGAGAGGGTACTCTATCCGCGCACAAGAGAGATACTTGGACTTTTTTTTTTTTACAAATTTTTTTTTGACCGGCCATAACTTTTGAATGATATCTTGGAAGTAGGTCATGTAGGCTACTTTTGAAAAGCTCTCGTTGAGCGCTTTCCAACGGTATAATTTTCGTCTCAATCAGAGCTACAGTTAAGAAGTTATGCTATTTTCAATGCACTACCAATAATAATGTACATAGAATGGTAAAACATCGAAAATAGTGCAGGCAGAAATGAAAAACAAATTGGGCAGAAAATGAATTTATTTTCGTAATTTACATTAATAAACTTTGTCAATCTATGTGGCATTCCTTAAAGGGTCTTTTTTGGATTCAGAATTCCTCTAATCCTAAAAGTTTGTGTGTGTGTGTGTGTGTGTGCGTGTGAGAGAGAGAGAGAGAGAGAGCTTTATTAATGTCTTCTCCATGCCAAAAGGCATACAAGATGAATAAGTTCATATCAAGTGAGTGAGGCAAGCAAGAGCATATGAATTCTCTAGAAATATAAAGAAAATGCATGTAATGATAAGCTTAGTACATATACCAATGGCAAAGACATATGAAAATCATGAAATATCTGAGTGATGGTAAAAAAGCCTCATATCATGTCCTAGAAGTGGTGGTGAGACTGCTATTGCTACTGCTACTGATAAAGGATATAATACGAGCTCTAGTTGGAGGTAAAGTTGCCTACATTGAATGTGAGAGGGACCTCTCCTCATGGTAGGATGAGTAGATCTATGCATATAACATATTATTAGGAGGTGCACTATACTTGAGCTCTATGGGGAAGTGCCAACAACACACTCATCATTATTTGAATATGGATTTGGTCGTGGGGGCCGTTTGGAGAAAATGAAGTAATATGAAACTAGGTCTCTAGGGTACTCTGATTCAAATGACGAAGATCTCATCATAGTAAAAGCATCTCTTATAGGAGGAGTGCAACATTGTGGATCCTCAAATGGAACAAATGTGTGCAAAGTAATTGGTGCATCTTTGAACAAACAATGTTATCACCCATGAATCTCATAATAGAATAAAGCACTTAGTCTTCTCGCCTATAGGGAATACAACTAGCAGATCCTATCCTCTCGCAAAGTACCTTGAAATCCTCCAATCTCAACCTCAAGCTGGTGCGAAGAGATACAAAATTGATCCAATATGAATCTGAGACTATGTGATAACCTTGAATGCAAGTAGTATCATAAAAGTGGGATCCTAAATACATATGTCTCCAAAAAGTGAAGTCGATAGAAGTCATGTTTGACTCCCAAGTGATCATGCCAGGCTGAGAAAGATAAGCTCTATAAATAAACCATTTGATGTAACAATTTGTGTTTTAGAAATCCCCCTTGATTTTTCTTTTAATGAGGACCTGCTAAAGCTACAAAAATATTTAAGTTTTCTAACAATTTGCAAAAATCTATAGAGTTCACCACAGTCTATAGAAATACATGATATTCGGCACGATATGCAAAACTACAATAAGATGTGCTTAGACCGACAAATGCCCTATCGACATTGGTAGGTAAAAATTTCGAGTCCAAAAAACAAAGTTCGATGTAGACCAAAACATATCAAACAACACAAGTCCAAAAACAAAAAATGCCAAAAGGCATTAGTAGAAAATAATGTCGATCAACATAAGTCCTAAAAATCACAATAAGTGGAAATACTAACTTAGTGTGAAATGCCCATTCAGTAGAAATGGCAACTTTGAGCAAACCACAAAAATGCTGACTCAAAAATTGCCAATTGGCATTTTTATGGTGGCACTCAAATGGAGATCTTCCTCTGTCCAGTCTAAAATTTTAGGGATTGCCTTTAATTCAAGTTTGTCTTAAGAAATGAATAGAAGACAAATTGCAGAAATATACAATATCGCAAAAGTGGAGATTTGATGCATTGATGATGAAACTCACATATGGTCCTAAACAACGATGTCAAGTATTTACTACTACTTGTACAAAGTATGATTTATCTAGTTTTGTATATTCCTTATTCAACATTGCTAGTCGATTGATCAAACTAACCAGCTATCAGAATAATCATGGTTATCTACAATGCCTCAAATTGATTTGAATAGCAAGTTAGATTGATCATCTAATAGTATCATTAGCATAATAGCGAAACTACAAAAAATTTATACAATCACATAATTACTAGATAGCTATACCATCAATATCCCTGTGACTGGACAAGGACGTAACATTCTTCCCTTTAGATAGGTTTTGTCCTCAAAACAAGAAGAAAATATAGTTATCAAAATTTAGATTCTCTCATTAATTTTGAGAATTAATACCTTTCTCTTCAATTCTCTAATAACAACCAGATGTGAGTTTATGATCCATCAACAATAAATATTGAGAATCGTAATCATAACTTAACAGATTTTCAAGTCACACAAATTATTAGAGAACAAACTAAGAGTATGTCTAAACCACACAACTTTGATACTAGTGTCATGACCACCCAGGAGATGACCAAGATAAAGGCTAATCATTTAGAATAGTGTATCAAAGTTTTTATACTCAATGTGAATCCCATCATCATACTCTTCTTCCCATAGGATACCCAAGAAAAGGATAGTAACATAAATGCTAAGTGTGTGAAAGAGGTAAGAGGTCTAAGATAGCCAACCCAACGAATAGTATTGACTTTATAAGTATTGGGATAAGATGACATCAACCTACGTGTATCTTTGCTTGGAAGCTTAAAACTCGCTGAGTCCCTAGATATATGTGATGGGCTCGAGATTTGCATCAAGGTAGATGGGTGGGACCCCAAAATCTACAGCTTAGCCTATTTTATATTTTGAGAGAGAGAGAGAGAGAGAGAGAGCTAGTTTACTAGAGTCTAGGATATTAATACGTTCTTGTTTTTAGAGCTAGTTTATATTTTGTTTGTGTTCAATCTCCGTTCATCGATCATAATGGAAGATTCAACCTCTAAGATCCGCTTGATCAACAAGTTCAACAGAGATGATTTCCACATGTGGAAATTCAAGATGAGGATGATCTTGAACCAAAAGGAGCTATGGAGATACATAAATGGTTCAATAGCTAGACCGGCAAAACCCGAAATGCTCCCAATATGGGAAGCAAAGGATGGAAAAGCACTTGCCATTGTATCCTTGAATATGAAGGACACTCAGATTGCTCACATATCAAACAGTACCACCTCCAAAGAAGTGTGGAATATCCTAACAAGTATCTATGAGACTTCAGATGTGTTGACTCGTCTCTTCCTGAGAAAGAAGGTCCTTACACTCAAAATGAGCGAAGGCACCTTAGTCGGTGACCATTTGAATGAGTTCAAATAGTTGCTAAATCAACTAGCTGCAATAGGTTCTCCTAGTTCAGAAGAAGACTCAACAATGTCTCTTCTCACTAGTCTTCCATCCTCCTACGACAACCTAGTATTTCTCTTGAGCAATACTCCTGCGCTATCACTCCAAAAGCTGACAACAAGTCTATTGCAAGAAGAAGTTAGGAGAAAGAGCTTATCTACAATGAGTAACAAGTCAAAGGCCTTGTACTCTAATAAGCAGCAGTCCAAGAAGAAGACCTTCAAGGACAAGAAGACGAAGGCGGAACAGCCAGATTCAACGCAACAACAACAACAACAACAACAACCATCCAAGACCAAACTCTTATGTAGATATTGCAAGAGATCTAATCATGACATCAAGGATTGTGTCAGATCCTCAAGCACAATGAAGCGAGGAAAAAGATGCAGTAGCACCAAAATGGAGGTTCTGACCCTGTCAAAATTTTCCAAAAAATGAGAAGGTGCTAATGGTACAAGACCAACCAAGCAAAGATACCTGTGAATGGTATCTCAATTCAGGTGGTTCACAGCACATGACGCCATGTAAGAATGTATTTTATACTCTCACAGCAACGGATCAAAGTACAATCTCATCGGAGACTCAAGCTCTCAGGTCGAAGGCCAAGGATCCATTCGACTACAATTCCTTGATGGCATCACTAGAAAATTAGATGGGGTACTTTACGTACCCAGATTAACAAAGGATTTATTGTCTATTAGCAAGATCATTGATCAAGATTATAGAGCTTTGTTTATTGCTAATCAATGTACTATTATCGATGGGAATTCTAATAAAATCTTCTCTACACACAAAGAAGAAAATTTGTATATCTTGAGCCACGATTATGCACTTTCTATGAGTAATTCTGATTCTCATGTTTGGCATCAAAGATTAGGTCATCTAAACATGAGGTCAATCTTGTACATGCATCATAATAGTATGGTCAAGAACATGAATATTAATGTTGTCTCCACAACAAAACAGATTGTCTGTGAAATGTACTTACTAGGGAAACAACCTAGAACAAAATTTCCAAAAGGACAAGCCAACAGAGTGAAGTCCATTCTGTCACTGATTCATAGTGACTTATGTGGTCCTATGAGCGTACTCTCTTTGGATCAATCTCTATATTTCATCACATTCATTGATGACTTCTCCCGATTCACTAGAATCATGTTCATAAAGAACAAGTCTGAGGCATTCAACTATTTCAGAGAATTCAAGTAGTTTGTTGAGACCCAAACTGTTCAGAGGATCAAGACCCTGTAGTCTGATTCAGGGGGAGAGTACATGTCTGTTGAAATGGCAGACTATTTATCTTCATGCGGCGTGGACCATCAGTTCACTGCCAGCTACACACCGCAACAGAATGGTGTAGCTGAGTGAAAGAATCGAACATTGTTGGAAGCTACACAATCCGTGACAGTCAATGCTCAGTTACCTAAGAACTTTTGGGCTGAAGCAATTTGTACTTGTTATTTTTGAAAAAAAAGCAAGTCTATAAATTTTGGGCTTTGTTTTGCAACCTTCAAATATTGCATTCATTTTTCTACGTTTGGGAAACAAACTTGTACCTAATGCTTTCCCTCTAGCCTGTGTGTAACAGTCAATGTAATGGAAATCATGTTTGAGAACATGCCTTGAAAACCAAATACTACAGGTATGTATTATGCTTGCTCCCATTGACCTGAATAAAAAGTTGCTTTATTGGATAATCCCAATATGTAATTTCCATGTGGATCAAAATTAAGACTAGGTCATCTCCATTGACATGTAATATAACTTTAACCAATTGACCTCCTATGCTAAATTGTGACCCCTTGCATGATGCACATTATCTCCCTTGGACAAAAACTATCTCACATACAAAGCAGGGGAGCATTGCAGTTTTGGAGGTATTGTTCAAGATCACAACTGGAACATGGAAAGGCCTGCATAGAGGAACATTATGTAGTGAAATGCCTTGATCATTTGGGCAGAATGTAGAATAGGATTGCCCCAGATAAGCAGGTGCAAAAATGCACTCAATGATTTGGGCAGGTGACTACCTTTATTTGAAGTGTAGTTCTTGGAAAATTTTCTTAGCCAAAGATGCGAACGTTTACTAACATTTTGTGGTCGTATGGAAAACAGGAGCTTTGGGTATCATATCATCTGCAGGATTAGTGTTGGGGGGTAATCTGCATGTGATTGCTGCACTTCTGCTTCTGATCGCAGGATCGGCATCTGCATGCATTGCTGAGGTGACTATTGATGCAGTGGTGGCGAAGAAGAGTAGAGATCATCCACAGTTGGCATCAGACATTCAAAGTCTGTGTGCTATGAGCCTTAGCATTGGAAGATTTGTGGGCTTTTCTGTAAGTGGGGTAGCTGTCAAGACCTTTGGTCCTCAGGTACAAAATTGCTGGAGCTTCTATAAGTGTCATATAAGATCTCTTAACGTAGATGGTTTACTCAAGTAGAACAATTTCAGTACTACCAAAAGCAAAGTGGCACTTCAAAAAAAAAATAATGAACACTTTGCAGGAAGCCATGGGTGTCCTGTTGATCCAACCAATATTCTTCATCATCCTTGGAATTGTATTGCGTGAACCGCGGCTTCTCAGAAGCTTTGAACGGGTAAATTCATCAGAATATATGTATGATTTTAACTAGTCGCATGAGGACTTGTTTGTTGTTCCGCTTATATGAATTCCTTGAAAGCATTGCAATTAAAAATAAAGATAAAGCCCTTGGAACAACCGTTGCAGAGGAGCGGCAAGATGAGGGCGGCAGTAATACAAATGTGGAGTACTTTCAGATGCCCATTAGTGTGGAAACCAGTCTTGTACACGTTCCTTTCTTGGGCTTTATGTCCTGACATAACAGATGGGCTATTTTTCTTCTACACCAACCCAACCTTGGGATTATCTTTCTCTCAGGCAAATCTAATATCACTATTTGCTTACAGTTGAAAATTTTCCGCATGTATCTTAGCTTATCCATAGTCCCATTTCTTACTTCTGATATGCATGTGTGGACGTTCTTGTTCAGGGATACATGGGTGCAATTCTAGCACTAGCATCTCTGGCATCCTTTGCAGGTGTTGTTATATACCAAAAAACATTGAAAGGTCTTACTTTCCGCAGCCTATTGTTCTGGGCACAGCTTCTTCTCGCTCTATCTGGCACGTTTGACCTCGTGCTGGTAACTGGGTTCAACGTCAGGTTGGGAATACCGGGCTCTATCTTAGCTGCAGTTGATGAAAGCGTGGGGCAAGCATTGATCCGCATGAAGTGGATTCCAATTTTCGTGCTATGCGCTAGACTATGCCCTCCAGGCATTGAAGGCTTCTTCTTTGCACTGCTCCTATCAATCGACCTGTTGGGACTTCGTGTTTCCACTTGGGGAGGAAGTGTGATGCTGAATGTGATGGGTGTGACTCGCACCAACTTCCAATACTTGTGGCTGGCTGTGCTCACAAGGAATGCTCTCAGGCTTCTTCCTCTAACTGTCCTGTTCTTGGTGCCGAATCTAAGAGCAGATGGAGATATACTGCCATCAGAATTCCAAGGATCACCCAAAGCTACAAAGTTGAGTGTAGAAATAGATGAGGAACACATTCAGCTGGTTCAAGTTGAGCAACGTGATCAAACTGAGAGTTATAATGATGAGGAAAGTGGAAAGCTGAAGATTCACGAGGCACTCATTGCAATGGAGGAGGGGGAGGAGGTCAAATAGTACATGCAACTCTTTCCCACGTGGTTGCACCACAAATCCAAGGGAGTTGGATTAAGTTCTTGAGTGATTAAGAAGATTTAGTTCAGCCCCTTGAGTCCATGAGAGGTCAAGTGTGACACTTTCACCACAATGCGAGTTTTTTCTCCCACCCCCACCCCCTTGGGCAAGAGCTATCAACAACAAATACAAGGAGATCAAGCTAATATCCTCTCCCAGTGGCCTTCCACCTCTTCAACAACAAAAACAAGAAATATTATTCTTCAACACCAAAGAAGTAGTGTGAATTTTGGAAATTATTACAATGTAGTTATTCTTACATTCTTCAACTGAAGGTGCTAGTATTTTTTCAAAGCTTGTATGTTCACCTGCACCTAAAAGGAATTATAGACTTCAAAGTAAACAAAGAAGTAATCAATGAACATGCCATACATGCTATTCTCTTTAAAGGAATGCACTTGGTTCAAAAGTTGCAAAGTCTTGAGAGCTCTTTTCTTTGAAAACAAGGACGTTGCATTATTATACCACAAACGCCTTGCCATAATGGTAAATTTGTTGGATTGGAATAGAAAATTTATCTAGTAAAATTTTCTATCTTTTCTTTAAGATTCAAACGTATTCATCTTTTAGCTAAAGAGGTAAGTATCAGAATGCTAAGTTAACGTGAGATTCATTTGTTTATTTGTTATGTTTTAAGTTGCAATAGCTTACACTGTCACAATGAATATAAAAAAGTAGTTAAAGTTTTTATAATTGTAGAACTACAATTGCATATTGGGATTTGAAATGACTAAGAATTGTATATAGAGTGAATTTGCCAACAAATAGGTGATTTTCATTTGATAATAGTTTCTTACAATGGGTTTAATATTTTGACCACAAAATATTCCATCATTTTGGAATTTTGAAGTTGGCAAGGATTCACGAATATTCATGATTATTATTCACAATAATCACAATCAGTATCCATGATAAGTATTCACAATAATCACAATCAGTATTTATGAGTATTCACGACCAATATTCAAAATAATCATGATCAGTATTTTCGAGTTATTTACTTTTAGTATTCACAATCTTAAAGGCACTATCATAAACAATAAAAATATATTGTCGAAGAAATTACCAAACCTATTGTTGCTTGTCATATTTCTCAATTCAAGCATGTCAGGGCAAAATTAAGAAAAAGAAAAAGCTAGATCATACTGAAATCAAGCATGCATCAACTTTAAAGTCTCCCACTCACATATGTGATTACTATAATTTCCATGTTCACAATCGAGCATGCAATAGCCCAACAAATTTGTTTGCTTTTTCCCATGCATGTAGGCTATGTTCTTTTTTTCTTGTATGCAAATTCGCTTTCATGTGGGGCCCTCCACTAAAGTCTAAATCTATTTGTGAGATTGGAATATATCCAAATTTACAAATTTAATTTGAGAAATATGTTAGGTAAAGCTTAGAAAACACATATTGCAACAAAAAAGGTCAAGGGCTCCATATAGAATTGCCCTCCTATCATCAAAGACAATTCCTTGCCTAGTAGTTTCACAAAGGAACGTTTAGTGTCAATTTTTGTTTGTGTACAATTTTCTAAAGCTTTCTTGAAGTTATTGGAAAACATGATGCACTTAACTATGCCTTGTCATGCAAACATATGTAACTCATCAATGTAAATGCAAAATAGCAAAGGCAGCACATGAAAATAAAGTATTGTGAAAGAATTGAAGAGAAAAGGAGTAAACTCACCCAGCGGGGGAAGGGAAGACAATTTTGAATTTTTGGCGTGGCTCTGCCATGCCAAAAATTTAAAATCCAATTTTTTTTTATCAAATTTGGTACCCTATACATTGGTGTTGCACAACCGCGCGTGGCAAAGCCATGAAAAGTTGTTAAATAACCACCTTTTCATATGATACCTAATCTAGAGATTTTCCACATGTGGGACTACCACGCATGGCAAAATTGTAGAGAAATCTCTAGAGATTTGCCATGCATGGCAAAATTACAATTTTTTTTTTGATTTGCCACACGTGGCAAACAATTGACTTGTGGTTTTCAAAATGTCTACTAGACATGATTTTTTAAAGATTTAGATGACAATGGGATAGTGGCTTGTTTCTTTGACATCCATGATATAGCTCCATCACCTATGAGAATACAATAAGCACTTATGGATTTTCTATCCATTTTGTCTCCATCATAGTCCGAACCTAAAAATCCAAAAAGATTAGATGAAAAACCCTCATACAATATGCCAAAATCCCGAGTTCCCATGATATACCTTAAAACTCATTTTCCTAACTTCCAATGCTCTTCACTTGGATCCCTACATGAATTGACTCAGTCTTCCAACACTAGCTTAGATCTGGTCTTGTAATGGTTAGATAGATGAGTGATCCAACTAAATTTTTATAGAGAGTAATGTCCTCGAAGGATCTCTCATTACCTCTTATAGTTAGCTTTACATTAGACTCCATTGGTGTATCACAAGCTTTTGCATCTACCATATGAAATCTTTCTAGAATAGAATTAGCATACTTCTCTTGACAAATGAAAGTAGATTGAGAATTCCTAATCACCTCTATTCCCAAAATGTAGTGTAAGTGACCAAGATCATGCACCTCAAATTCCTTCTTAAGAGCTCTCTTGATATCCTCCACATCTTGATTGTCTCCACCACTCAAGATGATATCATCCACATAGATTAGCAAGATGGTAAATTTTTTTTCCAGCAAGCCTATAATAAAGTGAATGATCATACTCACTGATAACAAACCCTTGAGAGAGTAAAAAAGTGTTAAGCTTACCAACTCCTTGGTGCTTGCTTAAGACCATTTAAGCTCTTCTGTAGAAGACACACATGGTTTGGCTTTGAAGTAGAAATATAGCTCTCGGGTTGCTCCATGTACACTTCTGTTGGAGTTTAATCCTACTCTTACTCATCCTATCTGTCCTCCTTCCTTTCCATGTAAATCACTCTCTCAAGTAGTTTGTAGAAAATGGACTATTTTTCAACAGTCTACATTCTTGCACCAATTGTGGCTACAGTCTGCATTTTTACCCAAGAATTTCCATATGCAAAAAACCCAACACTGTCGCCCTTGTCACCTTAGGGCCATCTTGAGCAACTAAGTGTTTTGCAACACTTGTATTAACTCAAATTTTTTAGGCCATTTCAAACACTTCTGGAAATGCGACACTGCTTTGCATAAAATGCGAAAAATATGAAAAAGATGACACTTTGCAGAAATACACAAGATTCCAAGTATGGACTATCTACGTCTTTACGCTCCAATAATAATTGCTCTAATTAGTCAGTTAATCCGCTATAACGATCTTGTAAATGGCAAGATAGAATAATACAAGATGTTCCAGTTGCTATATGAGTAAATGAGCGATTGAAGAGAGACAAAGATTTCAAAAGGTTGATTTGTCAGATGATACATGAGATATAAGGAGATGTACGACCAAAATTGGTCATTTAGTAGCTGACTCCTCAGAGTTAGTGATCATAGGGAGAGAGTAAATATTCAGAGCGATAGCTTTTGTCTTGTTTCTGTTAGTAGGATCACGCGCTTATTAGCGTTGTTGCTTTGTGGTCTGATGATTATTGGCCAAATCCTAAGGCAAAAGTTCCACAATCACTTAATTGACGCCAAACTTCAATATTACCAGAATCAGGAGAGTATCTCAACAAGAGAATGAGAGACAATGACAAACAAGTACAAATCACGTACTGCAGATATGATCTTTCCACTATGATCTACATGAGAAAGGAAAACTTCCTCACACGACTTAGTGAGCTTTCACTTCAACCCAATCTAGGCTAGTTGCATGTCTTTACAACAAAGGAATGCACCCAACACAAAGATTATGTTGATGCCTCCTATTTTGTATTTAACATGAGGTTCCATTGTGTCCACCTTGCAATTGTAATACTCACAATCTACTCAATCAGTAATTTGAGAGCAATTTCTCAGTACAAGAGAAGGAAGAACACAAATAGGTTAATATACAGATTCGATATTGTTCCGTTTCCTTACGTTCTTGTTGAATGTTAAGTAACTCTCACTCTTCTTCTGCAATATCACAAACAAGGAAATGTCTGGCTGTCCTCGACATCTAATTGTAATTACATTCCTTTACATCAGAATATCTAAATCAGTGAATTGCATGGCTGTCTTAGATGTCTAATAGTTTTCGCAATTTATCTGAATGGTTGTCTAAGACACCTATACTGATACTCTCATCAGAGCAGCTCATTGTCAATTTTCAGAGAAAAAGGACAAATATTGATTGTACTATCAATCATTAAGAGTTATTGATTGCTTAATCCAAAGATCTATCAAGTTCTAGATGTTAGACCTTGATCTAGATGCTCTACACTATGAATTAAGCAAGAACAATGGATCAAATGATCAAACACATGGATGGGCGGCCTCACACATGTGGAGGACTACGGCCTGTTTACAAAGAGTAAAGTACATTAACTTATAAATGCATTTCATTCATCAAAACTCAAGACAAATGTGGAACTCTCAACAAAACTAGAATTTGCCAATGTCACATCAACTTGTTATTGATTTGGTTGACCTCTTTATAGATCAAGTACATCCACGACTGTGTACTGTCCAGCAGGCCTTCACATGTGTGAGGAGTGCCTAGTCATCCAGATCCACCAATGGGAGCCATATGTGCACATTTCCCAAAGTTGACTATTCTCTTTGGCTAGAAAACAAAAAGCTGGTCTTCCACGTTTATAGGAATATTTCCTATAAAATAGGATCTAATAGAATCTTCCTATCTTATCTTCTAGAAGCTTATCCACACGTGTGAATGGTATCTTGACATGTGTGAGTAATAACTCATTCACATGGAAGTCCAATCTATTTACAAAAAGTTTGACCAATTTGACCATTCTCAAGATTCTACTCAAAGGTCAATTTCACACTAGTGTAGATCAAGCTAAAACCAATCTAACTTAATAAAAATGACTTATGTACATTCTTTCACACGTGGGAATAGACTCCACACGTGTGAGATCCTATCAAGCTCAAATAACTTGAGATCTACAAGATACAACAAGTTGGAAGTGATATTTTAACACTCCTCCTCACTTCTAACTTGGCAAGTCTAATGTACACATATCTACAACTCCAAGCGCATTTCTTAACTTGAAAAATGAATCTTTAGCCAAAGGTTTGGTTAAGATATCAGCTATGCACTCGGATGAAGGCATAACGAATGCACCATCAAGGAAGCTGTGCTCCTCAATCGACTCTATGATTCTCTTCAATGAGAAAGATGACAATAGATTATGGGTGCCAAGAAAATATTCAATAAACTCTTGGGTTCTGATACATCCATCATCAAAAGGAACATTTCAAAAAAGCAAAAGGACAAAAGTATTCATTTTCACACAATGAAGTGCTAGCCTAGATCTCTTTTTGTATCTCAGTAATTCATGTGCACCTAGAGGTTCATCTTCATCCTCAATCAGAATCTCATAAAGGTCTTGGAGCACCAAAAGTGACTCCATCCTGACCTTCCAAATAGCATAATTTGTAGAATTCAATCTCTCACTAGCTTCTAGAAGGTATGCTCCAGCAGATCCCATCTTACTAGTGACTTCTACAAACAAGAAATAGATTTGATTGACTTCAATTGAAACTCACAAAGGTCTCACACTTGTAGTGTTTCACTCAAATTGATTTCTAATCCAACAAATGGACTTATAATCACAGTTCTATCACTCCCTTGCAAAGTTGGAATGAAGATAAGATGAAGTGAAAACTACTTTCAAACAAATATTGCCAAGAAATGGATTTGATTGTCTCTAGAAACTCACTAAGGTCTCTTTCTTGTAGTGTTTCACTCAAATTAGATTTCTAATCCAACAAATGGACTTATAATCTCAGTTCTAGCACTCCCTATCAAAGTTGGAATGAAGATAAGATGATGTGAAATCTACTTACAATCAAATCTTGCCAATTTTGGCTATTTTTGGACAAAAAAATGACTTAATCCATTAGAGGAGTTCTTAATCCAAAAAAGATCCTTTGTAAAGATTCTTTTTATATTTTTTCTCAAATTTTGCTTACACATGGACCAATTAAAACACTCAAATTTGAAATCTGAGTAACATAGCTCATTAGAATTGAAAAAAAAAGTATTCTTAATAATGCTATAAGTCGGCGTCGGGGCCAGCCCACAAGCATGACATGTTATCTATAGTATAATATGAAATTATCATTAAAAATAGCATAACTTTTTTATCGTAATTTTGATTCGAACACCATTGGAAAGCGCTCGATGAGAGCTTTCCAACGGTACCCTAGATGACTACTTTCGAGCTACAGTTCAAAAGTTATGGCTAGTCAAAGTCTTCAAAAAAAAAAAGTCAAATATCGTTCTTGCATGTGGATAGAGCACCCTCTCACAGAGAGGGTGTTTGACTCTATCCACGCACGAGAGCTATATTGAACTTTTTTTTTTGGAAACTTTGACCGGCCATAACTTTTGAACGATAGCTTAAAAGTAGGTCATGTAGGGTACTGTTGGAAAGCACTCGTCGAGCGCTTTTCAACAGTATAATTTTTGTCTCAATCAAAACTACGGTTAAAAATTTATGCTATTTTCAATGAACTACAAATGGTAATGTAAATAGAATAGTTAAGCATCGATAGTGCGGGCAGAAATGAAAAAAGAATTTGGGCAGAGAATGAATTTATTTTGGTAATTTACATTAATAAACTTGTCAATCTATGTGGCATTCCTTAAAAGGTCTTTTTTGGATTGAGAATTCCTCTAATGCTCTTTCTTCCTTCTTGGTGTACTTTCAAGACCTATTTTTAACCTTAATAGGACTTGAACTCAGCCTAGATTAATTAGATTCCATGAAACAAATTCAAATCTAATCAATGACAAATGATCTTGGTAGATTTTCCTAGGACTTCCACCAGAAATTACACCCACAACTCACAAATTGAATTTATAGTGACCAAATGAATGTAGTGCATTTAATGCTGGTTCAGAAGTGCCCACACGTGGTAATAGTACAGAATTTGATCCTGAAGAAGTTTGGGATCAATTCCTACCACCAAAACTTAGCACCAAACTCGCCCTCACAAGACTAATTTTTAGCACCAAAACTTGCTAAAAATGCATCAATGGCTTATGCTCTTGTACTCGGCTCTGACACCATGTGAAAGTACTGTACTTTAGGACCATCAGTGGATCTACTTTGCATGGAGTCTTGTAAGAATTTATTGTCATTGGAATGAGAATCCTTGGAGAACTTCTTATCATTTCTATATACTATTTTATTGCTCAAATCGTGTGTTGGGTTCTTGAAGCAATTTGATGTTGAATGACGCAAATTGTGAATGTGAGCAAGAGTTTTATGTTATAGATCTGCAGTTTGTGAGTAGTAACCTTGTAAGAAGCACAATAAGTGAATAGATCTTATCCATAGTTAACCAAGTGACAGGCCCGAGCTATGATGTTGAATGCTCAAGAATTAGATTGTTAATTTCTTCTTGCCATGTTCCATTCATTGTGGAAATGTTGATGGAAAGGGATCTATTGTGAGAAACAAGTATCTTTGGTTAATTTGAATAGAAGCGATAGGATTTCTAAATGGCAGATTCTAGTTCTAAGCAAATGTTGATGACAAATGAGAGAAATCTGTACTAGAAATAAGTTTTGAAGCAAACACCCGTCAGAAGTCCTTCCTCATCATTGTAATCCATTCCAGGCACCAAGTCTTCGGTTTCAAAATCTATAATGTTAGAGAATTCAAAAATTGTGCCGGATAATAAACAAAGCACCTCATCCTCACGACAATAAAAAAAACTACACAAATCGTTATAGTAATATATCGTCATTTATATGGTAAACTGGAAAATAAAAAAACATTTAGTTTCAACATCAGACATTGATTCATCAGCAGTAAAACTCGCGCCAATGAAAGAATCCCTAAGCACTTGAGTATCAACATCAAGAAAATCACTATTTTTATCAGGGGTGTCAAAAAGGAATTGACTAATGTCTTTGAAGGATGATGGGATTGAGGATGAAGCAATCTAAAGATATCTTCCTCATCGTCTGGGATCTAAACTAACAGCAAAATTATAAACCCAATCTAGTATTCAACACATCATGAGCTTGTAAATTGTTCAAACAATCTAGTATGCATCCTATCTAGTCCGTGCTTGAACTGCGGAAAGAAATGGACCAGGTCAGTAAAATGCATGAATGAGAGATGACCTATGGAGATCATAGGGATACTGACTATATCTCTGAATCTAACATAGTGGTCATAAAAGACTTCAACATTGGGTTGCGCAGTCTTGAAAACATGTAGAAAAGACTGGAAGAGGGATTGAAAGTAGTGTAAGTTCTCTGAAATTCCAAACTCAGTCAAAAATGCACTTAGGGTGCTCTCACGGCTAGATCCGGAAGAAGACACCATCTCTAGCAAATATTGCTTCTGTGTGCGAGGTAAACAAAACGAAAAAAATTGTTTGTTAAGAACACGCACATGAGCGATACATATGAAATTAGAACTTTGAATACCGAACTTGTGCGCACATAGACTACTACCTACTGAAGAACAAACACCTACTAGTGCGCACAAGAGCGATATTTGCAAAAATCGAGAAAAAAAAACAAAAAAAATAATCGAGTTGCATGTCTGTTATATGTTATTTTTCACACGTGCGAGTCAATGGTCAACGAGACACATGTTGCCTCCCTATTATTCCATAGTATGAAACACTTGTGAGCTATCAATTTGACACATGCCATAGTCTCATTGGGTCATACATGGACACGATATCGCTCCTGTGCGACCGCCTTCAATTCCTAGTACATTGTTTCACACATAAGTGATATTCCGTACTATTCCATACATATCACTTCTCTGCGACCCGCTCTATACCACTCTTGCTCATTTCTCTCCTATTGTGCACAAGTCCAATATCTCGACATCTTAGCAATATGGATAGGAAAAGCATACGAGGAAAGATTTTTTCTTTTCCGGTTCTGCCTTAGGGCCTCCCACTGCCTTGAATCCTCCAAGGCAATTGAGAAGGCGTAAACGCAACGGGTGGTTGTCTGAGATTCACAAATATCAGAGGTCAACCAACCTACTAATTCCCATAGCACCCTTCTACCGTTATGTTCACCAGAGCATTAGGAATGATCTTGGCAGCTTTGTAAGGTCCACACTTGCAACATGTGAGAATAGAAATAGGTTCTTGCATGGTGTCATGTGTTGTGAAGCACCTGAATCAAGATACCATTGATAGGCATCTCTACTTGGTTGGTCTTGTACCATCAGCGCCTTGTCATCCTCTTGGGAATTTTTGACAGAGTCAGAACCTCTGTCTTCGTGCTGCTACATCTTCTTCCTCACTTCATTGTGCTTGAGGATATGACAATCCTTGATGTCATGATTTGTTCTTTTGCAATATCTGCAAAAGAATTTGGTTTTGGAAGGATGTTACTGTCTGTGTTGTTGTTGTTGTTGCATTGAATCTGGCTGCTCTACCTTTGTCTTCTTGTCCTTGAAGTTCTTCTCCTTGGACTGATGTTTATTAGAGTACAATGCCATTGACTTTGTACTCGTTGTGGATAAGCTTTTTCTCTTGACTTCTTCCCGCAATAGGCTTGTTGTCAACAGTGCAAGAGTATTGCTTAGAAGCAATACTAGGTTTTCATAGGAGGATGGAAGACTGGCAAGAAGAGACATTGTTGAGTCTTCTTCTAATATAGGGGAACCTATTGTAGCAAGTTGATTCAACAGTTGTTTGAATTCGTTCAGGTGATCGCTGACTGAGGTGGCTTCACATCTTGAGTGTAAGTACCTTCTTCTTTAGAAAGAGACAAGTCGATACATCTGAAGTCTCATAGATATTGTTAGGATATCCCACGCTTCTTTGGAGGTAGTGTTGTTTGATACATGAGCAATCTGAGTGTCCTTCAGATTCAAGGAAACAATGGCAAGTGCTTTGCCATCCTTTGCTTCCCATGCTGGGAGCAATTCAGATTCTGCCGGTCTGGCTATTGAACTATTTACGTATCCCTATAGCTCCTTCTCGATTAAGATCATTCTCATCTTGAATTTCCACATGTGGAACTCATCTTCGTTGAACTTGTTGATCAGACGGATCTTTGTGGTTCAACCTTTCATTATAATTGAGGAACAGATATTACACAACAGAATATGAACTAGCTCTAGAAAAACAAGAACGTATTAGGTTCCTATATATCCTAGACTCTAGTAATCCGAAAATACCTTGGTCTGATACCACTCTGTTGGCTTAGATGTTGATGCCAACTGATCAAACAAATACCTATTAAAAGATCTTGGATTACTTGGAGAACAGATAATAATGATTGTTAAAATATTACTTCCAACTTGTCTGACTACTTCGATGAGTGACAAACTCAGCTACCTCTATCCGAAGTGTCCGAAGTATCCTTGAAAATGGTCAAATTGGTCAAACTTTTTGTAAATAGATTGGACTTCCATGTGAATGAGTTATTACTCACACATGTCAAGATACCATTCACACGTGTGGATAAGCTTCTAGAAGATAAGATAGGAAGATTCCATTAGATCCTATTTTATAGGAAATATTCCTATAAACGTGGAAGACCAGCTTTTTGTTTTCTAGCCAAAGAGAATAGTCAACTTTGGGAAATGAGCACATATGGCTCCCATTGGTGGATCTGGATGACTAGGCACTCTTCACACATGTGAAGGCCTGCTGGACAGTACACAGCTCGTGGATGTACTTGATCTATAAAGAGATCAACCAAATCAATAACAAGTTGATGTGACATTGGCAAATTCTAGTTTTGTTGAGAGTTCCACATTTGTCTTGAGTTTTGATGAATGAAATGCATTTGTAAGTTAATGTACTTTACTCTATGTAAGGCCGTATAGGTACTGTCCTCCACACGTGTGAGGCTTCCCATCCATGTGTTTGATCATTTGATCCATTGCTCTTGCTTAAATCATAGTGTAAAACATCTAGATCAAGATCTAACATCTAGAACTTGACAGATCTTTGGATTAAGCAATCAATAACTCTTAATGATTGATAGTACAATTAATATTTGTCCTTTTTCTCTGAAAATTGACATGGTATCAGAGCCAAGTCTAAGAGTGATCTAAATGATTAATAGTACTTGGGAAATCATTGACAATTTGTTGTTTTTGAGTTCTCATTTAGAGGACGAGTTCAAAGAGAGAAGTAACATCATTGTTTTTGGTCAAGATCGATTTGTGGGCTGATAAAGTACTGTCCACATGTGTGAAACCATACAACAACCTTCAAATTAACTTCCATAAGTGTTTTTGATCCAAAAAAGTGCATACTAGTCCAAAATTCAAGGTTTTTAGTGCATTGTCTAGATCTTGGTTCAATCTATTGAATGCTAATTATTAAATAGTGATTTGAGTCATTGAAGTAATTCATTTTGAAGCATTAGATCAGATCTTTAAGGCTGATTTGTTCAAAACTTAAGTGTGTGGAATATCAAACCAATTTGAACTAGAATCAATTTCTTTGAGGATTGAATTGCTAGGATATTTGTAGTTGATCTATTATACCATCATCCAAGTTGAACTAGGATTCATTGGGCCAAGGTTAGAAGCTTCTTGAAAGCTAGAAATCTATCTTAGATCACACCTTATCAAGAGAACTTTGTGTATCTCATAGGCTTTCATTCAAAATGACATCCTTGGGTGGATATATGTTAGAATCTAGTGAGAAACTAACTTCCACAAACAATTCCATTTGGAAAGTAAGAATGGAATCACTACTAGTGGTTTATGATCTCTTTGATATTTTCTTAGGAGTTGAGGAAGAGCCTCAAGCTCCCCAAGAACAACTGAAGCACAAGAAGAGGGTTAGATTAGCCCTACATTGCTTGAAGTTAAATGTAAGCAATGACCTCTTGAAGGAGGTGGCTTCTTGTACCACATCAAAAGAGGCTTGGGATTCACTAAAGAACATTCATGAATCCAATAACACTTCAAGAGTGCTTATGCTAAGAAACTTGATCTTGCAAAGCATGAGGAAAGTGGAGAAAATGGACAAGAGTATGTCTTTAGGATAAAATCTTTGAACAAAGAATTGGAATCTATAGAAGAGAAGATCCAAGATAATGAACTGGTACAAGTAATCTTGAATGGATTAGGAGATGAGTTCTCTAATCTAGTTCAATCTTTTGCTATTCAAGTCCAACTTCCATCAATTGAAAAATTGCATAATATTCTTGTGGCCGAGGAGAGTAAGATTCTACACCTCAAAACAAGAATGGGGTCCTTATCACTACATAATGGTGATGAGAAAGCAAACTTCACATCTAAAGAAAAGAAAAAGTCTCATCCTTCCAAGAAGATCCAAGTCAAGGAGGCTGAGGCAAAAGATAGATGACATAGGATCTATTCCATTATGCTTAGGATCATCTAAAAGGATAGATCTTGATAATGTTTTGTATGTTCCATCCATTACAAAAAACTTGCTTAGTGTTGGTTAATTAATGGACAATGGACTAGATGTACATTTCAAGAATGGAGTGTGTTCCATCTTGAAAAATAATAAGTGCATAGCTAGTGGCATTAAGCAAGGAAGGCTTTTCAAGTTGGATGCTAATGTGGCTATTGAAACTGTGAATATGGTTAGAGAGGAGTTGACTCAAGTGGAGCTTTGGCACAAAAGATTGGGCCATCCTAACCTTCAATCAATGGAATCCATGGAATCAAAGGAGCTAGCTCTCGGCCTACCAAAAGCTTTCAAGAAGTGTGGCAAAGTATGTGAGGCATGTGGCCTTGCAAAGTCACACAAGACTTCCTACAAGAGATCTTTAACAAGATCTACCTTACCTTTAGATCTTATCCATTCGGACTTACATACTTTTTCTCATGAAAGTAATGGAGGAGCTTTAATGTATGTGACTTTTATTGATGATTGTACTAGATACACTTGGATTGAATTATTGCCTAAGAAAAGCCTTGTATATGAAGCTTTTGTAAAGTTCAAGTCTCTAGTGGAAAAGCAACTTAGTTCTTGCATTAAAGTTCTAAGATGTGATAATGGAGGAGAGTATATCTCCAACAAGATGAGAGACTTTTGTGATCAATGGCATTAAGAGAGAACTCACTTGTCCTTACACCCCCCAACAAAATGGGATGGCCGAGAGGAAAAATAGGAGTCTTTGTGAATGTGCAAAGTCTTTAAGACTTGATGCATCTCTACCCATCACTTTTTGGGGGGAGGCCATAACTTGTGCTAATTACTTATGTAATAGGCTTCCTAGTGACAGGAAATGATGGTGAAGGCATAAGAAATGTTAAAGTTTCCTTGTCTAGTGAATTCAAGATGGTAGATCTAGGACTTCTTAAGTTCATACTTGGAATAGAAGATACTAGAGGTAGTGATTTTACTTTTATAAGTCAATCAAAGTATGCTACTTCCATTCTTGAGAGGTTTGGCATGAAAGTTTGTAAAGGGATTGACACCCCTATGGAGCAAACTTGTAAAGTTACTAATGATTGTGATGAAGCATCCTTTGAGGACATCACACTCTTTAGGAAGCTAATAGGCTCCTTAATCTATTTGATAACCACTAGACCAGATTTGAGTTATAGTGTAAGCAAGTTAAGTCAATATATGCAAGGTCCCTTGATGCATCATTGGAAAAGTGCCAAGAGAGTGCTTAGATATGTCTCTTCTACTAGATTTTTTGGCATTCTCTATCAGGGATCTAACTTGTACTTGAGAGCATTTTTGGATTCAGATTTTGCAGGAGATAAGATGGATAGAAGATCCATAAGTGCATTTGTCACTTTTCTTTGTGGAGGAGTGATATCTTGGCTTTCCAAAAAGCAAGATACAATTTCTCTTTCCGCTTGTGAAGCCGAGTACAAGGCATTGACTTCAACAAACAAAGAACTCCTATGGCTAAGAAGACTTTTGGTGGAGCTTCAAGTGCTAAAGGCCGAGGAGGTCCCTTGCATCTATTGTGACAATCAAGCTTCTCAACAAATTGCTACCAATCCGATCTTCCATGCTAGAACAAAGCATATTGAGATAGCTCATCACTTTGTGAGGGAGAAGTTGCAATCCAAGGAGGTTCAAAAATTTGAAACACTTAACTATGAATCTGAGAATATGTGTAGGCAAAAAGCCATGAATATGAAAATATGTGTAGGCAAAAATTTGAAACACTGGACCACTACAAGTTAACTCTAGTTAACCCTGTTAACCATGATTTGACAATGTAATTAGATTAATGTTACATTGATTTTCTCAATCCAACCATCTGTCATATTCATTTTCAATATTTTTGGGCCTCTTCGGGCAGTATGAGGGCAGGCCTCAACATCCAATAGCATTTTCACATATTACGACAAAACATTTATATATTTAAAAAGTTTTTATTTTATTTATATTTGATAAAAACTACGTTACGTACAAACCTGATATCAAGGTTTCTATTGGTCCACATGGCTATGAAAATGAGAAAAAAATTAAAAAGACATCTTTTTCAGGGGCTCTTGTCAGGATCTTAATACATTATATTTCTTCACATGGTATCAGAGCTTGTGTTGTAGGTTATGAAAGGATCAACCACATCTATCAAGGGTTTGGAGGAGTTTTCATCTCTAGAGCATGGTAGAATAGTTTCTACTCAAAATATCAAGAAATTGCATATGTAGAATAGACTTTTTTAGTTAAAAACTCAATTTAGGTTCTATGAACCACACAAGTGGTTCAGTAGAATTGGCCAATTTTTGTTGCATTAGAAAAGTTTCACTTGGGGCTACAAGATTTTATATCAAGTTTTAAGCAATTGCATGTAGAATTTGAAATATTCAAGTTTTTGTGATTTTGTCGAAACCCTAATTTTGATTAAATCTCTATTTTTTGAGGTTGCTGGACTTCAATAGAGTGTGTTTCAATCTTAGATAGTGGCAAGATTCATTAGATTGTTGGTAGATCATAGGTTGATCAGAATTTCTATTTCTATGTGTTGATTTGCTAGTTATAAGTGCAAGAAGAGAATTGAGAGATTCCATATCTTTGATTTATCTTTGGAAACATTTGTTGTATTTCAAAAGAGTGTTTTGTGCATTGGAACAGGTTTAAAGAGAGTGGAAGCTGCCTATGTGTATAGAGCTCTTAAAACATGATTGTGTGAAGGCCTGAAAGAATTTGCTATGACTATGTGAAACAATGGCCGTGTGCTGTTTATATCTCATTGTGATTACAATCTGATCATGACATATATGTAATCAAGTGGGAGTGTTAAGAATAAATGTGGCAAGTATGCCACATAAGCAGTAAGTAAAAGACCTTTGGTCCGTAGTATCAAGTAGTTTCTATGTTAATGTGACTCCGCCTATGTGTCGTTCAATCGTGAGACTTGTAATGGTTGGTGAACCGTTGTCTCTCTCACTGTAAAGGCTTGTTGCCATCATGCATGATTCATTCAATATACCATTGTGTTTAGTTAAGCGCTCTCACTTCTCTCTCTTCTGTTGCTGCTATTTTGTAACTCTGAGAATGTAATACAAAATCCATGCTCACTTCAAAGTCTTGACTTGAAGGCAAAAAATTTTCTCCACCACTCTTAGCGTTAGCTGCACTATTTATGTTATGGTCCTCCACCGCAGAAGGCATTAAATGTTGCATCAAAGAGCTGTAAAATATTGCAGTCGTCCAAATATTACTATTGTAGTTGCAAAGAGTAGAAGCAGCTCGTGGACTCCAAGAAACGTAAGGATGAGTAACATTAGTACCTTCAATAGATTCATGAATGTTGTTAAGATCTTTCAGAATCTTGAGTGACAACGTTGAAGCTGATACATTTGGACTTTGACGAGCAAGTGAAAAATTTTCAAAGCAGGTTGTTGTGGAGACTGGATTCACAAAGAAACCTACACCATTTTCAAAGATGATGCCTTGCATTCTGCCATTCAAAATTGCTAGGTTTCTTGGCCTCCGAATATCTTCCTAGTCTCAAAACCCAATGATGCCTGCAAAAGTATATGTCTGGTCAAAGGAACATGTACAGAAGCTAGGAAACTTGTATGCAGAAGAGATATCGATGAACATGATAAGCAAGTTATTTGTAATTCAAGTTTGGTTGGAGGCAAAGACAAGGAGAATTTAGCTCCAACGACGACCTCTTTGATCAAGAACTCTTCCCAGACAAATTTGGCGTCGAATAGAGGGAGAGTTTCCTTCCTCAAAGATATATACATCCATATATACTCTCTCGCGGAAATCTTTTCCAAGGCTCTCTCTCGGCGAGTGGGCTCTCTCTCTTATTTTTTGATTTAAAGTAAATAAGTTATACCTATATAAATATGTTATATTAGTATATTAAGTGTATGTTATATATATATATATATATATATATATATATATATATATATACTATACTTAAAAGCTTAAAAAATACTTAAATAAATTAAAAACATACTAACAAGTATACAAATTAGTTTACCTTTAAACGCTCATTTGTATAAGTTTTAAAAATGACTTGCATGAGCTTCTTGAGCTTCTAGAGCTTCTAGAGGGTGGTTTCAAAATTTTATTCTAAGAAAAAAAACTCGAGGTGAACATCTTTTTATAGAGTCTTGATGGCCTTTGTCCAGGTCATCAATCCATGTGAAAACATTTTGTTTTGACTCCTTGGTGTTACAATTCAGCAATCCGTGTTTATACCTCATGATATAGCTCTTCAATTCATTATCTTTATATTTTGTCTCTTCCATGTCATCAATCCGTTTTCAAACTTTGATTCAGCTTATGCATCTATCTTGGATTGATGACATGACAAGTCTCTATATATATGCTGCTTATTTTGCTTTGTTCACGTTTTTAGATTGTAGAATTTGTTTATGAATTTTTCTATACTAACTTATTCTATGGCGGAAATGGAATTAGTGGGGGGCTACCAAAAAAACCAAAAACCATATATGCATAGAAGAAATATGTTGATATGTAATGGTGACATGTAAGTTTTTAACATAATCCCATAATATACTGTGGGCTTTTAACACAGCCCATCTTTGTGATAACCCTCCCACCTACCAGAGAAAAAAATTAACATTGCTTTGAATTATTTCAAAAATCTTGCAACCTCCTTAATTTTCACTTTTTATCAAACGATAAATTCTTTGAAACCTTTTTGGCTCGTGTGTGGAAAAGAAGAAAAGAGAGAGAGAGAGAGAGAGAGAGAGAGAGAGAGAGAGAGAGAGAGAGAGAGAGAGAGAGAGAGATTTATTTTTTTAGTTAAATATATATATATATATATATATATATATATATACAAGAGGTTGAAAATGTACAAAGGATCGGATTTTACTCTGGGTCAGAAAATATACAAAATGTTGAAAAATTTGATAATTAAGTCTTTGGAAAAATTCGAGTCTTTGCAAAAATTCAAGTCTTTGAAAAAATTCGATTCTTTGAAAAAATACGAGTCTTTACCAAAATTCAAGTTTTGGGAAAAATTTGCATCTTTGGAAAAATTTGATCCTTAAAAAAAATCCGAGTCTTTGCAAAAATTCAAGTCTTTGTGAAAATCCTGTGAAAAAAATTCGAATCTTTGAAAAAATTTGATTCTTAGGAAAATTTCGATTCTTTGCAAAAATTCAATTCTTTGGAAAAAAAAAAGGCAGAGAGAGGCGGGTGGGCTCTCTCGTTCTGTCATATCTATATACTAGTTTAAAAAACTTGAATTATCATATATTCATGTGTATATACTATCATAAATTCATATATATGTTATCAGATATATACTATCATATATGTAAAACTTGAGGTTGTCATCTTCTCATACTCATACTGTTTATTAATGAACGTGTGCAGGCATTCTATGCAGCACAAGAAACGGTTCTCATGCCCGTTGGTGATGCGAATCCAATTTTCTTTACAAAGGCATGAAAAATTGTTCATAAGTCTAGTACCAGTGGGCAGTACATAAAAGTCTTCATTGTTGTCTCCAAAGTATATGTTGGTGAGTTTGGTTTCTCGATGGAAGATGTTAAAACTATAGGTGTGGTCTGGACAATTATAATGCCGGAAATGATGCTGATTGAAAGGGTTGAATTTATGACCCAGGGTTCTAATGGTGAAGAACGTCATTTTGTTGTATCTTGTATGGATATAGTTCATTATACCGAGGCACCCACAATTCATGACTCAACTAGTGCATTACATAGATATCATGAGAATTTACTCAGTGGGATGATTGCACTGCATAACTTGCATGAAATGATGTGGGAACGTGAAGAAACAATGATGGAGACAGCTGAAATTGCCACGGATGTAGTTAGCGAGCTGGCAGGAACAGAATTGGTATTATATTTTGAGACACAACCGACACCATCCTCAGCTCCAACTCTATTTGGAGGCAGAAAACAAACATGATGAAAAGCTGCATCGAAACGATGCCACCCTGAAGACACAATTTTTGTTGGTCGAAGGATAGCTAGGCCAATTAGACAAGCTGAAAAACGTTCAATGGAGCCAAGGGTTGATCTGACTGAAGTGAGATCTGGAGGCATAGAGGACATTATATCATCCTCTGATAATGATGATGCGTTGGGTGAGTTTGAGGAGGAAACAAATGTCAATCTCAATGTTTATTCTTCTGATGATGTTGGCTACATGTGTGGCAAACATATGTATCGAATTGAGTGAAAAAATATTTGCCGAGTTTCTCTTTATACAAACCAACGTGCCCTTGATTTCTCCTTTGCTGAACAGTTGTATGAATCTGTTTGCATGATAAACGAGCCTGCACCTACTTCCATCAATGTCACAGTGAGGCCAATTTCTTTCAAAAAAGGAGATGAATCCAAGGTTTTCTTCGGCAGTCTAGAGAAATTTATAAAGATGTACCGTGATTTCAAATGGGCGGATATGGTGGAAGTAGCGCAATTGCATTCATAGCTATATCCAAAAGAGAAGGACACCAATGAGGGTTCTAGATTGGATGGGCTATGTAGAAATAGGTTCTTATCTCATTGTACTTTTGAACCTATTGATGGTCAACATTTTTTATGTGCTTGTAACGAAATAGCGCTGATCGCAGTGAGAGCCAGTAAACTTTCATAGCCAAATATACGATAGGTTTTTTGCATATATGCATGTGTATATTTGTATATATAAAAGTACACCCCGCTACATATTGGAGTTCAATAGGTTCAATTATGAACCTGAGAGCAAACATAAGATGAGCAACCTGGCAGATATAATGGAACGTGCGCAAGAGCTCTGGATCTTGTTGGACAGGCCACGATACATCAAAGAGGTCAAGTTGGATCAAGAGACGAGCAAAAAAATGGCCCAATTTTATCAAGGACTATCAGGCATTCTTAGTAGTTAGTTCATAAGAATGTTGAAGGGAAGGTTGCCCTTGAAGACTTTGTATCAAACATTTGAGGAGTATACCATAATCTTGTTGCGTTCGAATGACGCAATTAATAACTTGTTGGAAGTTATGAAATATTATGTGGTCGGGTCTCTTCCATATGATTAGCCAAAGTTCGCACCTCAACGTCAAAAGACCATTCCACTCACTATCAGATTTTTCAAATCACTGCGGTACTTGGCAGACCTAATTTGTAACAGGGTATGCAAAAAACTCTTGGAGGGCCAGTTATATTTTGGCAAAAAAAATAGCAAAAAATACATTGAAGATGGTGTGGAGACAATCATCAAGGAAATGACAGCTTTGCACATTGCAAAGTTTTTGATTTCTTTGGACAATGATCCACCAATGGATGTGCAGTATGACAAAGAGACAATAAAGCACCTATCCACATCTATCAACAAAATGTTTGCTTATGATTGGATTAGAGCGGCTACAAGCAACACCAGAATCATATCATCGAAGCTACAAACAAATATACCATCCTTTTTAACACAATTTGTTGAAAAAATAAAAGAAAAACTAAATCAGAAATAGGGTCATGGTGGGAGCAGCGCCGACACTTTCTAAAGTTTTTTTTTGCAAAGTGAATATCTCTAAAGGAGGTGAAACGATTTGTTGTGGGGTTGATGAATCGAACTTCATAGCCGTTCTTTCATCTACTTGGGAGAGTCCGACATTGTAAATTTTTGATAAAATTGAGTCAATCAGTTCAAGTTACATCACTACATTGGTGTGGCATTGCCTGGCGACCCTCATGGTAGAACACAAATTGTGTGTTATTGTGCTATTTATGGAACAAAGTACTAAAGAGCGAGTCAAGGGAAGTTTAAAAGCAATGCAGGACATAAAACTCTCGATATTCGAGGGCTATTACGAGCTTGCTATCTCTTTAAAACAAGACAAAATGCAAATGCAAAATTTGCAACCTGTTCTATATGTCCTATACAATGCGGATGCACCAAGTGATGACTCAACAATGGAGTTGATGCCTTCCCAATGTTTAGGTTATCTTACTATGTGGCGCTGTTATTAAATGTCATGGGTCACAAACTTATATGCGTCGACACTCCAAAAAACATCTGGCGGACTAAGTCTTATCTCGATGTTGTAAGATCTTTGCAGTCGGGTTCTGAGAGCCAGTCTTCTAGCGAACCGCACCAAGAGATGTGGGTTTTCAAGATGTAGATTTAGATTCAGATTCAGCTAATACTTAGGGCAATGCATAGATGCATATATTTTGTGATACATTGTAAATACCCCAGGTGGTAGGGGTTATTACTGCCATTTTCCGTAATATAATAAACAAACTCATTTTCAAAATCGGTTGTTATGGATGTTTGTTGAATGTCTCATAAGATGTTTGAACATTTTCATTTGAATGTGAGATTCAAAATTAGTTGTGATGGGTGTTTGTTGAATATCACATAACATGTTTGAATATGTTCAGATGCTAGTCATCATGTTGTTGTAGTTATACCAAAAGTATTGTCAATTTAAATGATGTTTTTATCGTTAGATGATACCAATTTAGATGGATGAATCAAAGTATCAATTATATCAAAAATATGTTTAATTTGGTGTGTTGTATATTCTCGAGTCCATTTTTGAAAATGGACTTTGGGATAGTCCAAAGTAAGTTGAGACAATGTTAGAAGGATTTTTAAAGTAAACAAGACTAATTTTCTCCAAACACTCACCTCCACATATGCAAGGAGTGTCTAAAAATATTTGCCAATATGTTCCTTGTCCTAAGCTTTCTACAGAGATCTCAACAAATGTTTTACACTATAATTTTGAAAACACTCATCCCACATGTGTGAAGGCAAGGATTTTCAGCTCTTTATAAAAGCATTCATTGACTTGGCATAGAGGTTTTTGAGACTAATCTACTGACAACTCAACGAATGTTTTTGCTGCCTCCAAAGCTAGTTGAAAAGCATTCCAGCAACTCATACTGAGTAAGAAACATTTGCCCAACTAGTTTTTGGTTAGATCTCAACTGTCAAGGAGTGAAGTGATCTACCTTGAAAATATCTGAGGTTTTTAATTCATCTTTTACTGATTTTTGTCTAGTGCTTAAACTTTAAGCTTATACTAATTCAAAGAATTCAATCAGTGACATTTGTGGGGAGCTTCATGGTGACTTAACTCTTCTAATATAAGGTTAGCTTAGAATCTTGGTCTAGAACCCATCTTAGTGTGACCAAGATAGACAAAATTAGATCATTGACCATGTAGGCACTTTGCGGTAATCTTACCTTATTAGGATCCTTTTGTAAACCATTGTTATTTGTTTACATAAAATAGTGAGTGTAGTATAGTAATATGCCAAATACAACATTGAGTTGGTTTGAGTTTTATATTGACAAGTTCTTTAGATATCTAATCATCAAATCTATCTTGATAACAAATTGAGTATCAAGATGATCTAACTACAGTGCACCTACCATCCACTTAAATTGCTTTGCATCATCCATCAGTTCTTTTCTATAGTTGTTGATCCATCTAAAAAGCTTCATAATGGGTATACTTGCCACTCGATCTAGATTTGAACATTGGTTAACTATTATATCCAAATAGACTGTTGAGAATCTAGTATAGAACATTGATCCTCTTATGATCTAGCATTTATACTAGATCTATCAAATACTATTATTACTTCCATTGCCTACAATTCTTGTGGTTGAATACAAATTGTTGTAATTGAATTTTCACTCACCAAGGAATTATAATTCTCTATTCATAACTGATCCATCCATCCATTTTAATGTAATCCCAACTTGGCATCAGAGTTGATCTTTCATTTTGATGAGGTTATAGATTCAACTTCTGACATACAGTATTTGAGAAGAAGACAGATCTTAATCTATTTATAGAAGGATCATTTTAAGATAGTAGCAAATCTTCACTTTATAATGTTCAAATTTTTACAATGGATTTCGAAGACAAGGCTGGCCTATTGGTCCAAGCTTGATGGATCCAACTAATTTATGTCAAAATTTAGGATGAAAGTTGTTCTCATGGAAAAAAAGCTATGGAATATTGTCAGTGGCAATGAGGCCAAACCTCAAGTAGAGGATGAATCCATTTTAAAATAGAAAATGAAGGATGAAAATGCTTTTGCACTACTCATCCTTAATATTCACAGTATGTTGGACATATTAGTTTAGCACAATCATCTAAGAAAACATGGGATATTCTTCATACCCTTTATAAAGTGAGAGATGTTACATCCAAGCTACACTTAATAAAATATTTTTCTCACTTAGGATGCTAGAAGAAGATTCGATCTAAAATGACATTAGTCACTTCAAAATAGTTCTTGACCAAATGATAGCTATTGGTTCTAAGATAGAAGATTCAGATGCAGCCAAGGTGCACGCTCAAAACCGATTATGGAGAACAATATCAAAGGCTGAAAATATGATATCGGTCTTGAGCACAAGAAGTAAACTAATATGTGAGCAAGAGGACTTGTGCGTTAAAAAAAGATATCAATAGTGAGAAGATCGTGAAAATTGCATGGAAATTCGAGCCAAAACACACGTAATTATAGTAAAAATTTTGCACGTGTGGAGCCCATCGAAAAGGACACGTGTCAATTTTCATTGGTGCACGTGGCATGTCTATACTGTCATCATGACATCAAATCTATCTCACATGCGGAATGCCATGTGGCCACTTGCCTGGCTGACAACTAATAATGACTCTACACATGGATGAGTCAAACATTGACATGTGTCACACGTCACTTGTTGTGAAAATAGATCTGTTCGATGCGACACGAATTATGGTTGCTTTGATACCACTGTTGAGAAACCTGGATAGAATTTGGTTCTGACTGACAGCTACTGCCTTCTAGTTCAGATCTACAATCTTTCAAAGTGTAGATAGACACTGGTGACCTACGTTATAATTCGCTTAAGCATTCGACAAGGATGAACCAGTGTTTGGAATTATGAATAAGCAGCTGATTACAAATGGACAACAATCAGGGACATCAAAGCATTCGAGATCATTCAACATGTGCATTACAACTACTATATTATCAATGATCCTTCTGTAAGAGCGATGTTGTGACAAACCCGCACAGCGCGTCGGCGTGAGAAATACTGTGTCTCTCATGAACTATATCAAATCATTTTGCTTACTAGAAGACTTCTTGGACGTCGGCCTTTAGGTTGACACTCAACCAATTGACAATCCAACTTGATGCTCAACCGATTCTCTCATCTTCAATCTGATTATATAGATGGAGAGAGAAAGGGTAGGGTTTAATCTAATCTGAGATTACAAGAACAACTCATTAAGCATGTTCCAACAGTATTTAGATTGCCTTTAGCATCATCCGTGGAGGGGGACGTCCTTCTAGTACTTTCTTGATTTCCTTTGTACTTGGATCGTGAAGATCCGCCGCCTTTTGGTCTTTGGGAGTTGTTCGGTTGTGTGTTTTGTTCGGGCTTTGCCTTCCACTTTAAGCTCCTTCGGTCCTTGAACATTTGGCCTTCACCTTCGAGTGTCTTTCAGTCAAAACCATTATCTGGCAGTTTTGGACTAGGACGGACTTTGCCTGTGGGTAGCTCCCTTGTATTTCCGCAGGTTCGAATTCAAAAGCTAACAAAGCTTTGTGGCTCAAAACATTTTGTTTCTTTAGCTCCCTCTCAAAGCGTGATAGCTTTACGATTGTTAGACACTTCTTCTGCCTGTCGAACAATCCTTTGTTTAAGGGCTTGGTAAAGATGTCTGCTACCATATGCTTTGTTCCAATGAAGCTGGTCTTTAATTTGTTTCTTGTAACTAGGTCCCTTATCAAATGATATTTGATTGCAATGTGTTTCGTCCTTGAATGAAACACGGGATCTTTCATCAAGTGTATGGCATAAGTATTGTCCATTTGCAAGATTATAGGCTCTTTGGTCGTTTCGCCTAGTCTGTCAAGGAACTGTATGAGCCATGTGATTTCATTCGCCATCTTCGCGATTGTGACATATTCTGCTTTGTAGGATGACTGAGTTATAATGGTGACCCAAAAAATTGCTGCATTCGCTGCAATGGTGCACCCTCCTGAGACACTTTTACAATCGTCCTTGAGTGATGCCCAACTTGCATCGCTATAGGAGTGCATCTGGAATCCGGCATCGCGAGAATAACATAGCCTGAAATCCTTCGTCATCTGAAGGTACTGTAGGATTTGCTTTGCAATCTTCCACTGTGTGGATTCCATCGCGAGAATAACATAGCCTAAAGTCCTTCATCTTTTGAAGGTACTGTAGGATTTTCTTTGCGATCTTCCACTGTGTCCGTACTGAATTGGCTCATCCTAAACACGACATAAGAAATGTCGGAGCTTGTATTATTTGCTAGATACATCAGTGATCCAATCAGCCTCCTGTAAGGCATGTGCTACATGATCTCTTTCTCTTCGTCAGCCTTTGGACAATCTTCCTTTGTCAGAATTGTTCTTGCAAGCATTGAGGTGTTTGCCCCTTTGCAATCTGTCATCTCGAAATCATCTAGAATCTTCTAGATGTTCCTGGACTGATGAAGGTACAACTTTCCTTCGTCATAGTCATGGTCAATTTGCAAGCCTAGATAACATCTGGCTTCTCCTAGGTTTGTTATCTCGAAATATTTTGAGATGTCGCCTTCACTACGACAATTAGCTCTTCGATTCTATACATATCAATGTGTCGTCCACGTACACAGCAACAATGATGATCTCCCCATCTGTGATTACTACATAAACATTGGAATCGACTATCAGGGCCTCGAAACTTATAGATCGTAGGGCATGATCCTTCTTCTTGTACCATTGTCACGCAGATAGCCTCAACCGTAGATACTTCTTTGCATTCGACATGCATAAGTGGGAAGTAATTCACAGATGTAACCCTGGAGGTTGGTCCATGTGGAACTTTTCATCTAATTCGCCATGTAAGAATGTTGTCTTCTCATCGACTATGTGAAACCTGAGATCATAAGCGGTTGCATATGCAAATAGCAAACATAGGGACGAATGCTTCATGACTGGAGAAAAGGTCTCAATGTAGTCGATGTCGTACTTCTGAGAAAATCCCTTTGCTACAAGTATGGCTTGTACCTCAAAACATTTCCATTTGGTCCGTACTTCAGCTTGTATATGCATTTGCATTGCACAGTCTTTCAGTTGTTTTGTACTGGCTGAAGTGTCCATACCTCGTTCTTCTTTATGGCGTTCATGGCTCGGATCCATTTGACCTTGTCTGGATTGTCGATGGCTTTCTCAAATATTTGTGGTTCATCACTGAATCCACAAAACTCTTTGAATGTCGAAGCTGAGCTACCTGGCATGAATCTGGTTGGTGCTCTTCGTCCTCTTGTTGATGTCCTGGGAGATTGTGTAGTTACTGCAATATCCTTTCCTGTCTTTTTGGCTAGGTTTGGAACCATTTCGATTTACAAGCGTTCTAGCTGCAAGCATGCTTGCTGTCCTTTCTTCGTCTGATTCATCGCTCAGCTGATGTGGGATTCGAACATCTTTTTCTGAGTGCTCGGGTTTCGCTCCCTCTGTCATGGTTGGTAGGTCATAGTACTGTTTTCCTAAGACTTCATAGCTGGCTGAATCATCATCGGCCATTGTTTTGGTCTCATCGAATTTGACGTCTTTGAATGTCTTTACTTGATTTGTAAAGATGTCTCTGACTATCTTTACTTGATTCGTCTCTGGCATGTAGATCCTGTAGTATGATGAATGGTTGTCATACCCGATGAGGTATCCTTGTTCGACTTTCTCATCGAGCTTCTTTCGAAGCTTGTCTGGAATGTGTGCATAAGCTACATAGCCAAAGATCTGAACATGCGTCAGATTGGGCTTTCTACCCCACCATAGTTCGTGTGGTGTCGTATGAGGGACACCAGACTTCCTTGTCTTGTTCTGGATGTGTGCAGTTGTAGCTACTGCTTCAGCCCACAATACTCTTGGTAAGGAGTCCCTGGAAAAGGAGTTGGCGACATCTTCCCTTTCATGCACGCATCACAGGTTGTCGAATTTGTTGCATTCGTAATGTTTACTCATGTGATAGCTCCATGCTGGCTTCTTTGATACAACGCCATTGTGTTCATGTGGCATAGCCTTCTATGCCATAAAACCCAAGACTAGAATTTGCCAATGTCACATCAACTTGTTATTGATTTGGTTGATCCCTTTATATATCAAGTACATCCACAAACTATGTATTGTCCAGCAAGCCTTCACACGTGTGAAGAGTGACTAGTCATCCAGATCCACCAATGGGAGCCATATGTGCTCATTTCCCAAAGTTGACTATTCTCTTTGGCTAGAAAACAAAAATCTAGTCTTCCACATTTATAAGAATATTCTCTATAAGATAGGATCTAATGGAATCTTCCTATCTTATCTTCTAGAATCTTATCCACACGTGTGAATGGTATCTTGACATGTGTGAGTAATAACTCATTCACATGGAAGTTCAATCTATTTACACAAAGTTTGACCAATTTGACCATTTTCAAGATTTTACTCAAAGGTCAATTTCACACTAGTGTAGATCAAGCTAAAACCAATCTAACTTAATAAAAATGACTTATGTACATTCTTTCACACGTGGGAACATACTCCACACATGTGAGATCCTATCAGGCCCAAATAACTTGATCTTAATTTATTCATGTGTGTGTGTGCATGCGTGGTTCCTATAGCATAGTCCGAGCTTTTATAGGTATTGAGTCAAAGCTACGAGGGCAATACCAACATATAAATCATTTTTCCATCTTCAATTAACCACAAACCATAACCCTAACATTATTAATGATGACACGAATTCATTGAGGATGCAAGGGGGCTAATTGGCTCCTCGATTGAGTTGTCTGTGTTGATTGGGTGTCTTGCCTAAAAATGACGACACCAAAGAGGCATATGGTGTGCATGCCCTTGACGTCCTTGAACCTCACCGTTCACCACATCGAAATGGGAAAAGTGTGTTTGCTACTTCAAACTCAATAACTCTAAAAAGTAGCATGAGGTTCATTTGGATTCAAACAATGGTCCACATGTAACCACTTCGAAGTGTTGAGTTCGAAGTAGCAGCATTATTTTCTCTCTTCGATGCTACCAACCGCAAGGTTCAAGGATTGCCATGGGCCTACACATCATCTTCCTCTTTAGTGTCTTCATAGGAGCGACACCCCCTCATTACGTACAAGTCACTTGTGGGGTTAGTGAGCCTCTTATTGATATCTACTCCTCAATGTGGTTCAATTTGGATCATCATTGTTACTTGAACTTGAAATACCCTAAACCCTAACAATATTGGTGAACACACGAATCCATTGAGGATGCAATGGGGACTAACTGGCTCCGCAATCGAGTTGTCTGTGCCGATTCGGTGTCTTGCCTAAAAATGGAGATACGAAAGAGGCATATGGTGTGCAGGCCGTGGACATTCTTGAACCTCATGGTTCACCACATCGAAATGAGGAAAGTGTGTCTGCTACTTCAAACTCAATAACTCTAAAAGGTTGCATGAGGTTCATCTGGATTCAAACAAGTGTCCACTTGTAATTACTTTGAAGTGTTGAGTTCGAAGTAGCAACATCCTTTTCTCTCTTTGATGCTATGAACTGTCAGACCCAAGGACTGCCATGGTCCTACACACCATGTTCCTCTTTGGTCTCTTCATATATAGGATAGACACCCCCTCGTTACGTACGAGTTACTTGAGGGGCCAGTGAGCCTCCTATTGATGTCTACTCCTCAATGTGGTTTAATTTGGATCATCATTGTTGTTTGAACTTGAAATGGTCGGCCCACGGGACGAGAGAGAGAGAGAGAGAGAGAGAGAGAGAGAGAGAGAGAGAGAGAGAGAGAGATGGCAGTATTTTTTTCTTACTATTTTTGAGACTCCCATTGGTTGTCTACAGTATTTATCCCTCGTATTCCATTGCACCCATTATGTCAGATACTAGATCCCCTAGTCAAAGGTCAGGCCATATTCGCAGGTCATCCCGCCTTTCCTCTATGAACGAGAGTGAGCTCATTAGGTACCTTGATCAGTTGCCTTCCTCGCAGCAGGATAAGGTCTTATAACGCTTAAGGGCTCGACGCGAGGCTCGTAGCCCTTCTCAATTGGTTGAGTAAACATCATCGACTGAGGAGATTCAGTCCACTCCTCGTGTAGACTAGTCACATGTTTTCCCTTCCCGTGAGGGTCACTCCAATGAGGGTCGCACCCTCACCCATGGCAATACTACTAGTGCTTCCTTCTGACACTCTCGGGAGAGGAGGAGGAGCCACCTTAGTGTATCCTGTTGTGGAGGATGTGGCAATGACCCTGATATCCCTGATGTGGTCATGAGTCTTGCACGTCCACGTAGTGCATCTCATTGTGGAGAGTCCCTACTTCGAGATACACTGACCTAGGAGGCAGTACGTACGTCACATGATACTGCAACTCCTGCATCTGTCACACCTCAGATTTTTGGCACGCCCACTTTCACCCCCCACATTTTAATTCCCTTTGGACCCACTGCCATTGAGTCATTTCCTCTCGGCTATACGTCGTGGGGTCACGTTTCACCATTGGCCCACTCCCATTCAGTGCCCCCCTATATATTCTCCCATCCCGACGCCCTCCATTGGCTATTCTCCCCTTGGTACCCCACAACGTCAGTATTATCCCGTCGGCGGGACATCTTTCATATCTGAGGCCACCCCCTCAGACACTCCCAGGGCCACATCACCACCAGCTGCCATCCCGCCGTCGTATGACATAGACATGGATGGTCACATCATTAAGAATAACCGTGGTAAGAGGGTCATCACACGCACGAGGGAGTTCATGTATATCCACTTTCCTAGAGACATTTTTCATGGCTGGCACGATGTCAGCGATGACCGCAAGAATTGCATCATTGACCAGCTGCATAGTGAGTTCATTGTCCCATCCCAAGACATGGAATTTGCACAGAAATGGATGAGGTGAAGAATTGCCAAAAATTGGCAAATCTAGCTTGATCAAAAACCATGTAGAATGGTGTAAATTGTGTACACAAGTGGGTCGCGCACATGTGAGGCCATGATGCCACATGGGAAACCCATCCTAATGTAGGTTAGGTTAAGTCAAGAGAGTTGGTCATGTCTATTTGGTGGTCATCCCTACTTTATAGGACCTACACCTAAGTTTAAGGTGAAAATTTGACCAACTAGCTACCTACCAAGCATAACTCTAGGATCTAGGCTAGGGTTTCATTTAAGGGCAAGAAGGTGAGTTAACTTCCTTATCACATGCTGGAAATCCACCTAACTTCAAGAAGGAAGTCAAATTTGCTATGTATTCCAAGCTCCCATAGTGAGAAGATAGAAAATTTTTGGAGCTCATTGGCAATCTCAAGCTAGTTCACTATGTACATTGAGTTTTTGTGATCCAAATGAAACCAAATCGATTTCTACTTGTTTCTCAGGTTGAAGGCCATACTACAGACTGTAGTACACACGTGTGGGCTCGTATTTCAATGTTTATTAATGCTTTTGATTGTTAATGCTTGTTGTTTGTCAAATTGCCAATCTAGATCAACTTTTTTGTGTCTAGTTTTTTGATAGATTGTTAAGCAAGCATCCAATCACTCTTGTGGATCTTTTGTAGATCCATTTATGGTCCTAAAGTACAGTACTTTCACATGGTATTAGAGCCAAGTACAAGAGCATAAGCCATTGATCTAATGCAATCCATTTCTAGCAAATTTTGGTGCTAAAAACTAGTATTGAGAGGGCAAGCTAGAATCTTGATTTTGGTGAGGAGATTTGATCCCTAACTTGGTAGGGGTCCAAATCTGTACTGTCCACATGTGTGGGCACCTCTGAACCTGCATTTAATGCATGGTATTCATTTTGATCCAAAAAAATTCAATTTGTGAGCTGTTGGTGTAATTTTTGGTGGAGATCCTAGAATAATCTACGAAGATCATTTGCCATTGATTAGATTTGAATTTGTTTCACGGAATCTAATTAATCTAGTCTGAGTTCAAGTCCTATTAAGGTTAAAAATAGGTCTTGAAAGTACACCAAGAAGGAAGAAAGATATTAAGTCATTTTTTTGTCCAAAAATAGCCAAAATTGGCAAGATTTGATTGTAAGTAGATTTCACATCATCTTATCTTCATTCCAACTTTGTGAGGGAGTGCTAGAACTGAGATTATAAGTCCATTTGTTGGATTAGAAATCTAATTTGAGTGAAAAACTACAAGAGAGGGACCTTAGTGAGTTTCTAGAGACAGTCAAATCCATTTCTTGGCAAGATTTGTTTGAAAGTAGTTTTCACTTCATCTTATCTTCATTCCAGCTTTGTGAGAGAGTGATAGAACTGTGATTATAAGTCCATTTGTTGGATTAGAAATCAAATTTGAGTGAAATACTGCAAGTGTGAGACCTTTGTGAGTTTCAAGTCAATCAAATCTATTTCTTGTTTGTAGAAGTCACTAGTAAGATGGGATCTGCTGGAGCATACCTTCTAGAAGCTAGTGAGAGATTGAATTCTACAAATTATGCTATTTGGAAGGTTAGGATGGAGTCACTCTTGGTGCTCCAAGACCTTTATGAGTTCTTGATTGAAGATGAAGATGAACCTCTAAGTGCACAGGAGTTAGCTAGATACAAGAAGAGATCTAGGCTTGCACTTCATTGTGTGAAGATGAATGTGAGCAATGATTTGCTGAGAGAAGTATCAGCATGTACTAGTGCTAAAGAGGCTTGGAAGTCTTTAAAATCAATCTATGAATCTAGTAACACTTCAAGAGTACTCATGCTTAGAAATCAGATTTTGCAAAGCATGAAGAGAAGTGAGGAGAGTGCACAAGATTATGTACTCAGAATCAAGTCTCTGAATAGGGAGTTGGCTTCCATTGGAGAGAAGATTCATGATGGAGAGCTTGTACAAATTGTTCTTAATGGTCTAGGATATGACTTTGCAAATTTGGTCCAAAGTTTTGCCATCCAAGACACTTTGCCAACTATAGAAAAACTTCACAGTGTATTAGTGGCTGAAGAGTGTAGGATGCTCCATGCAAAATCTAGGATGAGTTCCTTTTCATTGCCAGATGGTGATGAGAAAGCCATTTCTCATTCAAGGGCAAAAAGGAGACCAATGGAAAGAAGAAGCATCCAAAGGAGGCCAAAGAAGAGGATGATGCATCAAGCTCAAAGGACAAGTCAAAGCAGAAATGCTTCTTTTGTGGAAAGAAGGGGCATTATGCATCTGAATGCTACAAGAGGCTAAGAGCACAAGTGGAGGAGGACAAACAAGGAAACCTTGCAAAGGAGGAGGAGGAGGATAAAGTAGATGTATTCTTGATGGCATCTACGTCCTCACCAACAAGCAATAGCAATTCAAGAGACAATTGGTGGATCGACAGTGGGGCTAGCTCCCACATGTCTTGTGAAAAGGACTTTTTCTCAACCTTACACTCGTTCAATGATGCTAAAAAGTTTGTCTTTATTGCAAATGATGAAGAGTGTAGGATAGATGGTGTTGGCACCATCTCTTTGTGTCTAGAATCCTCAAAATGCATGGATCTAGAAAATGTCCTTTATGTACCATCAATCACCAAGAATATTCTTAGTGTTGTTCTACTCTTAGAAAGTGGTTTGGATGTCCACTTTAAGCATGGTGTTTGCTTCATCTTGAAGAATGATATTTGCATTGCAAAGGGATTTAAACATGGAAGATTGTTTAAGTTGGAAGCTAGTGTTGCTTTTGAAATAATGAGCTTGGCAAAGGAGGAGATCACTCAAGAGGAGATCTTGGCAAAGTGTGATCTTGCTTGCATTGAGGAGGAGCATCAAAAGGAGGAAGATCTTGAGGATCAGCCTCAAAGCATGAGAGTTCCAAGGGAGTCCTCAATGACAATGGCCGAGTCATCAAATTGCATGCAAATTGTCCATTCAAGTGTGTATTTTGCAAGCGTGGTGAGCATTGGAGAGTCTACTATCTTTAAATACTTTTGGGAAAGTAGTAGTAGACATGAGGTGACTTGTTTCTTACCTTTAAGATCCATGGTGTTTATTACTTTGTATGACAAGACAATGAAATGGGATGCTTTGAAATCTATATTTGTTGTTGATAAAGCAATTTTATTGGATAACTATTTTTGTAATAGTTTGAATAGAGTCATAAAAGATGAAACATCATTTGCTTTAAAAGTCTTTGTGTCCACATGCTTTGTGCATGATCATTCCATTGTAAGGACCAAAGATTATCCTATTTCAATGATAGGAATAATGGTAGTGTTTTGCTCTTCAAGTAGAGATTGTAGAATATACTTGTTTTCAACCAAAGAATTTGTCAATGGTGGAAATGTGATCTTTCAAGAGTGGAAGATTTGTAAAATCTCCCACAAAAGAGAGGTACAAGTATACATATTCCAGCAACTTGCAATCATTATTCGAAATATTGGAGAGACAAGGAGTGAGAATTGACTAGGATGGATATTCTGAGGTATGTATTATGGTTTCAACATATATTTTGACTTCAACACATTCATTCGGTCGGACACTCTAACAACATCACTTATAAAATTTACACATCTTCGTTGCACACAAGTATTGCAATCCCAGTCTCATGCATTGCAGTCACATGAGGCGTTTCATTCTGATATATATTTGTAATTCGAACATTTATATATCAATATATATAATTTGTTTAAGTTAAGTCCTCTACATGGCTCTTCAATTGCATGTGGTCCAGTTTTAGGATAGAATTGGGCCATTTGACAGGGTTATAACAATGTCCATGGGAGAACCTTGGCCACCACTCCCAAGGTGTGAAGGTCCCTAAAGTATCCTGTAGTTTCTTAGCGGCCTCCCGTTGTTGTTTGACACGATCTAGATTTTCGGGATATCCTTTCTTCACAAACTTCAAGTCTTCCTCGTGCCTTGATTTGGATGGATATTCTAGATTTGAGGTACATATGGCTTCAAGATATACTTTAACTTCACTAGATTCATGTGGTCTGACTTTTACTCTCATCACATTTCTCGTATCAATAGAAGAAAAACTCGACTTGTGGCAAGGGGATTTTCATAAATTACCAATATCGACTACTTCAAAACTTTATCCCAGTTGTCAAGCACACTTCCATTCGACTGCTACTATCATATGCAACTGCAGCAAATATTGAGATACACCAAATGGATGTACAAACAACATTCGTCAATGGAGTTATCATGAGGACATTTACATGGTTCAGCCAAAACTAGGCTACATCCTCAATGGTCGAGAAGATCAATATGAAAACTCCATAAAGCTTTGTATGGTCTAAAGCAATCATTTCAGAGCATGGTTCCATCGAATCAATACATTCTTGATCGACCATGGATTTGAACCAAGCTTTGCAGACTATAATGTATATTTGAAAGTTGTCAATCAATTCTTTGTCATCAACACACTCTATGTGGATGACATGTTGTTGTTCAACAACAATATCGAACTAACAGAGGACACCGAGGATGCTATCTCAAGAATTCAAGATGACAGATATGGGAGAAGTGCATTATTGTCTCGCGATGTAGATCCCCAGAGACAGAAGCAAAAGATTTCTCTACATCACCCAGTGGAGATACTTCTATAATTCGTTGACAAAATTCAATTTCATGAGTTGCAAGTTTCTACATAATCCCACATGGACCAAGATCTAAATCATATGAGTGCAGTAGTAGAAACTAGATAATTCTTGTTTCTACATTTGAACTTCCGCATGGGGATTCAAGTAAATACAGATAGGAAAAAGAGAATCATCCAGCTGAGTTAGGAAAGGTATGTCATAAACATGCTTAAAAGATATGGAATGGAAAATTCAACTCCAATTGGAACACTATTAGAACCAGGAATCAGACTCAACTTAGATATGTCACCAAAATAAAAGGAAGAGTAGTGTGAGAAAGCGAATTATTGCTATCTTCAAAAAAAAAACCCTATATCCAGATATCTTAAATACAAAATTTCAGGAAAAGAGATAGGAGCATTTGGTGGAACCAGTGAAGTATGATCGCCCTTTTGAAAAGGAAAAGAATGTCCTTTTTTATCTAAGAAAAATAGAACCAATTGTCAGATGTAGAGATACCCATACAGGAGTCTCATAGGGTCATTAATGTATAGTATGGTATGTACAAGGCCAGATATATCCACTACAACAGGAAAATTGAGTTGTTTCATGGTCAACTCGGGATTGGAGCATTAGCAAGCTGTCAAGCGATTGTTGGGGTATCTGAAAGGGACATTGAAGTATGGATTGCACTATCAATGACCTTGTAATGGAATAATTGGTTTTGTGGATTTAGATTGGGTGGGGGCCACAAACGACATGAAATCGACTTGTGGATTTGTACTTCTAATGGGGAATGCAGCAGTAAACTGGGCAAGTTCTAAGCAAAAGTTTGTTGCTCTTCCATCCACGGAGGCGGAATTGATAGGATTGTGTACATATGGATTGGTAATTCTACATGTAGTTGGGGATTACATCAGAAGGGATGAGCATATACAATGATAATCATGGTTGCATATTTATTTGCAGAAATGGAGGCCTCCATAAAAGGAGCAAACGCATCAACATCCCACATCATTTTGTCAAGGATCTTGTAGAGTGGAAGGATGATACTTAGTACTACTGTCCAACAAAGGATATGATAGTCGATTTGATGACAAAAGCGCCGCCTAAGGATAGGTCTAATCAACTAAAGAATGCAATGGGACTGAAAGAGCTTAAGACAGGAGATGGCTAGAATTGAGTGAGGGATGGGCGCTTGATGCACCAGAGGAGTCATGCACCTGATAACCTTTGTGCACCATCAGGCAATTCTAGCAACTAAGAACTGTTCAAAGCACGAATGTGTCTTCTAATTGGCATGATGGAGTCATGAGAGACACGTACGCACATATCAACTGTTTTGGGATCTTGGTCTGATGAGACTCACACGGATATATGTATAGACGATATGAAAGGATCAAATACCCTTTTTTCTTATATATGCTCATGAGTTTCTTTTCTCGATTCATGATTTGCTGATAGATCATGATTACTGTGTGATGTTAAGTCCAGAATGTCATTTGCTGATTGACATATTGAATGTTTTGTCTCAAAAGTTTGAGAGAAAAAGTAAAAAATTCACAATCGTTCATAACTAGCTTGCATATCTGATACAATCGTTATCAAAAATTTTATACTCTAGTATTTCCATGGAGGCTGAATCAAAGAAAATCTTGCGAAATTAAAAGGTCGGAAAAGTTTGGTCTTCTGCTGTTATTGTGAGAAAATGTTGAACAATGTATTATCGCTTTTAGATATTGTTTTCGTTTCCGTTCGCCTGGTTCACGATCCATTGGGGGCGAATTGGCGACCATCGAGGACACCTGCGGCTAAAGAAGCTCTGTAACACTCTGGCGTTGAGTAGTTCCAAAATAGGAGCTGATTTGATGCACCGTGGCGTTTTGTACTGATTGATTGATGCGCCTCTGCTTAGGGCGTAATCCATCAGCTGATCGAATGTCCCTGGCTTCACCACCTTGATCTCGAGGGGTCCAATAGATTTGTCTGCAACTCTGCCTTGCCGATAAACGCTGTGAAGTGATTCTTCCACGGTCAGGCAGCAGTCCTCTAGAATGCCGGATTCTAGAGGTCGAATAGATGACGATCTGAGCTCCCAGTAGACGACGTAATGCCCAGGGATTGTAGATGTGTCTGCATAGCTTGTGTACTCTATCAGGCATGCGTTGTGGCGTTCGAGCTCCTTGGAGGCATTTCTAACTGCAATATGTAGATCTTCCTCCCCGGTTTTATCTGAGTCAATGCTGAGAACTACATTCTTGCGACCGACGAAAGCGAATTGAGGAGCAGCGTTGTGGAACCCCGTCACTCGAAGGATGTCTCCTACACGATAACGATATAGGCCTGTATCAAGAATCACATAAGAACAGATTATATGACTAAATCCAACCAGGAAGTGAGTAAAGCGAAACATTCGACAATGCACATTGAATCGAGAACTTTGTCAAGCGTTTTGCATCTCAGAGTCCCCGAAAACCCTTCACAACGTATGCAAGATCTTCGTCAGCTTGAAGCTGAGAGCAAATCTACATTCATTAGCAGTTCTGTGTGATATTGGATTTTTATAGATACAAGTTCAGAAATCCATAATTGTCGATCCTATAGGGCCTAGACATAGCAAATACGATATTGAAGGAGAAAGGTGTTCGCAAAAGATTGTCACTGCATGAACAATCATGCACAGTTGAAAGCAGATTATAAATTATTTTGAAAACAGAAGTTGCTAACCTCGAAAGGCATGAGAATGGTGAGAAACTGCTTCACACAAGGTTAAACTTCCACAAAACTGCAAGACTAAAATTCAGCTAAACTAGAATACTATCGCACTTCCCAGTTATTTGGCAGTAATTACAAGAGCATATGTTTCCTTTTTTGTGGGTATCGAATACGATAACAAACATTATCAATGCATACGACTACAGTAAACTACCGACCTACATATAACGGATTAGAAAGAAGTACCTGCGTATGTAGTGATGACAAGCTCGTACTCCTTTCCCATTTCCACGTCCACAAGCTCAACAAGCTCATCATCTTTCGTTATCTGAGGCGATGTTGTTTTAGATATTCCAACTGAGCGACACAGGTCCTCTTCTTGCCTGTCGTTGTGGACGGGAAGGAACTCGAAATAGGCCATGTTAGGAAGCAAAGTGTAAGAGACCTGGGATGGTGGACATAAGGGGTTGAGATTCAGACCAAAGTAGCATTCGGAAGATGCGTACATATTGCAGACAAGCTGAAGGCCACCGCTGTAAAAATCCAACGTCGGAATGTACTGCGCCATGGTTCCCGTAACTATCACATCGATATACTTTGTGTTTGGCCAGAGGCGAGTGATAATGCCTCCCCATGATGCTTTTGCACATTCTCGACCTATAGCATCTGCAAGCTCAGGGTTAGGACGGGCTAAAATTTGCATCACAGCTGTCCTTGCTGCACTATCTGTGATGCAATCGTTCAGTTCTCCCCTCCTAATGTCTTCACAAAATTCCTCCCAGTGCTGCTCCAGAAACCTGATTGCACGCAGAAACGCCGACGCAAAAATTGCCCCCATTCTCAGAACTTCAGATTTCTGGACCAATCCGCATAGAAGCTGGCAGTACATGCTCTGATGAGCATCTGAGCATAGGATTGTCTCGTTGGGGCTAGTATAGACGTTGTAAGGATCGTGAGGTCTATCTATGAAGTAGCGGCTCTTGTAGTAGCTCGTCAGCACCGGTCGTGTGAGCAATCCTCCTGGTGTCCTGGCCTCAGATTTGACAAAGAAAAAATACATGCCTTTACCCTTGTCGAGGTCGGAAAGATACCTGCGGTTTCAGAAAGAAATTAGATGCCAGTTCTTAAACGGAGAACATAGCTTTAGAGGATTTAACGTTCTACCCGATTTTTCCTGCTTTTATTTCCAATAGCTTAATCGGCAAGATTAATCCTTTGAGGCATCAACTTGCCTAATCAAGAAATTAGAGGGCAATTAGCCATAGTAGGAGTTGAAGTCTCTACGAAGTATACTGCTTGAAGAATAATTAATAAATCCAGCCTACAACTGCATCATCATCTTCACTTGATGACAATGCTTCTGCCGCAGAAATCATCGCAGAAAGAGTGGAATGGATAGACTGCGCCATTCTCGAATTGGAACGGGGGCTCGACATTGATTTTGAATTAAAAGCTAAGCATCTTATCTGATAAGTAATCTGAAGCCGCAGCTTGCTGTAGTCATTCAATTGTCAGATGGACTTACTGATTCATAACCGGCATCAGAAGGCTGTACAGCAGACATCTTCGTTCAAGTTCTTCAGATATAGTTGGCATAAGCTTCCTTTGACCAGCCGATGTTCCCGAACTGCGGAAGTAGAGATACGTAATATTGATTAATAGATTTCACCGCAATGTATTAAGTTAATCGAGATGCTTCATCATACGTTATATCTAAAGCTTGGAATTCTGATACTAAACACCATCGAAAGATACAACCATAATACTGGTACAGAAGAAGAAGAATAAATCGGGAACATAAAGGAGACAGACACATCGTAGGAGGAAGTGCTAAGTTATGTGGAGGTGCTCACTGCTACCTAGTCAGGAATTCAGAGATAGGATGGGCAGACAGGATGGGAGAAGTGTCGCCGTTAGCAATACGCTGAATTTCAGGTTCCAAATCCTCGTAGGTGATGACTGGCAAGCACTCTTTGAAGGATTTGCGATCCGTGCGTCCCTGAAGCCCATGGCGATTGAGATACTCAGTGTGAGCGTTGCGCTCCAAGATAGTGGACAATATGTTCAGCTGGACTTCCGCAGCGCTACTCGTCACTTCCTCGATGAATTTAAGTGCTTGTTTTTCACGCTCTTTGTGAATGGAGCTCATGATTGTATCGAACAATAGCAACGCAACACAGAATTTGGTTGCTCTTAGTTTTTGTAGTAGCAAAAGCTAATCATAAGAGCTAGCGACGACGCCTCACATGAAAGGTTGTGCGCGTTTAAGGAAAGAATCCTTCATTTCATCCCTCAGCCTCCTTACCCTCTGTTTATCTGAGACAGACTAATTATTAGTAATGGAAATTGATTTTACTGATCTTGGCAGATTGATATCTAGCAGACAGCAGTAACATCTAAGAAAGCAACAACTTTAATTTTATAACAAACTAGCTCGGTGTCGTCGTCGCGTTCACAAGGGAACATGACCTGTTATCAATATGTATGAACCTGCGTGAAAGCAAGAGAAAACAAGAAGAGAGATGATTTTTTTAGAGAGAAACATGACAGAGAGAGAAAAATGGTGTGCTTTTATAATAGAGAGATTGACCTAATTTCTTAACTTCGTTTACTTTTAAATTTGAATATTTGGTGGGAAATAACCCTCCAATCACAAGCTGGACTTGTAGGTCTCTATACTTATTTGCTTGCATAATTGAGAGGTGAACTTAATTTATTAACTCCCTTTACTTTAAAATTTGGATATTGGGTGGGAAATAACCCTCCAATTACTAGCTTGACTTTTAGGACTCTAAACTTAGTAATTGAGAGGTGGACCTAATTTACTACCTCCCTTTACTTTCAAATTTAAATACTTGGTGAGAAATAAACCTCCAAATACTAACTTGACTTTTAGGCCTCTAAACTTATTTGCTTGCGTAAATGGCTTAAAAGTCTCTTCATTGCTATCCATTTGATCAAATAACAATGTGATCACTGGGTTGGATTACACACGCAGGGTGCCAAATCCATCTCACTTATTTACTAAAAATTGTATAAGACATATATGTGGGCCCACCAAATCCCCAACAGTTTCTCCCACCAAAATTAGTGACTGTCCCATGGCACCTGCCTCAATGCTTGAAATGTGTGGAATGTTCTGTGGTGCAAAGTTGAAAAAATGTGATTGTTCAGTTGCAAAATAATCTTTGCTTGCTACAGGAAAAGCAATATAGATATTGATTTGGTTACGTAAAAGCTAAAGCTTTATTTGTTGATGATTAGCGCGAACATGGACTTGCTAGATTTTCAATAACCATATGAGTCTGTTGGCCATTATTGATAACCCTTTTCAATGACAAAAGAGATCAAGTTTCATTCATACGAGGCATATTTGTCATGGGCTCACAAGAACACATATAGCAAATATCCACGCAAATATCCACGCCCAATACAAAGGAGGACGCGCAGACAAAAAAACATTCGCGTGGATATAGCCGTGGATTGGCGTGGATATACGCGTGGATACAAGCGCATGGATTATCCACGCGTGGATGTTCCACGCAAATGTCATTTCCAGCAGCAAATCGGCCGGATGTCGTGAAATTCAAAATGCGTGGATTATCCACGCCAAGTCCGACTACCGGCAGCCGGGCAAACCTCCGACACCAGGAGCCAAAATTAGGAATTCTAATTTCGCGCGTGGATTATCCACGCCATAGTAAAAATTAAATAAAAGTCTCGGCTTTCGCGTGGATATTGCGTGGATAATTATCCACGCGAAATTTGCTTTATCCATGCAAAATCCAGAGAGTTAGGCCGTGGATATCGCATGGATAAATATTTTTTATATCCATGCGGATAGGTTTCTGGAATTTGCGTGGATTATCCACGCATGGATAATCCACGCAAAATTTTTTGTCCAAAAAGAAAACATTTGGCGCGAACCAAAATGTGATTTGCTCCGAAACTAGAGGTGACTTTCTATTTTTGTGTTGTGTGAGAGAGAGAAAAAGAGAGTATAGATGGGAGTGAGAATGAGATGAGGATGAATGTGAGTGAGAAGATTGATAGTGTTTAGGATTCTATACTCTCTTCTTCTCTCTCTCACACAACACAAATATAGAAAGCCACCTCTAGTTTTAATAGCTATAATTAGGTTTTCATTTCCATTCTCTTCCTACAACATTTGCTTTGTTGACAAACTGAGTTCGTCAACTCTCATGCAAAAATAAAATCTTGAAGTACCTATATACTTTCTTGAATATCATATTTCTTTTTCAAATTGGCCTTTCCACAACTATTAATTAGCAGATTGTCATGAAAAAACATAGCCATCATTAAGGCCCTTAGTACATATAAATAACGCTAACTGTATAATTATTACGTCAACACTGGCACTATCAAGCCTAAGCACGTAGGCATCACATAGCTTGACACGAAGGCATCACCTAGTTGTAATAAGTGCCAAAAAGGTCGTTGTTAAAGCCTATGAAATGGACTAGTTTTCGACCTTTCCAAATACTGGACCACCACTGCCGAAACGTTTTAATTTATCCAGTGGTTTGTTTCGGCCAATGGGCAACGGCCTTGAACAATTTTGTACAAACACAAAATGGTCGTCCAAAGTTTGGATCAAAGCATGAAAAATAGTCCTATCAGACCAGAAATTGGTCGTTATCGGTTCGTACAAGGCACGTCTGGCCAAGGATTCGTATGTCTGATACGAAGACAAGGGACATATTTGTCTTACAAGGGGACACAGATATGCAGAAAAAATCGTGATAAGAATCACTTTCAATAGCAATTGTTGTTTATTCCTTTGTTGTTAATATGAATAACTAAACCTTTATAATAATCTTGCTACTTCTTGTTGTTTGTCCTTAATGGAAAAAAAGTCCTCCCCTTATTCTAATTGTGCATGCTTTTATTTACCATTAGTGAGCTTTTTATAACATGAAAGTGTGCACCTAATCTATTTTATACTCATCTTTTGGTGTAGGTCTGGTAGGGAAAGTGTTAGTGAAACTGAAGATTTTGAGCATGTAGAGAATCTATGACATGTAAAGGCAGTTTCAGAGAGAGTAGATTAGTGCTTATGAATGTTGAGTAAATAATACCATTCCTCTTGATATTTCTGCATTAGAAAAGCTTTTTTAGCTTATGTTTTTTCGAAGCTTTAATAAAAGCTATAGGATCAACCTCTTCGGTTTTTCTAGCCTATAGCAAAATGTAGCATTGTCATTCCAGAATCCAATTATATGTTATATGTTATTTGGCTGGTTTTGTACCAAGAGCTTTGGCTTGAGGCATTGCATCTTACAAAATACTAGTAGGTGCAGAAATGTTTTTCTATTGTGCCTCCAATTATTTGGGTTCTTTTCAGTAAGTTTGGAGCTGTATGCTTTGGTCTAGCTTTTCAAAAAGTTAGCTTAGAGAGGGAAGACACTAACACAACCGAATTCAATTTTAGCTTTTGGTTGCTATCCGCAGTGGTGTGTGTTACCTATTTCAATGTCTATGGACGTACTTAATGCTGGTAGGTGTGTCCTTTCAACAATACTATTCCAAGCAATCGTTTGTAGCATATTAACTGAAGTTGTCAGTCCATCGTATGGATTCAGTTATAAATTAGTTAACAAATTCAAAATAGTATTCGGTTATGCATGAAATTTCCAACATTGCTTAAACACGCAATTTTTTGAAATACATAATACTAGTTAATGTCGTACACTAGATACAACACAATCCCTTATCATAGGTTTAGGGTAACTCATAGCTTCAGATTGCTCTAAGTACACTATCACTGTCATTGTACAACAACATTGTTACTAAAAAAAGTGACTAGAAAGAGGTGCATGCCATTTTTTCTGAAGGGAAATTGTGATTCCATGTTGAAAACTACAAGAACTTCCAAAGACGATAACTTGAGTAATTCTAAAAAGGATCCTAATGAACTTACTTTCCAAGTTTACATGAGCTTGTGGTCACGGAAGATAGTGAGTGCTAGGGGTCAAAACCAACACCACAAGGTAGTGCAGTTGTTTTTAAAGAAAATGGAATGTGATCAAGAAGTATCGTCAAAATAATCCACAACCACTTGTCGAAAAACCACAAAAGCTTGTTATATTGACTTTCGAAGGGAATGTATTAGGGACGAGACTAGGGCATTCAAACTTCATTGTGGTGGTTTGTGGAGTTCTCATGTCCTATCTTGAAATTTTGTATGCAATTTCACAAACATGTAAACAAGAAAGCTAATTATTGGTAGTTTCAGCCTATTTTGTCTACATTTCTACCCAAATTTTGCAACCCTTTGGAACACCAAACTTCTATGACTCTCTCAATGCTCAAACTATTTGAATATTTTAACAAATGCAATTCAAATAATAGCATCCAAACTAGATTTCCAGCAAGAATAAAATTTCAACAACAATTGCAAAATTTTCGACATACAGAACTGCAACGTCTTGCTTGAACTTCTTTGCAAAATCCAACAATGATTGATCAGGTATCTAGCAAACAGTAATGCGGTCTCTTGCTTGAAATCCACTTCTAATGAGCTTCTGCAACTCTTGCTTGAAATCAAGTCATGCAAGCACTGAGCACTCCTTTAAAAGATGCTAAAGCCCTTTAAAAACACCTTGTGATAGCAATCAAAGGAAGAGCAGGAGAGAAGGCAGGCAGAAGAGGAATAGGAGCAAAGAAAGCAGCATGCAAAAGAAGAACAAGAGAGAATGGGAGAGGCACACCAGACTTGCATGTATTTCAAAAGGTGTTGATCATGAGCAGAGACCAGAGATGAAATACATCATTTGCCAGCCAGCAATGATGAAGCTAGTATTAAAATGGTTTGTGGCAGCCACAACTCTCAAATGTGAGCAGGAGGCTGAAAGCTTGCAAGCAGGAGGCCCAGCGATGTGAGCAGGACCAAGACAAGTAGCTGAAGGTGAGAGCCAACGAGCTGCAGGAGAGAAGCAGCGAGCAACAGAAGAAGCAACGAGCAGCGACCCGAGGAGAAGCAACGAGTAGCAGGAGAAGCAACGAGGTAGAAAGGGGGGGGGGGGGGCGCTGTGTGTGGTGGTGGACATTAATGGCCCAGGCCCGCCCAACTGCTTTAGGAACACGTGGGCGGGTTCTTTGCTTTTTGATTTTTTTCTTTTTTCGGTGGGGGGGTTTTGCTTTTTTGCCCTTTTTGGAAATAAGGACAACAAATCTCCATTATGTAATAATACCTATTATTGAGGCCCGATATATTGTAGGATTTTGACATTAACTTGTTGTTCTCTCAATGATTCGGCTTGTAGGATTTGACAATAACTTGTTGTTTCCGGAATTTGGCTAGTAATATTGTGCCTTGCGTTGTTATGGAGGATGCACATGTACAACATTTGATCTTAATATAATGTGTAAGTTTCCAACATATGTACATATCACTCTTTGAGACTAGCCTTCAATTCTAGTTACATATATCCTATATGTATGTGTGTGTCTATATATATATATATATATATATATATATATATAATTGATGCGTCTGGAACATGTTTTGGGGAGTTTTTGTTCCAGAACATTTTTACTCTTTTCTTTATGATTTAAAAAAAAAAAAAACAATCTTTTTGGTGCCCTTCAATGCCATGGGTATCTTGAAAGATAAATTATTAAAATGAGCAGAAACACCATGTATGTTGTTAGTTGCTGGGTTTTGGGATATTGCTTCCCTGCATTTCCATTTCTCGCTACATGCGGTATACAATTTCCTCATCCTCTTCCATTGCAGTGACAAGGTTATGTTCAACATAGAAATCTTTGAGTCGAGGAAGCTTGTAAAACTTATGTTGAGTTAGGACTGTGCATTGTTGTCTATAGTTATGCTTGATACTACATTCTTATGCCTGATTTCCATTTATCAACCCATCCACTTTCGATGCAATTCACCACGTTCAACTCTTCCTCATGACCCCACACAATATCACTGCTTCGCCAGTATATTGATTAGTATGTATTATGATCATTACACATTGAATCAGTGAACAAAGCTAGGCAATATGGGTATCAGTAGAGAGAGAAAACACATATAATCATGATTACAGTACTGTCTAGTTTAATTTCAATAGTTATATATATATATATATATATATATATATATATATATATATATATATATATATATATATATATATTGATTGAATTGTAGATTATCACTTTCGTTCACAAGCTAATCCATTTACATTCAATATCATCTTGCAGAGCACGATACGGACCAGACAGATCTAGCCCCACACGATTCCGACATCGTTTGGTCAAAATGACCAATCTTTGGCATGATTCGGACGTCATTTGACATGATTCGGACGTTGTTTGCTCAGAATGACAATTGGTCCCGACGACAATGCAATTAGGGCACACAAAAAAGGACTACTTTTGCTGGTCTTCGTCGAATGGCCCAGTTTTTCCGAACGAGGTCCGTTTCACGTACAATCAGTTTCGACCTATGGACAATGTCGATTGGAACCAGTGGGGATAGACGAGATGCCGAACGGATTGACGGGTAGCCCGAGACCTCCATCCGAAGTTCCGCCCAGAAAAAGTCTTTAGGGACACTTGATCAGTCGGGACTTGAAATAGGTCGGACTTGTCCAGAATGGCTCGGAATGTTGTGGAAAGGCTCGTGAGCCCCATACTAACTAGACGGATCCAGCTCGGCATGATTCGGACATCGTTTGGTCATGTCTCGATGATAACGTAGTTAGGGCACATGAAAAAAGACTACTTTTGCGGATTTTCGTCCAACGGCCCAGTTTTTCCGAACGGGGTCCGTTTCATGTACGGTTAGTTCCAACCTATGGGCAATGTTGAGTGAAACCTGTGGGGTCAGACGGGATGCCAAATGGATTGACGGGTAGCCCGATACCTCCGTCCGAAGTTCCACACAAAAAAAGTCTTCAGGGACACTTGACTAGTTGGACTTGTCGAAATGGCCCGGAATGTTGTGCAAATGCTCGTGAGCCCCATATTGATTAGACAGATTCAGCCCGGCTCGATTCGGACATCATATGGTCAAATTGACCATTGGTCCCGATAACGTAGTTAGGATACATGAAAAAGGACTACTTTTGCTGATTTTCATCCAATGGCTCAGTTTTTCCAACAGGGTCCGTTTCATGTACAGTCAATTCTGACGTGTGGGAAATGTCGAGTGGAACCTGTGGGGATAGACGGTATGCCGAACGAATTGACCGGTACCCCGAGACCTCCGTCTGAAGTTTTGCCCATAAAAAGTCTTCGGTGATACTTGACCGGTCGGGATCTGGAATAGGTCATACTTGTCGAGAGAAAGTGGATTAGCATATCTTGAAAGTGCAAGGATCTGCAATGGACATATTGTGAAAAATACAGATCCTAAGTGGATCTAAACTCCAAGATCATTGGCTTGAATGCTTGCACTCCAAACTACATAAGCTAGGAATTGGCAACACATTCTATGCTACCTAGAATGCAAAGAACTTGATCAAAAAGCATTTATCACAAATGGAAACTTCCATAAACATCAAGTGCGGCCCAAAATAGCATTATACAATCCATAATACATCAGCCTACCACTTTTGGAAAGCACCTAAGATCATACACAATAGCTTGAAGACAATACACACAACAATGCTCTCAATGGAGGAAGAAACAATGACAATGATCTATTGATCTCAATGAAGCATACAAAAGGTTTCTCCAACCTGTTTTCCACGACTTCCCTACTATTTATGGATGAGGAAGATGACTCTCTCTCCTCTCTCTAGAAGGTACTTGACCCTAGATATTCCCTATATAGGAAAAATAGCTAAAAATGGCTTATATGACCAAAATACATCAAAATGGTCTCATTTTGAAGGGTATGAAGTTTGACACTTCATCATACTGAAAAAATACAGTAAATAAAAACATTGTGGCCTGGTTCACACGTGTGAAACTCCAGAACCAAAACTATTTACAATTTTAGCCAATTTAGGCCTCAAACTAGCTAGGAAATGTTGACAATTTTCACACTCCCTCTTCAACATTGGATGCTAGTTTCAACATAGTCTTTGAGCACATTCCAAGATTAGATCTATGCATTAAATATAGGTCCTTTCCCAATGGTTTGGTGAAGATATCAGCCACACACTCCTTTGAAGAGACATGTTGAAGCTCCACCTCTTTGGCAATGACTTGATCTCTCACAAAATGGTGAGCAATCTCAATGTGCTTGCTCCTTGCATGAAAAACAGGATTGCTTGCCAAGCTTTGGGCTGAAAGGTTATCACAAAGTATGATTGGAGTCTTCTCTGGTTCCAGCAAGTGAAGATCCAATAACATCCTCTTGATCCAAAGAATCTCCTTGGTGCATGTTGTTAATGCCTTGTACTCGGCTTCGGTGGAAGATAGAGAGATAGTTGGTTGCTTCTTTGATAGCCATGAGACCACTCCATCTCCAAGATAGATTGCAAAGGCACTTGTTGACTTCCTATCCATTTGATCACCTGCAAAATCTGAATCTGAAAATCCACAAAGGTTAGGTGTAGTACCTCCATACAAGATGCCAAAATCTCTAGATCCCGAGATGTATCTAAGTACTCTCTTTCCTAGCTTCCAATGAGCCTCACTAGGATCTTGCATAAATTGACTTAGTTTACCAACCACAAAGCTTAGATCAGGTCTTGTGATGGTTAACCATATAAGAGATCCTATTAGCTTTCTATAGAGAGTAATGTCCTTGAAGGATCTTTCATTACTTCTTGTAGTTAGCTTTACATTTGATTCCATAGGAGTAGAAACAACTTTACAATCTTCCATATGAAACCTTTTTAGAATAGAGTTAACATACTTTTCTTGACATATGAATGTAGATTTAGAAGTTCTAATAATCTCTATTCCTAAGATATAATGAAGTTTACCAAGATCTTGAATTTCAAACTCTCTTTTGAGTGTCATCTTGATTTCATCTATATCTAGATTGTTACCACCACTTAAGATAATGTCATCAACATAGATCAAAAGTAAAGTGATATCATTTTCATTCAATCTAAAGTAGAGAGAATGATCATACTCACTCATAACAAAGTTTTGAGAAAGTAAGAAGGAATTGAGCTTAGCATACCAACTCCTTGGTGCTTGCTTTAGCCCATACAAACTCTTTTGGAGATAGCACACATGATTAGGCTCATCATGTGAAACATAGCCCTCGGGTTGCTCCATGTAAATATCTTCTTCAAGATCACCATTCAAGAAGGCATTAGTAACATCCATTTGCCACATATCCCAATCATAAAGAGTTGCAAGAGAGATTAGGATTCGAATAGTTACCATCTTTGCCACGGGTGCAAAGGTCTCATCATAGTCAATACCATATTCTTGAGCATACCCCTTTGCCACCAACCTTGCCTTGTACTTGTTGATTGATCCATCTTGATTTGTCTTGATCTTGAAGATCCACTTACAACCAATTGCCTTCTTGTCCTTTGGAAGCTTTACCAACCTCCATGTGCTGCTTTTGATGAGTGCTTGATGCTCATGATCCATGGCTTGGATCCATTCCTTCTTTTGAATTGCTTCACCTACACAAGTTGGTTCATCAAAAGAGGTAAGAAAAGCAAGGTTAGAGTTGTCCACCACTTGCTTTCCTTTTTCATCATAGGTTAGCCTTGATGGCTTAGCCCTTTGCCTTTGAGTCTTCCTTGAAGTTTGCTTTGGAGTGGCATCTCCATCTTCATCCAAGACATCTTGCACATCATGATGATTAGTAGGCACATCAACATCAACATCAACAACATTGGAAACATTCTCTTCATGAAAGATGACATCCCTACTTATGACAACTTTCTTTGTAGAAGGAATGTACACTTTGTAAGCCTTGCTTACTTCACTATAGCCAACAAACACACCCTTCTTTGATGAAGGATCTTCTTTAGTTCTATCATCAAGTGTGATATTGACAAAACATGTACATCCAAAGATCCTACAATGCTTGACACTCGGCCTTCTACCATAAAGAACCTCATGAGGAGTTTTACCATCCAAGGAAGCACTTGTCCATCTATTACATAGATAGTTAGCACATGCTAAAGCTTCCCCCCAAAAAGACTTAGCAAGATTAGCATGTAGTCTCATTGCCTTGGCACATTCACAAAGGGTTCTATTCTTCCTCTCGGCCACTCCATTCTGTTGTGGAGTCCTAGGACTAGACATCTCCCTCTTAATCCCATGTGCTATACAAAAGTCTTTGAACCTATTTGAGGTGTATTCCCCTCCATTATCAGATCTTAAGCATTTGATCTTTGTATTGAATTGGTTTTCCATTTCATTCTTGAACTTGACAAATGCAGCAAACACTTCATCCTTACTTTTAAGAAGATAGATCCAAGTATACCTACTAAAGTCATCAATGAAAGTTGCATACATCTTTGCCCCACCATTGCTAGTTGTACTAGAAGAATGAATATCAGAATGCACAAGTTGAAAAGCTTCTTTAGATCTAGAAGTAGATCTAGAATAAGCAAGTCTATGAGATTTGGACAAGGCACAATGTTCACAAACACTATTGTTTGCAACAAGACTTTTAGGGAGACCAAGAACAAGCTCTTTCTTTGCCATTACCTCCAAAGATTTGAAGTTGGGATGGCCCAACCTCTTGTGCCAAACTTCTTGGTTTGTCAATTGCTCCCTAGCCATACATCCTTCATGATTAGAGATCACACATGCATCAAGCTTGAAAAGTTTACCATGCCTCCTACCTTGAGCAATCAAGGATCCACATTTACTTATCAAACATGCATCTCCAATGAACTCCACATCAAGTCCTTTGTCAATCATTTGACTTACACTAAGCAAATTCTTAGTGATTGAAGGAATGTACAAAACATTTTCAAGATTTGCTTTCCTATTTGTTGAAAGGGAAATAGGAATAGTGCCTATGCCTTTGATGTCACATTGACCATCATTTGCAGTGTAGATGATGTTACCTTCTCCCTCATAAGACAATAAGGATGTAAAGTATTCCTTATGTCTTGTCATGTGAGATGAGGCTCCACTATCAATCCACCAAGGATCATTATCATCTATGTTGGCTAACAAACTTGAAGTCATAACAAGTGATTCACATGTGTTATGTTCTTCCTCATCTATTGTAAGATTTCCTTGCCTCTCTCCTTGCTCTCTTTTCTTCTTATAACATTCATTTGCAAAATGACCTTTTATCCCACAATAAAAGCACTTGAACTTTGACTTATTGTTCTTAGTAGAAGAGGAAGAGGAAGAGTGATCATCATGATCAAAGTTACCACCTTTGGACCATTTCCCTTTGCCTTTACCTTTGCCCTTGAATTTGCCTTTTGTGAAGAAAGCCTCTTCACCTCCACCTTGCAAGGATGCACCATCAAGCTTTGATTGCAACCTATGTTCTTCAGCCAATAAGATTTCTTGCAAGTCAACCACACTTGGCAAGACTCTTTGAATGGCAAAACTTTGCACAAGGTTAGCATGTTCATTTAGCAAACCATTCAACATAACTTGGACTATTTCACCATCTTTTATGTTCTCATCAATGCATGCTAAATCATCACTTAGGGACTTAACTCTCAAGATAAATGCATGAGCACTTTCACCCTCTCTTTGCCTACTAGAAAATATTTCTCTCCTTAGGGTCAATACCCTAGATGTGGACTTTGATTCAAAGAGCTTCTTTAAGGCATTCCATGCCTCACTTGCACTTTGACACTTTCCAACTTCCTTGAGAAGTTCATTTGTAACATTCATTTTAATGATATGAAGAGCCCTTTTGGCCTTCTTATCAAACCTTTGTTGCTCTTGAAGTGTGAGAGGTCTCTCTTCAATTTCTGCAACTATGTCCATGAGTTCATTCAACTCAAGTAAGGACTCCATCCTCACTTTCCAAGTAGAGTAGTTTGATGAACTCAACCTTTCACTAGACTCTAGCATGATCCCACCATTGGAAGCCATGATTCTAATGTTTCTTCAACTTTTAGGTTCTGTCCTAAAGCACTTAGCACTCACTTTTCTCTCAACAAATGATAGATAAAGAGATCTATGAAGATTTAGGACCCTAAAACACTTCTATCTTGAACCTAGATGGTTTCCAAGCATAGAAAGGAAGATTGAAACACATGCAACACTTTGCACACACTAAGAATGGATTACAAAATCAAACCAACCTGAACACACTCTTGCTTAAGCTCTCAAACTTTCCAGCAAGTGACCAAATCAAGTTATGGTGTGAAGAGTTACTTGCATTCTTAGAAAATACCCAAAACTAGGATGCCAAGATTACCTAGTAATGAACAAACTTGATCAACATATGATCAACACACTAAGATATTGATTCAACCTGTAAAACCACATGTAAACCACACTTCTAAAAGTTTATAAACTCCAGCAAGTGATAAATACAAGATTTAGAGGTGAATGAATGAGCACACTTAGTGAATCACAAGACTAGCTTCACTATCTTGTCAAATCTTGGTGTTTAGATGTAGATCTAAGATCACTTCACATGAGAATGTTCCTCAACCTGTTAAGAACCTGAAAACACACTTGCATAATGGTTAACACCTTCCAGCAAATGCTCCAATCAAATTACATAAGGAGAGTTACTTACATGCTCAACAAAGTACACCAAAATTTATGCCAAAATTGATGACAATCTTTACAATATGCTCTTCACAATGGAGCTTACAATATGTTCACCCAAAAAAGGGGATCTTTCATCCAAATGGGAGCTTTGCTCAGCCTTTAGGAGAATTACAACTCACTCAAAAGAGCATTTGTCATCCACTTAAGGAGAAGTTTCATCCACTTAGGGAGAGTGTTCATCCAAGAATGGAGATTGTCAACAATAGGATTGAAAAGAACATTGTTAGTATTGAATATGCACAAGCCTCACAATCACAAATGATTAGGTGTTATGATCTGATCCAAAATAGTTTCTTTTCAGCCTCTGATCTTCAATAGACCTGAAATATGCTTTTGATCCACAAGTTCAACTCACAAAACAAAGGTTAGTAAGATTTGATCAACAAAGCAATGCAAAATCATGCTAGAACTTGATCAAACATCCAAATATCACCAAAAATGGAATACTTACTGTAAATAGAAGCCAACCAGCTCTGATACCATGTGAAAAATACAGATCCTAAGTGGATCTAAACTCCAAGATCATTGGCTTGAATGCTTGCACTCCAAACTACATAAGCTAGGAATTGGCAACACATTCTATGCTACCTAGAATGCAAAGAACTTGATCAAAAAGCATTTATCACAAATGAAAACTTCCATAAACATCAAGTGCGGCCCAAAATAGCATTATACAGTCCATAATACATCAGCCTACCACTTTTGGAAAGCACCTAAGATCATACACAATAGCTTGAAGACAATACACACAACAATGCTCTCAATGGAGGAAGAAACAATGACAATGATCTATTGATCTCAATGAAGCATACAAAAGGTTTCTCCAACCTGTTTTCCACGACTTCCCTACTATTTATGGATGAGGAAGATGACTCTCTCTCCTCTCTCTAGAAGGTACTTGACCCTAGATATTCCCTATATAGGAAAAATAGCTAAAAATGGCTTATATGACCAAAATACATCAAAATGGTCTCATTTTGAAGGGTATGAAGTTTGACACTTCATCATACTGAAAAAATACAGTAAATAAAAACATTGTGGCCTGGTTCACACGTGTGAAACTCCAGAACCAAAACTATTTACAATTTTAGCCAATTTAGGCCTCAAACTAGCTAGGAAATGTTGACAATTTTCACACATATAATATAATTTGATGGGAGTGGGAGCATTAGCTAACCTAGGTGCACGAGATGGATGTAATGTAGGTACCATGAGACTTGTTGCTATCTAATTCTAAAGCTTAACAAATGGCCTTAAATATTGTGGCCGATAACCAGACTCCATGCCCAACGAATAAAGTGATTATGAATGGTAATAGTAATGGCGATGCCAGGAATGATATTGTTTTCTCACAAGACCATCAAAGTAAGTCAATGGTGATGCTAGAAGCACAATGTTTTCTCACTTTCATGATATTGCATTCGATGAACTTAAAAACTATATCTAAGACTTTCTTTTGGTAAAACGACGCATTAAAAAGAAATTCAATATATTTGGTATTGAGAAGGAGCAATCTGTGCTACCCCAAGAGAACACTGACACTGTTCCGACTTATATTATATGTGTATGTATATATATACATAAATAAATAAATATATATATATATATATATAGATATATATATGCCGATCTCGCAGCTATGTATGTGTGTGTATTCATGATAGTGCATATATCTATGAGGCGTGTATGTATGATTGAGAGTGTTCATATATGAGTGAGAGTGTGCACGTCCTGTGTACATGTATGTGTTTGTACATGCATGTGCATGTGCAATGTGTACATGTATGCGTATGTGTGAGAATGTGTGTACATATATGTGTATGTGTGAGAATGTACATACATTTCAGAAGACCTTGCTCTGAATTTCAAATTTTTAATATGTGGTTTATAATCACATGCAATGCAAACTTCAAAAGATTAGCCACTTTGAGCTGTTTATGCGTACAAACATGTAAAGCCATTCTATGTGTAGAATACATGTAAAATCACATATTCACTATGAAAAATGTGTGAAAGATGCATTAGTATGGGGTACAACATTTAGTTAAGTGCAAATCAATCAAAAAAGGAAGACATTCCACATACATAAAATTTTAAAAAATGAATCTATTATATTTTTATTTAAAAACTCAATAATTCTCAAAAAATTTTTCCCACGAACCACATCCAAAGCCTTTGGAGCACACCAAGGTATCTATCATCTGTGACGCATCAGTAACATCTACAACCAATACTACCCTATAAATGTATGTTAGATTTTGTACTAACAAGTCCACATTTAATAACATATGGTGTTCTCGTGGAATCAAATATCCGACGTCTTGTAAATCCTTTAAAATCTTTGCATATAGTTGCAACAACCAAATAATTGTGCAGATGTGTTCGCGATCACGCAAAACAAACCGCTCCATAAAGTCTCGCATGAACGTTCATCGATTAACAATGACTTTCACCATTTGCAAAAACATACACACTCGTTAACTTAATGCAATTACCTAAAACATAGTCAATAGCAAGTTGGAATGAAGATATTCGTTCGTTCCAAGAGCCTGCTCAAAGAAATCTACAAAAAGAAACACAATGTTAGTATAAGTCTTATGTCAAATCAAATACTGAACTCAGAATCCTGACTATATCCAAGAACCTCCTTCTACACAACCTTCTCCTTGTACAAAATTTGACAGATTTTTCTCTCCAAATCTAACTGTAACTGTAACTCTAACTCTACCCTACATCCCAAATTCTAACTCTAACTGTACCTTGCATCTCAAAACCATAAACCATAAACATCACTTACTACTACAACACAAACATCTCCTCGCAAAACAATGGAGATGAACCAAAATCGACATCGGGGACCCTAAACCCAAAATTCACCAATGACTTTCCAGCTGCCTGCATGTGCAACTCCACATCAAGAATAGCTTTGTCTACTAAAACCCGACTCATATAAATGGTCTCGCACGTTATTGGCTATCCCAACTCATGCACATAATCCTCAACTAAATGCGGCTCTATGCTCCTCCAGAGCTCTAACGGGTCAGAAGGGGCACATGTCAAAAGAAGCACAACGAACATGAGATGAAGTTGCGACCAAGTGCCCCATGACACTGCCTCGCGCAAGCAACTTCTCCACTCATTTGCGTCATTTATTAAAATGTGTCTGCAAGCATCTCTGAATGATTGAAACAACTCACCATCAACCATGCGCAAGTCTTCAAAGCTGGTTGCACCTCTTTCATGAGCCAAAAGAACTCGCATGTAGAACCTCTCCCCTTCGAACAGGTGTACAAAATACATGCGACCAATGGTAGGAGTTGTCTGCACGTTGATTCGATGGGTCCACCTATGCGTTCTCTTGTTGTACCAATACTGCCTCGACAAGTCCTAGTACAGCAAATCTCGAGCCTCCGAATCCCCACTTCCGTTCAACTCAAACAATGCTATCAAAGTGGTACTTGAACGCCCATCTACAACCTCCTCTAAATCCACTCCCTCACTGAAGTACACCTGTTCTTGTCCAGGGAGATGAACTGCCAACCAGGCCACCACGGGCTTATGAGCACCCATAGAAAGCCCCAACAATTGCCAACATGACTCACTGGCTGAGAAGTATCGAGCACTAAGAAATTGCTCTATATCATCCACCCGTCCTGATGTCTGACCACCGCCATCTACAACCCCCGTCGTAATCATATCAGGTCCCTTGTACACGTACTTGTACAAATACTTCACACTACGTATATGTACACATGCCTCCACGTTCAAGTGGCATTAAAATGTAGTGTCAACCACCTGTTGTATGGTACAACCCACCTATTATCTAACTCTACTCCATGTGAATGCACCGTCACTCCATTCTCTCTCCGCCTATATGAAACATATCCCTTCACCACCGATGGTTCATCAATGAACTTCCTTGGAAAGCTCTTCAAGCATTTTCCATCCTTCATGCACTGGGCATTTGGAAAGGATGTTTTGCGTGGACCGTGCATCATAGATTTTGTGACTATCTCATACAATTTTGGATCTTCCTCCTTCACAGGAATCTCTGCACACACTATACGATCGTAATCTCCAACCATGATGGGTTTGCTCCGCTCTTCCAATATAATCAAAAGGTGGGCATGACAAGGCGGGTGTCAGGACAACATTCTAGCAAGGGAAGTTGAGACTTGGTTGGAGCTCGCCCTGAGTCGCAACCCGCACTCCCCTATAGTATTGGTGGAATTTGCCACCTCCCCTCATACCAAGTACTCTACCCAGGCTGGTAAAGCACATTTTCTCTCTCTAGAATTTACTGATCCCCAAGTTTCCTTTAATCATGCCTAGATCGTGTGAGGTGATTGCACATCGATCTAAGCTCTCTGGACTTCGCTAGAACTGATAAAAAAATTTCAGCCATAGGAACTTGGCGCCAGCTGGATTCTGGTCACAGTGGTGCCAGAGCGGCGCCGGTGGCGCCGAGAGCAGCAGTGGCACTGCTGGCGCTGAAAGTAAAGCTTGTGAAGATAGATTTACAACATTGTCCCTTGCTTGTTTGCTATTACACACATTAATAGAATTTCAGATTGGTACTCGTATCTATCATCCAATCAAGAGAAACATTCTTTTGAATATGATTTTGAAGTGTGGTTGAATCCTATACCTGCTACTGGAAAACATTTTTTTTATCAAATTCTTGTGAACTGTTCACCAGATTACAAACTTTTCTAAATGTTGTGTCCGGGCTTTGTATGTGTCAGCTGGACCTTTTGATGGGCCCATTATTTTGCTAGGAGGTGGTGTTATCTATGAAGATTTGAACATTGATCTTGATATAACTCCAAGATTAGATCTATGCTTGATGAAAGCACTTTTGCTCAAAGGCTTGGTGAGTAGACCGGCAATACAAGAGGACGTGTTGACATGCTCCAAATAGATTTTTCCTCCAATAAGCTTTTCTCTCACAAAATGGTGTGCCACTTCTATGTGCTTGCTTCTTGCATGAAATATGGGATTATTGGCAAGAGCTTGGGCCGAGATGTTATCACACTTGATCATTGGTTTCTGCACACAAAAACTTAGATCGGACCTAGTAATGGTAAGCCAAATCAAGGAGCCTACAAGACTCCTAAAAAGTGTGATGTCTTCAAAGGATCTTTCATCACCTTTATTAGGATCTTTTACAATTTGCTCCATTGGAGTATCTATGCTCTTAGAATTTTCCATATGGAATTTTCCACATAGAGTGAGCATATCTAGATTGGCATATAAAGACATGATTTTCATAAAAACCAATTTCTAGGCCTAGGATGTAATGTATCTCTCCTAGATCTTGCATTTTAAACTCACATCCAAGTGCTAGCTTAGTTTCATCAACTAGCTTGATACAACTTCCACAAAGAATAATGTCATCAACATAAATTAGAAGAATGACAATATTGCTATCAACAAACTTTAGATACATGGAAGGATCATAGTCACTAAGAGTAAATCCTAGTGAGATAAGAAAAGAATTAAGTCTTGAATACCATGATCTTGGTGCTTGCTTGAGTCCATAAAGACTTTTGAAGAGCAAGCACACTTTGGACTCATCCTTGATGAATCCTTGAGGTTGTTCCATATAGATCTCCTCCTCAAGATAACCATTTAGAAAAGCATTGGATACATCTAATTGGAACACCTTCCACTTGAAGAAACAAGCAAGAGAAATAAGAATTCTTATTGTCACCATCTTTGCAACGGGTGCAAAGGTCTCCTCATAATCAAGGCCATGGATTTGAGCAACTCCTTTGGCACATAATCTTGCTTTATGCTTGTTGATGGTGCCATCATAATTGAACTTGATCCGAAATACCCACTTGCAACCAATCACATGCTTGTTGGATGGAGGATCCACAAGCTCCCAAGTATTGTTGGTGATCAATGCATCATACTCTTGCTTCATGGCATCATACCACTCCTTGGTATTGAGTGCCTCTTGTACATTCTTTGGCTCTTCATGAGAGACATAAAAAACATAATTAGTGGAATCAAGATCCACTCGTTTTCCTTTTTCAACATATGAGAGCCACTTAGGCTCAGATCTATCTCTCATGGATCTTCTTGGTGAGAAAATCCGAGGAGAGTCTCCTTCAAATCTTGACCCCATCACATCATGATTGTCTTCAAAATCAATAATTGGTGATGCATCCATAGATCTCGGCCTCTTCAAAAGATGAGTGTTGATCTTCATGAAAGACAACATCTCTACTTTCAATAACTTGAGAAGTAGAGAGTATAAAGACTCTATAGGCCTTCTTGGTGGATGAGTATCCAACCATGATCCATTTGCATGCACTAGGATCTTCTTTCTTCCTTGTTTCCAAGGGAATATGGACAAAGCATAAGCATCCAAAAACTCTAAGGTGATCAACCTTAGGCTTCTTCAAATATAAGATTTCATATGGTGACTTTCCTCCAAGAGCTATATGTGGGAGCCTATTGCAAAGATAATTTGCACAATCAATGGCTTCTCCCCAAAAATCTTTGGGCAAAGATGCCTCAATTCTCATAGATTTTGCACATTCACATAGAGATCTATTCTTTCTCTCGGCCACTCCATTTTGAGATGGAGAGTAGGCACAAGAGAACTCTCTTTTAATGCCTTCAAGCTCACAAAAATCTTGAAATTTATTGGAGATATATTTACCACCTCCATCACTTCTAAGAGCTTTAATCTTGAATGAGAATTGCTTCTCTACATAAGCTTTGAAAATAAGGAAATGATCAAACACCATAGATTTAGAAGCAAGAAGATATATCCAAGTGAATCTTGTGTAATCAACAATGAAAGTAACAAAACAAGTGGCTCCTCCCTTGCTTGTAGTTGATGAGAAATGCACATCTGAGTGGATTAACTCCAAAGGATGATTGCTTTTGATATAAGATCTTGTAAATGGCTTTTTGTGAGATTTATCAATAGCACAAGCCTCAAAGGCTTGATTTTCTTGGAGAATGACTTTGGCAAGCCAATAGCTTTGGACTCTTTGATCATAGAGAGCATGGATTTGTAGTTGGGATGTCCCAACCTCCTATGCCATAATTCCTCCATAGAGAGCTTGTTCACAAGAGCAACATTAGAAGCATTCACATACTCATTTGGATCTAGTTTATAGATGCCTCCAAATCTAGATCCTAATGCAAGTATCTCATCATTCTTCTTGATAGTGCAAGTATCAACATTGAATTTTACATCAAGGCCATTATCAAGCAATTGGCCAACACTAATAAGGTTCTTAGTAAGCTTAGGTACATAAAGAACTTTAGAGAGAGAAAGAACTTTAGAGGATGCAAGCTTCAAGGGAATGTTCCCTATGCCTTCAAAAGGACATTCAAAATCATTTGTTGTGTATATTGATTTCTTGACTCCATCATAAGGTGCAATAGAAGAGAAAGAGTCCTTGGAGCTACACATATGTGAAGAGGCTCCACTAACAATATACCATAGGCCGTCTTTCTTGAAAGGAGTAGATGAGAAACTAGAGACCATAAGAGATCCCTCTCCATCACTTGCAAAAGTTTCTTCCTTCTCATTGGTAATGTTGGCTTGCTTGAGTTGATTCTTCTTCTTGAAGCAATTGGTGGCATAATGGCCTTTCTTGCCACAATAAAAGCACTTGATCTTCTTCTTCTTGAGCTTGGATGATGAAGCATTAGAGGAATCATCTTCCTCCTCATCTTTGTCTTTGGATTTGACCTTGTCCTTGCTTGAGGATTGTTGATGTGGAGAGAGGGAAGATGAAAAAGTAGGGTAAGTGGGAATAAATGTTTCGAAAAAATTAAAAGCAGAGTAGGAGGAGGGGTTAAAAGTGGGAGGGGGTCAGGGAAAAGTCCTGGAAGCAGCATCAGCTCTCTGGCCACCCGATCCCGAGCTACCGTCTAATGGTACTGTCCTTGGGGACTTGATGAGTCAAGGTACTGTCCTTGAGGTGTAAGCACGGTCAGTTCTCGCGGTTCGGGCCTGGCATTGTCTGCACGTAGGACGGATGAGACAAAGTGCTGCCTAGGTAGGTGAAAGCACGGTCTGCACCTTGTGGGGTGCGGGGCGACATATTCGAACTGTATGGGTTAACCATTTGTACAGAGATGTTGCTCGAATTCAGGTGTAAAGCATGGGTGGTTAGCTACCGGTGTGGGATAGCTGCCGATCGTTTAGCTATAAGGGCTATCGACCAAAAAGTGATGGGGCGTGACTGAGGCAATGTGCTGCTTAATGGTGAAAGCACGGATAGTTGGAGGGGTGTCCTATGTGGGCTGATTCTGTGATCGATTTGTATGGGCGCAGCCAGGCAAAGGTTCGTTGGCAGGACCATCTCAAAGGGGGACCTTGTCTTTGTTACTTGTTAATAAACATGTCTGAGTGTCTTACTTGTATGTATTCATGGTGAGTCTTAGTACTTGTGCTTTGCCTGGTTTGCATGATTGCTTGTGATACAAGGAACTGATGGCTCGAGAAGGAACCTTTTTTTTGAAGGCTGATACCATCAAACAAAGAGGACTACAGAATCTATGGGGCGGATTTGCAGTTCAAGTACTTGCACATAAACGGCAACGAAATGACTCAATGTTTGCAAAGGATGGATGGCTAGCCTGTTTCTTAGGTTAGTTTCATTTGCGACAATGCCCACCAAGACGCAAGCAGGAAATCAAAAGTTGGAAAGGGCAATTTCAGGGGAGATCTTCTATGGAGCAGTTGGTCTTCATTTTGGGACGGCCACCTTCGGAACTGAAACTCACTAAGCATGGGTGATATCCAGTATCAGTTGGGTTTTTCCTCAAAGGGGAAAGACTAGGATCCTCTTCAGAGATTGGAAACAAGTTGGATCGAGCCATAATCCTAGCAGATGGGAAAGTGTTGGAAAGGCTTTTTGTCCAAAGAACTCTACTCTAAGTCCAATCAACTGATTTTATAAGTGGAGGGGAACTACCACACACACCTCTCTCTTGGGACAAATTTTGAATGAAAGTTGATCAAAACGGGGGCAAATTCAAGGTGACCTAGCCATATTCACACGAGGAGACTGGTGAACTTTGGGCCTAATAAGTTGACAAGTTTTTGTTGTGGAAAGGAAAGCTTGTTATAGGCTTTCTCTGGACCAGTAGAAGTTCTTATGAAAAAGGTGTATCTCCAAGGATGTTTGTATGTCTGAGATACCAGTCAGACAGAAATGAGGTGGCTAAAAGTGTGAGAATCATTTCATATGGTGTAGCCTATCATTTGTGGATCTAGAGCATCCATGACCCATGATTATTTATAGGAAAAAGAAAAATGCATAGAAAGTACATAAGGATTGGTATAAAGTATAAACAAGAAACGTGATTGAAAATAGATATGCAAAACGAGAATTACAAGCAAGAAAATAAGAAGATAAAAAAGAATAAAAAATGTAAAATATATACTAGTGAAAAGATGTTTAAATGGGGTCAACAAAAAACAACTCTTTGAAATACCGCCATAGACGACCCTTCAGCTCCTGCCATTTTCTCTAATATTTGGGTCGTTAAAGACAAGGGAAAATGGTCTTTCTTCATAACCGCATTAAGGTTTTTGAGATCGACACAAATACGAAGCTTGCCGTTTTTTCTGGGTACAACCACAATGGGTGATACCCAATCAGTATGGTGAACTTCATAAATGAAGCCAACATCCAGCAATTTCTTAATATCTTCGTCGATCCTCTCATGATAGACAGGGTTAGTTCGGTAAGATTTAGCCCTAATAGGCTTATCATTGTCTTGTAAAAGAATCCTATGGACGACTATTTCAGGTGGGATTCCTTTCTTTTTTGTATAATTCCATGCATATACATCCCTGTATTTGTGGAGTAATGTTTCCAGATCAGAAAGTTGGGTTGATGACAAATGTGCACCAACATGAACTATTCGATCTATCTCCTTGTCAGGATCTTTAAGGTTTAGTGGAATTGTTTTAGCAGGTCCTTCAAAGGAGTTGGAACTTGGTGTAGGTTTCCGATGTGGCTGTGGTAACTGGATAACAATGTCATCCATTGTGAAATCTTTGAACTTCTGTGGAAGATCAAAAGTTGGGTCGACAAAATTTTCGGAAACTTTGGGAATCATTTGAGTTGATTCTCTACCGGATGTGAAAGCTTGGTCAGATTTTTTGAGTTCTGTCTCCTTAGACAAGGGCTTTATCGGCTGTTTAAGCTTCTCACGCATTTTTTTTTTACGCTCGGTTAATTTTGTACCAATAATTTTATTATGTTGTAACCAAGGTTTTTGTGGTTTTTGAGTGGGTGGTGTTGTTGCCTCATTGATCATGTCTTCATCGAATGTATGCCAGACTTCATCGGGATACATGTCCCATGTATACACGTTGGATTTGGGTCTATACGCTTGTCTGTTGGGTACCTTGGATGTCAGTTGGACGTGAGCCAATGAACCTGGTGCCTTGATCTCCTTAGGAATTGATTTGGGCGGATAAGATTGTGCATTTAGATAAAGGAGTACATGTTCATCCGTCATTTCTACATTATCCATGGAAAGAATACTTTCTTCTGAAACATGGGCGGTAGAGACACTAGGTTCTCCTAGGCACCAAGCTATAGGAATCGGGTCAATCATCATAAGTGTGATGATGGGTGTGTCAATGTCTGTAGAAGATGGGAGAATATCCACATCTTTTGCAGTCGTTTCGATACGACATCGATTGGAATCAGCACAGTCCACATTGGCTAGTGCGTGACCCCAATTGATTATGTCTGTGGATCTCGTATAGTGGCTTTTTGGTTGGATCGTGACACTATTTGATTCGTCATATGTTGTGGATGACCAATCATCATATGCCTTGGCGGGCTTGACATGGCCTGTTGAGTCAACCGTGACTCGTTTATCGTGGTTGCCAAAGGTAATTTTGCTATGCTTCCAATCTTGGACAACACCTGCCATTTGGAGCCAGGGTGTACCAAGAAGGAGTTTATATGTATTGGTATTTTCTAGTAAATCTAAGATGACACAATCTATCACAAATTTGACACCTGCTATGTGAACTTTTATATTTGATAGATGACCAGCAGGGTCAGTAACTCGTTGATTAGCCATGCAAAGTTTATATCGTGATTGATCGAGGGTATGGAAGCCCGTGACATTGCCAAGGACAAAGCCATTATATTTACGCCTGGTCCACTATCTATGATAGCAGTGTAGGCTGATATTCCAAGGAATATTCTAGCCATCTGCGGAACATCTTCAAAAATACAAGATAGGATTTAAACGTAGAACTTGCCCAGCAAGTTTAGGCTTTTATGGTATCCGTACTAGCTTAAGTTATTTAGTTCTAAGTTTAAATTGCCATGGGCACTGCACATAGATATGTAATTTCAAGTTATGTAAAAGTTAGTCACAAAGGCCTATTGGGGGTTTGTCCCATTGCACCAGTGTGATTCAAAGTTAAGTTAGTCTATGTGACTTACTTGTCCCACAGTGCATTTCTATAAGTGACCACCACTCCAAGTATAAATAGGAGTAGAAGAGTCCATTTTCGAGAAGAACCTCATTTGCAATATAGGCCTATCTTTCTCTTTGAGTGTTTTCCCTTGTGTGGTTTCATGTACTGTGTTACTTCACATTGTATTGTATATTATTCATCTGGCAATAAGTTAAGTTAATCTAGGCCCTCCATTCTCTAGTAGGGTAAGCCTTAGAGGATGAGATTTTGTTTAGGGTTTTATCTTTTAGTTTAAGCCGTCATTTGTTAGAAACCAAGGAGAGAAAAGAGAAAAGAGTGGATCTTACCCTCAGAATACTCACCTTGTGCTCATAATGCTCTTCCCATCCTCTTGCTCAAGCTAGTTGGAGAAGTCATAGCGTAGACAAGTTGGGAGACTGCCATAGTCATGCTAGATGGAGCCATAGCCAACGGAGAATGTTGGATAGCTAACATTGGTGTCGTTGCCACTCTTCTTCACCATCTCTGCTTGTTCTCTAGCTTTTGTTTTTTGTTTTAAGCTATTTCTTGCTTTGTCTAGTTTAGTATTTCTTCATTTCTCGTTCTAGTACCCTTTGTAGCTTGTATCTCGCAGCTTAAGATCAGTAGTTCTTCAAGGGAGGGAATGGGCTCAACTTTTAAGTGCACCATTCTCACAATGGGTTTTACTTGTTTGTAGGTTGCAAGCAGGATATAGGTTGAAGGAGAGGCCCACCCAGCATCCTTTCATGCCCATCAGTCGCTGCCATCCGTCTACACCCATCTTGAGCTCAAGCAGAAACACTGAAATTCCTTATTCAGAACTGCACATGCTCACCAGTGCGTTGATAGAAGTCGTTATGAAATTTCATGCCTTGCGATTCAATGCTCCAAACTATTGAAAGATCAACATGAACCAATACTCACAGAAGGTTGATAGATCAACGCTCATATTGCTGGAACTTGAATCCGTGAGGGATACTTATAAGCTTGAAGTGATCGACTGAAAATCATTTTCTTGAGAGATATAAGTGACAATCGAAGTCAACTTTTATGTGGACATTTCACACTCAGAAGCATCTCAAAGGCAACGCTCAACCAGTAGTTAGACCAGTAGTGCGTATAGTTAGTAGCTCAGTAGCAGTCAGAAAATCCATAATGGTTCGCTTGAAAAACCTCTTTGCTGGTCTGCGCCATATTTTCTGAAACTATAGAAATCTGGGACACATGATAAGTCCCTTACACAACCATCCTTCCACGCTCTTCTTGCACAGCCTCCCAGCCTAAATCCTGCTGTCCACGACCCTTCTTCATCAGCTTCTCCATCATGTGCTGGCTAATCTAATGCGATTTGCAGCACCTCCTCACAACTATTTCTACAAACAATTGATTTGCACACAGTTGAAACTCTTGACCAACTGGACTGCAGTGGCGGTTAATTTCTTACTATTTTGTTTTCGTCCATGAGTCATTTTTTTTGCGCGCGTCATCTTCTGTGCGAGTCCTGTGAGTCGTCTGCTTCCGTCCACGAGTCAATTTTTTGAGCGAGTTATCTTCTGTGCGAGTCCTATGCGAGTCGTCAATTTCTGTCCACAAGTCATGTTTTTTGCGCGAGTCATCTTTTGTGCGAGTCATTAGTTTCCGTCCATGAGTCATTTTTTTTGCACGAGTCATCTTCTGTGTGAGTCCTGTGCGAGTCGTCCGTTTCCGTCCATGAGTCATTTTTTGTACGAGTCCCTAGTAATTTTCTTGCTCTGTGGTCCATTTTAGTTGACTAGGTCCGAAATAACTCACACAACTATACAAGTCATTCCCTGATTTTCGCAACGACTTTTGTCAGCTACAAGAATCCTAGAGGAGGTGAGTAATTTCAAAAAAAAAAAAAAAAAAACCTCCCAAATAAGATAAGAAAACCTAGAACAAACTTGTAGAAATACTTTCAAGGTGCAAAATCTCTGATCTCTCCTAAAATAGGACTATCTAGTACTTGCATAGCCTGTATTTTGGCAAGATCTGGACTTGTGCGAGTCCCAGGCATGCATGCGAATTTTATCCTGAGAGGTTCATTTGTGATCACAACGAAGACCCATAATTTCAAGCACTTGAAACTTAGTAAAATCCTCTAAGATCAACATCATATGGTTCCACTCAGGAAACTCCAAGCTCTTGCAAATACACGTTGCACCTAGAATTGTATATATCCATCTTCCATTGCCGACAACCCTATCATGATGAATATGTTTTGATAGCCTTAGGCACCTCTAGTAGGGAATGCCTTAGGAATGTCCTAGTAGGAAACCATAGATCCGTCATGATAAGTTTGCCAAATCTGTCAATATCAACATCCATCACCCATCACCTAAGTGCATAGAATCTCAACATAGAGAGCGCTTGTTTTGAAACAAGTTTGTCTGAGACAGTTGTTTTTCTTGTAAGGCGTTCAATGGTATGTTAAGAGCGTTTTGATGGCAAGGAGCAAATGGCCTGTCTTAATCTCAAGCTAACAAACGTTGAGTTTTCTGGGTGAACATTAGAGAAGACCCTTTAAGAATTCGTGCAAGATGTAGTTTATATTATCATAATATTATAGCACTAATACTTTTGACTTGCCATAACTTTTTAATTGTAGCTTAGAAGATGTCATCTAACATATCATTGGAAAGCCCTTGTTGAGCGCTTTTCAATGCACCAAACTCCGCTAAATTCGGACTTACCACTAAAAAGTTATGCCATTTTTAGTGTGGAATCAAAATGTGGACTCAAAAAGTTACGTTACGTAGATTTCAAATTTGAGTGTTTTGATTGGTCCATGTGTAAGAAAAAATTGAGAAAAAATATAAAAAGAATCTTTACAAAGGGTCTCTTTTGGATTAAGAACTCCTCTAATGAGTTTTGTGTGCTGAGTTACTACTGACCGATGGGGATCAATCCATTGCCTTCAAATCTCGAGACCGCCGATGAAAGAGGCTTGTCCAAGTACTGCCACCCTCAAGTGGTAATACGAGAACAGGAGACTCTAGTGAGGCAAATGACAGTGGCATGTCAACAATGCCAAACATGTCAAACCAGGATCAGATTTCATTGGAATAACTCGAAAATATTATGAGACTCTATGTTATCACCAATGGTAAGATACAGAGCAAAAATGGCTATTTTTGCATATTTCATCATGGTAAGTATTCGCATAGATTCGCGGCGAAAACTTTAACACATGTGCGAATACTCTACTTACATATCTTGACCAAGAAATCGAAAAAGGCCCCCTTAAATCAAAATTGGCCTATGCGAATAGGTTGGAGGTACTTTTGCCCTAAGGACCAGAGGCTCTAGAAATATCAGGAAAGTTCAAAGAAGGTGAGAGAAACATAGCAACCTCCTCCAAATTATCTAACGATACAAATTCGTGATCTTTCTTCAAATAGTACTCGCATGGTACTCGTTTTGGCAAGCTTGGCCTTTGTGCGAATCTCTTCACTTGTGTGCAAATTCTCCAGAGCTAAAACTAGCAGAGTCATACCCCAATACCTCTCGAAAGATCAAAACTTGAAAACTTAGCATCATCAATCCAAGCATGAAAATGAGATCTCTCACTGCCAAAAGTAAAATAGTGAGATATCTTTATACTTAGGCTTGTACATATTCACAATTACCATCAACATCTTGGTCACATATTCCTACCTTGTCTAGTTGGGAGAAGCCTTAGGTATATTCAGTAGGGATTGCCTTGGATATAGCCTGGTAGGGAGCCATAGATAAGCAAGAGTAGGATATCACACTCATCATCCACCATCCATCACCTAAGTATTGATTTTCTGCCAGAGCACCATGAGTGAGAAGTCAGATCAGCCTCCTCCCAAAGTGGACAGGAGAATTCCACGGATTGATGCACCAAATCTGATGGGGAAACCAACCCTGTACGATTTTTTCAAGACTTTGAAAACACTTGTACGTTCTACGGCGATACTTCTGAAGCTGAAAAGCTCAGACTATTCCCCATGATCCTACTTGGTGACGCAAATGAATGGTATGTGAATAGTGAAAAGTCAGACGCAGCCATGTGGATTGCAGTCACGACGGCCTCAGCTCCTCATCAACATAGACCAACCAAGGCCAACCAAGGCCAATAGGCCCAGGTTTTCATCAACCTCGATCCTCTGGTTCTATGACCCATCCTACACCACTTTTACATTCTCAACCAGAGTCTTCTTATCCATGACCGATCGCTCCCCATCCAACACAACAATCTTTTGTAGAAAGTCGACATATTGCTACATCGTCTATCACACAAGTTGATTCCGACTACACAGACCCACCGATGTCCTATATAGAAGATACCAATGTGCCTACTCATCAAGTTGATCCATTTGCACCTTACTAAAATTAGTAGTATTCGATGTGTCTAGGCTTGTCTAGTCTTACTGATTTTTTTGTCATCCATGGATACATAGTTGCTTATGATCTTACATCATATCTAGCAATCACGTGAGGTCTATCTCAAACATCATTCATAGATAAGACCGAGAATGTACCACCTCAGATCTGTGTCTTCGTTACATCTTTATGACCAAGCAATTGATATCATACCCTGGAGCCAAGTTTTGAGCTATTGCTTGATGAATCATGAGTTTTGTGTCTAGATGATAACCCATACGTTTTATCTGAGTGAAAGTAATCTAAGACATAATTGTCTTATTACATGCTACGTAGATGTTATATGTTATCACTTGTTTTTTTTTTGTAACACTGTAGCTATGGCCTTATGCCAAGTTCGATACTGGATTGCAAGAGTTTGGTCTAAGAGTGTCATGCAAATCCTTCTATAGAGTTATCTGCTACAATTTTTCATTTTTTCTCTTATTTCAAGTTTTGTCCTGTCAACTATGTCATTTGTTGCTACATGTTTGTTTGTTCTATTGTTGTATGGTTGCATGTGTTTTCTTTTGCAGCAGCACTATAGGTGATATTTCATCAGCAATTTTATTCTACCTCTACAGTTGTAGTAACACATGAATTTTCATTGGGATAAATCTCTACATCTTTACCAATGATTTCAACAACTTTCAATATGAACAAAAAGAGCAATCAAGGACTTCAACAAATGCTTAGTTTGGCAACAAAATGAGCATCTTATCAGACTGCAACCATGATCTAGCAAAAGATCTATCTTCCCAACAAGATGGAATATCTGCAACAACACCACCACTGCCATTGGCAATTAGCAGTTGGTTTTACGTAAGCGCTACAATATCCACGCTTTTCCAATTGCCTCACCATGGCCATCAAATCATCAATAAAGTGGTAGCTTGTACCCGTGAAGGGCTCTCAAGTCACATCAAGGGCAAAATCTATGTGCAAATTGAGGCAGACGACCAGTGTTCCTACCAACGCCAACAACAATGCTTCATTGGAAAAATATACATTGAGCAGTGGTTGCCCATACTACCGATGTTGTACATCATCCATTCAATCATCTGCAAAGGCCACAAAAAGCACAAGTCATCAGCGAGCGACATCCCATAGGCCTACGTAAACTGAAGAAATCTTAAGTCAATCAGAGATTGAAGCTATGAGCGCACAACCTCAATGACAAAGCTATTTTCAAAGACGAGCAATGATGACTCCGTGGAGAATTGTACAAAGAGCATTGGCTATATTATGGACAGATATGCAAATCCACACAAGACCCATCTCATTCCTTTTTTCCATCCATTCATTCTCTCATATTCCACCATATAATACATCTTGCAACTTCATCTCGCTTCCCCCATCCTTGTCTCAAGTCTTCATTCCTCCCCAATGGATCAATCTGCACTGCTCTAGTTTGTCAACTACAATATTTCGTGAAGCAGACAAATCTACGACATCTGCAGCATACCATTGATAAGGTTTGTGGCGCTTGAAACAACAAACTCAAGAATGTTAGAGGTTCTCAACAGTGATAATGAGCCATGTCTTAAAACAAAACAAAACAAAAAAAAAAAATGACACATTAACAGCTTCTTGATCATTCAAAAAAAAAAAAAACAAGGCCATACACGCCTCTATACATTTGCGACCGCTTGAAGAGTTCTTGAACTCTGTGAAGAATTCAAACAGCTGCAAGAATGGAAACCTCTGCTACCAAAAGTGCTTCAAAAGACAATAATGAGTAAAGTTTGATCCATCCAGCCCCCTTCACCACTTCCAAGATTTCAACACCCTCTATCACACCCACTCCATCTTCATCTCACTGCTGTTCAGTAACCCCTTGTGTGGCATTCACATCATGTCTCAAGAAATACTAAGCTCATGTACATCATCCGTTGAATCATTTGCTTGAGCAATTAAAAGTTCCACATCTACAAGCTGCACCGACTTTGACTCCTCCAGCACCATAAGGAGCGGGGTCTTAACATTGCACTTGGTGTGGGACCTCCAAGTTCTTAACGGAGGGGATAATGTAGGTTGATATTCCAAGGAGTATCCTAGCCATCCTGAGAAACATCTTCAAAAATACAAGATAGAATCTAAATGTAGAACTTGCCCAACAAGTTTAGGCTTTTACGGTATCCGTACTAGCTTAAGTTATTTAGTTCTAAGTTTAAATTGCCATGGGCACTGCACATAGATATGTAATTTCAAGTTATGTAAAAGTTAGTCACAAAGGCCTATTGGGGATTTGTCCCATGGCACCAGTGTGATTCAAAGTTAAGTTAGTCTATGTGACTTACTTGTCCCACAGTGCATTTCTGTAAGTGACCACCACTCCAAGTATAAATAGGAGTGGAAGAGTCCATTTTCGAGAAGAACCTCATTTGCAATACAGGCCTAAGCTTTCCTTGTGTTTTTCCTTGTGTGGTTTCATGTACTGTGTTACTTCACATTGTATTGTATATTATTCATTTGGCAATAGGTTAACTCAATCTAGGCCCTCCATTTTTCTAGACGACAAAATATGGCTACAACGATCCAGACAAGAGTGGCAATCAGTCTTGATGGCGCAAACTGTAGGTTCTAGAAATTCAAAATCAAAACGCTTCTGAAGGGCGAAGGCATCTAGTCGGTGACCGAATTCTCAGAGGTGCAGCCTCCAGAGAGAGACCCGAGGAGAGCTGAATGGATCAGAAAGGATGAGCGTGCAATGGCGATCATCATTTTGTCCATCAACAAAGACCTACTCATGCAAATCGAAGACTACGAAAGCAGCCATGCAGCATGGGAAAGATTAAAATAGAAGTATAAAGTGAGGACTGCAGCTTCAGTGATGCATCTTCACAATCAGCTGCAATCCATACGATGGGATGGCAACCAGCTAGATCAGCATGTTGAGAAGATGAGAACGATCTTCGCTCAACTCGCTGCATCAAGACAGGAGCACCAGGTCCCAGCACCACAACAACTAATGTACTTCATGAAGTCTCTAACGATGTCCTATCAGCCATTGAGAATGCTCATACTAAGCTTACCAGATATGACATTCGACAAAGCGATCAGTCTTGTCATTGATGAGAGACTGATGAGGGATGAAGGAGAAGAAAGCAGTGATCAAGAGAAGGTTCTCTTCATGAAAGGAAAGAAGAAAAACAAGAACAAACCTAGATTCGAGAACACGAAGTCCTCAAATCAACAATCTTCTTCCTGTGATCACTACCACAAACCAGGCCATATGGCCAACAAATGCTGGTTCAATCCAACAATACCTTGCATGCACTGCAAGAAGAAGGGACGCATACGATTGCAAATTCAACCCAAAAAGAAAGAACAAAACTGAAAAGACAAACATTGTAGAGTCATCCAAGGATGCGGACAGAGATGATGAAGCCTTCACAATACTTGATGAAGCTGCAATGAGCTACACTGAACGCGACTACAACGTAGTCATTGATTCAGGAGCTACATCACACATCACCTACAACAAGAAGGTCTTGATCGACTTTCGAGAACTCAAAAACAACAGAGCAGTGATTCTAGGTGATGGGAGCCGACACGATGTCAAAGACATCAAGACCCTACAGCTACGAACATTGTCAGGTCAAGTAGAACTACCAAGAGCACTCTATGTGCCTACACTCAGAAAAGATCTACTATCAGTTTCCAAGATGACAGATCCACTCTGATGTCTGTGGACCGATGAAGATGGATTCGCTCTTAAGTTTGAGGTATTTTCTAATGTTCATAGATGATTACAGCCGGATGACTACGATTTACTACCTAAAGAAAAAATCTGAAGTGTTCGAATCCTTCAAAAATTTTGTGGCTTTTGCAGAGAGACACACCTCAAAGAAGATATAGATCATCAGATCTGACAACAGAGGTGAGTACAAGAGCAAACAATTTTCAAAATTCTACCAAGAACAAGGAATCGAACATCAGTTCACTCCTATGTACACACCAAAATACAATGGTGTCGCGGAGAGGAGAAACAGAACGCTAGTCAAAGGAACCAGATGCATTATAATTGCCAAGTCAATTCTGGGCTGAGACAATAGCTGCAGCTGTATACTTGCAGAACAGGTCAACAACGACAACGCTAGAAGACAAGACACCATACAAAATATGGACAAGTAGAAAGCCTGATCTATCATATGTATGTGTGTTTGGATGTGCAGCATATAAGCACATTCCAAAAGAAAAAAGAAGCAAGCTCGATGACAAATCAGAACAAACGATCATGGTCGGGCACTCAAATGGAACACAAGTGTACAGGCTCTACAACCCAACAACAAAATAGGTTGTTTCGAGTAGAGATGTGAAGTTCGATGAGTCTACATTTCCTGGACTAAAAGATGAAAGAGGCCATGAGATCTTCACACTGCTGCCAATTCAAGTGGGAGATCAAGGACAGACATCAAATCAGAATGTTGAGCCACAGACTCCGAAGCAGCAAGAAAGAGGATCAACCCCACGAACAAGAAACGCTCGAGCAGCGACGAAACAAATCTAGAAGGTCAACAAGACAAAGACAACCTCCAGACCGATACGTTGACAATGTTCAGTGGAGCGAAGACACCCAATTCGAGTACTACAGCTTCACTGAAGAGCCAACAACATATCAAGAAGTTTTCCAAAGTCCTCTATTGGCATTCATCCAGTTCTTTCTCAGAAGTTGATTGCTGATAAGCGGTGACAATTGACCGTATATAGTCTGTCTGCATAAATGAACGTAACGGTCACTCTGCAGAAATGAACGTAAACTGTTATCAGAAAAAGTGACAGTGTTGCAAAAAAAATGACAGTGTTGACTTTCTACGAGAAATGCGACAGTGTCGCAAAATCTCATTTCCTTAATATTTGGGATAGCCCCACACTTTGCCAAAGTCATTTTCTTAACATTTGAGGCACTTTGAAAAATGCAAAAAATGCGACACTGCATTTTTACTCGCAATTTCGGACAGGCAAAAAAGATGACACTGCATTTTTACTCAAAATTTTTGACAAGCGAAAAATGCGAAAAAGCGACACAATCAGGTTTTTGTAGAGAGAGAAAACCCGACACTGTTGTCAAACTCTGTGTATTTCTGCAAACTGTGTAAAAACACTTGTAATTCTATAGACTGTATAAAAACACAGAAAAAATCGCAAAACTAGATAAACAGTTGGATGAAGATTAAAAAGCGATTAGTTGATTAGTAGGAAGGAGAATAATCCAACAAAACTCAGCATAGATCATGATTGGAAAGAGGAATACATATAAAACTTGTGGAGATCCTTCCTTGCATCCTATTACCTCTCTAATGCTATTAGATGAGTGATGCATCCATCCTGCAATTCTATTGGATGCTTCTAGAAGATTTCTCAATTTTTATTGGACCCCTTGACCAAAGCCAACACTTTGACTTGATCACTCATCAAATTACATTAACACAAGTTTCACAAGCCTATTTACAAGCCTAACTAGCTCGAGATTGCATCATAAACTACTTTTGGCTCAATAGAGGCATTACATGTGAATTTGACCAATTTGCCATCTATGCCAATTTTTGGCCCTATCACAACTCTACACAAAGATGCTTGACATAAAAACTTCCATACAATAGGCATCATCCAAAACTAAAATTGTCGTACATGAATTTTGAGATGTAGAAATCTCAATAAAGCAAGATAGTACATCAAGTAATGAAAGAGAAGCAAAAGTGAGAATGTTAAAGTGGATATCACCTGAGCTTTGCCTCTCTTTATCATAAAAGATGAGCCATAAAGACTTGGCCATCAATCTTAAAGATCCCCTTCAAATCATACATTGAGGAGGCTCACATATTCTTTGAATAATAGGAAATAGTCATGCACCATATATCTTGAAGAAAGAAGAAATGTGCATCTTGTGTGATCATCCTCCTTTGAAGACTTGGATACATAATCAACCTCAAGAGATTTTACACTCTCTCTTGGGTTTAATTTGTAGATTCCTCCATATCTAGATCCATATGCAAGAATCTCACCATCCTTCTTGATCACACAATTGTCAATATGGAAATTGACATCAAGGCCACCATCAAGTACTTTGCCAACATGTAATCTTGGGAACAAAAAAACCTCTTGAAGAAATAGAACTTTTGATGGGCAAGCTTCAAGGGAATAGTTCCTACTCCTTCAATTTTGCACTCTTGATCACTTGCAATATATATGGTCTTCTTGATTCCTTCATAAGGCATAATAGTTGAAAAGGAATCCTTGGAGCTACACATATGTGAAGATGCTCCACTATCAATATACCAAGAGTCATCCATCTTGAAGGTGGAAGAGGAGAATTTTGATGCCATAAGTGAGCATTCTCCATCACTTGCAATAAAGTCTTCTTTCTCATGAGAGATGTTGGCTTGCTTAAATTGGTTCTTCTTCTTGAAGCAATTGGTGGCATAGTGGCTTTTCTTGCCACAAAAGAAACTGTTAACGTCTGTTTTCTTCTTCTTTGAAGTAGAATATTGAGAGAAATCATGATCCTCTTCATCTTGGTCTTTTGACTTGTCCTTAGAGAAGTGTTGGTGTTGCTTTTTGCTCCTCTCTTTGTGCTTGGCAAATAAAACTTTGTCTTCACCATTATGATTGAGTGACAATTTGTCCATCCTTAATAGCTTGTTCTCATGCCTTGATTCTTCAGCCATTAGCACTCCATGCAAAGCCTCCGACGTAGGTAGCGCCTCCTTGATGGCATAGGATTGGACAAGGTTCTCATACTCATCTCTCAAGCCATTAAGTATGACTTGGACTAGATCACTTTGATTTATAGATCCTCCAATGCAAGCAAGATCTCTATGAGTATCTTTCACTCTCAACACATAATTAGTGGCACTCTCATCACTCTTTTGAGAACTTTGGAAGATTTGATTTCTAAGAGTGAGGAGCCTAGAGGTATTTTTGGCTTCACATTAGGGCCCTTTTTGGACTCAAAAAGGGCCTCTTCACTAATTATAATTAGTGTTAATGATGACATGTGTCCCAATAAAAAATTGACAACTGAGAGGGAATGGTCCATATGACATGGCAAATTCAATGGTGCAGATTAAATTAAGTGTGGGCCCACAAAGTACACCTCTAACATTAACCCTAGATAAAACAATAACTATGCCTACAAGTTAACATCAACTAGCCTGTCTATCTACTAGCAGCCATATCCTAAGTGAGCCTAGTCCTTCTTTCAAATTTTGAATGTTCACAAGCTTGTATCTCTCATCTCTCTCTCATTTTGTAGTCTCTCTCTAAGGACCTCTCTCTCTCTCTCTCATTCTATATACTCCACAAATATTCTATTTTTTTATTTTGGATCTGAAGATCTACACACTATTCCGCATATCCTACATCATCATTACATCATTCATTATGGCCTCTACTCAATCAAGGAAGCCCAAGAATCAACTAGCTTCCATTGTTGCACACATCAAAGATTTCAATGAGCATTGGGTGCCCCATACATTTTCAACTTTTGACTGAGTTTACATGCAACCATCGGGCAAAGGAACTCACAAGGTTGCAAAGAGGAAGCGAAATAACCAAGACTACCATTGGAAAGGAAGGATCCATGATTTCAAGATCGACCAAAACGGCGAATACCTTGCAAATGTGCAACATGTATACATGTGTCGAAATATTTTATTGGATGTGGCTGTTGCTGATAGAACCATACAGTCACATTGTAGGTCTCACCTCTTTTATTCTTGTGTTAACTATTATGTTTGAGTTATTATTATTTCATTGTAATGGATAACAATGTTGCATTAATGCCTGGTGCAGATGTCTTTCCTTCAAATAGCTTCGACTGGCAAAACGTGAAGTCCTTCATTGGAAAATTCTCCGCCATACATGCCAAATATGGAGAACTAATATATGGTGGGTTGGCATCCTCTGCGCTGATCAAAATGGGCATTTTCTTTTATGATCACGTGTACGAAGTTCCAAAAAAAGACTTGGCCAAGGCAAATTAGCACCAAATTCTGAGTCTGCGATCGATTCTCATGAGTGGCCATATGTTGACCAACTGACTATTGAATTAACGAAGAGGCAACTTCTCAAAGAGATTACTAGTAATATGAAGCCAACATTCGGATCCAAACGAGTCTACACTAGCATCTTTGTGATCACCTTATTTGTTGCCATATTTAAGGCGGTCCCCTTTAGGAAAACAAACACGATGTGGATGGAAAGCAACAGAATCATCACTGTTGGATAACATATTTGTCGCATGGGATTCAGAGGAAATGGAGCATAAAGGAGATTTAATAAGGTGTAAGCTCTCTTGTTAAACAATGACCATAAGGTATCATATTTCACGTCAAACATGTTCCTTAAGTTTCTTCTATAGGCAATATAAGTTTGGTCATGGCCGATGGGACCCTCTGGATGCGGAGACGAATCAGCAAGAAGTGGAGATATCCAAACATTTGCCCCATGATGAAATACGAGAAATTCATATAAATAAGGAGTGCATCCTAGAGGACCTTCGGCATATGCTTGGATTGACTTTTGTTGATGTGCCAGTAAATTTTGTCTTCACTCGTAATGGACAAAATGTGAGTCCCTAATTTCCATCAGATTCCTAAATTTTAAATAGTAATGTTGAATAAATATAGGATTAGTAATTTTGTGTCTGGTTTTGTAGATACGGAGACGAGTTGAAAAAGATCAGAAATGTGTTTCATTTTTACAAACAGGAACATTAGGAGTCCAATGGAAATAAAAGATTTTATCTAATGAAAAATAGAAAACACAATTAGTTGGTTGTGTTTTGACTCTATTCTTATATATTTGGTTATGTTTTGACTTTACTTTTGCATTGTCACATTTTATATGCCTGTTACTACATTTGTGGATGTCCAAGGTTGAAGCTTGTTAGGGTTTAAATCGTTTAGTGATATGCATTTTAATACTATTACTGGTTTTCTTCGAAGGTTTCTGCTCACCGGCAATTAGGATTTTTACTCATGAGCCTAGTCAAGAACATACTATATTTGAAAAAAAGGCCAAAACTTTTATAGGGACACTTACTAGAAATAAAACCCTTCACTATATAAGGGTGCTTGGGTCCTCATTTCTCCACTTCATCCCTCGAGTGTCAGAGTGTCAGTTTTTTTATATTCTCTGTTTTTCATCTCTCATGTTCTCTGATACATTTTCAAAGGCTAACCAATGTCGGAGGAAATGGCACGGACGAAACAAACGGCTAGAGTTCCCAAAGTGACTGCATTGCTCCATAGGGATGCACTAGCCATCCTCGATGAGAGAGAGAGATGGGAGACCAGAAGCAGGAGTAGGAGTCGCAGCCCAATAGCGTCTCAGGAAGATTCGACCGCTCAGCATGAAGCTGAGGAGGACATGGCCCATACAGCACCTGCACAGGAGGACCAGACTGAGCAGCAGCAGGAGGACCACCAATAGCAGTAGCCACCACAACAAAAAAGCCCTTCCCCCTACGGCAACTGAGCGGGAGGAAAAAATGAAGTTCCTAGATGAGGAGCTTGCGGCATTGGGTGAGTTGTCGGTTCTGAATGATTCTTTCTTCGACCCATTTCCACTAGCAATGGCATTGGACACAACAAATTTAGGCATATCGGGGGACACCACACCCACCATGTCACCACCAAGTCACGGCTCGGTGATGGGTCCGATGATGTTGTTGCTGGTGGGTGGTTCTGATGAGGGCACCCCGATGTCGCACACAACAAGGATGAAGTAGAAGGTGACCCGTAGATGGTCAGAGAGAGAAGCACGCAAGTGAAAGAGAAAGAATCCTCGCAAGACAGGCTCTACATCAAAGCGACGGAACCCTTTAGTTGGAGAGTGCTTTGCATTTAAGAAGCTCCATCGGTCCATCTGGGTTGTACTTGTTGCTGAAGCAGAAAATAAAGTTTTTGGGCAAGTTCCCAATGTAGTGGGCCATAGACCTGTCCAGAGTTCCTGCTTCAACTTTCTCCCGAGCGCCACCCCTTCGCATTGCAATTGCATTAAGCTCCACTGCGTCCTGCATTTGGTTTAAATTATTGCAAAATGAGTATAATGAAGACAGACAAACATAACAAAAATACACAAGTTGAATTGTTGGGTCAGACTTGCCTCGGTCCCTTCATCATTGTCTTCGGTTTGCGCAAGGTCAATTCCTTTGCCTTTGTACTTCACGTCAACAGTTTTCCCTTCGAGTACCTCGAATGGCCTCGTTTGAACTGGTGGTGATTGAAGCATTTTCAATTGGCAAAGCACTCTTGCCAGTGCTTGCTCGGTGGTGTTTGTGTCATGTCGGATCAGCTTCTCATACGTGTCGTCAGGCTGGGTGTGGTCGAAAGTGGAACTGCCATTCTGCAAATTTACCAATGCTGCCAGCATCTCATCTTCTCGCAAGCCGAGAATATGTTGCAAGTCATGCTTGAACACATACTCCTGCCCATCAATGATGATTGGAGCAAGGCCATGGATTCGAAGCACGACATCATCGGACTCATCTATATCTTTTGGCTTCGCTGATGTGGATGCACCTGTTGCCTCTTACGCAGCCAAGACTGCTTCGTGCTCCGCAGATAAATCTTCCTCTTCACCCGAGTCGTGCATCTCGTTCACCTGCTCACTAGGATTGTGTTTGTTGCTGGCCACAGTCGCTGGAAACTCATTAAGCAAAAAGATAACAGTAATCTCACCGGATAGAAACTTCTTTCCTACACTTTCAAGATCAAAAGTTTTCAGCTGATCCTTGGTCAGCTCCAAGTAATGATCGTTACCCAAGTGACTAATAACTCTATTGAGACGAGCGATAAAGGGTCTATCTCCTTTCCATATATAACTAAGCAAGTTATATGGAATCCACATGGTAGTTGAGCCAGGAATTTGTATGGCATGAGGCTTCAAAGTTTCATCTATATACTCACTCACATACATGAATGCATCCGTATTAGTCCGTAGAGTGGCAAGCGTGTCTATTCTACCGATAAACATACAATAAATACGATTTAACTGATCTAAAAACTGTGTGGGGGCTAGCAGATTGGCCAACTCTATTTTAGAGGACGACATTGTTATGCAACTAAGAACACTAATTGACCAGCAAACTAGTAGTCTAATTGAACAAGACAAGCTAAATTACGAGGAAAGAAATTTCAACAAAGCAAGAAGTGACAACAAAATGAAAACCCCCACTCTTATATAGAGGGAGGTGTTTCGAAAAATAGATATTATTATAAAACAAAATAAAGCAATTTTTATTTATAACAACAATCCAATTCGTCAGTAATATTTATCACAAAGGAATATTCGAATTACAATTCAACATAAATTGCTTCTATTCCATCTCATCAGTTTCCGTAGCTTCTCTAGCGCTGTTTTCCAAAACATTGGATGTTGGTGTCCTCGGCATCCATCTCTTTCCAACTCGGACTCTAGACATCCTCCATTCTTGATGCCTTGTTCTAGCATTAGAGGATTGCCATGCTGTCTTTCTGACTGAATTTGAATTGGAGATCATTGAGCTCAACTCTTCAGTTCTTGTGTTTTGAAAGTGTCCTCGGCCCAAAACTCCTCTGTAAAACCATTGGAATATCTCAACCAATGCATTGCTAAGACCCTTTCCTTCGCCGCCATGTTGTGAATTTTTGAAATATGCAGCCTTTGCCCTGTAATGACTCTTTTCCATGCCTTGCATATTCCAAATAGCTAATGATCCGTAGGTTTTCATAAACCAAGGTCCATGAGCATAGAAGATATGTTGTTCATAGAAAAAATTCATTAGTTTAAATCTTTACAAACACATAAATACAAAAGTAAAAAATATGAGACACACATAACATATAGTGAGTTATGTGTGTTTCTCCCCATGCATCGATCATCGATTCAGTAAATGTTTTGACTTCTCTTGCGTATCTATCCAAATCTTCATCTCTCACAATCTTTTTGTTGATAGTTTGTGACAAGGCATCAAATGCTTGCCAAACCTTAGCACGTGTACTTGCCATGCGAGTATCTGAGCCAATATTTGTTGTGCATTGACATATTTTCTTCTAGTACTCTGATTCAACACTACTTTCACGTGTAGTATGATTTGACAATAGGTGTCTCGCTTTCGCACCACCCATTGAAACTTTTGCTGGAACATCTTGCGTTTTTTCACTCATCTCAACGTCTTTGGTAAGACTCATGTGGCCCCCATGCAATCCCATATCGGATAAAATTATCTCTAGATTTCTAATGCTAACATCTGCTCTTGATTTGGGCTGCATGTTCCATGCGTAACAACAATGCAAAAATAATAATTTGTCCAGTATTCGTAATTCACCATGCATTGTGCAAAAATGGACTCTTTCGAGAGGAGTGTTCAACACAGGACTCCAAGCTTTGTCTAGATTGTGCCTATTTGGTGCAAGACGTTGGTTGCAATTCAAAATACTTTTGTTCTGCCCAGATTCAAACATACAATATATACAAAAATTCTTTGCATTTGCACTGAGACCACAACCGTACATGCATTTCAAAGTCTTCAAATCAGCAGCTAGGTGCCATTCTACAACAAAGCTTTCTCCTTCAACATTGAGCAATTTGCCTTCATTTTGTGCATGTATTATCTTAGATATACTACATTTTTCAAATAGCCACTCCAGTACGTCGTGAGACTCCTTCGAAACTTCAAATGCAGCTATCCACCATATGTGATTTTCGGATTGCACGCTAAATTCTTTACAATAACTTTCGCCAAACTGTTGCAATTCACGATTCATCAAGGTGATTGTGACACGTTCAAGTTTACGCCCTTTTACGATTTCTGCTTCGTCCAACTTAATAACAAATATAGCTTTACCTCCACATTCTGTAAAGCAGAAATTTCATTACAAAAACATATTGGTTGAAGAAAAGCATACAATTGAAAACCAAAATCCACAATAAATGTTCTTACCATTTTTTTTAACTTCGTAATGTTGGACCATCATCGCTTGGACCTTTTCCAGATCTAAGAATATATTATTGCCTTGATGATAATGAAAACATGTCAGAGGTCCTTTCTTCTTATTGGTTACTATAAAAGAATCCTCAATATGCTGAAACTCTCCTGATTCATAGAGCAAAATTGAATTGCATTCTCGTTTGGTGGATTCAACAAGTTTATAAGTAGGTATTATTTGATGGCATTTTAACCCATTTTTGTCAGAGCATTTCATATACTTCTTCAAAGCTCTATACCCCTTGCAACTCACACCTCCTTGGTCACATGCGTACTCCATCTCATTAACATTTGGATTTGGCTTGAACTTGTCGACTAGCTTTTTTGCAATTCTCAAGCGAATTGAATCACTTGTTTCATCTTCCATAATCTTAATCAAATCTTTACCCTTCAAAAAATGTTTCATATATTTTTCGGCAATAAAATCTTTTCCAACCGTCTTTTTCAAGAACTCTTTTGTGTCCCTCATACGTCTTTTACTGGTACCACCACCTGGTGCCAAAGCTTCTAGTTTGTGTCTCTTAGTGTTTTCATTTTGTGCTTGCTGATCCATCGAGACTCTACACTTTCATTGTAAGCCATATATTGTCCCCTGAAATATATTGATTGAAGATTGCAATTCTTCAATTTTTGCGATAGAACTGGCAAGCTCTATTTTCAAACCATTTATCTCTTGTTCCAATTTCATATTTATTCCATGCAATGACTTTAAATTGTCATTCATACTCAAGATATGAATGTTTGTCGTATTTGCCAATGTCTCAGCTTGGATTCTTTGAGAATCCATTGCTTGACAATAGCCAAGCAGTCCATTCCGACCATCCTTAACGAACCTTAACAAATTATGTACATCAAAAAATTTAGGAGGAGCATCTACCAGTGGATTATGAGGGTATAAATCACCTCTTACCCATAGGTCAATATGTTTTTTGCCTTCTAATCTCCAACAATGCATGTCATACGGATTTAAGTTAACACCCCATGCAGCTTTGGTGGTCGCATAATCCTTCTCTAACTTCACATGTAACTGATACTTGGTTGTCATTTTGAAGATGTCGAATTTTCCAATAAAATCTATGTAGAACTTTACAATATACCTTAATCAAATGGTGTCAAAGTTCAATGTGAACTAACCATGATATAAGCTTTATTAGGCATATACTAGTTTCCATCCCTAGGGTCCTATTGTAGTTAGGACAATGAAAGGTCGTCCTCTACTAACTCTACTCTAGTTGTAATTTGTAACTTACCTATTAGTTGCCTATTATAGTCTATGCAAGTAACCTACAATAGTCTATGAAAATGAGACCTACATTTAGGCCTTAACTCTTGCTCACCTTGTATGGTAAGCCAAGGTAAAGGTGCCACGTAGGATTGATTAGCACTAAATTAATTATGATTAGAAAACTTGTTTAGGCAAGGAAGAGGCCCTTTTTGAGTCCAAAAAGGTCCCTAATGTAAATAGCTTTGAGAGTATCCCAAGCTTGCTTGGCCGAGTTGCAATCACCAATCTCTCTCAAAATCTCATTAGAGACATTCATCTTGATAAAGTCGAGAGCCATCCTAGCTCTCTTCTTGTACTTTTGTACTTCTTGAAAGACTTGAGGCTCCTCCTTAATCCCAAGTACAATGTCCATCACATCTTGGAGTATCAATATTGACTCCATTCTAACCTTCCAAATAGAATAGTTGGAGGTAGATAGTCTTTCACTAGATTCCAATAGGTAGGAACCCGTAGATGCCATGTAATAGTGAAGACTCCTTGTGATGAGACAAAAAATGTTGCTTCTCTCTCACTATAGGATCCTTAAAAGGTGTACTATTAACTCCTATGCAAGATCTTGTAACAAAATGTGAGATGGACCTCACTAGCTTTTCCAATCTCTCTTAATCTAGATCAATCTCACATCAATTGATGAAGTATGGGCTATTTTGGGTCAAGCTATCTTTGGCACGTGGGAAACACTCCAAGAATCCACAAATCACTCAAATACAAACCAAGGTTGGGTGCCCTACCCACCTTGATTCAATTGACTATAACTTTTGATTGAGAGATCCAATCACTATGAATCAATTGCTACACAAACTAGACTGAAATAGCTTTGAAACTAGCTATGAGGCACCAATATTCGATCACACATGGAAGAGAGCCACCAAATTGAATTGGGCTGTCCTTCACATGTGTTTGAGTAGAAAAATTCGTACAATATCATACATTAGAGAAAATATGGACCCAAGGAGGGCCCTCTAAGAAATGCCATATAGGAGAGAAAAAAATAACTATAAAATAATTAAAATATCATTTTCTAACTTCTTTACACATCTGCCCGCACTACTTTCCATGTAAATGAATGCACCTTAGTTTAGTCACAACAAACTTCACTGGTGCTTAACCATAGTTAAAGTATAATTTTCCAAATGCTGAAATATTCTCTCCCAATAGCTGGGAACACTCAAAAATTTGAATTAGGAGTGACATTTCATAAACAAAGCCTACATTTCAACTTTCTATTGATTTGCTTATTATACTACTATGAACACTATGAGTGTCAAATTTCTATTGACATTTTCATGAACATTATGTTTGCGATGTAGATCAGCATTGGTTGTTGAAGACCATTTGGCCGATAAGGTTTTGATTGGAAACTCACTAGGCTCTATCTTGACTTCTAAATCTATGAAATCAATGTTAAACAATAACAAAATGAAAAAGATTAAGGCTTCAGTTACTGATAGCATTATGAATGAAGTTGGAAAAATATTAGACACTACATTGCTTCAGGGGGCATGTGACTTTTCTAGCATTAGTAGAGAAGCATATGCAACAACGTTTAAGATGATAAAGGAGGCATTTGCATAGGTAAGTATTAAAAAGTTTTCAATTCCACGACCATTTCATCTTTAAAAAAAAAAAAGACATGTCAAACCAAGGTATGCAGACAATTGTTGGTAATCCATCTCATATCAATGAAGTGTATTGCTCAAAAGGAGAAAGCCTAGCATATAACAATTCCAACAATTTATTTATTGACATTAATCAGTTACTAACATTCATCATAAATTTTTACGGTATTACAAATGAGAATGTCAATAACAAGTTGATAGTTATTCTCAAGTTAGATGAGTATGAAATTATCAAAGGACAGAAAATGGAGAGAGTCAGTCTTACGATCATGAATGGAGCACTTTCAAATTCAGAAGACTCAGAAGGCCTCAACTTCATTGTTCAATCAGGAAAAATGATATCTGGTGGTTGGCAACATTTCAGATATAGTAGTTCCTTGGCATAATCAATTGTCATAATCATTAATGTGGATTTCATTTGGAAAATCTTCTCTGTGTTAATATTATGAGGCTAAATCACGTTTTTGTTTTCTCTTACAAGTGACAAAAGAAGACCATGACATTCTCTCATGGATATTTAATAGAACATCATGTCCTGCCACCATAAAAAAATCACATGGAAGGAGTTCCACACAATATTCTTGGAACTGACACTTTCAACATAAAAAGGCATTTAGCAGGAGATTTGAAGACATTAAAGTGTATGTTCAATGTATCCCATGGCGCTAACTCTAAACACCCTTGTTTGTATTGCATGAAGACAACAAAAGACATGACAAGGTGTACAGGAATATCAAGAGATCGAGAAGATCCTAATTGGAAACTCGTACTACCGATTCCTCTTCAGAATGTTCATATCTATACATTGCATGCAGAGGTGCGTATAATAGAGAAAATTATATATCTTCACATCTTGTTTGCATGGAATTCCAAGCCAGAGGCATCTGCAAAGGAAGCTATTTCCAGATTAGAGGATGTGTTGTCTAAAGCAGGCTTACATAAAGGCCACGTTAAAATAAAAAAAGACGACAAGCTATCAAGTAAAACAGGAAATATTCCATGCAAGCCGAGCGTTGGAGGATCCAAAGCTTGAAGATTTTTATCAAATTATTCTGACCAACCCAAGATTCAATACTCGATTTGGAAAGAGATTATAGCTGCAACTCAAGATTTTGAAGAAGAAGGCTCTACTTGTATACACAAAGTAGAAGTTTGGAAAAAATTAGACAACATGGTGAAATACTTGAGAAAAGATAAATTTTGAAATACTGATGTACAAATGATACAGAAAACAATGAGTGAATTTGTGGATGCAGTTCAAAAGGCATGGGGTTTAGATCATATAACTCATTATATGGTAAGATTTTGATGTTAAACTAGTATAGACAAATTTGTGCAATTAATTTAGATACTTTTGGTACTGATTTGTATGATGTTTAAATGACATGGAGCACATATTACAGCATCATTCGACATTCTTTGCAAGAAATAGTGGAAGTCTTAGCATATGGTCATCGCAAGGAATGGAAAAATCTCATTGGCAAGCAAGAGCGGCATTTCATAAAAGTACAAAACATGGTGGGACTAGCTCAAAGCTATATACTGCAACTTTTCCAATGGTTTTACAAAAGAATCCAAATTCGTCACAATACAAAATCGACGGATTTTAAAAATTTTCAAAAAGTATGCAAATTTATACAAGCCAATAGGCAATAGACATACAAAGAAATTTTCTATATTAAATGAAAAATTTTACAAAGTTTGGTTATCCAATATCTACTCTGCTTTTGACACTTTCTCTATTAAAAGTTGCAATTTAGGATCATGCAACAATTTCCTTCTCTCGTAAGGATCCAAGAGCTCATAGTTTTCATGCTTAATCAGATCAATGTAGGCTACATACAATGCAAAATGAGATCATCTGAGCATGGAATTTACTGGACCATATCCTAAAATCTTAAGTGCAACATTTTTCATAACAAAAATTATTTTATGCACCCTATTAAAATAATGTCCTCCAAGAAAATGAGAAAGTGCCTTGATTGCCATAATCATTGTATCAACATGTTGATGAAACTTTGAATGGGCAACACTAATTTCATTATTCTTGAAGAACTTCAGATAATGCACCAGTGCATGATCTCTTGAAAATTCTCCAGCAGAGGATCTTTGCCCACCTCGGCGAATCGAAAAATCATCAAGAAAAATTGTTTTTTGAAATGAAAAAAATGCAACGTAAGCTCCAGTATAGAATCTGACATCACGGATCTACTAGTACAAGGTAAGATACAAAACTTACACATTCAGCTTTGTCTTCCTCGATTACTGCCTCTCTATCAGTATAAATTATAAACCATGGGATCATATACAACAAGTAAAAGAAGACACATTAGTATAGAGCTACGAGGTCCACCCACAAATGGACGTCAAGTAGAAGAATCTTGCATCACATAGATGGACCATGCATGTTGGAAATAAACTTTTGACTGGCATGGCCATTACATATCTTCCTTTAATATGACATTCCAGAACTCTTTGTGTGGTCATGACATTTACATGTCAAGGGTAGGTTCTACATTGGGTTAGTGCAAATAGAAGTTCTTTGTCCTTTAACATTGGTTGATGGATGAACATATTAGAATTCTGGTCGAGTCCCATGACTCGGAGGAAGATAAAGTATATATGCTTGCACGCCAGATAAGACTTTTTCTCCAAGAGATGCTTTTGAAAATCAGGACATGTGCAAATAGGTTTATTGGCTATATGGACATCATAACAAATGTCATTTTTGGAAGTCTGTGTCTCAATTTCGAATATTTCATGCTTATTCTCCTCCATTACCTTTTTTGTCAATACACGGGCATTCAACGATAGTGCTCTTTTTATTCGTTCCAATGCAACAAGTAACACACTTGGCCTATACTTTGGATTGCGAGCATCATTTGTGGTACTGATTGGGATCAATTTGGTGAACATTTGAGCATTTTGTAGATTAAGTTGTAGTGAGAGAGTGTGAAGTAGTAACAACTCTACTTGCATCATTTTCAGATCATTCTGAGTGCTAGAAGCTACAGTCAAGAGCTGAGAAGCAGATCAACTTTGAAGGAACTCAAACTTGCAAAGAAAAACAATGTTTGGTGGAAGAAAGTACAAAGCAAGTTGTTTTCTCAAGCAAGGGTTTACAGAAGGAAATCCTTGATCACAAGCTATAGGAGAACATTCTTGGTGAAACAAGCTACAATGACCTGCGTCCTAGAGACACAAAACCGAGTTTAGATGGCCGTGGAAGGCTGTAGAGCAGAGAGTGAGATTAGACTGACATAAGCTGGACATGTCTATTCTAGCAGGCTGTTGAAAAACGAGTTAATGTGCTCCATTGGGAGGAAAATTTTCAGCAAGAACTACTCTCACTGGGGCGTGATTACTGGGCGCTCATGATGCTGTGGATTTTTTGTGAAATAATGGAGAACTGATGTTGTGATCTTCAGTTCACTCCACGGTCGCCATAGCCTACGTGCTCTCTCTCTCCATCCTAGTCGCAGACTGCTCTGGCACCCAACTCACTGATCAGTTAGCGTAAAGAAGTGCCTAGCATCTCCAAAAATCAACTTCGGCGCACGTAAATGCTCCAAATCGTTAGATGGCAACATTATTGAAATCAACGGTGTAGATTTGCTGATTGTGCATCCAGATTAACGGCCAAAATTTGATGGGCCCTAAAACTTCATTTTTAAAAAATTGAAGTCCTTGAAGTTCTATTAACAAAGGACTAAAGGGCAGAGAAATGGTTCTTCATTAAAAAAAACTACATCTTGAAGGGTCCCAGTTCTTATGACTTTAAGTTGAGGACTCTCCCTTCCTCTTTAAGGCCTGTCCACTGGTGTTTTTTGCAGAAAAGCAAAAAAACAAAGTGATATTTGAGCATGGAGAACGCGACTGTTTTGTAGATTTGACGAGACAGGAGCTATCTCGGTGCATTTGCCTACGCACTGATATAAAAATCTTTGAAAGCAGATATCTATACGCGACGGAGGAATTTTTCAAAAAAGGCAGTTTTGCAATAATTGTCATTTTTTCAGGCCGGAGGAAACGGAAAACACAAAATGTCATCAACTTGTCAGTCAGAGATGCTATCATTCCCTACATTTCGGATTTGGAAGGACCGAAAGAAGCGTGGGATACGTTAAAGGCATTGTTTGAGACCACAAACACATCTCGAGTGCTATTCCTGAAGACGAAGCTGCACACATTACGGATGGATTATGGTGCAACTATTGTTGATCACCTATTGAAGATAAAGGAGATCCGTGATCAACTAGCTGTCGTTGGAGAGCGAGTACAGGATCGTGAGATCGTTCAATTGACATTGAACAGCTTGAGTGAGTCACATCAGATGTTTGTGAGAAGCATTGCCACACGGGAGAATCTTCCAACCTATGAAGAGCTAGGTGGATTACTGTTGCAAGAAGAGCAACATCAAGAGAATTTGAATCATCGTAACAGGGGCTATGATCAAGCTCTTGCAGTTAGAGGACGAGGTGGAAGATTTGGCCGTGGTAGGTATCAATCGAGAGGAGGAAGCTCAAGCCGAGGATCATTTCAACAATTTCATGAGCAAGTCAATGATAGTCCGAATCGAGACAATTGGAATCAAGGTCGAGGTCAAGGACGCGGCTATTCAAGACAAAATAAACCTGGAAATTGTAGGTACTACAACAAACCTAGCCACTAGGAGCGTGAATGCTTGAAGAAATAGAAGGAGATGGAACAAATAAAAGACAAATGGCAAGCGGGAAATTATGCTGATCAACATCAATTTGATGACTATTATTATGAAGATAAGTATCTTGATCAACATCAATACGATAATGATCAATATGAAGATGATACAGGTGAGAGTTCAAAATTGTTCATTACAGCATTAATGACAAGTGATGAAGCCAAGGATACTTGGTACATTGATAATGGTGCATCCAAGCACATGACTTCAAGGAAAGAGTGGTTTTCTCAACTTAAGAAAACTGACAATGGTGATGAAGTTGGACAAGCTGATGGCAAATTGCTATCTGTAAAAGGAGTTGGAGAGGTAAGTGAAATTAGCCAGTGGGAAGATAAAGCAGATAAGCAATGTGCAATATGTACCTGGCTTAGCTAACAATCTACTATCTGTTGGGATGATGGTTGATCAACAACTCAAGGTTGAGTTTGACAGTGACAAATGTCTTGTCAAAGACATCAAGAATCACTACAAAGTGATTGCTACAGGAGCTAGAGTCAACGAAAATCGACTCTACAAATTGAATGCGAGATCTTTTACTCAAGCTATGGTAAGCATTGTTGATAGTCGAAGTGATCTTTGGCATCAATGAGTTGGTCATATCAGTGCTCAAAGTTTACAGATTCTGAAAAGAGGTAATCTTGTTATTGGATTGCCTGATATTTCTTTTGAAGGAAAAATCTGTGAAGGTTGCATTTTGGAAAACCAACACAGAGAGAGGTTTCTCAAAAGTGGAGCAAGGAGAGCCAGTGGCATCCTAGATCTTGTCCACAATGATCTATGTGGACCAATGCAGACTAGATCTATGTGGACCAGTGCAGACTAGATCTCTTAGTGGCTGCTATTACTTTATTACCTTTATTGATGATTATAGCAGATGCATTTGGATTTATTTCATAAGCAAGAAATCAGACGCTTTTGCTAAGTTCAAGGAATTCAAGGCATTAGTTGAAAAGCAAATAGGAAGTTACATCAAGACTTTGAGATCTGATGGAGGTGGTGAGTATTTTTTGACAGAATTTATTAATTTTTGCAAAGATCAAGGGATCAAGAGGTAGACTACAACACCTTATTAACCGCAGCAAAATGGAGTTGCAGAGCGAAAGAATAGATCCATTGTTGAGATGGCCAGGGCAATGCTCAAAAGCAAGGGTATGCCAAACACCTTTTGGGCAGAAGCTTGCAGCACAGCTACGCACATCCTGAATCGGTGTCCTACAAAATCTGTGGAAGGTAAGACACCTCATGAAGCTTTTATTGGAAAGAAATCTAATATTTCTCATTTGAGAGTATTTGCTTGTGATGTGTATGCTCATATTCCTGATGAGAAACGAAGGAAATTGGATGCAAAAGCTATCAAGTGTATTTTTCTTGGATATGATGAGAAGGCCAAGGCATATAGGATGTATGATACAAATGCACAGAAGCTTGTGATTTCTAGGGATGCTACATTTGGCGAGATCAGTCAAGGTGAACAATCTGAAGAAATCACTAATTGTCAAAAATCTAGTTCTACATGCCCGAACCAAGCACATCGAAATACATTATCACTTTGTTAGAGAGAAAATACTTGACGGAACCATTAATCTTGTTTTTTGTAAATCTGAAGATCAAATGGCAGATATTTTTACTAAGTCATTAGGTAGATGTAAATTTGAAAAGTTTCATACTTTATTAGGAATAGAAGAATGTAATTTTATCTTTGAGGGAGAGTGTTAGAAACCAATGAAAACTTGTTATTGTTTACGATTTACTGTTGACAGTTGCTACCAGTTGTAAGTAGCTGTAGGCTAGTCTATAGTCAACTACTAGTTTTCTCTCTCTATATATTCAGGGTTTATTGTACTCTCTTTCATTCAGTGTGATACAGTGATTGTGTGTTCTTTCTCCTTCTCTTATGGTAATTGCTTATGATGAATGATTGATAGTGCTTATCATACCTTTGACATTGTCAATGGGACTATCGTTCTGACTTTGGTATTAGCTTCAACCATAGCATTCAAACTTGAAAATGACATGCCATTGTCTACTTTTTGCTCTAAAAAATTTTTGCTTACAATAAGTCTGCCATCCATAAACTGTAATTTCAAGGGAGCAACATTGTTGCCATCAAATTGCAAGATGGCTTCCATCACACCTGGTAAAAGTGAACATGTGCGAACATGTATGAGGAGTGAACATATTTGGGTTTAGGGAAACCACCACATTCCTCAAAAGTCTATGTTGCACATGTAGAAAGTAGCACTTAAAAACAAATACATTTTTATATGTGGTGTTTGGGAGTTCGTTTCACATACATTGGATGGAATATTTATGTAAAATTCAAAAACATATTTATATGGTTATTATAAGACTGGTTTATCTAAAAAAGAACCAAAAACAAAAATACACGCATCGAATAAGTTATTGCTTAGTCAAGCTAATATCATCTAAAAACAAGTGGGTAAAGTTTGGTTGAGTAAAATTTGGAAAATAGTTCTCTGTAAATATTGCGTCTTTTTTTGCTAGTTAGTCTATTCAGAGTACTTTCTCGAGCCCCAAATTCTTTATGAAAAGCCCTTTCATTGAGCCTAACATTGCAATTACCAGGATAGGGAGAATAACTGTAATATAGATCGCATCATTGGAGAATGAGTTGTCATTTTGTGCTTGGGGCAATTGTTATTGGTCAAATTGCACTTAACCATGTGATCAATATTGGAAAAAAAAATGTAATACATGCTTTCTATCTCTCTTGTGTGTAAATATTTGCTCAATTGCATATATAATTGTGTGTGAATGCTCAATTGAGATTCTTGTTGCTGAAACCACTTTGTTTGCAAAATGGGGCAACTGATTTCGTGGGAAAAACTTTGTTGAGACAAATATTTTGGAAACATGCGCCATAAATCGAGGTTAGATTATTTATTTTGGGTAGTTATTTATTGGGTATAGGGTGATCAAACTCTGCATGGGAAAGCTGCTAGAAAAATATTCTAAAGTATAGATCAAGTTTGAAGAAACTCATCCTCAACGATTGTGCTCAATGATAGTTCGTAGTATGTACATGAACCTCTCTCTATATGTATCATTGAAGTGTTATTGAGCTGTATGGATTGATCGAAGAGTTAGTCACATGAATATCACAAATTTGTGATGATGATTATAGTTTTACCTATTTGCACAATATAAAAAGATCTTAGCTACTTAAAAAAAAACTGCTATTCAAACTTGTATAGATTTTCGATACCAAGGAAAAACAATGCAGATGAGTAAATTTGTTCAGAAAAATCATGACATTGCAAACTTGTTGGGCATGCAATTTGATGCTATTGAAAAAAATCACGCAAATTGGACTACCAAAAAAATCCGCAAGGTACCTTATGAAAAAAACTGACCTGTCTAGCAGACTTTCGAAATCCTGCACATAACACAAAAACATATAGATCAAAAATGTATTCTTGGAAATGTCGTCTTTGCGAAGCACTACTTGTGGTACGGCGTACAGTGCCAAAACAGAGAGAATGTTGCACCCAAAACGATGAAAATGATAGATCTTACCAGTTGTACTTCGTGCTCTAGAAACTTAAAAAAAGTCTGACCATGCACAAACAAAGAAACGAAACAAAGAAATGAAAGGACACTATAGACAGCCAAACTTGATGGAAAAATTATTAAGAAAAAGTGTCCAAATGACCTACCCTCTATTGCCTATATAGAGGGTCTAAGATTGCAACGGCTCAAATTTTAAACGGCCTTCTACTAACTCTCTGGGCATTGTAATATGTTCTATTTTTAAATTTCAATTCTGGTAAGATGACTTATTTTTTGGTAATGCCAGTTGGAAATTTTCCTTGTTGAATAACCGTAATTACCTTAGGGAGATACCTTAGTTCTTAGTGCTTGGTTTTAGTTAGTTTTACTTGGTTTTAATTTTAGTTTTATTTTTATTTTTACTTTTAATAGTTGGTTATTTACTTTTGGTAGTTGGTTATTTGGTTTCCTTAGTTAGTTCTAGTTATTTTTTGATTTGTAGTTTCTAGTCACTGTGAAGCTTATAGTCAGTCTGCTCTTTGAAGGTGCTCAGATTCGCGATTTATAGGAAGTAGACTCACGATTTATCTGCTGCACTCGCGACTTATCTGCTACCCTCACAACCTGCTACCCTCACGACCTAAACAGACATTCAGGATCCAGGCGACGGCAATTTTTCCTCAACAATTAAGGGTTTCAGCAGCAGCCGTCTATAGCCGTCTACAAGCTTATTTGTGGTTTGTTCAACTTGGAGTGCGATCTACTGGCTATTCCATCTGTTATCCATACCCTCAACCCTCACGATTTTTCAGAGATTCAGGCAGGTCAGTCAGTTCAATTTCTTTGAGCAGTTTTTATGCACTTTAACCACATGTATGTTTGTATGGCCTATCAAAATGCTGTATGTGGCCTATCAAAATGTATGTGGTTGCCATTTGATAGGCCATACATGGGTTCACAACATTGGAGAAGCCGTGCATAAGGCCTTGAGTCCTCCTCTTCAGAATAAATTCCTACTTATTATGCTTTTCTACAATTATTGCGTTCCCATGCTACATACCACCTCAACTCTAAACTCAAACAAGACTTTGCCGAAGAAAATTGAATTGTCTTAACACAAGTTTTTACCTCTATAAATTGAAAAGCACTCTTATTTTCAAGAGTTTACAATAGTTTCACTTGTTGCTCTGTCTATGGAGAATCCAATGACACATCATCAAACAAGGGCCCTTAACATCTTGAATGCCATTTGGATGCCACATCCTTATTTCAATGATATTTTAGCAATGACACACTTGACTAAAACATAGATTCAAAGTTGAAACTCTTGTGGGTTTTGGTCCGAAAGGGAGGTAATCTAAAGATTTCCAAGTTTCAATCAACATTCCACGAATAGAATATGTGACTCTTATTCTGGATATTCAAATGTTGGGAAACATAGTCTATTATACATGAGTGGTAACAGGTAAGCTAGTTAGGATTGCCATTTCTCTCTAAGACTTAAAGAACTTCATGTGGGGCCCATGTTTATCAAAAGAGTTTAGAAGAATGTTCAAAAGTGTAGAGGAACTATTTGATAGAACATGTGGAGTTAAGGTATTGACCCCCCACCCAATCTCACCAGATAAATTTGGCTTTATTATTTTAGAAGGGAGTTCTATGCCTTTACATACATTATGATTATGCAAATAGGCTTCGCTCGAAGGTGATGCAAGCTACATAAGAGAAAAGATGATATTAAAAAAGTATCATTTGGTGGGGGAAATTGGAAATAGAGGCTCTCTAGAAAGTAACTAGAAGGAAAAGAGCAATGGCAATACCCGAAAGAGATGATGGCTATTTTAAATAAATAAATAAATCCCATGGTCATAAATTTGGTGCAAGAATACTTGCCTGTTTGCAGAATGAGAACTAGTTTTCATGAACTTAGAATAGAAATGTGAAGGTGCAAAGGACTTCAAAGAGAAGTCGTATCTTGTAAGCTATGTAGTAGTGATGAGTCGGAGAACAAGGAGCACTAGATCTTCAACTAACCTATCAAGTACTACTATAAATAAACATTTCAAGTATAAATAAAGCATGTATGGCCTATAAAGTGAAAACCATAAAAGAAAATAGAACACTATTTATGTAAATGTTATCCAATCTATTATTAAGAAGGTTGACTTCTTGCTTCTTAACTTTTACGTGCTTGAAGATTTTGGCAAATTTAAGTTGTCCCCATTAAGTGTCAATAGCCATTTGGAGTTTCAAAATATTTCGTCAAATTCCAACACCATCATGCATAGATGCAATTGAAAATATTTCTATGCAGTACAATGCTAACATGCATAAATGTTGTTGAGGAAAGCACATGTTTTATTCAAAGTAAATTTTGTCTTTGATTGTAATGTAGCAACACATGCACACATCATACTCATTTGCAATATTCAACTATGTTTTTGAGGAACATATTTATGGTTTGAGTGTTTGTTCTTTGTCATACTTCGAGGGTTTATGTTGCCTGGTGGAGTGCAGGTAATGGTGTGCTTGTCAAATTAGGTCAAGTATTTAGGTTCTTTTGATTCTAACGTCATAGTGTTCTTAAGAACAATCAGCTGAACATTTTAGCTCTGGTTTCTCTAAGTGTCCAGTGGCTTCGATCGCAATTGTTGGTATCATAGATAAAGATTGTAATTTGTACACACCATAAGGTAACATGTTAACTTGAACATTTATTGCAGGTTCGCTTAAGGAAGCTATCTTTCTATGCAAGTGGCGAGAAGTGCATGAACTGCAAAGTTTGCACAGGTAAGCTGGTAATTTTTTCAATCACATTTTCTCACGTTTGGGATGTGTACAACTTTTGATATCAAATAACTTGATGTTATTGCTTGCAACATGAGGAACAATGTCAAATGCTAGGTACCCTCTGAGATCATTCAGTCGTGGCATCTGTAGAAGCTCCATAGGAAGTGAGGAGACCATCAACAATCCAATTTCCATGATGGATCATGCGGCCTCTCAAGTGCTAGATGGGGATGTCCATAGCACAGTGGTACCAGTTGCAGATGGAATTCCCGAGGAGATGGGAGGAACAATACACGAACTAGATGATCACATGTCCGCTATGGAAAATGAAAGTGGTCGCAGGTCTCCGGCAGCTGTCGCAGAAGTGGAGTCATTGGACATTTCTCAAGGAAAAAAGGCCCATCCTCGGTTGTTGGGCAAGCTAATACACACAGACATATTGCAAGAGACGGTCCAATCTTTTAGAGTGCGGACTATGCTACCACAGCCAGCAATTCCTCTTTGCCAACTAGCAATAAATGAGGCCATACGCATGGTTACCGACCATGTTTTTGACATGGGTTATAGTCCGATCCATAGCCTGCTCCCGCAAATATCGATTTCTCTAATTTTTGACAAGGATGGCACTTTATATAATCAAGATGAATGTTTCTAATGAAGTGTTGAGGGAGATTGGCTCATGCACCTCAACCAAGGAGGCTTGGGACACATTAAAATCTATTTATGAGGCAAGGAACACATCAAGGCTACTCATAGTAAGGAATTAAATCTTTCAAATCTTCCAAAGGAGTGATGAGAGTGCCTCAAATTATGTTTTGAGAGTCCAAGACCTTCATAGAGAGCTTGCTTGCATAGAGACCACCTCAATCCAAGAGAGCTAGTGCAAGTGATCCTAAATGGGTTGAAGGAAGAATTTGACAACCTTGTTCAATGTTATGCAATCAAGTAGGAGCTTCCAAGCTTGGAGGCACTAAAAGGAGTTCTCATTTCTGAGGAGTGTAGGCAAGAGAACAAGCTATTGAGGATCAATCAACTTTCTTTGAAGGATGATAGAGAGGTGAAAGCATACTTCAGAAAGGACAAGCGAAGAGGAAGGGACAAAGAGCATCATCAAGATTTTAATAAGGACAAATTAAAGGAGGAGATTTATGAGGATTCATCACAAACATCAACAAGTTGCAAATCCAACAAGAAGTGTTCCTTTTGTGGTAATAAGGGGCAAAAAGAAAGAGTTTCTCAAGCAATCCAATGTTGCCAAAGAGAGTGAAGGTGAGGTAGAAGGGAGTTATGAAGAAGGATCTCTCATAATGTCTATGTACTCTTCTTCTAGTTTTGAAGTTGAAAATTCTTGGTGGATAGATAAAGCATCTAGTTCGAATATGACTAGTTCAAGAAAGTCTTTCACTCATCTTGCACCTTAAAATGGTTCTAGAAAGTTTATTTTCATTGCTATTGGTGGTAAATGCAAGATAGAAGGAATTGGTAGTGTAGCAATTGGTGTTGAATCCACTATGGCTCTTATTGATGTACTTTTTTTGCTTAATCTCAATACGAATCTCATTAGTGTTGGAAAAATGTTAGATGTTGGTTTCCAAGTTGACTTTTGAAAAAATGCTTGCTTGGTTAAGAGGGATGGTGAAGTGGTAGCAAGAGGGACTAGATGTGAGAATCTTTTCAATTTGGAATCTAATCCTTGTGGAAGTGTGGTCAAGAGGAGCTTGGATCATTGCGAGGAGAAGGCAATTGGAGATCTATTGTGCAATCACCCACATCTTAGGAGATCAAAAATACTTTTGGGTTGTCCCACATGTGTGAAATTCAGCATACCTGATCCCATGCACATATTTAAAAATGTGGTTGAATATATATGAAAACACTTAATTGGTGAAAAATATACCATTGTTGCAAGGTAGGATCTAACAGGATAAAATATCAAAATCTCTTTGGCTAAGGTCAACATCTTTAACTGTTGTTGGGGGTCATCCCACTCCTTAGCAATTCTATCATTCCCGGAGATAGTTGTCAAATATTCAGAATGGCTATCAATGTCGGAACAAGTCACAACATTCAGTTGAATTGATGGTGTCTCAACCACAATCGCAATTGGAGACGAGAATATAGAATAGCATTGTGCCTTCTTTCGTTCAAGAGAAGTAATTCAAAATGGAAGGCCAATTGAGTTTTGGACAAGCCCATATGGTCCATAGCCATAATGACACATGTCCTCATACAATTCATTCTTCGTCATTCTTTAAATGATCACAAAACGTGGAACATCATGATAATAAATGAACATTAAAGAGGCTTAAAAAAGATGGTCACATAAGCTAAAGGTAGTCCTCTAAGTAAAGGGTATCGTAAAATGTAAGGATACGTTCAAAATAAGCAAAAGAGGGTCACACAACAAAAATGAACACCTCAAAATAAAAAATGAACATTTTAAAATTCAAGGAAATTCGAGAAAAAATTCAGAAAAATTCGACCTTTAAAGTAGGGTTTTCCATCATAATTAGCGATCGAAAATTTGGTGGGTTTGAAAATGGACAAACATAAATGAAAATACATGCACAAAACCTTGATAATGAAAAGAATAATCAGTCGAACAAAAATTTGACAACCTTATTGACATAAATGTTGACTTGAGATTGAATGAAAACAAATTAAAACATATTAAGTGTAGTATTTTTTTCAACTTAAGCAATTCAACGATTATTAGTTGAAGCAATTTTTGCACTGCTTCAAGCTCTTGTACTCATCTTCTATCAATGAGAGTGCAAGTTTTTGTCCACACTATTGCTTCGTTCTACTGCATATTGTTGTCCCTTATGTCAGCCCAACATAGGAATTTATTGTGACATGTGTTTTGTAAGCCCACAAGTAAATTCACATTAGGAAAATCTTATGCTTAGACCTTTTACTATTTAAGTTTAATAATTACAAACAATTAGTTGTAACGGTTCAACTTAGAAAGTCTAAGTTTAAGATTTAATTTCCTAAAGTAAGTTAATTCCTTAGTTCAAGTTAAGTTTAATTCTAAGTTAGTGTAAGTTTAATTAGCTTTAAGTTTGGACTTAGTCCCATAAGCATGTTTAAGCTTAGGCCCACCACTCTTTCCATATATGGGAGTGGATTTGGGCCTCCAACAACACTTGTATAGGCAGTGTGTCTATACTATTTTGTGCATGCAACTCAAGTTCCCACTTGTGGATAGAATACTTGGTGGTAGGTGTCCGATGTTGAATTTCACACGTGTGGATTGTCCACAACATGTACTTGTGATCTCCTAAGGTGTGTAGATGCACCAAGATCAAGACTAGATTGAGATTCAAGGTCAATCTTAGATCCTATGGCAAAAACACACTACTACATGCATTCAATCACTTCCAACTCTCACTCACACGTCTCAGAAGTATTCAAAAAATAAACTAAGTAAAAACAAGTTGCTCTCCTCGAGTAGAGAGAGAAAAAGCATCATGAGCTCTCGGGTAGAGAGAGAAAGCTAGAAATCCAATAATACTCAAAATCCATATAATCACCAAATCAATTAGCTTCAAAATGAGGAGTACAATGATACTAGTAGATCCACGAGCTACCACTATGCTTAACTATGATTGGACCATACTTTGTCACATCTTGATCCTATTGGACCATTGATCCATGCACTTCTTAATTCTAAAGGACTCTATTCAAGCACACCTCAACTTCCTATTGAACCTCACATGGTTCCACGTCTAAATCCTATTGGACCTCTTGGAATTCATCAAACAAAACAATTACACTTGTCTACACTCTAATTGGCACGAGTTTAGCCTCTTACTCTATTTTGGCTCAATAGTGGCATTACAAGTGGAAATGCATAATTTGCCATCTATGCCAAATTTGTTCCTATCAACATCCTACACCTAGATGCTTGATGTAAAAAACATAAGACCCATATATCTAACATAGATAATCTTTTTCAATTCTTCGCACTCCTGTCCATCACGTCTTGAAGGAACAAGATGGACTCCATCCTCATTTTCCAAATTGAATAGTTTGAAGTGGACAATCTTTCACTTGGTTCCAACAAGGATGAACCCATTGAAGACATTTGAAATGAAGAAAACTCAAATGATGAACAATAAATGTTGCTACACACTCTCTATAGGATCCAATAATAGAGTACTATCTCCTCCTATGAAAGATCTTGCAACTATTTGTGAATTGATTCTCACTAGCTACTCAAATCTCTCTAAAACAAGATCTATTTAACATCAAATGATGGAGTATAGGCAAAGTTAGGATCAAACATTCTTAGCACATGTGAAGTACACTAAGAAACCAAATTTGACTCAAATACAATGATATTGCATGAAACAAAATGGCTAAGATCTCAAAACAGTGCCTAGATCACAAATAGATGAGATTGGTAAGCATACAACTGTGATTTTGGATCAACCAAGAAATTTCTTGACCAAACCAAATGTGTCCACCCAGGTCTAGGTGCCCTATCTAACCCTCTTCAAAAGCTTATAACTTCTGATTGGCTCAACCAAATGGAATAAAACTGATTGCATCATAAACTAGACAAAAATAGCTTCAAAAGAAGCTATCAAGCAAGATAAATGGATCAAGCATGAGAGAGAACTTACAAACTGAAATTGGATATTCCTCACACGTGTCTGAGCACTTGATTACGTACAGTACTAGGTCAGACCCAATCAATGTCCTTTTGATCTCTTTTGATCCAAGATTAAAGAAGATAGCTAGGAAAATGGGCCTTGACAATTTCTAGCTCAAGATTGATGAAAAGTTTTCACTTAGATGGATCAAAATGCATGGTAACATTAGGTAGGCTCTGATACCATGTTGAATTTCACACGTGTGGATTGTCCACAACATGTACTTGTGATCTCCTAAGGTGTGTAGATGCACCAAGATCAAGACTAGATTGAGATTCAAGATCAATCTTAGATCCTATGGCAAAAACACACTACTACATGCATTCAATCACTTCCAACTCTCACTCACACGTGTGGGAAGTATTCAAAAAATAAACTAAGTAAAAACAAGCTTCTCTCCTCGGGTAGAGAGAGAAAAAGCATCATGAGCTCTCGGGTAGAGAGAAAAAGCTAGAATTCCAATAACACTCAAAATCCATATAATCATCAAATCAATTAGCCTCAAAATGAGGAGTACAATGATACTAGTAGATCCACGATCTGTCACTATGCTTACCTATGATTGGACCATACTTTGTCACCTCTTGATCCTATTGGACCATTGATCCATGCACCTCTTAATTCTATTGGACTATATTCAAGCACACCTCAACTTCCTATTGGACCTCACATGGTTCCACCTCTAAATCCTATTGGACCTATTGGAACTCATCAAACAAAAGCATTACACTTGTCTACACTCTAATTGGCACGAGTTTAGCCTCTTACTCTATTTTGGCTCAATAGTGGCATTACAAGTGGAAATGCATAATTTGCCATCTATGCCAAATTTGTTCCTATCAACATCCTACACCTAGATGCTTGATGTAAAAAACATAAAACCCCTATATCTCACATAGATAATCTTTTTCAATTCTTCACATCCGAGCCCCACTAAGCTTTCCTCATTTGGTTAATTTATGTGAATGTTATTATGGGATTATCTTTCATTCAATTTGCTTCCATTCTCTTGTGCAGTTAGTTTTAGATAGCTTAGTGTTCTTATTTGCATTACACTAGATGGGAGACTGTCATAGTGTAACTTAATCATTCCTCCATTTTTAGTTCTCTTCTAGTTGGGAGACCGCCATAGAAGAACCCAGAAACATACAATAGAAACCATGAATAGAGTGGATCCTACTCGTACTCACCCTACACAATGCATTTTAGAATCATTCTAATTCTATTAGATGCAAGACCGCCATAATAGAACATAGAAAGAAAATAAAAGTACAACATTGGCGCCATTGCCGCTCATTTCATTACTTCTATTGCTTATTTTTCCTTGTCTTTCCATTAGTTTTCTTGCTTCTTCTTTCATTCATCTTGTTTAAGTTTTTTTTTTCATAGTTCCCTCTTCCATTGAAACTACCGTACTACCTCATTTCGGATAGAAGGAAGAACCAAGGAACTTGGTTTAGTTTTTAAGTTTTTTTTTAAGTAGTTTTTTATGATTTTGGTTGATTTTTTGCATGAAACCTCACCAATAGAATTCGCCCATCTGCACAAGACCTGAATAGAGCACTTGCCTTTCGAAACTCCTCTGTGCGAATTTCTATACGGTCAGAAAATACCCCAAACGGCTGTTCTGACCTGTTCTTTGACAACTATCACATCCCAAATCAGCTCAAATAAACTCGCCCACTATACAGAGTCCAAAAAATGGATTGAAAAAATCTTGTACGAATTCTTAGGGCCCTGTGCGAATTCCTTTCGGTCAAAAAAGTTACAATTTTGAGCAGACAACACTAATTTGCCATTTTGGGACAAAACAAATTCACACACCTATCTAGACTATTTTAGAAAATCGCACACAGCATTTCAAACTCGCCCACTGCCAGATAAACAGGTTTGTAGTTTGAAATCACAAAAAATTTGAAAGAAATTTAGGTCTGACCCATAAAAGCATTGATTTTTTGTCAAAATACTGAGGTTCAAAATTTGCACACTCTATCTTTGACTAAGTCAACCCTATTCTGAGCTCTGAGTAGCTTGTGTGAATTTTGTTAGTGTCTGAAAGCCAAGAAAATCCAGAGACGTTGCAAGTTTTACCTTATTCAGTGTTGACTTCTCCCTTTCGTTGATTTCTTCTTCCATCACTGTCATTTTATAGTAATAAAACCCTGGAGAAATGATTGGTTATTGACGAGATGAGTAAGGAATCTGAAGGTGCTCCTGCTCCATGCTTTGAAAGGCGTATTCCTAGGATTGATGCACCTAAATATGATGGAGGATCTAACCTAATTAGATTCCTCCAAGACTTTTAAAATGCATGCAAATTCTATGGAGATACTTCTGAAATTGAAAAGCTACGCCTATCTCCTATGATCTTACTTGGAGATGCTAAGGAATGGTATCTCAATCTTGAAGAAGCTGATAGAATTTCCTTGGAAACCCTTAGCATAGCCCATACCAAAAGATTCAAACCTTCCAAATTGACCCAAAGCCCTTTCATTCAACTATCCCACATCAAGATGAGAAAGGAAGAATCAGTACGCATCTGTTGAGCGTTTTAAGCGCCTCAAGGGTGAATGTGTTGATGAGCAAATAACCAAAAAAATGGCCATCGAGCTCTTTCTATAGGTATACCTAAATCTATTCGACACGAACTTAAATCAACTGATTCATACAACCAACTGAAGGAAGCAATGGATGACGCCATTAGAGAGGAAGATGAAGGATTTGATGATGAGTATGATCATCGTGATCACAAGGGGAAAGATCTTGCTAAGCATGATACACACCTTGAGCACACCTCTAGTTTTGCATTCATCAGTTTTGAATTCTACCTTATGATCTAAATCTGTAATTCTACTTACTGATAACAGACTTGTAGAGATTTTAGGAACATATAAAACCTTTGATATCAGTTTGAATTGATCATGCTGGAATCACAATATTACAGTACCTTCATCTTCAATAGTGTGAGTACTATTGTCACCAAGATGAATAAATTTCTTCGTGATGTAAGACATGTAGGAGTTTCAAAAAATAGCCTTGGGTCGGAAAAATTTGATCCTAAATTTTTCAATCCTTTGTTAAAATTTTGAGTTTTCATAATTTTTATGTAGTTTTTTTTTTTTTGAATAAGTATGAACATGTTTCAGGATGCTCATTACCTAATGGAATTGGGCTTGAGCATGAATTCCAACACAGACCAGGGTCGAGTAGGAAGTAGTTCGATTTTCAATTGGTCATTACATATTTGTTCAGCATGTTGATGAGATATCATTGTTGACTGAAAAAGATCTGTCTGCTAGGTCGATCTAGATAGATCTGGATTTCGAGACTTAGTCATTATGTACTCTTGTGCTATCATGCATTTCATATGCTTCAATAAATTCAAATTGTTACTAAACAATAACGTATCGTCAACATAAAGAGTGATGATAATGAAGGAAGTAGAGACGGACTTGAAGTAAACATTCGAGTCTTCTGAGTTTGGAATAAAACCATTCTCGATTAGAAATACATTGATCTTCTAAAACCAAGCTCTTGGTGATTGTTTCAAACCATAGAGAGCCTTGTGGACGTTGTCCACTAGGTTCTCCTTACCCTTCAGCTCATATCCCTCTGGCTGTGACATATAGATTTACATGGCTGAAGGTCTTCGAATAATCTATATCTGGAATCTGGGAGAACCCTTTGGCAACAAGCCTAGCCTTGTATTGATTTAATCTTCCTTCAGCATTATACTTCGCTTTGAATATCCATTTGCATGAAATCAGATTTTGATCCTTTTGCAGCTCAGTAACAGTCCATGTTTGATTTTCGATAAGAGAATCGAATTTGATGTCCATTGTCGCTTTCCACTGATCAGCATCAGGTGTCAACATTGCCTCTGAAACAGTGTTTGGTAGCAGGCCAAATCATCCATAAATTGGGATGGAGGCTGTCTGGACCGGTTCGACCTTCTGGATTGAACTTCAGTCTTCTGATGCAATTCGAGTTGTCAAGGGTCTAACTCATTATCGGAGTCGGTGTCAAGCTTGTGATCAGTTGGTGTCGAGCTTGTCAGAGTCGGTGTCGAGCTTGTGATCAGTCCTATAATCGAAGTTGTCGACTTTGGGATTGGAAGTCGATGGAGCTTTTCCCTTGTGGTCGAAGAATTGGTCTTCCACAAAAATGATGTCTCTACTGGTGAATGATTTTTAAGTGTCCACATTGTAGAGCTTTTATGCCTTGTGATCTAGAGAATAGCCGATGAAGATTGACTTTCTGCTGGTGTCGTCCAGCTTCTTTCTCAGATCTTCAGGGATCTGAGAGTAAGCAATGCATCCAAACACTTGAATATATTTGAGTGGTGGCTTTGATCATGTCCACACCTCATGAGGTGTTTTGTAATTTAGGGCCTTAGTGATGGATTGATTTTGTAGATAGGTAGCCATAGTAACAACTTCTGCCCAAAATTTCTTTGGAAGAGAGACATGGGCCAGCATGCTAAAAGCATGTTTTGGTGGTACAAAAAAAGAACCCATTTTTCATTGTACCTTTTGGTAGTACATTTCACTTTTTGGGGATTTTATTACTCATAATTGTTTTAAGTCCACATTAAAAATGACAACTTTTTAGTGGTAAGTCCAATTTGGTGTGCTAGAAAGCACTTGACGAGTGCTTTCCAATGATATGTTAGATGACATACTTCTAAGTTGCGGTTAAAAAGTTATGGCAAGTCAAAGATATGGGGATTTTATTAATCATAATTTTTTTGAGTCCACATTAAAAATGACATAGCTTTTTAGTGGTAAGTCCAATTTCAGAAGAGTTTGGTGCCTCAGAAAATGCTTGACAAGCGCTTTCTAATGATACGTTAGATGACATACTTCCAAGGTATAATTAAAAAGTTATTGCAAGTCAAAAGTATTAGTTGGAAATAGTGTATAATAATATAAAAGTGTATTTCTACCCAAAAAAGGTAGTGTCCTTGACAGTCCATGTTGTACCACCAAACTATGCTTTTAGCCAGCATGCTCTTGGCACTTTTGATGAGTGTCTGACTCTTCTTCTTAGCTACACCATTGGACTAAGGTGAGTAGCTGATTGTGTATTGTTGATGTATTCCATTGGCCTGGCAAAAGTCCTTGAATTTGGTGAAGATGAATTCTCCCCCTCCATCAATACATAGAGCTTTGATCTTTCTTTGGGTCTGGTTTTCAACAAAGTTCTTGAACTGTTTGAAGAAATTGAATGCTTCGGATTTGTTTTTCAAGAAATAGGTGACAATCCTTCGAGAGAAATCATCAATAAAAGCTAGAAAATAAACAGCTCCCCTTGTCAAAACAGTCTGCATTGGGCCACAAATGTCACTATGTACAAAATCAAACAAACCTCTAGAAGTATGAACTGTATCAGAGATGAAAGGACTTCTAGCATGCTTGCTGATAATACAACTTTTACAAGGAAAAGTTGGTTTGCTAATAGAAGCAAGATCTTGCACTAAATTCTGAGTAGACATTTGTTGAATACTATTGAAATTTAGATGGCCTAATCTGAAATGCCCAATCATATCAGTCGATTCAAAACTAGATGTATGAAGAGCTTGGCTATTTGTCAAATAGCAGTGACTAACTTTATAAAGATAGTCACATTATCTATTAAAAGCTAAAACTATCCTAGACTTGTCGAGTATGGTGTAGCCCTCTGTATCAAGTTCAACCCTCTAACCAAAATCAGTGATTCTGCTTATTAAAAGCAAATTTTTGGTCAGGTTAGGAACATGGAGAACATTGACAGCAACTTTACATCACCTTTCTAGAATTCAACTTTGACTGTTCGGTATCCTCCGATAGTATGTGATGAGTTGTCTCCAAGTTGCACAACTCTTGAGTGGGTGAATGCCTTGTAGTCTTGGAACTAGTCTATAGCGCAGGCATCCCAAAGGGAGTCGGGATCCACGACTTAGCTTCCCAGTTATCAATTCTTGCCGTCCAAACCCACTTGAAACACAAGCAGCCAACTTGCCAACCACGATCAGACTTAACCAGCTTGAAGTTCAAAAACTAACATTGAGATCCAACCTTGCCCCATGCCAAATCGGGGGTCCCGATGTGGGTGACTCCCCTCCAAGTTAGCCGCTCGACATACATCAAACTTAACTAACTCGAAGCTTCGTTACAAACGAGTAACATCCATTCCAAGCAAGTCGTCTGACTTACATCAGACTTAACCAACTGAAAGCTTTGTCATGAGCGTTGGAAGCCAACCTGGCACCACGCCAGACTGGACAGCCATAAACAGGTAACTTCCACCCACGCAAGCCATCCAACTCAACCAACAGGTTAGAGCCCGTTCCCCAAGAGCTTGACCCATTCACGTTCATGCAAGGAACACTCAGAACCACAAGTCGCGACAGATATGAAGACAACCAGAGTTCCTAGACCGAATGGTCTCGACAACATACCGCTGGCGTCCGAACCGAATGGTCCCGATGGCATACCATTGGCATCACGGGATACGACCCTCAGCTATTTGTTAGATCAAAAAGATTTGAAGCGGCCTTACAACTGGCGCTTTTACTGAACACTGATACCCAGAAGGTAATCAGAGTCAGTTTGAGACAAATCTCACTTTATTGATAAATTTGAGAAGGTTACATTTCAAGGTGTAACCGACCCTGGTCTCTGAGGCACTGGCATGCCAAGGCGGGCGCCAGGACAATATTCCAGCAAGGGAAGCTGAGACTAGGTTGTAGCTCGCCATGAGTTGCAACCCGCATTCCCCTATAGTATTGGTGGGATTCACCACCTCCCCTATAAGTGCTTTGCCCAGGTTGGTAAAGCACATTTTCTCTCTCTAGGATTATCTCTCTCTAGAAAGTCATTTTCTCTCTCTAGAAATTATTGATCCCTAGGCTTCCTTTAATCATGCCTAGATCATGTGAGGTAATTGCACATCGATCCGAGCTCTCTGGACTTCGCTAGAACCGATCAAAGATTTTCAGCCATAGGGACTTGGCGCCGGCTGGATTTTGGTCACAGTGGCGCCAGGAGCGGTGTCAGCGCCGGGAGCAGCAGTGGCGATGTTGGCACCGGGGGCAATGTTGGCGCCAGTGAGGCCGGAAGTAAAGCTTGTAAAGGTAGCTTTACAACATCCACCCCACCTTTATAAAATCTGATGTCATCATCAGATGTCAGATTAAAGCAAAGGTGTCTCCCAATTAAAAATAACTATATATTTAAGCTACTTGGCACAGTACTCAATTTATTGGCTACTTTTTTATTAACATGGTAGCTGGCACACCACAAGTAAGAGGCTCAGCTCTTTCTTTGAAAAATTACATAGCTTGAAAATATCACTTTGTTTGGGAAAAGCGTAGATTTTATATCGCTTACGTAAAACCCAAGAACCTTATTAATTGGTGACAGAGGCTTTTCTTGTGAAATGTTTGCCCCTGTCACTTCTGTCTTTTTGACTTTGGAACTCCTTTGATCTCCTGATTTGTCCTTGATGCACTTTGTGTTGAGCTCCCTGAGCTCCAAATTTGATCAGTTCCGCATAGGTATCAGGGCTCCCTGAGCCAAAGGATTTATTGATTTCTCACTTTATGGTCCACTCTGTGCCTTGTTGCTTTTGCACCTTGATTTCTCTCCTTGTCCCAGCCTGAACTTGATATTTTTCCTTTTTGGCTCTTTAAGGTAGGCAAAGATTCAGTACTCCGCAATGCACCTCTCACTTAGCTTGAAGTAGTTGTCTTTGAATCAGCCCATATGTACCATTGACCTCGTGGAGAGCCAAGGGGTTGCACCAGTTTGATCCTCATACGAACTATCTCTCATGCAAAACTTGACTTTCACAATTCCATCACTGGTCAGTTGCCTCACAGTGAAAACAAGAAGTGTACATCTAGCTTGGCTTCAAGTAGCTCTCTTTGAATCAGACAGATGCACCTAGAGTTTGCACTAGTCCGATTTCAATATGAATTGTCCCTTAGCGTCTGTTCAAAGTACCAAGTCTCTCGTGCAAGACTCAACTTTCACAGTTCCTTCGTTGATCAGCTGCTTTACACATAACACAAGTCAGCGTACTCATTATGTCTCCTCATCATTGCTGGTCCAGAGAAAGCCTACAATAGGCTTTCCATTCCACAACAAAAACTTGTCAACTTATTAGGTCCAAAGTCCACTAGTCTTCTCATGTGAGTATGGCTAGGTCACCTTGAATTAGAGTTCTCTAACAAAAGGCCTTTCCAACACTTTGCTTCCCATCTGCTAGGATTATGGCTCGATCCAACTTGTTGCCAATCTCTGAAGAGAATCCTAGTCTTTCCCCTTTGAGGAAAAACCCAACTGATACTGGATATCACCCATGCTCAGTGAGTTTCAGTTCCAAAGGTTGGCGTCCCAAAATGAAGACCAACTGCTCCATAGAAGATCTCCCCTGAAATTGCCCTTTCCAACTTTTGATTTTCTGCTTGCGTCTTGGTGGACGTTGTCGCAAATGAAACTAACCTAAGAAACAGGCTAGCCATCCATCCTTTGCAAACATTGAGTCATTTCGTTGCCATTCATATGCAAGTACTTGAACTGCAAATCCGCCCCCACAGATTCTGTAGTCCTCTTTGTTTGATGGTATCAGCCTTCAAAAAAAAGGTTCCTTCTCGAGCCATCAGCTCCTTGTATCACAAGCAATCATGCAAACCAGGCAAAGCACGAGTACTAAGACTCACCATGAATACATACAAGTAAGACACTCAGGCATGTTTACTAACAAGTAACAAAGACAAGGTCCTCCTTTGAGATGGTCCTACCAACGAACCTTTGCCTGGCCGCGCCCATACAAATCGATCACAGAATCAGCCCACATAGGACACCCCTCCAACTATTTGTGCTTTCACCATTAAGCAGCACATTGCCTCAGTCACGCCCCATCACTTTTTGGTCGATAGCCCTTATAGCTAAACGATCGGCAGCTATCACACACCGGTAGCTAACCACCCGTGCTTTACACCCGAATTTGAGCAGCATCTCTGTATCAATGGTTAACCCGTACAGTTCGAATATGTTGCCCCGCACCCCACAAGGTGCAGACCGTGCTTTCACCTACCTAGGCAGCACTTTGTCTCATCCGTCCTACGTGCAGACAGCGCCAGGCCCGAACCGCGAGAACTGACCGTGCTTACACCTCAAGGGCAGTACCTTGACTCATCAAGTCCCCCGTGTTGTCGACCATCCGACTGTGGATGCACCCATGCTTACATTGTGGGCAGCATCTTGCACAACAGTTGTCTTGATGAACCCCAAATCGTGTGGCCATTTCGTGAGATCCGCATAGCTGACCGGCCAGTCAGCTTTGATACCACATGTAGCGCAGGCATCCCAAAGAGAGCCGGGAACCACGACTTAGCTTTCTAGCCTTCAACTCTTGCCATCCAAACCCACTTGACATACAAGCAGCCAATTCGCCAACAACGATCAGACTTAACCAACTTGAAGTTCCGAAAACCAACATTGAGATCCAACCTGGCGCCATGCCAGATCGGGGGTCCCAATGTGGGTGACTTCCCTCCAAGCAAGCCGCCCGACACACATCAAACTTAACCAACTTGAAGCTTCATTACAAACGAGTAACATCTATTCCAAGCAAGCGGTCTGACTTACATCAGACTTAACCAACTGAAAGCTTCGTCATAAGCGTTGGAAGCCAACCTGGCGCCACGCCAGACTGGACAACCGTAAACATGTAACTTCCACCCAAGCAAGCCATCCAACTCAGTCGACAGGTTAGAGCCCGTTCCCCAAGAGCTTAACCCATTCATATTCATGCAAGGAATACGAAAAACCACAAGCCACGACAGATATGGAGACAACCAGTTTCTGAACCAAATGGTCCCGACAGCATACCGCTGGCGCCACGGACCGAATGGTCCCGACGGCATACCGCTGGCGTCCCAGGATACCACCCTTACTATGTGCCAACTTAAAAATTTTGAAGCGGCCTTACAACTGGTGCTTTTATCGAACACTGAGACCCAAAAGGTAATCAGAGTCAGTTTGAGAAAAATCCCACTTTATTGATAAATCTGAGAAGGTTACATTTCAAGGGTGTGACCGACCCTAGTCTCCGAGGAGCTGGCATGCCAAGGCGAGTGCCAGGACAACATTCCAGCAAGGGAGGCTGAGACTTGGTTGGAGCTCGCCCTGAGTCGCAACCCGCACTCCCCTATAGTATTGGTGGGATTCGGCACCCCTCCTCATACCAAGCACTCTACCCAAGCTGGTAAAGCACGTTTTTCTCTCTCTAGGATTTTCTCTTTCTAGAAAGTCATTTTCTCTCTCTAGATTTTATTGATCCTAGGAAAGCATCTTGAACCCTGCTTCACGACAATAACACAAGCCATAATCTCTCGTTAATTGAAGATATTGCAAAATTTGTTTTGCAATCTTCCAATGTGTCAAGCTTGGATTCGTGCAAAATTGGCTCACCCTTAATATTGTATGAGTAATGTCAGGGCATGTGTTTTCTGCAAGGTACATCAGCAAACCTATCAGCTTCTTGTAAGGTGTGAGCTACATTTGTTCTCTCTCTTCTTCAGTCCTCGAACAATCATCATTTGTCAGCACCGTTCCTACGAGCATTGGAGTATTCGCTCCTTTGCAATTCAACATCCCAAAATCCTCTAGGATTTTCTGGGTGTATTTGGATTGGTGAAGGTATAACTTACCTTCCTCATAGTCCCTGTCAATCTGCAAGCCAAGGTAACACCTGGCTTCTCCCAGATCCACAATTTCGAAATGTTTCGAGATGTCTTCCTTCACTTCAGCAATCAGCTTCTCACTTTTGCAGAGTATTAGAGTGTCGTCCACATATACAGCCACAATAATGATATGCCCATCTGTGACTCTGACATACACATTGGAATTAGCCATCAGTGGCTTGAATCCTAATGATTTCAAGGCTTGATCCTTCTTTTTGTAGCATTGTCGAGCTAACTGTTTAAGACCGCAGATACTTCTATGCATTCTGCATGCATAGTCAAGAAGTGAATTCGAGACATATCCTGGGGGTTGATCCATGTAGACCTCTTCGTCTAATTCACCATGCAAGAAGGCTGTCTTCTCATCCACAATGTGGATCCTGAGGTCATAAGCGGCTACATATGCAAACAACAAACGTAGGGATGAATGTTTGACAACAGGAGAGAAGGTTTCAGAGTAGTCAATACCATATCTCAGAGAAAATCCCTTCGCTACCAGTCTTGGTATGACAAATTGTTGTCATAACCTACCAGAAATCCTTGTTCATTTTTCTCATCAAGCTTTTTTCTAAGCTTATCAAGAATATGTGCATAAGCTGCACAACCAAAGATTCTGATGTGAGACAAGTTGGGCTTTCTACCCCACCATAATTCGTGTGGTGTCGTGTGAGGGAGGCCAGACTTCCCTATCTTGTTCTGGATGTATGCAGTTGTAGCTACTGCTTTAGCCCACAGTACTCTTGGAGCTTTCGAGTAGGCCATCATGCGTCTGGCAGCTTCCATTAGAGTCCTATTCTTCCTCTCTACAACATCGTTGTACTGCGGCGTGTAGGCTGTAGTCCTTCTGTGAATGATGCCACAATCATTGCAGAAGTCAGTGAAACAAATTCGAGATGTATTCGCCACCTCCATTTGTCCTGATCTGCTTCATCTTGTTGCCTGTGCATCTCTCAACCCAATTCACATACTCTGTGAATTTATCAAGTGCTTCAAATTTATTCTAAATAAAGTACATTCTGGCAAATTTTCTATAATCATCAATGAAGGTTATGTAATATTTCGAGCCTCGTACTAAGATCACGTTGAAAGGCCCACAGATGTCAGAATGCACTAACTCCATAATCTTGGTCGTTCTGTAGGAGTCTTTGACAAATGGAGTGCATGACATGAACTGGTTGCATTCGAGATGCTGACTCCTTTTATTGCTCCATGATGGCTTGCTTGGTAAAGTGTCATTGAATTCATGTGGCATAATCTCCTGTGCCACAGAGTGTCTGGCGAATTATCATGAGTTTGATGCACCTGATCTGCAGGCAGACATACCTTCAGGTGATATAGATTATCTTTTCTTCTGCCTTGAGCGATCAGGGTACTGGTACTGGCATCAACCACGTTGCATGCTTCATCAGAAAACGTCACACGCATCCCTACATCAGCTATTCTTGCCACAGAAAGCAAGTCTTGCTGTAGTGTAGGCACGAACAGAATGTCTTCTTGTCGTCTATCTCTGCCATTAGTGTTGAGCCAGAGTGAGCCAGCACCGTTCACTTGATATTTGGATCCATCTCCAAGAACTATGAATCTTGATGGATCTGCACTTCTGAAATCAGACATAATTTGTCTTGATGTCACGAAGTGTGAGGTAGCTCCTAAATCTAGGATCACCTCTTGTGTGTCAGGCGTTGACGTTGCACACAGGTCTACACAAATGTGGGTGGTCGAACAATTTCTGTTCGATTTCTCTTCGTCCTTTTTTGAGCTCTTAGGCTTCTCGACATAGGATGAACTGTTATTGTTCTCCTGTTTGTTTAGTGCTGATTTGTTCCTCGGGTTCAGGTGACAATCAATGGCTGCGTGACCCTTCTTATGGTAGTGGATACACTCAATCTTTGGATTGAGCCAGCATGTATCAACTGTGTGCCCATCTCTTCTGCATCTCACGCAAGTCTTCTTTTCTCCACCTTGCTGTTTCGACCTCCCTTTGCTCTTCTAGTTGCCTTTGCTAGTCCCCTCTGCTTGCTGATCATGATCCTACCTTTGATTCAACTCCCTCTTATGCTTGGATTGTGTTTTGGATTTTTCTTTGTTGTCGTAGAGGGCTTGGTCAGAACCGTCCTTGTGATCAAGGTGTTCTCTAGCCTCGACTTCCTCTCGAATCTCGACAATTGCCTTTTCGAGGGTCATTGTAGGATCTTTCGCGAGCAGGGTACTCGTCATCTAGAAAGATATGGGTAAGGCTCTCAATAGGTAAGTGAGTTGCTTTTCAGTTGACATTAGAGAAAATATGGGCCCAAAGAGGGCCCTATAAGAAATGCCATGTAGGAGAGAGAAAAATAACTATAAAGTAATAGTATAATATCATTTTTTATCTTCTTTACGCATCTGCCTGCACTACTTTCCATGTAAATGAATGCACCTTAGTTTAGTCACATCAAACTTCATTAGTGCTTAGCCATAGTTAAAATATAATTTTACAAATGCTGAAATATTCCCTCCCAATAGTTGGGAACACTCAAAAATTTAAATTAGGAGTGACATTTCTGAAACAAAGCCGTGAGTCAGTTAATAATCTATATGTGTCATGGTAAAAATGGCCTTTTGGGTTACTATGAGAATTTGATGCTCTATGGGAATGCACATTCAATGCTGAATACATCATTTGGAAGATGAATCAAAGAAAATATCAAAGGAGTGCAAAGAAAAATCTACAAAGATGAAAACTTGTTTGGATGAAAATGAGATGCTCAAGAAGGAGATCCAAAGGTTGAAATCTTCTTTGCATCATTATACAACTAGTAATGATGAGATAAAAACTACATTTCAATCCATCCATATCTCATATTTGTCTCTTGTTAAAGATATGGATGTGCTCAACAGAAAGGTCCGAAGCAACAAGAGGAAAAGACTGGTAAACAAAGATATATGTGATCTATCATTTAGAGGAGGTCATAGAAAAAGACGAATCTGTGCATTCAAGTAAGTTATAGCTTATTTGGTATTGAATATTGCTTGAACTTTTTGATTTATTCATAATCACTAGTCCTGTTATTTATTCATTTCAACTTTCTGTTGATTTGCTTATTATATACGGCTGTGAATACTATGAGTGTCCTAGTTTCTACTAACATTTTCATGAACATTATGTTTGCAATGCAGATCAACATTGGTTGTTGAAGACCATTTGGCCGATGAGATTTCAATTGGAAACTCACTAGGCTCTATCTTGATTCTAGATCTATGAAATCAATGTTAAATAATAATAAAATGAAAAAGATTAAGGCTTCAGTTACTGATAGCATTATGGATGAGGTTGGAAAAATATTAGACACTACATTGCTTCAGGGGGCATGTGACTTTTCTAGCATCAGTAGAGAAGCATATGCAACAATGTTTAAGATGATAAAGGACGCATTTGCACAGGTAAATATTAAAAAGTTTCCAATCCCACGACCATTTCATCTTAAAAAAAAAGGAGACATGTTAAACCAAGGTATGCAGACAATAGTTGGTAATCCATCTCATATCAATAAAGTGTATTGCTCGAAAGGAGAAAGTCTAGTAGGAGATTTGAAGACATTAAAATGTATGTTCAATGCATCTCATGGCGCTAACTTTAAACACTCTTATTTGTATAGCATGAAAACAACAAAAGACATGACAAGGAGTATAAGAATATCAAGAGATTGAGAAGATCCTAATTGGAAACCTATACTACCGATTCCTCTATGAAATATTCATATCTATACATTGCATGCGGAGGTGCGTATCATAGAAAAAATAATATATCTTCACATCTTGTTTGCATGGAATTCCAAGCCAAAGGCCTCTGCGAAGGAAGCTATTTCTAGATTAGAGGATGTGTTGTCCAAAGCGGGCTTACATAAAGGCCATGTTAAAATAAAAAAAGATGACAAGCTATCAGGTAAAACAGAAAATATTCCATGCAAGCCGAGCATTGGAGGATCTAAAGCTCGAAGATTTTTATCAAATTATTTTGGCAAACAATCCAAGGCTCAATACACGGTTTGGAAAGAAATTATTGCAGCAACTCAAGATTTCAAAGAAGAAGGTTCTACTCGTATACACAACGTAGAAGTTTGGAAAAAGTTAAACAACATGGTGAAATACTTGAGAAAAGATAAATTTTCAAATACGGATGTACAAATGATACATAAAACAACCAAAAAATTTGTGGATGCAGTTCAAAGTGCATGGGGTGTTGATCATATAACACATTATATGGTAAGTTTTTTATTTTACACTACGATAGACAAATATGTGCATTAAATTAGATACTTTTGGTACTGATTTAGATTATGTTTTTATGACATGCAGCACATATTACGACATCATTCGACATTCTTTACAAGAAACAGTGGAAGTCTTAGCATATGGTCATTGCAAGGAATGGAAAAATCTCATTGGCAAGCAAGAGCAGCATTTCATAAAAGTACACAACATGGCGGGACTAGCACAAAAAACAGCTATATACTACAACTTTTCCAATGGTTTTACAGAAGAATCCAAATTCGTCATAATACAAAATCGACGGATTATAAAAAATTTCAAAAAGCACGCAAATTTATTCAAGCCAATAGGCTATAGACACACAATAAAATTTTGTATATTAAATAAAAATATTTACAAAGTACAATTCAGCAGTATCTACTCTGCTTCCGATATTTTCTCCAAAAGTTACAACTTAGAATCATGCAACAATTTTCTTCTTTCGTATGGATCCAACAACTCATAGTTTTCATGTTTACTCAGATCAATGTAAGCAGCATACAATGCAAAATAAGATGATCTGAGCATGGAAATCACTGGTCCATATTCTAAAAATTTAACCGCAATGGTTTTCTTTACAAAAATTATTTTATGCACTTTATTGAAATTATGTCTTCCAAGAAAATGAGACAGTGCCTTGATTGCCATAATCGTAGTCTCACCATGTTGATGAATTTTTGAATGGGCAACACTTATCTCATTATTCTTGAAGAACTTCAGATAGTGCCCAAGTGCATGATCTCTTGAAAATTCTCTAGCAGAAGATCTCTGCCCTCCTCGACGAATTGCGAAATCATCAAGAAAAATTGTTTCCTGAAATGATAAAAAAACAAAGTAAGCTCCAGTATATAATCTAACATAACGAATCTACTAGTACATGATAAGATACAAAAACTTACGCATTCGGCTTTGTCTTCTCTGATTATTGTCTCTCCATCAATATTATGTCCATCTTTTGATGTCAATATTGTTGGTGAATAGACAGATGGTTGTGGAAAACCAAGTTGACTTTGGATTATGAGAAACTCCTCCTCAGAAGGTAGGTCATCTTCTTTGTTGCGCATTTCCTCCACATCCATTTTCAAGCAATCTTTCCTTGAATAAAACGTATCATTATGTACATTGTCAACACCAGGGAGAAGATCATCAGCATCAAAATCAATTATATCCGAAAATTCATCAAGCTCTTTGTTCAAAATGCAAAGAGTCTCAGCTTCAGTGAAGTCAAAAAGATCCGATATATCCGATATTGTCAAAAAGAAATTATTCTCTATATTATAAGTAGGCAAAGTGATCAAAGATTTATCAGAAGGAGAAAGGGTAATGGGTGTTCTAGGGCCTATGAATGATGCCCTATTTCGAGCAGGATCAAAATCTGAACAATAATCTAAATTAATGCTATTATCAATAAAAAAGTTTCTATATCTACAATCTTTGACTTTTCAGACTTTGTACCACTCGAAGATGCAGCTTCAGAAGTGGAAGGGACAACCTTCGAATCGTCAAAAATATTTAACAAAAGAAAAAAAACAAAAGTGGACTGAAAATCAACAAATCTACATTTTTTTATTGTGAATTGGACACTCATCTACAGACTTGAAATCATTATGTAACTTGGTAAACATTATGTCAAGCTTAGTTTTATAGATATGCTTGTCGAGTGCCACTAGGTCTTGATAATGAATCATGTCCTTATTCTGAGATCTGAATAACGGAGTACTGAGTAGGGACTTAAATCTGAGATATATCTCAAAAAATGCCTCCACTCCCAGGCCCTCAATTATAGAAGGAAGAATGAAAAGAAAAGGAGAAAAAAGAGATTTGAAATAATCCAAACTATCAGTAATACCAAATTCATGAAAAAAAGAAAACAAACTAGAATTAAAATTAGATATTTTAAACAAAAACAACAGATGTAAAATTTCAAATATCGCTCTCAGGCGCAAACGGCAGGTCAGGCAAGCACCTCAAAGCAATGTGCGCTCGAAAGAGATATTAGAAATAAGAGTATTGGATCCGAGTGCGTGAACATAGAGAACAAAAGAGAGGAGATGTAATGCACGCTTGAATACGATACCGGATGAGGCAGTATCGCTTCCAGGCGCAAGTAAGTCAGCGGAGGGTAATCAGTGCAAATGGCGCGCTTAAATCGATATCCAGCCAAGAAATCATAAATTTGCGTGAAAATCCAAGCCGAAAATGACCTATTTATAAAAAAAAATTTGCACGTGTGGAGGAGTAGTGAAGGAACACGTGTCGACGTGTGATTCTTCAGAATTAATACGCCATATAGAGAATGATTGATCTGACATCTGTCACGTGCAAGAATGACACAAGTCGAAAATGGATTCGTGCATGTGTCCCACCCCACGTGGCCTCATAATTGAGTCAATACAAACCTTCTACGTGGACCAATGATCTGACGACACGTGTCTTAAGCCGTCTTTTCACACGTGTGAAAAATTTGTATATATAAGTCCTCGGAATTTTCATTTTTTTTTCGCAAAATTTTTGGTTTTCGCTCCCAATATCGCTCTCAAGCGCTCTCTCTCACTCTTTAAGCGTCCGTCCTCTCACAGTGCGCTCGAGACCGATACAGCTAGTAGTCCAATATCGCTTTCGAGCGCACATGTCGTTTTTGAAAATATATTGTGTATATCTTGTGCTCGAAATCGATATTCAGTTTTGGTATCGATCTCAAACGCCCTTTTATTGCAAATTTTTTTGTTTTCATCCCTTTTGCATTTGTTCAAACTTTTTTTTTGTTAATTTTCTTCTTCTGAGAATAATGGCCAGGACCAAATCCACTGCCCGTGCCATACCCACTATACAAAAATCCCATTCTAGTGTTCCCCCTGGTACTGGCCGTAGACGTGACTGGAAGCAGGCTGGCTGAGGGAGATTAGAAAACTCCAAAGATCAACTGAATTGTTGATCCCTAGAGCTCCTTCTGGCCGATCTGTAAGGAATGTCACTCTGTCACTTGGGCTAAATGTTCGTTTTGCCGTGACAACCATGAGGCCTTATAAGGTGCTACAAAAGATTTTTTGTCCCAAGTTTTTGAGGATACTTGTCTTTTGGCAGTACATGGTAAGCGTCGTCATTCTCAGAAGGCTTCGGGACCGATTTTCTAGTATGCATGTTAATAACGCCAGCAGCTCTAGAGACCTACCTCTGGATAGAACCGACTTGTCGACTACCTCTAGGAGGAAGAGGAAGCAGCCTGTCCCCAAGAAGGCTGGATCTCGAAGGTTAGCTACTTCCCTTGCTCCTAGAGTTATCCTGGCCAAGAGACCCCGTATCTTCTTGAGCTCTGAGTCAGATGCTGGAGAATCTAACTCAGATCGAGAATCTTCACCCCTTCCTTCTCCTATTATTCGTCCAGCTCCTCAACAGGTTTCTTCACCAAAAGTGTTGATTACCCAAGAGGAGCTCGACAAAATAATAGAGAAATCTGTAAATATTGTTTCCACTTCTTTTCTGCTCCTGTACATAATCTTTTTGTAAGAATTCCATACGATCCAGCCCAAGTTTCTTTTGATTCTGTCCATGATAATCAATACGAGGCCTACCTAGCTAATTAAATTGATATTCTTGACAATGTTTTTGATTTTTTTCTTCTAGATACACGTACAAGCTTTAGATTAGGTCCCAAATTTTGTGCCGAGCTGAAAGATAAAACCTCAGAAGTTTCAGATGTAATAGTAGAAGCCGAAATATCTTTTTTGCAGAATAGCCAATTTTGAGAAGGCTGTATATTTTATCGAATGCAGTCATGTGGCGAAATTTTATTTGATTCCATATGAAAATAAGTAAAGATTGTTCTTTTGTTTTTGTTGCTTTAATCTGGATTGTTGCATGCTTCATTGCTTTAATAAGTAAGGAATTCTTTCATAAATATGGATTTATCGATATTTGTATTTTGGTTGTTGCAGTTGGCTTTGGAGCCTAAACATTCTTTCTGTAAAGATAAATAAAGAGGGAGTATCAAATTTTCTGTGTGTAAAATTAAACTCAGCTGCAAATACACATAGAGAATTTGATTCTCTACTTCATGATGCCGTTCGGGAAATACCGACAACGACATCAAAAGCTGGGTCGACAAAATTTTCGGGAACTTTGGGAATCATTTGAGTTGATTCTTTACCGGATGTGAAAGCTTGGTCAGATTTTTTGAGTTCTGTCTCCTTAGACAAGGGCTTTATCGGCTGTTTAAGCTTCTCACGCATTTTTTTTTTACGCTCGGTTAATTTCGTATCAATAATTTTATTATGTTGTAACCAAGGTTTTTGTGGTTTTTGAGTGGGCGGTGTTGTTGCCTCATTGATCATGTCTTCATCAAATGTATGCCAGACTTCATCGGGATACATGTCCCATGTATACACGTTGGATTTGGGTCTATACGCTTGTGTGTTGGGTACCTTGGATGTCAGTTGGACGTGAGCCAATGAACCTGGTGTCTTGATCTCCTTAGAAATTGAATTGGGCGGATAAGATTGTGCATCTAGATAGAGGAGTACATGTTCATCCGTCATTTCTACATCATCCATGGAAAGAATACTTTCTTCTGAAACATGGGCGGTAGAGACACTAGGTTCTCCTAGGCACCAAGCTATAGGAATCGGGTCAATCATCATAAGTGTGATGATGGGTGTGTCAATGTCTGTAGAAGATGGGAGAATATCCACATCTTTTGCAGTCGTTTCGATACGACATCGATTGGAATCAGCACAGTCCACATTGGCTAGTGCGTGACCCCAATTGATTATGTCTGTGGATCTCGTATAGTGGCTTTTTGGTTGGATCGTGACACTATTTGATTTGTCATATGTTGTGGATGACCAATCATCATATACCTTGGCGGGCTTGACATGGCCTGTTGAGTCAACCGCCCCATTCTCTAGTAGGGTAAGCCTTAGAGGATGAGATTTTGTTTAGGGTTTTATCTTTTAGATTAAGCCGTCATTTGTTAGAAACCAAGGAGAGAAAAGAGAAAAGAGTGGATCTTACCCTCAGAATACTCACCTTGTGCTCATAATGCTCTTCCCATCCTCTTGCTCAAGCTAGTTGGAGAAGTCATAGCGTAGACAAGTTGGGAGACTGCCATAGTCATGCTAGATGGAGCCATAGCCAACGGAGAATGTTGGATAGCTAACATTGGCGCCGTTGCCACTCTTCTTCACCATCTCTGCTTGTTCTCTAGCTTTTGTTTTTTGTTTTAAGCTATTTCTTGCTTTGTCTAGTTTAGTATTTCTTCATTTTGTGTTCTAGTACCCTTTGTAGCTTGTATCTCGCAGCTTAAGATCAGTAGTTCTTCAAGGGAGGGGATGGGCTCCAAGAACTTTTAAGTGCACCATTCTCACAATGGGTTTTACTTGTTTGTAGGTTGCAAGCAGGATATAGGTTGAAGGAGAGGCCCACCCAGCATCCTTTCATGCCCATCAGTCGCTGCCATCCGTCTACACCCATCTTGAGCTCAAGCAGAAACACTGAAATTCCTTATTCAGAACTGCACATGCTCACCAGTGCGTTGATAGAAGTCGTTATGAAATTTCATGCCTTGCGATTCAATGCTCCAAACTATTGAAAGATCAACATGAACCAATACTCACAGAAGGTTGATAGATCAACGCTCATATTGCTGGAACTTGAATCCGTGAGGGATACTTATAAGCTTGAAGTGCTCGACTGAAAATCAGTTTCTTGAGAGATATAAGTGACAATCGAAGTCAACTTTTATGTGGACATTTCACACTCAGAAGCATCTCAAAGGCAATGCTCAACCAGTAGTTAGACCAGTAGTGCGTATAGTTAGTAGCTCAGTAGCAGTCAGAAAATCCATAATGGTTCGCTTGAAAAACCTCTTTGCTGGTCTGCGCCATATTTTCTGAAACTATAGAAATCTGGGACACATGATAAGTCCCTTACACAACCATCCTTCCACGCTCTTCTTGCACAGCCTCCCAGCCTAAATCCTGCTGTCCACGACCCTTCTTCATCAGCTTCTCCATCATGTGCTGGCTAATCTAATGCGATTTGCAGCACCTCCTCACAACTATTTCTACAAACAATTGATTTGCACACAGTTGAAACTCTTGACCAACTGGACTGCAGTGGCGGTTAATTTCTTACTATTTTGTTTTCGTCCATGAGTCATTTTTTTTGCGCGCGTCATCTTCTGTGCGAGTCCTGTGAGTCGTCTGCTTCCGTCCACGAGTCAATTTTTTGAGCGAGTTATCTTCTGTGCGAGTCCTATGCGAGTCATCAATTTCTGTCCACAAGTCATTTTTTTTGCGCGAGTCATCTTTTGTGCGAGTCATTAGTTTCCGTCCATGAGTCATTTTTTTTGCACGAGTCATCTTCTGTGTGAGTCCTGTGCGAGTCGTCCGTTTCCGTCCATGAGTCATTTTTTGTACGAGTCCCTAGTAATTTTCTTGCTCTGTGGTCCATTTTAGTTGACTAGGTCTGAAATAACTCACACAACTATACGAGTCATTCCTTGATTTTCGCAACGACTTTTGTCAGCTACAAGAATCCTAGAGGAGGTGAGTAATTTCAAAAAAAAAAAATAAACCTCCCAAATAAGATAAGAAAACCTAGAACAAACTTGTAGAAATACTTTCAAGGTGCAAAATCTTTGATCTCTCCTAAAATAGAACTATCTAGTACTCGCATAGCCTGTTTTTTGGCAAGATCTGGACTTGTGCAAGTCCCAGGCATGCATGCGAATTTTATCCTGAGAGGTTCATTTGTGATCACAACGAAGACCCATAATTTCAAGCACTTGAAACTTAGTAAAATCCTCTAAGATCAACATCATATGGTTCCACTCAGGAAACTCCAAGCTCTTGCAAATACACGTTGCACCTAGAATTGTATATATCCATCTTCCATTGCCGACAACCCTATCATGATGAATATGTTTTGATAGCCTTAGGCACCTCTAGTAGGGAATGCCTTAGGAATGTCCTAGTAGGAAACCATAGATCCGTCATGATAAGTTTGCCAAATCTGTCAATATCAACATCCATCACCCATCACCTAAGTGCATAGAATCTCAACATAGAGAGCGCTTGTTTTGAAACAAGTTTGTCTGAGACATTTGTTTTTCTTGTAAGGCGTTCAATGGTATGTTAAGAGCGTTTTCATGGCAAGGAGCAAATGGCCTATCTTAATCTCAAGCTAACAAACGTTGAGTTTTCTGGGTGAACATTAGAGAAGACCCTTTAAGAATTCGTGCAAGATGTAGTTTATATTATCAAAATATTATAACACTAATACTTTTGACTTGCCATAACTTTTTAATCGTAACTTAGAAGATGTCATCTAACATATCATTGGAAAGCCCTTGTTGAGCGCTTTTCAATGCACCAAACTTCCGTAAATTCGGACTTACCACTAAAAAGTTATGTCATTTTTAGTGTGGAATCAAAATGTGGACTCAAAAAGTTACGTTACGCAGATTTCAAATTTGAGTGTTTTGATTGGTCCATGTGTAAGAAAAAATTGAGAAAAAATATAAAAAGAATCTTTACAAACGGTCTCTTTTGGATTAAGAACTCCTCTAATGAGTTTTGTGTGCTGAGTTACTACTGACCGATGGGGATCAATCCATTGCCTTCAAATCTCGAGACCGCCGATGAAAGAGGCTTGTCCAAGTACTGCCACCCTCAAGTGGTAATATGAGAACAGGAGACTCTAGTGAGGCAAATGACAGTGGCATGTCAACAATGCCAAACATGTCAAACCAGGATCAGATTGCATTGGAATAACTCGAAAATATTATGAGACTCTATGTTATCACCAATGGTAAGATACAGAGCAAAAATGGCTATTTTTGCATATTTCATCATGGTAAGTATTCGCATAGATTCGCGGCGAAAACTTCAACACATGTGCGAATACTCTACTTACATATCTTGACCAAGAAATCGAAAAAGGCCCCCTTAAATCAAAATTGGCATGTGCGAATAGGTTGGAGGTACTTTTGCCCTAAGGACCAAAGGCTCTAGAAATATCAGGAAAGTTCAAAGAAGGTGAGAGAAACACAGCAACCTCCTCCAAATTATCTAACGATACAAATTCGTGATCTTTCTTCAAATAGTACTCGCATGGTACTCGTTTTGGCAAGCTTGGCCTTTGTGCGAATCTCTTCACTTGTGTGCGAAGTCTCCAGAGCTAAAACTAGCAGAGTCATACCCCAATACCTCTCGAAAGATCAAAACTTGAAAACTTAGCATCATCAATCCAAGCATGAAAATGAGATCTCTCACCGCCAAAAGTGAAATAGTGAGATATCTTTATACTTAGGCTTGTACATATTCACAATTACCATCAACATCTTGGTCACATATTCCTACCTTGTCTAGCTGGGAGAAGCCTTAGGTATATTCAGTAGGGATTGCCTTGGATATAGCCTGGTAGGGAGCCATAGATAAGCAAGAGTAGGATATCACACTCATCATCCACCATCCATCACCTAAGTATTGATTTTCTGCTAGAGCACCATGAGTGAGAAGTCAGATCAGTCTCCTCCCAAAGTGGACAGGAGAATTCCACGGATTGATGCACCAAATCTGATGGGGAAACCAACTCTGTACGATTTTTTCAAGACTTCGAAAACACTTGTACGTTCTAGGGCGATACTTCTAAAGCTGAAAAGCTCAGACTATTCCCCATGATCCTACTTGGTGACGCAAATGAATGGTATGTGAATAGTGAGAAGTCAGACGCAGCCATGTGGATTGCAGTCACGACGGCCTCAGCTCCTCATCAACATAGACCAACCAAGGCCAACCAAGGCCAATAGGCCCAGGTTTTCATCAACCTCGATCCTCTGGTTCTATGACCCATCCTACACCACTTTTACATTCTCAACCAGAGTCTTCTTATCCATGACCGATCGCTCCCCATCCAACACAACAATCTTTTGTAGAAAGTCGACATATTGCTACATCGTCTATCACACAAGTTGATTCCGACTACACAGACCCACCGATGTCCTATATAGAAGATACCAATGTGCCTACTCATCAAGTTGATCCATTTGCACCTTACTAAAATTAGTAGTATTCGATGTGTCTAGGCTTGTCTAGTCTTACTGATTTTTTTGTCATCCAGGGATACATAGTTGCTTATGATCTTACATCATATCTAGCAATCCGTAAGGTCTATCTCAAACATCATTCATAGATAAGACCGAGAATGTACCACCTCAGATCTGTGTCTTCGTTACGTCTTTATGACCAAGCAATTGATATCATACCCTGGAGCCAAGTTTTGAGCTATTGCCTGATGAATCAAGAGTTTTGTGTCTAGATGATAACCCATACGTTTTATCTGAGTGAAAGTAATCTAAGACATAATTGTCTTATTACATGCTACGTAGATGTTATATGTTATCACTTGTTTTTTTTTTGTAACACTGTAGCTATGGCCTTATGCCAAGTTCGATACTGGATTGCAAGAGTTTGGTCTAAGAGTGTCATGCAAATCCTTCTATAGAGTTATCTGCTACAATTTTTCATTTTTTCTCTTATTTCAAGTTTTGTCCTGTCAACTATTTCATTTGTTGCTACCTGTTTGGAAAAATTGTTCGTGAACACCTTGACGAAAAGACACGAACATAAAAAATTCACAAAAGAGAATTTTTTGTGGTACAGCAGGAGAAAGTCAGACGACCAGAAAGTCAAACAACTCAAAGCGACACAAAAAACGTCGCGACACCTTTTTCTGCCCTCACACTCCAAAAAGGACCAACAAGATCATGCAAGTACCCAGAAGTACAGATATCTAATCTGATAGCATGATGTCAGCACATACACTCGAGGTCGTGGCTAATCTGCCACTCTTGTAGTTCGTGATTAGCTATAGATGTTTAATCACTCTAATCTAGAAGTTACACGACGCGACTATATACTTTTTAAATGATACTCGATACATACACATGAAGTCTAATGTTGGTAAGCAAGAAGACGAAAACACAGAATACGAGTCCACCTGTGTGTGAGACAATTCTGCATAGGATCTATAGATCCACAAGTCCGCTAGTAAGTGAGACATGAATTCATGGGAGAACTGTACTTCACGCCAATGCACTGCGTGGATCTGCATGCAGTGCTTGAAGAATCAGAGAACAAAAATCAATAGATGATTATGTAGCCGTTGCGCACATATCACTCTTATCTTGTCTGATCTTGAATGTAAATTAGTCTGTTGTTATTCGTGTGTCTGATTCACTTGTTCATTTAATTCCGCACCTTGGTTTGAATTTTGTTGAATGTTGTGTTAATCTAAAACGTAGATCAGCAGTCTCTGTCTACATTTTGGAGGACTGTAGGAATGATACAGTTGGCAGTGACCAGCAATTATATCTGAAATCCATCCGAATCATCGTTGTGTTTCGCGTTTACGATTCTCATCACTACCCGTTTCAATCCATCATCGGCTCACTAATGTACGCAATGATCTACATCTTTTTGCCTTAACAAATTTTTAGGCACCTTCGTCTTTTTCGCACCTTAGCGAAAAATGCGACACACTGGCCAAGTGGCCAGAATGTGTAAGTGGTAGAACTCCAGCTAGATAGGTTGTAATGTTGTTATTGGATGTGTGACAAATCAAAGTTCATGAGGTCCAATAGAATTAAGAGGTGGAAGTATCAATGATCCAATAGGATTTGAGTTTTGCTTGAGAATGATCCAATAGAATCAAGAGGTGATCATAAATGAGGTCCAATAGTTTTTGAGGGTGAACTACCTCATTGATCTACTAGTCTCATTGTACTTCTCATTTTTGTTCTAAGTAATTTGGAGATCAATCAAGTTTTTGAGTTTGTGTTTACTTGCTTTCTCTCTCTACCCGAGAGCTATTGATTGCATTCTCTCTCTAGTTGAGAGTAATTGATTGCATTCTCTCTCTACCCGAGAGCTATTGATTGCATTCTCTCTCTACTTGAGAGCTGGCCTTTTCCATACTTAGTTTTTTTGAGGGAGCACTTCCCAGGCGTGTGTATGTACTTTGGTTTTGAGTTAATGCATGTGGTAGTGTGTTTTTGCCTTTGAGAGTGAGATAGATCTTGAATCTCAATCTAATCTTGATCATTTGCATTCACACACATTAGGAGATCTAAATCACACTTAGTGGACACTCCACACGTGTGAAATTCATAGCTATAAGCTACAATTAATGGCTTAACAAGTGCACACTATTCCAATTTGTATTGGAAACTCCTAGCCTTTTTCTAAAACTTGGACTTGTAGACTCACTATATTCAATTCTTGAGCAAAATTTGCACTATTTGATATAGTGTTGCCTAAGAACAATCTATTGAATCTTTTTCAATTGTCATATTTGACACACCACATCTTCCAAATGAAAATTCTTGCCCCGTTTTCTAGCCTTTTTTAACTGATGTTGATCGACTCAAATTTTTCATGAATTTGACTATCGTCCTTGTCCATTGATTGTAATAACCTTGCTCTCATACCAAGTTGACAATAAACAAACATAGATCAACTCAATCATGCCAGCACAACACAAAGTGCTTCAAGACAAGATGATAATCGATTGCTTTCCAAAAGATTATATATTCACACTCCCCATGAAAGGACAAGACATTTAGCATAAGTAGCAACTAAGGGCTCGAGGAAGACTCGCTCGTCCACTATCTGAGAGAGAGAGAGAGAGAGAGAGAGAGAGAGAGAGAGAGAGAGAGAGAGAGAGAGAGAGAGAGAGAGAGAGAGAGAGAGAGAGAGAGAGAGAGAGAGAGAGAGAGAGAGAGAGAGAGAGAGAATAAACAAGTTAATTATTGCTCTTTTTCAACTAAAACTTCACCAAAATAGACAAAGAAATGTATCATTATTCATCATTAATGATCATTCAAAGCATAGGGCCGGAATCTAGAGCATGATCAAAGCTCTCATAAGATTTTAGGCACATGAACCACTAGTACCATCAAGAAAGCTCTACAAGAGAAGCTTCAAGAACACTCAGAATCGAAATTTGACTAAAGAAGACACAACCTTAGCTATTCATAGTGGTCCTTTGTGCTTCTACTATGATTTTGGGGCCTTATTTGGCTAAAATAAGGAAGTCTAATTTGCTATGTATTCCAAGCTCTCATAGTGAGAAGATAGAATATTTTTGGAGCTCATTGGCAATCTCAAGCTAATTCACTATGTACATTGAGTTTTTGTGATCCAAATGCAACCAAATCACTTTCTACTTGTTTCTTAGCTTGAAGGCCATACAACAGACTGTGTCTTGCATGTGTGGACTCGAATTTGGGTCTTTGAACTTGTTTATTGATTATCCATACTTGTTATGTGTCAAATTGCTAATCTAGATCAAGATTTATTGTCTAGTTTTTTTATGCATTGTTAAGCAAGCACATAATCTCTCTTTTGGATCTTCTAAGATCCATTTTTGGTTCTTAAAGTACTATACTTTCACATGGTTTTAGATCCAAGTACAAAGGCTTTGATCTTAGAACCATTCAAATCCATTTTTAGCAGTTTTGTGTGCTAAAAACTAGTCTTGTGAGGGCAAGTTAGGTGCTACGTTTTGGTGGTAGGACTTGATCCCAAACTTCTTTAGGATCAAATTCCGTATTTTTCCCACGTGTGGGCACTTTTGAACCAGCATTAAATTCACTAAATTCATTTGGTCACTGTAAATTCAATTTGTGAGCTGTTGGTGTAATATTTGGTGAAAATCCTAGGATACTCTACCAAGATCATTTGCGATTGATTAGATTTGAATTTGTTTCATGGAATCTAATTAATCTAGGCTGATTTCAAGTCATATTAAGGTTAAAAACAGGTCTTGAAAGTACACCAAGAAGGAAGATAGAGATTAAGTCATTTTTTTGTCCAAAAATAGCCAAAATTGGCAGATTTGATTGTAAGTAGATTTCACATCATCGTATCTTCATTCCAACTTTGTGAAGGAGTGCTAGAACTGAGATTATAAGTCCACTTGTTGGATTAGAAATCTAATTTGAGTGAAACACTACAAGAAAGAGACCTTAGTGAGTTTCTAGAGACAATCAAATCCATTTTTTGACAAGATTTGTTTGAAAGTAGTTTTCACTTCATCTTATCTTCATTCCAGCTTTGTGAGGGAGATAGAACTATGATTATAAGTCCATTTGTTGGAATAGATATCAAATTTGAGTGAAACACTACAAGTGTGAGACCGTTGTGAGTTTCAAATCAATCATATCTATTTTTTGTTTGTAGAAGTCACTAGTAATATGAGATCTACTATACCTTCTAGAAGCTAGTGAGAGATTGAATTCTACAAATTATGTTGTTTGGAAGGTTAGGATGGAGTCACTCTTGGTGCTCCAAGACCTTTATGAGTTCTTGATTGAAGATGAAGATGAACCTCTAGGTGCACAGGAGTTAGCTAGATACAAGAAGAGATCTAGGCTTGCACTTCATTGTGTGAGGATGAATGTGAGCAATGATTTGTTGAGAGAAGTATCAGCATGTACTAGTGCTAAAGAGGCTTGGGAGTCTTTAAAATCAATCTATGAATCTAGTAACACTTCAAGAATACTCATGCTTAGAAATAAGATTTTGCAAAGCATGAGGAGAAGTGAGGAGAGTGCACAGGATTATGTACTCAGAATCAAGTCTCTAAATAGGGAGTTGGCTTCCATTGGAGAGAAGATTCATGATGGAGAGCTTGTACAAATTGTCCTTAATGATCTAGGAGATGACTTTGCAAATTTGGTCCAAAATTTTGCCATCCAAGACACTGCCAACTATAGAAAAACTTCACAGTGTATTAGTGGCTGAAGAGTGTAGGATGCTCCACACCAAGGCAGGAATGAGTCCATTGTCTTTGTAGGATGGAGATGAGAAAGCCAATTTCTCATTCAAGGAAAAAAAGAAGACCAAAGGAAAGAAGAAGCATCCCAAGGAGGCCAAAAAAGAGGATGATGCATCAAGCTCAAAGGACAAGTCAAAGCAAAAATGCTTCTTTTGTGGAAAGAAGGGGAATTATGCATCCGAATGCTACAAGAGGCTAAGAGCAAAAGAGGAGGAGGACAAACAAGGGAACCTTGCATATGAAGAGGATGGAGATGAGGAGATCTCATCTTTGATGACATCTACATCCACTCCAATAAGCAAAAGCAACTCAAAGGACACTTGGTGGATTTATAGTGGGGCTAGCTCCCACATGACTTTCCAAAAGGACACATTATCAACCTTACACTCTTTCAATGGTGCTAGTAAATTTGTTTCTTTAGCAAATGATCAAGAATGTAAGATAGATGGTATTGGTACCATCTCATTAAGTCTAGGATCTAGCAAAAGGATGAATCTAGGCAATGTCCTTTTTGTACCATCAATTACCAAAAGCTTGCTTAGTGTTGGACAACTAATGGATGATGGTTTAGATGTTCACTTCAAGCATGGAGTTTGTTCCATCATGAAGAATGATATTTGCATAGAAAATGGTGTTACAAGTCTCATTCTTTGAGGACTTACAATTTTGAAAAGGTGGCAAAGAGCAAATTTGTTATTAGAAATTTTGTTACTTTATGAGTGAAATTCAGATTTGTTCAAAGTCTTTGCACTTCATTCAGTATTACCCATAATCTGTAGGTTACTTGTCAATGTGCCATGGACACCGATAATGAATATATGTCAAATTACGATAGGATTGGAATGCAAGTAAATACGATAATCAAAGCGACTTGTATGATAATGGTGATGGTGGTGATTGTTTGGTTGAAGAGCAATTTGATGATATGGACGTGCATGAACAGTATCCAGATGAAGATCCTTTTTGTCAACAAGATGCAGAGCAACTTGATGATATGGACGTGCATGAACAATATCCAGATGAGAATCTTTGTTGTCAACAAGATGATCAAAAATATTAGCTTGGTGGTGCAAAGGAGTATAATTATGATTAAGAAACTTCTTAAGGCAAGGAACAGACCCTTTTTGAGATAAAAAAGGGCCCTATGTATGAAAGATATGTTTAGAATGTATGTGGCTCACAAGCAATTTCATTGGAGAAATTATATTTCTTTGATTGAGTTTGCATATAATAGTAGAAAACATTTTGCTACAAGTTAGTGTATTTATGCTAGTGTACGGTTTTCAACCTATATCAACAGTAGTTGTGAAGATTAAATCAGTTAAGATTCAAAAATTTGTTGATTTTTTGCATGAAATGCAAGAGATGATGCGATTAGCTCATGAGAGTATCCTCAGTGCTCAAGATTGAGTCAGGCGCTTTAGATCTTCATGAACATTTTTTCATAATCTAGATAAACCTTTATTTAAAGAGTAAGACAAATAAATAGGTCCATCAAAAGACACTTTGTTACCTTCTAAATATAGGCTTTTTTTAATTAGGGATATATGTTTTTGGAGCTGTAAAGGCCTACCAAAAACAAGTTTAATTTAAAGCTAAAAAATATAATTCCTAGGGCCAACTTGACTAGCACATTGAGTGTGCTCCAAAAAACAAAACTTAATTTTTTTTTTTGTATACTATCATGCCATCAAGCCAACCTTTATAGGCCCATAAGCATTGTATAATGATAAAAACAAACCTATATTTAGAGGGTAACAAAGTGTCCTACGATGGATCTATTTCAAATTTGATGGATAATGGGATTTTTAAATATGTACCAATCCACAACTTTTTGCTTATAAAAAATCGTGTAGTGCTTCTTGGTTTCCAAGGGGAGGCTCGAACCTGGGATCAAAGAAACTTTGGATGCCAAGCTAACCAGTTGAGCCAACCCCGTTGGGTAAAATCGTGTAGTGGCATGAAAAGATAAGCACACCATGTGCTACCTTTTTGTTGCAGAATGTCAAAAACCCCCATAACCACTAGTCTTATTTATAGCTATTGGTACTTTTTGGCAAAAAATTTCAATGGGTAAAATCATTGCCATGCTTAACTAATGAAAACAATACTTGTATTTATCAGTCAATAAAGGTTTTCAAGATAGCATGATACTTAAAAGAAAAAGTTGACATGTATTTGATGAGAGGTCTAGTAATAAACAATTAGTGAATTGGTTAGAACTTCTTTTAGGCCTTGGTACATTTTCTGTCCATAATAAAGTTTTGACAAGGTGGAGGTCTTTTTAGTCTCTCGCTAAATTATAAAGATTATATATGCAGTTTTGCATTTTTATTAAATTTTAATCTATACGAATTGCACAAAGTAAACATTTTGATATTGATTATTGCATCAACTAAAGTTGAAATTTACATGAAAAAGGGTTCGTAGAAGAATCAGAACCTTCTAGAGAGAAATCATTTTTTTTGTTGTTAGTATAAAGTTGGTGGACTTCTGTCTCGCGAGATGCGCTAAAAAGGGTATGAAATTTTTTTGGATAGATTTTGTGTTGGGTCGTAAAAAAAAGTTTTCCAAAAGCATGGGGATAATGGGGGGTTATACCACAACAAAAATAAAGCAGCACCTAAAAGAGGCGTGTAGGCCACAAGAGAGTGGCACATGCCAACGCACTGGGAATAGGCACAGCAGCTGCATCTTCACGAAGTAGAAAGCATAGAGTTAGAGTAGGAACAGGAGTCGCCCATCAATTCTATCAATGACTCGTTTTGTATTAAGCGAGCAAGCACTTCTTCGCCTCTGCTTCCCTTCCCTTTCACGAACCTTGTTTTTCCTTTGCCTCTGCTTCCCTTCCCTTTCACGATCCTTGTTTTTCCCTTGGAGTGTTGAATTTCAATTCAAAGTATGTATGGATGAAGATCTATCTCTGGAGGTGTGGCTTCCTTGCTCCACAAGACATGCGTTAGCGTGTTTTCAAACCAGGTTGTTGATCAATTGAAGATACACCTCAGCCTTCCTTCATATACCTACAGCCCAATTTCTTTTTTCTTTGTGAGCTCCTCTCTTGCCTTGCTTGATCTGTTAGTTTTTGTGCACTGCAAACAGTGGGGCGTAATTCGGTCAGATTTTTGTGGATAAAGACTTTGACTTTTATTTGATCTTTCCAGATTGCAATTGCAGGCTTGAATGAGCTATTTGGGATGGAAAGTACATCACCCACCGTGAAGAGTGAACGTGGCGATGCATTATGGGGCAAACTTCCTGATGCCTTGACAGAGAACATTCTTGCGCGGTTGCCCATTCCGATCCTTGCACAATCGCGCCTGGTATGCAAAAACTGGAACTCCATCATACTCTCTGATGCATTGACTGAGCTTAGATCACAGAACAATCCCGTAGAGACCTGGTTTCTGATTTCCTGGAAGCCGCAAAAGTCCATCGTCGTCTACGATCCAAGCTCAAGACACTGGCATGAAATGCCTGCTCATTCGTTGATAGCTGGAGACTCTCAAATATTGGGCACGGCTGGTGGCTTGCTCTTTGTAGTCTCCTACTTCAAATGCTCTTCGGGCGGCACAGACTCTGAAGGCCATTGGTACTACGAAGACTTCCAGTTCACAGTATGCAATCCTCTCACTGGATCGTGGCGTAAAATTTCTTGCAACAATTCAGTTCTTGACATCTACATTGTAGGCATGACCTACAACCACCAGAGCAATTCCTACATTATTCTGCTATGTGGGTCTTCTGCGAGAGGGAAGCAGTATCTGGCAACAGAAGTGTATGAGTCTTCCACTGATTGTTGGACAGATGGGGATGACTTCATTTTGCCAGAATCTGAAACCCACTTTGAGTTTGTGCAGAGGGAGGCAGTGTGCGTTGATGGGTTCTTTTTCTGCCTGTTGAATGACACAGTTCATGCATATGATCTTCAAAGGGGAAAATGGACTCCACTCCCTGCAAAAGTGCCACCCACCGATGCATTCATCTCACTTTTGGGATGCTGCAGTGGCCTGCTGATGGTAACAGAGCTTGCTCCTCTGCAGTTGTCCCCGGGTGATGCTTCCCTGCCTTTCAGGATCTGGGAGCTGGAGCAGTCAACCATGAAATGGGTGGAAAAACAGATGGCTCCCCCATCCTTATCTAACACCTTTTTCGATCCGGGCTGGCACGAAGATTATTATGTATTTGGACAGGGTGAATGGCTTTGTTTGTGGACTTTAGAGGAGGATTTCAGAGCATTTGCTTATGATTGTTCAAGGAAGCAATGGCATCAACTGCCCAGAAGTCATCTGCTTGAAGGTCTAGACTGGCTTGACAATCTCTGCGGCATGCCTTTTGAGCCTAGCTTCAAGGCAAGGGTGTAACATTCTCTTAACTTTCTTCAGCTTTCAAGAATAAGGCTAAGGTATTCAATTTCTACAGGGAAATGAACTTGATTTACCTTCAGGTTTGAGAGAACAGGTTTTTGCTATCTTATTGGCATGAACATTTGCACTTAAATTTGATAGACCCAGAAATAAGCAATTTGTATTATAGGTTTATCTTCAAGAATTGGTGGTGTGGGAGTAGCATTATAAGTAGGAGACATCTCAACTTGAGGTCCTCCTTCATAAGAGCTATAGAAGAATTGTTTTGCTGCTTTAGGGCTTTAAACTAGCTGGAGTTAGGGTTCTAGTTAATTTAGGTCCACTTTGGGGTCCAATCAAAGACTTTGAGAGTTAAGACCCTCTTTTATGATGGTGGGTTCATGAAAGTTCAGTTTAAAAAACACATTTATAAGACCCACATTTCGAAACAAGTTTGGTTGCACTAAGATAGTAATTTTATCCAATGTGGTACTCGTCAATTTATGTGTCTTTTGATATCTTGAGATTGTGCTCGCAAGTGATTACATGAACTTAGAATTGGATGCAACCAAAAGACATTGCATCATTAATGTCATATTACAATCTTTAAAATTAAACATGTCCATTCCATCGTTTTCTTAGTCTAGGAAAAATTGAGGTGACTTATTCTCATAGAAAATATGTGGACGTTGATAACTAGATGAGCCATTTTTGCTCATTATTTGGGCTCTCGCCCAAGCATATTATATGGTGTTATACTTTATGATCTAGCGCTTGATATTTGGTCATGTGCTATGATTATTACTAGCCCTAACTAGGAAATAATAGGGTCTCAGACTCCATAAATAGGCATGCGAGCTTCGCTATTGTTGGGATGGTTTTGCATAAGATTGAAACACTTTTGGTTGCAAATGTGGTACAAAGAGCATGTGATGATTTTGGATTTTGCAAAAATGCATGTCTAATGATCTTCAAAATTGTACAAGAGCATTTTCTCAAGTATAGTAAAATAGACTTATCTTCTCCATCCATTTCAAGTAAGAGTAGCAAGAAATTATTCCAACAAAAAAATGTGTAAATTTGCAAGCCAACCATTTCATATATCTAATTTATATAAATATGAAAGTGGTGAGCTCAAATACAATGACTGCAATAGTTAAAATCTTGATCTTCAAATGGTTCTTGAGGATATGCTCCAATTTCTTGATCTCAAAAGGTTCTTGAATGTATGGGAAAAGCACATTGGCAAGCAAGAAAATTATTTTATCAAGTTACCATGGTGGACATAATTTTTAAAAGATTTGTTTAGTTCAACTTTTTCACATGAGACATATTCCATCATATCATAAGCAAGTTCACATGATTGGAGAAACTTTTGTCAATTTTTCTTTAGCGAAGATGCCTAAATGAATAAGAAGGCACATATTTTATCGAATTGAATTATTTATTTACTTTCGAACTGAATATAGTCATGCTAGGGCCCAAATTCTACTAGAGCCTTACAAAATTTTTCATCATATTTAATACAAGCATGTGATTCATTGTATGGCAAACATGGAGGGGACTGAAAGTATTACAACTAATTGTGCATCATCTGTAAGCAAAAAGTAAATTAAATTTAGATTGTCTAAAATGGGACGTCCACTACACAAAAAATGCATGAACTAGGAAATAGAGCACTTGTGATCATAAATATGGAAAGGAGGGAGGCGTGTCAGGAACATCAATGCAAAAATTTCATTAAAGAAAACCAATGATTGGAAGACTTATGTTGGAAGTATTTCTAGTTCATATGATGGCTAGATCTACTCACGGTGTAGTATAGTATAGAGAGGATCGTCCACCTTTTAAGAACCTACCAAAAGCTTCAACGGAAATAGATAAACAAGGTCGGGAGCACTAAGGCTTCCCAACTAGTGCCCGGAACTGAAATATAACTAACTAAGATAACAAGCAATAAAATCCTTGCTAAGGCTTACCCAACTAGCAAGTTCACTTAATTTAACACCCAAAAGGGAGATAGAAATAATAGATTGTGGCTAACTAAATAATCAACAAATAAATACATGCCACAATACACAGCAATGAGGAGGAGGCAAGAGGAGGCCCGAGCACCTTCCCCCAAGCTATGCACCTTCCCAAAGGGAACACAAATGAAATAGAATGATAGTCTTAAAAATAGAGAGCAAGATAGCTTAATCTCAAAAGTGTTGTGTACATGGCAAATACCTCTCCTTTTATAGCAAGGAGGGTCTTCCATAAGTATTCACTAAATTATGTCGAATTTCAAAAGGGTGAAGTCAAGTTGTTGTTCAACGTCCTCCATGTCCCAAATCTTGACCAAGAATCTGCTCTCAATTAGCAAAATTATTGATTCAGGTCGGAGGGTCGAATTCGATGCAAACGGCTGCACCATCCTTAACAAAGCTCAAAAAATTCTAGCTTTCGGAAGAAGAAGTACCAACTTCTACAAACTCAACCATTGTTATTCTTCCAATAGTCAAGCTCTTCACACTTCTACTTTTGATTCATCTGATATGCTTTGGCATTTCAGATTAGGCCATTTGAATTTCAATAGTATTCAACAAATGTCGACTTAAAAACAAGTACAAGATCTGCCTGTTGTTAGCAAGCCAACTTCTCCATGTGAAAGCTGTATAATCAGCAAGCATGCAAGAAGTATGTTCTTTTCATACTTAGTTCATACTTCCAAGGTTCTGCTCGATCTTATACATAGCGATATATGTCTTTCTCAGAGAACGCGATTAGAGGTTGAATAAATCAAACCAATATCATCATTTTTAATCATGCCTGAATTTGATCTATGTACTAATAGAGCAGTTCTATTATGAGTAAATTATGCGTGCAAAAATATGGGTGCGAAAATTGGAAATATATGCGTGAGTGTGATAGACAATTAGATAATCAGATAAACGACTGAACTTTGACCAAAAACGAATTTTTATAATTCTGAATCTAAATCAATATACATTTCTTGCTGCCTTGTGGTATCTCTTACAAAGAGTACGTAACTGCGCAAGTGAGAATGTATCAGTGTAGTCAATCCCATATTTTTGTGAAAAACCTTTCGCCACCAACCTTGCTTTGTATCTGATGTTTTTTCCATCAAGACCTGTTTTGATCTTGTAGATCCACTTGCATTTGACTAGTTTTCTTCCATCAGGTACAGGTGCAAGTGTCCATACATTGTTCTTAGACATGGATGACATTTCGTCCTCCATTGCTTGAATCCAACGATCTTTATTTGGTCTGTCAATAGCTTCTTCGAATGTCTGAGGTTTGTCTGTGAAGCCATAGCATTCATCATGACCAAACCTTATTGGTGGTTTGCTCTACCTTTCAGATCTTCTCACAGTCTGTATAGGTCTCAAATTCAAATCCGCATCTTTAGGTTTGACCTGTTCTGCTTGAATTCGATCTGGTATTTCGAGTCTTTCAGGTTCTCGAAATTGAACTCCCTCTGAATCACTATTGTGTCTAAATGGTAATTCCATTTCATCATCTGCTTGCTTTACTTCTGTAGATGGTAACTCATAATAATTCTTGAGAATTTCATAGCTGACTAAGTCACTGTCTGCTATGTACTTTGACTCATCAAATTTTACATCTCGTACAACTTTTACTTTTTCAGTTTCGGGTATGTAAACTCGATAATATGAAGAATGCAACTCAAATCCTACCAGAAAGCCTTGTTCTGTTTTTTCATCAAGTTTTTTCCTCAATTTGTCTGGTATGTGCATATAAACTGCACATCCAAATGTCCAAACATGAGCCAGATTCGACTTCGACTTCCACCATACTTCATGAGGAGTTTTATCTGGCATTCTTGATTTCAGAATTCAATTCTGAAGATAGTTTGATGTAGCTACTACTTCCGCCCATAACTCTTTTGATGCTTTTGCATGAGCCATCATACACCTGGCAGCTTCCATAAGTGTACAATTTTTTGTGAAAAACTCAGATCCAAAAGATGCTTAAGTTTCATAAAGATCTTGGCCATGGAAGTTATGCACATCTAGATTGAAAAAATGATAGAAATTGTGATGTTAAGCATACTAAACATCAACTAAACATCAAAATCTGATCATAAGCTTCCACAAACAGAAACTTGCTGTCCCTGTCCGTACTTCAGAGCCTACAACCTGCATTTCACACGTGTGAAGCCATAGCAACAAAGAAATCACAATTCTAGTGGCTAGAATGCAAGATATGAACAAAAAAGTGAGAGAGAAGAAGATGGATCTTCAAAGAGCATAACATTCATTCAATAGAATGAAAATGAGATATGTACATACTCGTGGAGATGGCTATTTATAGCAGCCATAGTGCCTCTTGGCCACTTGTCTTATGATAGGCTAAAATTGGGGTCCAATAGGATTCACCCATATACCTAGAAATTTGGTCAAATAGGAATGCACCAAATTATGAGCCAATAGAAGAGCTCCACACTCGACCTCCTCTAATTAATGTGACCTCAAAAGTAGTGTACACATACTTTGGGCCTCTACATACATGTATGAACCTATCTCTAACTTTTATTTGGCCATAGGCCTACAAAATCTCAAGTTAGGAAAATACTACTAGTTGACAATTTTTCACACTCCCTCTTCAACTAGTTTTAGCATAGATTTAGAAAGTACACCAAGACTTGTTCTATGCTTGAAAAATAAGTCCTTTCCCAATGCTTTGGTAAAGATATCAGCCACACATTCCTTTGATGGGACATGTTCAAGCTTGATCTCTTTTGCCAACACTTGTTCTCTCACAAAATGGTAAGCCACCTCGATATGTTTGCTCCTTGCATGGAAAACCGGATTGCTTGCTAGACTTTGGGCTGAAAGGTTGTCACAAAAGATGATTGGACTCTCTGAAAAATCCAGCAAATGAAGCTCCATAATCATCCTCTTGATCCACACCATCTCCTTTGTGCATGATGTCAAAGCTTTGTACTCGGCCTCACTAGAAGAAAGTGATATAGTTGCTTGTTTCTTCGACATCCATGAGATAGCTCCATCACCTATGAAAATAGCATGTGCATTTATGGATTTTCTATCCATAAGGTCTCCTGCAAAATCTGAATCTGAAAAACCAAATAAGTTAGGTGATGAGCCTCTATAAACAATGCCAAAATCTTTTGTTCCCGAGATGTATCTCAAGATCCTCTTTCCTAGTTTCCAATGTTCTATGCTAGGATCTTGCATGAATTGGCTTAATCTACCAACACAATAAGATAAATCAGGTCTTGTGATGGTTAGATATATAAGAGAACCTATTAGCTTCCTATAGAGAGTAATGTCCTCGAAGGATCTTTCATTACCTCTTATAGTTAGCTTTACATGTGATTCCATAGGTGTATCAATAGGATTTGCATCTACCATATGAAATCTATTGAGAATAGAAATAGCATACTTCTCTTGTGAAATAAAAGTGATTTGAGAAGTTCTAATTACTTCTATTCCTAAGATATAGCTCAAAAGACCAAGATCATGCACTTCAAATTCCTTTTTTAGTGCTTTCTTGATATCTTCTATATCTTCCTTGTTCCCTCCACTTAAAATAATGTCATCCACATAAATTAGAAGGATTGTAACATCATTAGCACTAATTCTAAAGTAAAGTGAATGATCATACTCACTCATAGTGAAGTTTTGAGAAAGTAGAAAAGAGTTAAGCCTAGCATACCAACTCCTTGGTGCTTGCTTAAGACCATACAAACTTTTTTGTAGAAAACACACATGATTAGGCTTGCTATGAGAAACATAGCTCTCGGGTTGCTCCATGTAGACTTCCTCTTCAAGATCACCATTCAAGAAAGCATTAGAAATGTCTAATTGCCAAAGATCCCATCCATAAAGAGTTGCAAGGGAAATGATTACTCTTATGCTCACCATCTTTGCCACGGGTGCAAAGGTTTCCTCATAGTCAATGCCATGCTCTTGAGCATAACCTTTAGCCACCAACCTTGCCTTGAACTTGTTGATAGATCCATCTTGATTTGTCTTTACCTTGAAGATCCATTTGCATCCAATTGCACTTTTGCCCTTTGGAAGCTCCACCAATCTCCATGTGTTGTTCTTCATAAGTGCTTCAAACTCAAGATCCATTGCTTGGATCCATTCCTCTTTTTGCCTTGCTTCATCTACACATGAAGGTACATCAAAAGAAGTTAGGAAAGCATAGTTGGATCCATCCACCACTTGCTTACCTTTGCCATCATAAGTGAGCCTTGAGGGTTTCACTTTATGCCTTGGAGTTCTCCTTGGAATTTGACTTGAAGAGGCTTCTTCAACATCCACATCCAATGTGTCATCAACTCCATTGTCATCAAGCACATTAGTTGCAACAACACCATCATCACTTGAAACAACTTTTGGAATGTTACCTTCATCAAAAATGACATCCCTACTTGTGAACACTTTCTTGATTGAAGGAACATAAATCCTATATGCTTTGCTTACTTCACTATAACCAACAAAAATGCCCTTTCTTGAAGATGGATCCTCCTTAGTTCTATCATCAAGAGTAATGTTGAAGTAGCAAATGCATCCAAAAGTTCTTAGAAACTTGACATTAGGCTTCGTACCAAACAAAGCTTCAAAAGGGGTTTTTCCTTCCAATACAACACTTGGCCATCTATTGCATAGGAAATTTGCACACAACAAAGCATCACTCCAAAAAGGTTTAGGAAGATTAGCATTCAATCTCATTGCCTTTGCACTCTCACACAAGGTTCTATTCTTCCTCTCGGCCACTCCATTTTGTTGTGGTGTTCTTGGACATGTGTACTCCCTCTTGATCCCATGCTCATCGCAAAAGGCTTTGAATTTGTTAGAAATGTATTCACCACCATTGTCGCTCCTCAAGCATTTGATTTTGGTTGTAAATTGAGTCTCAATAGCAACTTTGAACTTGACAAACACATCAAACACCTCATCCTTGCTCTTTAGTAGATAAACCCAACAAAATCTACTAAAATCATCAATGAAAGTTACATACATCTTAGCACCTCCATTGCTAATTGTAGTAACACCATGAATATCCGAATGCAAGAGAGAAAAAGGCATCTTAGATCTAGATATAGATCTAGTATATGGCAATCTATGTGATTTAGACAAAGCACATTCTTCACAAACATGATTCAAGCAAGTAAGAGACTTGGGAAGTCCCCTTACTACCTCCTTTTTGGCTATTACCTCCAAGGCCTTGTAGTTGAGATGTCCCATCCTTTTATGCCATACCTCTTGAATTGACATTTGTTCATTTGCCATGCATCCAACTTGGTTAGCAACAACACATGCATCAAGCTTGAACAATTTCCCTTGCCTTTTCCCTTTTGCAATGATACTACACCCCTTTTTGATCAAGCAAGCATCACCATCAAACTCAACTTTGAATCCTTTGTCAAGCATTTGGCTTACACTAAGTAAGTTCTTGGTAATGGATGGAATGAGCAAAACATCTTTCAATTCTATATTCCTATTTGTAGAAAGTGAAATAGGAATTGTGCCAATCCCCTTGATTGTACACTCACCATCATTTGCGGTATAGATTACCTTCCTATCACCATCAAATGCCATTAAAGATGAAAAATACTCTTTATGATATGTCATATGAGAAGTGGCTCCACTATCAATCCACCAAGGATCAATGTCTCCATGATTAGCCAACAAGCAAGATGACATAACAAAAGCATCATTTGAAAGAAGCTCATCCCCACCCTCATCAATAGTTAGATTGGTTTGCTTTTCCCCTTGATCCCTCTTTTTCTTAAAACAATCACTAGCAAAATGCCCTTTGACTCCACAATAGAAACATTTTAGCTTAGATCTATCCTTCTTTTTGCCAAAAGTAGAGTGCTCACCTTGGTCTTGCCCTTTAGACCAATTGCTTTTACCTTTGCCCTTGAACTTGCCTTTAGAGAACATTGCCTCCTCTTCTCCTCCTTGAGATGTAGAAGATGCTCCCACTCTTGCTTGCAACCTGAATTCTTCAGCCAACAAGACCTCTTGCAAGTCTCCAACACTTGGTAAACATTTTTGGATAGCATAACTTTGAACAAGATTAGCATGATCATCCAACAAGCCATTGAGAATCACTTGAACAAGCTCCTCATTATTTATGCCATCATTAATGCATGCTAACTCATCATTCAATGCTTTAACTCTCAAAACAAAAGCATGTCCATTCTCACTCTTCTTTTGCATACAAGAAAAGATTTGCCTTCTTAAAGTCAACACTCTAGAAGTAGACTTGGATTCATAAACCTTCTTCAAGGCTTCCCAAGCTTCACTAGATGATGTGCACTTACCAACCTCTTTGATAAGCTCATTTGTCACATTCATCTTGATCATGTGAAGGGCTTTCTTTGCCCTCTTGTCATACCTCAATTGTTCTTGAGGTGCCAAAGGTCTCTCCTCCACACCTACAACAATATCCATCAACTCATTCATCTCAAGCAAAGACTCCATCCTTACTTTCCAAGTAGAATAGTTGAGGGAGGTAAGCCTATCATTGCTTTCCAACATGTAGCCTCCATTTGTAGCCATGTTGCAATGATTGATCTCTGATCTTTGACCTGTTCCAATGCACTAAGCACTCTCTTGAATCAACAAATGAAACACAAGAAGAAATCACAAAGATTTGGAACCTAAAACCTTACTTTTTCTCTCTTTTCCTCACTTTTTCCTTAATTTTAGCCACTAGTTTTATGATTTCTTGATCAAACCAAGACCAAACCTCAATATACTTGCTTTTCCCTCACTCCTAAGATTGAAATACACTCTTGAATCATTCAGCAAACTGAAAATCAGAGGGTTACATCAATTTTGAAGTTTTTGACATGAAGAAGCAAGAAATTGAATCAAAAAACTATATGCTAGAATGGAAAACTAATAGGATCTTGTTGGATCTTGCATCTCCCTCTTTCCAAAACAATTTTTGTCTCCTTATTCTGATAAGTATAGAGGGAATTCGCCCTACTTCAATTGAAATGCATACAAATGATGTTTTGATCACAAAGATCCAATTTCTACACATAAATCAACAAGATTTTTAGCTAGAAACTTGATTGGAATGCTACAAAAGCAAACTCGCCCACAAATCTCTTCTAAATCTGGCAAAACCTGCACATTTGGCCGCCTAATGCTCTGATACCATGTGAAAAACTCAGATCCAAAAGATGCTTAAGTTTCATAAAGATCTTGGCCATGGAAGTTATGCACATCTAGATTGAAAAAATGATAGAAATTGTGATGTTAAGCATACTAAACATCAACTAAACATCAAAATCTGATCATAAGCTTCCACAAACAGAAACTTGCTGTCCCTGTCCGTACTTCAGAGCCTACAACCTGCATTTCACACGTGTGAAGCCATAGCAACAAAGAAATCACAATTCTAGTGGCTAGAATGCAAGATATGAACAAAAAAGTGAGAGAGAAGAAGATGGATCTTCAAAGAGCATAACATTCATTCAATAGAATGAAAATGAGATATGTACATACTCGTGGAGATGGCTATTTATAGCAGCCATAGTGCCTCTTGGCCACTTGTCTTATGATAGGCTAAAATTGGGGTCCAATAGGATTCACCCATATACCTAGAAATTTGGTCAAATAGGAATGCACCAAATTATGAGCCAATAGAAGAGCTCCACACTCGACCTCCTCTAATTAATGTGACCTCAAAAGTAGTGTACACATACTTTGGGCCTCTACATACATGTATGAACCTATCTCTAACTTTTATTTGGCCATAGGCCTACAAAATCTCAAGTTAGGAAAATACTACTAGTTGACAATTTTTCACATTTTTTCGTTCAGCTATTCCATTGTGCTGAGGTGTGTATGATGTTGTCTTTGTATGCATAATACCTCGATCAGTATAGAAAGCTTCGAATTCATTGGAAATGTACTCACCTCCACGATCTGTGCGAATCTGCTCTTCTAGTGGCTCAAGTATAGTGGCTTTATTAGGCCATCTCTGGCCCAACAAATTCCAAATGTGGGTCGACCACTTTTGGCTCACAAACGTGCACAAATTCTTCTTTCCCTCGAAAAATGCGAAAAGCACAAAAAGACTAGAGTTTATAAAAGAAGTCAGATGTTATCAAGGGGCTGGTTCAATAGAATCAATCGATTTTTGTTGCAACAACACGACTTAATTCCTAACTCTGCTATCTCTTATCTCAAACACAGAGGCTAAAGCTATGTCATAATAGATCAATATGTTGATGACTCTTTGATCATCATCAATTCGAATCAGTTACTTCATGAGACAAAGTCACTTTTGTCGAAGGAATTCAAAATGACCAATTCAGGTCCTATGCATTACCTTCTCAGGATCGAGTTAACCAGAGACAGAGCAAACAGAAGTATTGCAACAAGCCAAGAAAGGTATATAACCAGTGTACTCTACAGGTTTGGCATGGAAAACTGCAAGTCGATTGACTCGCCTATGGATCTAGGATTCAAACTATCAAAGAATATGTGCCCAACAATTGATGCAGAAAAGAAAGAGATGTGCAAATACCCCTATCAATCGATAGTTGGATCGATCATGTATGCCATGGTTTGCACTCGACTTAATCTAGCAAATACAGTCAACACATTGTCACAGTTCATGTCGGCGGATCCTGCCCTACCTCACTGGAATGCTCTACTTAGAGCACTAAGATACATTCAAGCAATCTTCTTATTAAGCATGGAGTAGACACAATGCAAAAAGCTCCTAATAACAAAGAGGGAGTCTCTTAAATAAGCAAAAGAGCTCTTTAGGTGGCTCATGTGCCCTATCCACATGAATCCATGCTCCATTTCCATTGATTGTAATCTTTCTTTCATTGCTAATGCAATTCCATTGTGATCTCATTGTTTCTAGCTTTCTATGGATATGTTATCTTGAATGCTTTGTACTTTTCTTGCTCTTAACTTTACTTCCATTGTAATTGCTATTTGCTTAGGTTTGGCACATGACAAAAACATTCATTAGATAAAGTTGCAGTAGTACACTGATATCAATATAGCGTGGACTTCAAATTATTGTGAAAACTGGTAAGGCAACACTAAGAGCTCAAGACATTTGTGTTGAAACTCTACTATTCTTCTACGAGTTTGATAAACTGACTACAACAAAATGCCAATAGCTTACATCAGTTGATCGCTCAAATCATGTCTTCTCTGGCTTCTCCCTATTTTTTATATAAGAAGAGCATGTCAAGTACTTGTTTCTAGATGTGGTAGATACAAGAATTCAAATGCTGATTCAAATTTGTTCATTTTGTAGAAATGGTAGATGTTTGCCATGATTTGAAGTTAAGGGTCAAAAATAGCTGTTGGATCGAAATAGACACTGGGTCGAAATAAGTGTTGGATCGAAATAGACAAAGGGTAGAAACCTGTGGGGTTGAAGTAGACTTCGGTCCAATTCGACCTATTGATCCAGGAAGTTCAAAATAGATCTTAATTCGCAGAGTCTGAATAGATCTCGACCAAACTACATAAGATGCCTTGTAATTTTGTAGACTATTAAAAATAAAATACATTTGCATACTTGACAGGTAGAAATTTTAACAACATTTGTTTGATAGAATGACAAACAAACTAATTCAAAAGTGTGATAACAATGGAAAACATATATATTGATTGAATGATCTAGTGAAATTAAATCGAACTTTTATTTGATTATTGTTGGTGATGTGTTGGTGTGTCAAGCAAATTGAGAGTCTAAGGAAGCATGTGAAAAAAAGAGAGGAACTCGCATGTGCATCTAAGACGTGGACATGCAAGCAAGAAAAAGAGATAGACATGAATATTTTGCTATTTGCTATATAAAAGTGCACATCTAAAGGATGAGATTCATGCAATAAAGTCCTTAGTAGTGAATGACAAAGCCTTTTGTTCACACATAACCTTATGATTTAAAACACTAATTTTGACATTTATTTATTTTTAAACCTCATGTACCAATTTGAAGACATAGTGTCGTCTTTTTATAAGGCAAACTATGGCCATGTTTTCCGAATGAGCATAGTTTGCACTTCCATTGTGCTAGCAATCAAACTATCAAAGTGAAACTCTTCATCATCTTATGGCTCTTCTTAAAGAATGCATCGCAGGCACTCCGTGCACCATGTCAAGGAATGCAATCCTCATCATTGCTTTTCTTGGACAAATTTTTTGCTTGTTTCTCACTCTAGATGCACTCCATTGATATGGTGCAAGGAAAGCATGGGGTGCACTTCCTAAGTAACACCATCATGGTACCATCGGTGCATCCTTTGATATGGTGCAAGGAAAGCATGGGTGCATTTCCTAAGTAAACCATCATGGTACCATTGCTGCAAGAGGTGCCTCGAAGTGTTATTCGTTCATTCTGGAGTATGCTCATTCGTTTTAGAGTGAAAGAGATAGGCACGTGCGTAATTGTCGTCTATTTTGAGTTGTCACTGCTACTGAATTTTGTTCTTTTGCTTTTCGCTTGATTTTCCTGCTCCTCCTGGTGGCTTTCATCCTGTGCGAGTCCTCCCTTACTTGCAGAGACCTCGCATCCAGAAACCCATCTCCAATTTTATCTTTTCCAGGTCTACTTCCAGTCAAAATCCAATCTTTACCACCTCCTGGCACCTTGTTCCTATGAGTGTGTTAAGCTCTCAGACCCCCTCTTAGCTGTTTATCCCAAAAATTCATCTTTTTTCGCATGTTCATCATTCCTTCCCACTCTTTCCTGATCCAACTGATAACTCTTCTGGAACAAATCCTTTCATGATTTAACCTCCTTCATTGCTCGCTTTTCAGAAGTTTATCCTTAGCACTCAGGAGTGTCATCTTTTCCACAAACCCTTCTTACTCTATTCTGGCTGTATGTCAGCACCTCTTTCTTTTTGAATTTTACTCGAGCTTGTGTTGTTTGTCTACCACCTTTGTTTATGTGATCCCATTCATTGCTTTGAACTTGAAAGCTCCAATTACACGATGAATGATTTGGTTGGTTTTCCGAAATGTTGCGAAGGTGGTAGCCAGCAGGTACAGCTCTCCCTGTGCATGTGCTGCTATGTCTTGCTAGATTAAGAATCGTTCTTTTTTCACGGTAAGCCCTTGTTGCTTCTCTCCTTACCGATCGTGAGCGTTGCTTTTCGACCTCTGTCAGATCTTTTCTGCTTGAAGAAGCTGTTACGTCTGGCTGAAGCTTCACGACAGTGCCCTTGTTCTTGCAATGGTATGAGTAAAAGACTATACTGCAGTCGCGTAAAGCTAAACCAAGGTTGCGTTATGTGAATGGAGCTGTTGCTGTGAGAGTCTTCGAGTGAAGGAATAAGGACTTACAAATTGCAAAATAAAAGAAATTGTATTTCTGGCAGAACTGCTGGCTGGCTATGGCGAGCTCAGCACGTTCAAAGGCTGGCGGAATTCCAAGGAGGGGCGAGGAAGGAGGAGGTCTGTTGGAGGAGCTGGATGCATTGAGTCAAGCACTGTACAAGAACGCCCCTATGCAATCCTCTAGAAAAGCTACATCTCTGGAGCCCCGCAGTGGAAGACCACCTCCTGCAAGAGACAGAAGGACAAGCGACGTCATAGCCAAGCCTTCTCAGCAGCTGCCTTCTGTACCCAGCTCTGCAGTCAAGCCTCCATTGTCGCATGCAAGGCATTCCCTATCTGGGTTTAGGTCAAGTGCTTCCTCAGCAGATGAGGGGAATGGCAACAAGGGTATTAGTGAGAGGCACCGCCACTCCCATTCGCAGGCTGGGGAGAGCCATTTTCCAGAGTGGTTTGAAGACAATATGAGCTTCGGCCAAAAGCTGGAGTCTCCACTGGAGAAGAAGAGCATTTGGAACTGGAGGCCTTTGAGGGCATTGGCGCGTATTGGGCAGCAGCGCTTCAACTGCGCCTTCTCTGCACTTGTTCATGGAATTGGAGGCCTTCCTTCTCGCATGAATGGGATAAGACTGATTGTGCATTTCAAACACAAGGACAGCTCTGTGCAGACACTGCCTTCTCGAGTCTTTGGGGGCGCTGTGGAATTTGAGGAGACTCTCTATCACAGGTGTGCAGTTTTCGGATCCAGAAAGATCTCACAGGCAATCAAATACATGCCCAAATCATTTACCCTTACTGTCGTTGCACTGGATATTGATGAATTAGAGTTGGGGAAGTACAGATTGGATCTCAGCCGTCTGCTTCCGGCAAGTATCGACGAGAAGAGTGATGAGGATAATGCCAACGCATTGACAGCAAGGTTCAAGCTCTCTGGAAAAGGTAAGGGGGGCTCTTTACTTATTACGTTTGGTTATGAGATTTCCGTGTCAGAGAAGGAATCCAGGCAGCAACTGGGCAATACTAGTGCCAGATTTGGAAATTCACCAGCACGTCGTGCCCTGCACTCCTTCAACAGCCTGCCCAATTCACCTCATGGCAGAATTCGAAGGCGCTCCTCCGGTGTGCCTCTGTCTTCAACAGCTTCATCTGAGCCTAATACCGAATTGGCTGATTTTCTTGGCATGGATCATTTTAGCCTGGATGAGACATATAATCAGGAAGATATGGGTTGTATGGCAGATACGGAAAGTAAACTGGGAGTTGTTTCTGAAGCAGAGCCAGGGTGGAATCCCTTCGCTGATCTACAGCCACAGCAGGAAGAATTTTCCAAGATTGATTCATTGCTTGCGCCAACTACTCCAGGACAGTCTTCAGAATATTCTGAAAACATGAAAATCAACTGGATTCAACCGCACATTGACTTAGAAGATGAAAGTTCTGTGGATGATACCGAATCTGTCTTAGATGATCACGGAATGGAAAGGAGTCTTTTTTCAAGAGAAGTGCAGACAACTACAGTCAGAAAATCTGATGGTGCTGATGAAGTTGAATCAGAACCCAATAACGCAGGCACCGCAGAAGCTCTCTTTGAGGGGAACTGGCAACCAAAAGAGGATTCAGACGTTTTAACTGCTTCCAAGAAGGAGTTGCAGCAAGACTCACACACCGGGGATTCTAGTTATATAGAGCTGGGAGAATCAGATCTAACAAGGGGACAGCACATATCTGATCTGAAGAATGTTCAAGATGAAGCCCATGAAGAAGGCAGAGAGGATAATGCCCATCTGACGAACAATGGGAGCCTGGGCTTACATTTTTCAGTGAATGGTACTGGGTACGATGCTGTCAAACCCATATACTCTCTAGATTCTACCAAGGATGGTGACATAAAGACCTTAGGAGGGGCGCAAAAGCCTTCAAAGGAACCAGGCTGGGAGTTGCATCCTGCATCTAGGCTGTTAGAAGTTCAAGAAAAGACACAGACACCTGAGATCGACGATGAGGCTGACTTGGTAGCTAGTGAATTTTTGCACATGCTCGAAGGAGTGCGGGGATCTGCTCTTTCCAGTTCGGATAGTGAGTCCAATTCTCCAAGAGCTATGTTGTTGAAACAATTTGAACAGGAGGCGTTGTTGGGAAGTAGCGTTGGACTCAATTTGAATCTTCCAAAAGACTCAGATCTGCATAAAGCCCCCAATGACAAGACATTACAGTTACAGGAAAAGGGATGGCAGCAGGACTATGCTGCTAGCTCAACAAAGGAGAACAACGAGCTTGCTGCAATCATGGATGCTGCAGAGTCAGAGTTGCAAAAGGCTGCTCAGACCATGCTCAGCAAGGCTCGTGCCAAGATGCTAGAAGATGCTGAAACAGAGGCTCTTATGCAGGAATGGGGTCTACATGAAAAAGTATTTGAGAGCTCACCTCCAAACGACACAAATCACTTTGCCTTTGGAAATCCATCAGAGGAATTGATGGAAGCTCCTTCTTTAGCTCATGGTCTTGGTTCGGTAGTTCCCACGAGAGATGGTGGGGAGCTCAGGTCTATGAGATCTACACACCTCCAAAGTGGCTATAGTGGTGGCCACTTGGCGATGCATGTCTCTAAGCCAGTTGTGGTGCCAGTAGAGATGGGCTCAAGTACGTTGGATATTCTCAAAAGGATGGCTGCTGCTGGCGTGGAAAACATGGCAATGCAGGCAATGCTTTCCATGCCACTGGAGGACATCGCTGGGAAATCTGTCCATCAGATAGCTTTTGAGGGACAGACTGCAGTGGAACTAATCGGTCACAGGTACTATTTCTTGGGTTCATCCTAATGTTTGCTTTCGATTCAGTGAGCACTTAGATGTATCATGTTAATACTAGCTGTTGAAGTATCTGAAACATTTCTTATGGGTTTTCTCATCTTTGTATTAATAAGGGTTTACTTGTTTAAGAAAATTATGAAAAAAGATTGAAATGCTTTAGACTCTTAACGATTTTGTCTTTGTTATTTCAGCCTTTGGTATGTCAAGATGATTAAGCATAGACTCCAGAATAGTGAGAACTAAGGAGCCCACTTTGTTTCCAACCTTTTCTATTTTGTGCGAACTTTTTTCACAAATAAAGGTATTGTTGCTATTAGTTTTCTTGTTTTGGTTTTGTTTAAGTTTATAAATTTTTTTGGTTGGTTGTCACTTGCTTCTTGGTCAGCACTGGGTCTGCACGAGAATTTGAATTTTTTTGGAACCCAGATAGCAACTTATTTGGGTATTAAAGAGACATAAGTATTGCTGGTTGGCCAAGAATTTTGTTTTCTCCTTTTACATTGTCGTTTTAACCCGGATTCTTCAATATGCTAGTAAAAACATGTATAGCTCTCCTTAGACTACTATTTAAGTATTCCACCTTCCATTCCTTTGTTTGGCCACACAACCGACTCAAGGGTGTGTTATAGACTGTTGAGAAGTTAGCTCCATCCTATCACGTTAGAAGTAATGATCAAAGGATGGCATTTTGTGTTTATAAGTTCAACTCACAACGCAGGTTAGGAGAAATAATAAATTGGCAAGCCTCAACTAAGCATGGGACCATGGCTTTTAAATAATTTCTGTTAGGTAGTCTTATTTTGAATTTGAACTCAAGGGGCCCAATGAGAAATTGACACTTCATTTCACCATGAGGGTGTTCTCATTATATATTGTACATATCCTTTGCATTCTTATGCAAATACATTTCAAGATTTCCAACTTTTGCATCCTCAAGCTCTCTCCTTTGTCCCTCTGCAATGTGAGGTGTTGTATGGGAGAATGGTATATATAGTGGCCTTGTTTTTCCATTGTGTATAGATTGGAGCTCAAGGGGAAACAAAAGCTTGTGTCGTTGCTAGTGGAGCTTTTTGTAGACTATCCAACTCTTTCTTTGTGGATGGGATGATGTGATTGGTCGTAGCGGTTAGCTTTAGTTGTGGTTGGTTGATTCTTGTATGGAATGATGAATGGGAAGTGGGATTAGGAGGTGTAAGGAAGCCTAGAGGTGTAGAATGATATACTTTGCTAGAAGCCTACAAGTTCTGTTTGGCATAAACATTGCCAGAAAATTGTAGAGATATAGCTTAAATGTAATAGATCCTAACACCACAGTAGGGCAAACACTAACTGATCCACCCAACCTTGCCTACTCCCTGATATAGAGTAAGCCCCTCCTAGCCCAGTGTGAGGACTGGTAGCATGCAACTACCAAGTGTCGGCCACGTGTCACTGACGTGGCCGACTGCACGTCGGGACCCAACTGGGAGCCCTATCCTGCTGACAGGGTCCCTAGGCTGTGTTAGGCCCGCCATGGCTATGGACCGTGCTGGGGCACACTACTCACACTGTCTTGCCCTGTTGGTCGTGTACGCTGGACACGACCCTGACTGTGGGATCTGACCTATCTGTGTTCTCTAGGGTTCGGCACTGGTCACGAGCTCGTCACACTCCCTCCCCCTTAAGAACCGTCTTGGTCCTCTAAGACAAAGTCTGGAAAAATCTTGCGAAGGACGCTGCCTCTTTCCCAAGTGGCATTCTCAACAGGCTGATCATTCGACAAAACCAGATATTCTCAGTATAGAGTATGACGAGTCTGCATCTCTCTACTATCAAGACTCTCCTCTGGTTCATGTGGAGGTTGCTGAGGATCCAATGGGAGAACTAGAACACTGTCCCCTACCAGATTTTCTGATCTAGCTAAGGCTTTTCGTAACTCACTTACATGAAAGACTGGAAAAACCTTACTGTTGTGTGGGAGTTCTAGTTCATAGGTGACCTCGCCTAGTCTCCTACTGATGGTAAAGGGACCACAATACCTTGGAGACAACTTAGCACACACTCCTGATTTGAGGGTTTTAGAGTCGATTGGGACTCTCAAGTAGACTTTCTCACCAGTGGAGAACTGCACATCCCGTTTGTGTGGATCTGCATAATGTCTGGCTCGATCCTGGGACTGCCTAATGCTACGCTTAGCATGTTCTATCATCCGGTTTAGGTCCTCTAAAAAGTTTCTGGCTGCTTCAACTTTTTCTTGTTTAAACCCTACAGCTGTGGGTGAGCATGGCTGAAAACTGTACATCAGCATAAATGGGCTGTATCCCGTAGCTGAATGTTTGGTACTGTTGTAAGCAAACTCTAATATCGAGAGATACTCCTCCCAATTAGTCTTCTTTTTGCTGACGTATGCACGAAGCATATCCTCCAGCACCTGATTTACCCTCTCTGTACGATCCAGGTGCATTATCTAAAAGTTTATTTCATCTTGGTACCCCTGAATACCAAGATTTAAGCTACTTACCATAGTTTCCCATATTTTTTTATCTTCACCCTTAGCTAATGAAACTATGTACCTATGCTGACTAGGTACTTCTGGTAGTTTAAGCTTTTTAACCAGGGTGTAGTTGATGAAATTATGGGTTGCCCCATCATCAACCATAACTCTTACTGACTGGTTACCAACTTTCCCATGCATACATACTAGATCATGCGGCCCAAAGCTGAAGGGTCTCGCTAGCATTGCAGAGGTCAGTTGGCAACAGTGTTCATGATCTTCATGATACACTTTGATCTCGGAAGCTGTCGAGTCACTGGGGAAACATACAGTTTGAACAAGATGAACTTGTTTCTTATCTTTTTTAGTGAAAGGCCCCTTGGGACACTGTCTGACTGTGTGTCCCTTGCCCATACACACAAAGCACAAACGTTCTTGTTTGGCTTTCTCAAAATCATCTGGTTTTAAGGGCTGTATGAGTGAAGGGCGTTTCTGAGGAGCTTCACTTTTAAATTTATCTTGATTCTTTCTTTTTAAAAATTTCGTTTTAAATTGAAAGTCTTTGTGAGGAGGCCTCAGAAAGTGGTTGTTGTCTCCCCCTCTTCCTACCCACTGAATCATCATAGATTTGAGCATATTTGAGAGCTTGCTCAAGGGTAGTAGGCGAGTTTCTCTGGACCTCTACTTTATATTCATCTTTGAGGCCACGGACAAATCCCCTGATTTTCTGATAATCATCCATATTTTTAATTTTTAAAATTGCTTCTCGATACTGCGAGATATATTGGATGAGGGATTTATCCATTACTGTTCTTTCCCAGGCTTCCCAGGCTCTATCAAGTTCATTTTCAGTTAGGAATTCTCTTAGGAAGGCTTCTTCAAAGGCCTTCCATGACCGAGGAGTCTGCCCAATCTCTTGGAGATTTAACCACCACTTATAGGGCATAGGCCCTAAGGAAAGACTGGCCTCAATAGCTTGCAAATGGTCAGGGGTCTGTTTAAGAGCATGAATGTTCTTCCATTTGCTGAGGAAGGTTTGTAGAATATCTGCAATTCTATCCTTCTCTTCCCCATTAAAAGTAGGAGGCTTTAAATCTTTAAAAACACTGGGGTAAGACCGTAAAGTCTCACCCGAAACTGATGGAAGTGGAGAAGGGGATAATTGAGAAGTGGAGGGAAGGCTTCCTTTCGCGGAACTCAAAATCAAGCTTTTGAGTTCAGCGAACGAGTCGTCCACACTGGACTTGAAATTGGCTAATGCCAACTTCAGTTCATCCACTTCTGTTACCAACTAGAGAAACTGCTCCTTGGTAACCAGTTCGTCGAGTTCTTCGGCGAACTGTTCCTGTTCTTCCAATTCCATGGGTTCCTTCTCTTTACTGTAAGCCAAGGCTTCTGTTTCAAGTTTGTCGAAGCCTCTCTCCGGGGGTTGATTAGGTCCCTGAGGAGTGGTCATCTTCGGAACTGAAAGAGAGCTACTTTAACTTCTGAAGGAAAAAAGGTCTAAAATACTAATTTACAACTGTACAAGGGAAGAAAACTTAGCTCTTTCTAAGAATTGTACTTCCACAAAGAGGATCAAGAAAAGCCCTTTCAGACTGCTTTCAAACCTGTGGTTTCTGAGAAATCTGATTTGAGGTTGGAAAAAGTGCAAAAAGATCTGAAACTTTTGCTATCCCCCCTCGCTGGTCTGATAGCATCTCAATTTGTCCTCAAAATAGCTCCAAATCTCTGACGTTGGGGCCCAAAAACTTGTCCAAAAACCAGATTTTCAGAAGCACTGGCAGCGCTGGCCCTGCTTCTCCTTTTTGGCTTCAAACTCGTTGAGAACCAGTAAATTTTCCCCTGGAAATCAGATGCAGGTCTCTGACTGTACAACAATGGAGGTGCTGGCTTCTTCCTACTCTAATTTCGCTGGGAAAACCATAGAGAATCCTCTGAACTCAGTGAGAAACAGCTGTGTTTCAAGCGAGCTACCTACACTTGGAATCTGACTCCTTGCTATTGTGATTTCTCAGTGAAAATCAGAAGTTTGAAGGCTGCTCCTACAGCAATTCTCCTCCTCTAATCTTTTCTGAGAAACTCAGAGATCTTTCCTATCTTCTGATAGCTTTCTCTACTGCTGCTACTCAACTCCCTAGGATGGAGATGGCTCTGATACCAGTGTAATAGATCCTAACACCACAGTAGGGCAAACACTAACTGATCCACCCAACCTTGCCTACTCCTTGATATAGAGTAAGCCCTTCCTAGCCCAGTGTGAGGACTGGTAGCATGCAACTGCCAAGTGTCAGCCACGTGTCACTGACGTGGCCGACTGCACGTTGGGACCCAACTGGGAGCCCTATCCTGCTGACAGGGTTTCTAGGTTGTGTTAGGCCCGCCATGGCTATGGACCGTGCTGGGGCACACTACTCACACTGTCTTGCCCTGTTGGTCGTGTACATTGGACACGAACCTGACTGTGGTATCTGACCTATCTGTGTTCTCTAGGGTTCGGCACTGGTCATGAGCTCGTAACATTAAGGTAGTGTGATTGTGGATGAAAGGAAGAGGTGTAGAGACGTTGTGATAGCTCAAGTGGTAAGAAGGAAGAATGAATATGTGGAACACAACTAGAAGTTGCCCAAAGCACAAATATCGTATTTAGTGACATGAGCTTCACTCTATTTCCTCGTTGCACCAAACCTCGCCCTCTATAATTCACACATGGAATATCTTTTCCCTTACAATTTTTAGTTGGGAAAAAGAAGTCTTACAACGGGGTGATCAAGGGTGCTTTTGACCCATTTGACATGGTGTAGTACCAATAACGATCGCCCCACGTTTTGAGATGGCACAATACTCGACTTGCCCACCTCAACAACTTACCGACTAGCTTTTTGTCATTTTCCCAACTATCTAAAGTAGTGATGAATAAACCCGTGAAAATCATTATGTCAAATGCCTAGCAATGGTTATTGGCCATTACTGGGTAACAAACCTTCTTGTATTCAATTTGTCCAAAGTCAACTGAAGTCTAAGATAGCGTCATCACAATTCTTTCTTTCTTCTTGATGACGTCATTGTCTCTTGATTCACATCTTTTGTAGCATGTGAACTCTCCCAAATGTTGTCTGATGGTGGGTGGACGTCCTTTCATGCTTTTAGAGACTCTCAGAGGGCACAAATTCTCAATCGGCTTTGGCTTTCTCAATGAGGTCATTACTTTGCTTACGTGAATTATTGAATGTACTTCACATGCCTATGGAGGCTCCAACTTGTGAGTTACGGATTTTACAATAAGCTTTTGCGATCCACATCAACTAGGAGCAGTGCTTGTAGAAAACTTTTTTTCTTGACTTAGGTTTTCTTTTTTTGTAGGCTTTTTAACAACTCTTGGGCCAAAAGCCTACAATTCTATATGGAGAAGGCTCAAAAAAAAAAATTTCAAGAAGGCTCAATTTTTTATACAAAGCCTTATAATACATTTATCCTTTTTAATTAGGATTTCAATTGATTCAAACTTTGGATCATTGGTCGGGAAAGCCGGCAAGTATAGGAATGGAATGAATATCTTTCTTCAAAAATTGGCTTTGTAAAAAACTTATAGGAAGTTCACTTTCAAAAAACAACAATCTTTTTTAATTGGACTATGAGGACATTTTGGCCCCAAGGCTAGAATTGGCTCCCATAAACTGTGCATGGGCAATCATCAATGACATGGAGATTCTTCAAATGGATTAAAAACAACTTCTCTCAACAGGGAGTTGCATGAGGAGGTATAATGAAATTGCTATAGTGATACGAAGGAAGGAGGACCAAAAATTGAGGCTGAACAAGGCACTCTATGGCCCTAAACAAGCATCATAGGTCTTGTATGAGAGAAGAGAGCTATTCTATAAACAAAATGGTTTCAATACATGCAAAACAAATACAAGTGTCTTTTACAAACAATGGTGATGCTATGATAGCTTTATACATCAATTATATCAATGATATCATCATGGTTAGTGATGACACAAGGACCATGGCAAAATGCAAGCACGAATTAGAAGCTGAGTTTGAAATGACTGACATGGGAGATCTGGCCTTCTACTTGGGAATTCATATGATAAGGGAGATTAAAAACAAAGCAATGGAGTTTGAGTCAAGAAATGTACATTGAGAACATGTTGAGGAAATACAACATGCATAAGTGCTACATGGCAAGTACCCCCTTAGAGTTGGGTTTGAACATGGGCGCAAACATGTGCCCATTAAGTTTGAAAGAGTAACGGAAATGAAGAAGTGCCCATATCAAAATCTCATAGGATCACGCATTTACGCCATGGTTTTTAAACATTGCAAAATTGAGTTAGTATCTTACTAATCTTGAGATCGAGCACTGGAGGGTATAGAAAAGTTTTGCGATATTTGCAAGGAACGACATCTGAAGGAATACAGCAAGTACACTAGCAGTCATGTAGAGGCGACGAGGAATGCGAACTTGTATTGGGCGAGGGATGTCAGTGATTGTAAGTCAACCTTTGGATACATTAATATGATGGGCAATTAACTGGGCAAGTGGTAGACAAAAATCACTAGTGCTCTTTTCCATTGAGGCCGAGTTCGTAGCAATGTCCAAATAGCAAATAACTACTTATTGATCAAGAGCATGTGTGAAATTGGAATGAAAGAGGTAACTTTTGACAACCAAGGTTGTCTGTAGTTGTGTACAAATGGAGGATTACATAAAAGGAGTAAGATTATCGCCCTTCAGTCAACTTTGTCAAAGATTTGGTTTACAATGGAGAGATTACTTTTCACTGCTGCCTTACTAAGGAAATGGTCCCAGATCTGTTGACAAAAGCTTTTGGGCAAAAAAAGGTTTTATTAGTTGAAGTGATGATGGAGATTTTGGCAATTGATAACAATAATGTTTAAATTGTGAGAGGGTTTTATAGGTTGCAATTCAACCTAGATTGTCATTTTTCACTTTCATGGTTAGATGTTAGGGAATCAAGATGCGATCAGCTGGTTGTGGCCAGTAGGCGGTCACACCAGGTGGTGGTTGCGAGAGGCCACCACCCATACAAATAGCTTCCTGACACATGTATGTGTTAGTTTTCTTGGCGTGATAATACTCTTCTCTATATAAGATGTTTCATATGAATAGAATTGGCACTCTCTTTTGTGTTATGTCCTCTTGTAGTTAAGCATTCTTGTTTTCTTTGTGTGCAATCCAGTTACAAGCTAAGATTCACTAGCTATGCTAGAAAGCAGGACTTAAGCTAGAAAACAGGAAGAGAATGCTTAAGGAGGCTAAAAGAGGAGCAATCATCATCAACTGAATAAAGATACAATGTTGCCCTACTTATACCCTCTCCCTGAATCAAATGGAGGATTCAAAAAAGGGAGGGAAAAGGATTTGGAGGGAAAATAGTGCGCCCTCCCAATAGGAGGACCCCCACTCCAAATCAATGTGACCAAGTCCTAAAAATATAACCAAATAAGGCCCAAGGCCAATATATGAATAAAAAGGGCCCTTAGGCCTGCTTATGCATAATAACAATAAAAGAATGGACGCGGCGAATGTAATGAGCCAAGTTCATAACTCTCCCTTGCAGAAAAACAAAGCCCTCCACCGGCTAGCAAGCACAATATCTATCTAAAACAATAATGTAAGCATGCTAAGTACTGAAAAATCACGAACTAATGGAAATACTGATGGAGAGGACATAAGTCGTCACAACAGATATCCCAAAAGCATCATAACTGTGTAAAGTAAGTACTAAGCAAATACGACAATAAAGAATAGTCATAGCTAGCCGAATCATGAAGCAGAGGGAACATCTACAATGACATCTGTAGTAGAGGAGAGAACTAAAGCCATGAGGGCTCGAGCCTGATCTGCCAATATTGGTGTATGATAAAACACATCAATAGGCTCCCAAGTGGCCTCCTCAAGAGGACGACCATCCCACTCTCAAGAAAAACTGAATCTGCCGGCAGCGTCGACTATGGTGAAGGCGAACCTGGTGAATGGCAGCTGGTAAGAAAGGGAACAACTCAGGATCAACGTCATGGCGACGAAGGGAACATCTCGGCCGCGTCATCAGAAACCAAGCAATATAGAATAGCCAGGAATGCCAAGGAACCAGAAGAAGATCAAGCAGCAACTAGGAATGCCAAGGTATCCGTAATGCCCAAGCTAGTAGAGGATCAGCCCAAAAGATAGGGACATCATACCAAGGTATCCAAAAAGCCCGAGAAGGTAAAACTGCATCAGCAACGGGAAGCCAATAAGGAAACTGAAAAAGAGATGGACACTCATCGCGAATAGCCGCATCATACACGTAACCATCAATCATATGTGCAAGGTAGCAGCATCGGAAGACCAGCACCAAAGAGTAGGAACATAAGCAGGATAACAGGCACACTGTAACAGCATGGAAAAGACATGGAGCATAAAGAGATCATCCTGACAAAGGATAGCTAAAATGGAGAAATATGCACCAGCATGGTCAAAAGCCCAAGGTATCCATAAGGCCCTGAATGAGAAGTAGCAATGGCACACGGTACCCTCAAGGCCCATATCACGAGAAGACCAGCATGCCAAAAGCTCCAGAAGGTCCAAGAAATCAATGCATCATCTAAAAAGACATGATGAGGCCCCAACTGAAAAACTGTAGCCGAAAAACTCATCCAAAAAGACCTCATATAGACATACCAATCCATCATAGGATACACCAAAAACGGATGGAGAATCGGATGATCCATCGGAACTGGCTGCAAGTGTAATCCCAAAGTACAAACCAGGCGCACAAGTGAGGAATAGAAGAAATGCACTGGAACGAGGAACAGGATCTGCAACATCAGTAGCAAGCATCGGAGCAATATCCACGTGTATCTGGGAATGAGTATCAAAGCACATATGAGCAACACTGAAGTATATGGCAGCAACATCCCCAAAAACTATCCAAGAGAGGAGAAGGAACTCTCTCAAGGTACCCTGATGGTCTCGGAACACCAGAACAAAGTGGCAACTCAGCATCGGAGACCAAGCGATATGGAGCAACCCGAAATGATGGGGAACCTGAAGATCACCTGGACAAACAGTAGCTGGAATCTAGGCAATAACCCAAGCCATCAGGATATGCCAAGCCTGACAATGAGCAACAATCCAAGGAACACATAGAGAGCCACATGCATAATCATAGAGATATCGGCAACATAGGCGATCAATAATATGGAAAAATCAGCACCAATCAACAGGTCCAAATGAAAACCAAGCTATATGTAATAACCAGGAATGCCATATAGCCATAGCATCGGCATGGATTGCATGAAACCTATATGTAGAAACACAAGGAGACTGAAGGATCCTCGTATACTCATCTAAAAAGATCCCAGCATATAAATACCCTAGATAAGTAATAGTGACCATCTGGCAAATATCCTCAGATGGAAAATGTGTAATGGTAAGGGCGAAAGGCTCATGAATCATGTCAGGAACCGTAGAAATGTCATGAGGCAAATCACAAACCTCAAGCAGAGATCCATGGAATAAAGCGAAAGAAGATACAACCTGATCACCAATAGCGAGGGAACCAGCAAACGTGGACCTGTGAAGAACCCCATAGAAATCAGTAGGAACATCGGCCATAACGGACTCAAGAGATGGAGATATAGAGACCAATGGAGAAGATACTGCACCAACCACCGAACCAGGAGGGCTATCTGAGGTAGGCGCAAAAGCAATAGTAGAAATACCACCAAGGTATACGGCCTCAATATCAATGAAACCAGGAATGACCACCGTATACGATATCTGTGAATCAAGGCATATAGGCGCAAGGCACATAGCAACAACCTGTATATCCGGAGTAGCATCAACCTGAGTAAGAGGACCCACAGTCGGTGAAAGTGAAGCAGCAACTAATGTACTCTGAATGGAAAGAAGAGCTGCATCATGAGCCTTTGGCAGGCTACGCATAAACTGCTTCCCGGTAACCAACTGATAGTCACTCTGGGAATCAATACCAGAAAGTAAATGATGTCGACCAACATGTGTAAAAGACAGTGTCTGCTGAGAAAGATCCACAACAACAGTACCAAGTGATGAAAACCAATCTGCACCAAGAATAATGTCATAGCGCTCTAGAGGAATAATATAGAAATCTGCCTGTCCAGAGAAGTCACCAGTGCTATAGTCCAAGCCCTGAAACATCTGAGAACTGGAAAAAGAATGGGAACGAGCAACCTCAACACTGAGAGACTGTGTAGCAGAAATAGGTGTAGCACGAATCCTGGTGGAAATGTAATTGCTAATAAATGAATGTGTACTGCCAGTATCCACCAAAGCAATATACTCTCGCCCCAAAATGCGAACACGTAACCGAATAGAACGAGGACCAGGACGCCCACCTGCCCAAGTAGCATAAGCAAGCTGTGCATGGCAAGCGGCGGAAGCAGGATCATCAGGAAGCGGGTCAACCGGCTCATCAACAGAGTGTGGGTCAGGAATATCAAGAATATGGATATAAACATCAAAATCATCAGGAGTAAGAGCCTCATGGTAAAAAAACAGCGATAGGAGGACCAGGAGGAACGGTAGTAGAAGAAGCCAAAGTAGGAGAAGCAGTGGAATGAGAGCAAGAAAGACGAGAAGAAGTGGATAACTCAGGATACTTATGCTGCAAGGTAGTAGCCAAGGAGATAGCATCTGAGAGAGTAAGAGGCCAAAAAGATGAGACATCATATCGTAAGGTGTCTCTAAGACCAGCAATAAAATGTGAAATAAGCTCTGTAGGATGAAGATCAGTAAAAAGGTAGGAAAGCTCAATAAACTGATCAATATAAGCAATCAAATCACTAGTATGGCGAAGGCTACGAAACGGATCACGTTGGCGAACCAACCATTGTGGGTCAATCATAGCCATATGAAGATCATGCCGAAAAGTAGGCCATATATGTAATCCCTCACGAGTAGGCTCAGAGCGATAGACACGCCACCAAGTCTGAGCTCGACCATCTAAATGTAACGCAGCCAACTGCACTTTTTGGGTTTCAGTCTTGGGATACATAAGTAATAGGTCTCTAACTTAGAGAACCAATTTTCCAAGATATTCCCATCAGATGAACCAGAATAAGTAGTAAGCTGGATGCGATCACAAAAATCACGAGCAAAATGAGGCTCAAGATTACCTGAAAAAGTAGAAGAAGGAAATCCTAGTGGTGCGGAGGGAAATCCAAGTGGTGGTACAGAAGACACGAAAGGAGACCCATAAGAACTAGCACTATATGAAGGGAGACCAAACGTACTACCAAAAGCACCTCCTAAAGATGGAGATGGAGCAGGAGCAGGCGTACTCAAAATAGGAAATAAAGGTGCGTTACCAGGACGATGAAGAATGTCTGGGGGGGTGGTATCCCCTCGTGGTAGGATAGTCTCAAGGCTAGAAAGAATACCATCAATACGACTCTCAAGATGATCCATGCGGGAATCAATATGTGTAAAACGATCATCTAAAGAGCTCTGCGGAGGGTCTTCTGATGAAGTCGCCATAGGGACTAAGGAAGAGACAAAAACCTGAGGGAGAGGACGTTTGTCGTCACTCCAACTTAGTCTAACTTCCAAAATCACCAAAAATGGCACATAAACAGTCCATCAAGATGGATAATAATCAGAAAATGAGGGGCTGAGAAAGTAGAAGGTTTCTAACAAAATGGAAAAATGGAAAGAGGAGGGTGTGAGGCAACAAATATGAACAGGAATAGGGGGCTGGAAAGAGCAGTATGTGAGCAGAAAAGACAGCAAGTAGGTGCAGAAAGGAAGTGCAAAAAGGGCGCAAGCAATACCTGGGTGGGTGCTGATCTGTCGTTCACTCGGTAGTGCCAACAAAGAGAGGTAAAAGCTGAAGATAATAGGGCACTGGGCAGCAACTACCAAGATCCACAATATGCTGAAGAATAGGCTGAAAAAAAAAGGTGCTGAAGTAAGGTGCCGAACAGCCTCCAATCAATAGCCGAAACAGATAGCAAGTCGGTGAAAAGAACCGCTGAAAATGCGACGGTAGTAGGGCGCTGGACAGCCTCCAGTCAATATAAAAAATGGACAGCAAATCGGTGACGAAAAGTGTCGAAAATGATGAGGTAGTAGGGTGCTGGGCAATAGTTACCAAATCTGCAAAAACAATGAAAATTCGCCGAAAAAATCGACGAAAGTGATGGGTTACCGCTGAAAATGAGATGATAGTAGGGCGCATATAAAAAATGGACAGCAAATCGGTGACGAAAAGTGTCGAAAATGATGAGGTAGTAGGGCGCTGGGCAATAGCTACCAAATCTGCAAAAACAATGAAAATCTGCCAAAAAAATCGACGAAAGTGATGGGTTAGCAGGGTGCTGGACAGCCTCCACCAAAACTGCAAAAAATGATGAAGAAATCGTCGAAAGTGATGGGCAGTAGGGCGCTGCTGGACAGCCACCACCAATCTGCAAAAATGACGAAGAAAAATCGATGAAAGTGATGGGTGGTAGGGCACTGGACAGCCTCCACCAATCTGCAGGAAGGTTGATGGAGAAAAATCGATGAAAGTGATGGGTGGTAGGGCGCTGGACAGCCTCCACCAATCTGCAGGAAAGTGCTCTGATACCAAATTACAAGCTAAGATTCACTAGCTATGCTAGAAAGCAGGAAGAGAATGCTTAAGGAGGCTAAAAGAGGAGCAATCATCATCAACTGAATAAAGGAAAACAATGTTGCCCTACTTATACCCTCTCCCTGAATCAAATGGAGATTCAAAAAAGGGAGGGAAAAGGATCTGGAGGGAAAATAGTGCGCCCTCCCAATAGGAGGACCCCCACTCCAAATCAATGTGACCAAGTCCTAAAAATATAACCAAAAATAAAAAGCCCTTAGGCCTGCTTATGCATAATAACAATAAAAGAATGGACGCGGCGAATGTAATGAGCTAAGTCCATAACTAATCCATTTTGAGTTTACTATTGATTCTTACTTTGATTGAATGACATGTGCATAGAATTAGTATGATGAATTTATCACGTTTGTGATGGGAGAGGAGGGAGGGGGTGTTCTTGAGTTCCATGTTTCTAAAAACATTTGAAGCTACTTGCTTGAAATTTGTATTGAGGTTGATAAGTTGCAGCATGTCAAAGTGAAAGGTGGGTCCCAGACCCCATAATACATATCCATTACATATTAAGAATTGAGGTTTGCCAGCAAGTTCAATTGTGATAGATTTATGCAACTACTACTATAAGCAGCACCACTGTAAACTACAATTTTTAGCAAGCTATTCTTTATTTAGAATGATCTCATCTCTTGATCTTTGACTTAACCCATTTGTTCCTTCAGTATTTTGAATGATTAGTGTCATGTTTAGAATCATCAATTGTGGTTATAGGGGGAGTGATCAATCCACGTGTTCATTCTACTTTTGTGATTGCTAATCCTTCTTACAATGGATCAAGGACAATCAATTGGCAATAGTTACAACTGTAGTAACCTTGGAAATTGGACCTATCAATGTTGCAAGAAGAGGGGAGGTTTGAAGGCTAAGAAATCTAAGGATAAGCATGATGTGAAAGAGGTTGTGTCAGGCTCTCCCTGAAGTACACTCATACACAGACCTCAGTAAAGCGTGTACAGATGGATCTCAAACTCAAAATTTATGGAAGTCACAGTAAGTAAATTGTATCTTGTCTTGTGGTGGACCATGTGGTTGAGAGAAACCATTGATGCAAGTGCAAGATAGAAGACTTGTCTTGTGCATGGCTCTTGAGACCACAGGGTGGTTCATTTAGTGTACCTGCTGTTATTGAACATACTCCCACTTTTGCCTGGATGAGAAATTTTAGGTGGTGTCTGGAGTATATGAAAATCGATGCTTGCTTGTAGTCACTTTCAAGGAAGAGAAATTTGCGATGCAGGTGATGCCATGACTAGTCACCATGCTAAGAATGCGTCAAGTACCTCTACAAAGACTATAGGCTGAATACACAAGCATCTTTCTAACTGTCGATGGAGATTACTATTTTCCAGCAGGTTTATACTTTATGGGATTCCTGTCTGCATTGGAATAATGTCCAACTGTCGCTGTCTAGTTTTTCTATGAGCATGATTCTAGTTCTATATTACCCAAATCTTTGAAGTTGTTAACTTGACGGATCATCAGAAAGAGAATAACCAGATTACAATTTCAGAGGTTCATCTTTCATGGTCATTAGCGGTATCAGTAGGCTATTACAGTAAGTTGGTTCAGGTGTTATGGTGCCACGCAGATGAGAAATATGATTTAAACTCTTTCTGAAGATTCAGTACTATCTCTTAGAACATCAATTTGACCTTGTTTGTTTTCGTTCCTTCTCATCACCCCACTCCAACAACAGGACAAATGCTAAAATGCTTTATGGCTGCAATTCAGGCATTGCTGCTAAAATGTCAAAACTTTTTGTACTTGGTTCCGATTTCCAAACTGCGTATCGATGTAACTTTGGTTTCAGTTAGGGACTTCGCTTTTTCAAATATGCTACTTGTTTAGAGCACCTGAATAATTTCAACTTTTTGCATTTACAGACCTTTATGATTTGTTAAATTTGTGCTTTTTGTTCTCATCCTGCATCAACCTTTAGGTTACACTTGGGAAACCTCATCTTGTGAAGCTTTAGCTTTTATTGTTAGGCTGCTGTTGCTCTCAGCCACAATGTCACCTAGGAGTTGCTTCAGTTTCAGTTTGCATATCATTACTAAAGCTTGGGAATTTGGGGTAACAGGTTCTTACTGCCGAGGTTAATGCTAACATTCTTGACAATACTGTCAACAGAATTATCTGTTTGAATCTTGATCTGTTGCTCATAGTAATGTGGAGTTAATGCTACCCAGTGCAGGTTACATAGAAATGATTTGAAGTGTTTCATGGTTCTGCAGATATGCACCTTTAGGTCCTGGACAGGAGGGCAGTGAACTTGGTGTTGACTATATCAGTTCATCTATGAAGGGCGGCTTTTTATCTGACAGTCACCAACTAAAGAATAAAACACTGTCAAGTGGTAGTAGGAATTTAGAAAGGCATAGGAAGGTTTGTGACGTGAACTCAGAAGCTATTGTCTCCCTTGAGGATCTCGCGCCTATTGCGATGGAAAAGATTGAGGCTTTGGCATTGGAGGGATTGAAGATACAGTCAGATATGGCTGAGGAAGATGCGCCTTACAGCGTAGATGCAATGTCTTGGAACGAAGCAGATGCCATAGGGAGCAGGAAGCAAACGAATGATGGTTTCAACTTGCTGGCGGGATTTGCAGCCAGCCAGCTCTTGGAGGGATCTAACTTGCAGCAAGAGGAGGCTGGGGGAGAAAGTTTTATGTCATCAGCAATTTCATTGGAAGAGTGGATGAGACTGGATGCAGGCTTATATGATGATGCTGAAACTAATGAGAATACCCTTGCGACCTTGGCTGCACATAATACTAATCACAATAGCCTTGTAGGAGGCACTAGCAAGCAGCGACTCGTACAAAACAAAGGCCCGAGGCCATGTGTAGGAGGTGGCGGGGGATTCATGGGGGATACTTTGACTCTGGCAATGCTGGTCCAGCTAAGGGACCCACTTCAGAATTTTGAACCAGTAGGGGCACCGATGATGGCATTGGTTCAAGCTGAACGTGTCCTTGTCCCACCTCGTCCAAAGTTATGGAGGAGGGTGTCTGTGATGGGAAATGGTGAGGATGATGAAGATCAGAACAAAACTGAGCAGCAGCAACAATTCAAGATTATAGGAGTTCATGTTTCTGGCTTAAAACCCAGTGAAGATATTAAGGAAGATAAGAAGAAACTTTGGGGAAGTCAGAAGCAGCAGCAGTCAGGCTCTCGCTGGCTTCTTGCCAACGGCATGGCCAAATTAGCCAAGCCAGCACTTCTAAAATCAAAACCTGTGCCTTTCACACCAAAGGCAAAACAAAGTGAGTCATTGTGGAGCATATCATCTCACATTCAGGGGAATGGGAAGAAGTGGCAGCAAAGTTCAGCCAGAAACTCCCTCGTCCGAAATCCTGATGTGACTTTTTGTAAGAGCAAACGGTAGCTCTTTTCTTTGACTTGGAGTGTGGCAGTACTGTGAAGAACTTGTGTCGTGAAAAGTCATGTAAATGATACAAGTAATTGTAAGTTTATTGTACATACATACATTAGTCTTCTCTTTCCTTAGTTCACAAAAACAAAAGAGTTTTTTTTATTGACATGTGAAAGCTGCAGCCTTGTAGATCATTGTCACAGGTGGCTTACTTTTGTGTAATCAAGTCTTGTACCATAGCATTGTAGTTTGTTTGTCTGGTACACCATCACTGAGGATTGCAAGTTCTTCGTCATTTTTGCTGTTTAGCCCTGAGAATGCAGGTTTGGAGTAAGAGAAGAGTGTGAATTGAGGCTGGCTCAAGCATCACGCGATTTTTTAATTATTTTTGTATGGTAATGTTCACAAATCAGGAATTTTTTTCAAATAAAACAAAGTTTGTTAATATCAGTGGAATTGTGACTAATAAAAGCTTCAGTATATTTAAAACTTGTTCAGTTTGGTTTTCCTTTGCGGGAGGGAGGTATCTGAGACACTCAGTCGAGCAGACTTGAGTTGTAGTTTAATAATTTTATCAGGATAGATTTTCACTTTGCTGTAGAGCCATGGTGGAGTGATTAGCACTCATAATTGTAGAACAATGGTCAAAAGAAAAGCAACGAGCAACTGATGGCTGTCAGTGAATGATGTTTACTGAAAGGGTCTACAGACTATGAAGCTTTGTGGTGGCACGATCAGCGCGATACATGTGACCGTAAGCTGCAAAGAGCAGCATTTTAGTTAGAAGATTGCCCAAATCCTTGCACACATGTGACAACATATTAGAGTTTCGCAAGAATTTTGTTAGACATCGTAAAATTTTGGTTTAGGCTACAATTATGGGCTCTTTGCCTCATTGTGAAAGGGCATCCTTGTGTGGTTTGTTGAGGAACAAAAATGCATGTGTATTAGAAAACTTGAGATGTGGACTTGAAGCCTAGTCAAATGGCATTTTAGTTGTTCCAGATTTTAAGCCAGTGGAGATAGTGATTTGTATGAGTCAATAACTTAATTGCAACTTTGCGTTGATATGAATCGAATAAGTGAATCTTCAATTCTAGTTATTTGTTTAACACCACATGGACCAATTTTCATTGATTTTTGTAAGAAGATGGTAGTTTAATCTTGGGGAGTGCTTCATGTGTTTGTTGTTTCATAAAGAATAAACAAACTGGTATTAAGCCTAAAGAAAGATAAATTTTGACTACTTATCATCGATTGATTACATGAAAAACTCTCACCAATTTTTTGTAAAATAACTCTGTGTAGGGATACTTTGGAGCCTCATGCTCTAATTTTGGTAATGCCTAATATGTGGTTGTACGATATACACAATGAAAGCTCGTGCTATCAAGGACCCTTGCATTAAAAAAACTGCGGTTATTGTGTTCTGAGCAATCATTATTCCATGGCCAAACAAGAGTGATTATATAGAAAGAGATGATTTTAAGATAAGGTCAAATGGAGAGCAAATGAGTTTTAGGAGATGAAGGAATCCATTCTTTTTTTTTCTACAGAGTGCAATGCTACACTTTAGTTTGGTTTGAAACTCAACAATGTTGAGATAGTAGAAGGCCACAAGGTACAATATATCAACCAAGCCAACAATTTAGTGTGCAATTAGAAAAGCACCTTTGGTGGATTGCGATATTTGAGGTTTTGAATGTTAACAAATGCGAGTTTCCCAATGTAATTCAATCACAAAGCCATATTGAATCTAATATCGGTTCAACGCGGCTGAATGATTCTGGTTGGGGACTTTTGAACAAGGCGCGCCTTAATTCGATATTCTGTAGGAGGGGCTGATGTCGCTTCAGCGCGTGAATGATTACAATCGGGGTGTCTAGAACAAGGCGTGCGTTGATTCGATATTCCGTAAGAAGAGGGTGATATCGCATTAGCTTGCAAAAATGAGAAATAAGTGGACGTAAAATGAAGGCGTGCGTCCATTCGATATTGCGAGAGAAGGCCAGAGAACAAAATAATAATGTAGTTATGACAAAAAGATCACAAAATTTCAGTAAATTAGGTGGTGCTCATATTTATGCATGGTACATGGGTGTTCAATAGATTGATTAGACAAAATTTCATGCATGAAGCTATTTTTAGCAATTCTAGTTTAAAAACTTGATTTCCTAGTTTCTAGGCAATTTACGTAAAAAATTTGATTTTTTTTTAGAAATCACTACATGTCATATTTGATGCATGCCGGATGTTTCGGAATCCTTAAAATCCTAGTTTACGTAAAATTTGAACTATGGATGTTTTGGATGTGTTCAAATTCGTTGAATATTGATCAGATAGAAATCGCTTGTAAAGTGGTTGATCTTACTACATTGAAACAGTCAATTTTTAAGGTCACAGTTCCTTTCATTTTTAGTTGTAGATATTGAAATCTGTCAAGTAATTGGAGCATTTCTTGCTTTTTGGGATCAGTAAAGACCAAATTTAACGCAAATCTTATTGGAACAGTTTCTATCTGATCCATAAGGGGATTTGCCAATAATTGAGTGTGGCACTTAAATAGTTGAACAATTAAAATAGTTTGGTTCATTAGTAGTTAAAGTACTACTGATACCAAATTGAACTTTTTCCTAGCACAAATTTGGGGCTTTTAGCCTGAGCCATATTTGCAAGGGAGGAAAGAGATGAAGCCTAAGGGGTAGTTGATTGGTTGATCCAGTCAATCAGTTTTGTTAATCTATCGTCAATTCCTGAAGTATAACTGATAACAAATGAGAATAGCAATTGGGAATTAATAAAGAAGACTGCCTCTAGGAAATTGGTTTCCTTTTCCCCAGTGATAATTAGAATTTCGAGAGATCAAAGATTCTAAGAGAAAAGTGAGTGGCAAGTCAGATAATCCATTTATGGAACCATCTCTGTTTTGCAATTGGATTTGGATCTTGCAAGTGATGGCAGATGAAAGGTGTTCCATACAGGAATCTAGTAATTTGGGTTCTATTTGTGACATTATAGAGTGTTCTTTTATAATGACTAAAACAACCAAGAGAAATTCTAACATGTAAAAGAATTAAGTTCTTTTTTACCGATTCTGAAATAGATATTGGATATCTAGGACAATATGGTATTTGGTTTTGTTGAGATCCATGTTCCTTTTGGGTTAGTGAATACACTTGAGGCAATTCATCTGTACTTGAACGATACCTTTTCGTCTTGTCCATGTTGGGGTACAATGTGAAGTGGTATTCTTTTGGTAACACTTAAGGAGCATGAGGGATTCCCTGGATTCGGTTGTGAAACTGATCCCATTAGAAAAAATATTAGGACTCAAAATGGGCCCTTTGTCAAGATGCTTTTTTTTACTTCGCACGCTTTCAACGCTTATGTGTCCCAATCAATGGTGTCCATCTGTGACGAACTGTAACAATGGTTGACGGACGGAAATCGTTTTTAACTATCCCGGCCAAATTTTCGTGATTTTCAAATATCCCACCGGGCAGAACAAACGATTGTGATTGGACCACAGTTACTACCCGAATACTCTTTTGTTGCACATCTTTGTACACTCGAGGTTGATTTGACATCAATAGTCGTAAAGTGTAGTTAGCTATTCCTTGTAGTTTAGGAACTTCTTGTCATTCTTAGGTATACCTCTCATCTTCTCGCCCTCTCTGTTATTTCGGATTGCCATTCTTTGGTTTACCTCTCATTCTCTTTGTTCTCTCTGTTATTTCATATTGTCATTATATAGTTGGATATAGGATAGTCAAATAGTCTTTTTGACTTGGGCAAACCAGATCTAGATACAGAGGATTCTTGGAGGAAAAGCTGGTGGTATGGGACATCAATGATTCCAAAGGGGATTTCTTGGCTGAGAATGATCTGTAGAGTGATGGTTAGTAATTATTGTGATGGCCATACTAACAACGAAATCCATTGATTTTTTGTTTTGGGTATTTTGAGAAATTTTGAGATACAGATCGATCCCAAATGGTATCTTATTATTCGCAAAATCTAGAAGCCCTGAAATCTATTTCTCTATTATGTTAAACCTCTACTTTATAGAAATTTATTAAATATGAGACAATTGGATTGAGATTCATATAATTCCTTCCAGTGTAGAACTTGGTTCTAAAGGACTGAAAAGTTATATGAAATTATACTTCCATATATGATTTATGAATATGGCTCAAAATCTATTGATGTTTTCAATTGATTCAGTGGAGTTTAGACTTCCTAGACTCAAATGTTAATCTCTATTTGATAGTAAATTATTGAGATGTAATATTTTTATCACTCAAGATAAGATATATGTATTATCGTATTTTAAAGTTTGAATAGTTTGTTAATATTGACGGAGTAATGCCAAACCAGTCAATAAAAGAAAACAGTCCAATTTTATTGGAGAATTTGTAATTGATAGAAACTGATCAAAAGTATAAAACTGATTTCATTTCCAGTTAAATCCTAGGGTGAATTATATTCAGAAGATCGGACTAGTAGTGTTTTTCATACTAGTAGAGGATTTTTGGTATATCAGTTATTCAGCCCAGAGATAGAATAGAAATGAAATGGTTTCAAACTTTTTTCCAACAATAATCAATTTTAAACATTTACTAATGTCGTTACGACTTCTTAGTACCTTAGCTGGAATAGATTTTCAGGGAACTGAAAATTCTGAGGGAAGAAGAGTGGACATCAGTCGTAGTAAGTGTGAGTAGGGAAGGTATTTCGCAATTAGGACTTTGGTAATCCCAGTAAGTAATTGCTTTTCATTTAGTTGAACTCATAACTGATATCTTTGTGACCGTTGAGTTATCCGCAGTTTTGGATGTCAATTGTGATGTTAGAAGTGGAATCTGATACTTGGATTACATTGGATCTGTTAGTTGACAGAAGCTTGTCTCTAAATTTGATGCATCAGTAGGGGATTTGAAGCTTATTCATTAACTAGAAAAGATCAGAATGTAATATTGAACCATGTTAATTCTTCTATTTAAGTCACAGGATCAGATGTGGATTTTGGTATCCATCTGATAGACATGCCAGTCATCCAAGTAAAGAATTCTCCAAAGTATGGGAACAGGAGATAATTCCTATACGGATTATAGGACAGCTAGATGATCAATGGATCTCTAGAATTAAGGATTTTCTGGAAGGAAGAGCTGATGGTATGAGACATCAGTAATTTTGGAAAGGAGATTCTAGGATTGTAAAGATCTGATGATCAATGGTGTGGTTAGTACCTAGTCGCGATATGGGAAAAATAAAACTGTTTGATCAAATGTGGGGTATTTTGGGAAATTTTGAGATTTAATCTAGATTCCAATGTGGTATCTCATTATTTACAAAATCAGAGGCCCTCAAAACTATTTCTTGTTTTTTTATGATTAATCCTGTACTTCTTATAATTTCTCGAATATTAGACATCAGACTAGTTTATATGATTCTTTACAGCATGAAGTTATTCTTCTAAAAGACTGTTATGTAATATAAATTACTACTTGTGTGAATAGACATGGAATTCAGATAGATTCTATGGTTTAAGTGTTTCAATTTATTAAACCTAGAATATCTCTTTTTGCATAAATGGATTTCAATGGAAGGGTAGTTTTTGTCACTCAGGTTGAAAATATTTGAAGGGAAAGTCTTGAGTGTAATAGAGTGAATCCTTTGGTGGAATACACTTATTATTGACTTTTCTTGGATTTGAGTATTTTCATATATCATCTTTCTAGTTAACTTTTATTGTAATTTACAATTTCTTTAACAGGAGGGGTGAAGTGGTGGGATAAAATTCTATTGGGAAATCTGTAGGTTGCATAGTTTTTGGAAGAGAACCAACTGTGGTATAGAATCGAGATATGGTCTGAAAGTAATTTTGGATAGATTCAAAGTAAGATACTTAATTGGAACTTTTCAAAAACAGAGAAATTCTCTAGAGATTGTGGTGGACAATCTGGAACTAGAACAAGTTTGATATTTGAATCATTATCTATAAGTAGTACAGTAAAAGTTAAAAGGTTACTAATTCTATTTTGATTGGAATAGAAGTAAGTTTGATCATAATTTGAGTCTGAGAGTTCTATATTGGATTAACCTAATCTTAGTTTAGTACTAGGATCAGAGAGGGGTTGATTGAGTGGAAGAAATTATGTAATTAGAGGTAAAATGGGTTGGAAAACTGTTGAGAGTGAATTTTATTTGTCTTAGAGATTTTCTGGATATGTTGTTTACTCATGAGAGATAGAAAATCTTTTGTAGCTGAGTTACAAGATCTCAGTGAGATATCTGAGTAACATATGTGGGTTCTGGAGGAATCTGCCAGATAAAAATGTGTTTATGTACTAGGTCATAGTGAGATTATTCACATATGTGCACAATTAATCTTGTATAAATCTACTATGTATTCTTGGTTACTAGAGTTATTTGGTGCACTTAACCTAGTCGGTAAACATAGACATATAATCAAGTATTGTTTGGGCAGATACTTGCAGAGTTAACAAATCTTTGAAAGGGAAATTTATGGATTAACTTATAAATGATTTAGGTAAGGATCTAAATGTGGTGTCATACTAGTATAATTGATTCTTCACCTAGACATTTGAGATTTCTGAATCATTGGCAATTAACTTGAGTAGTTGATTACTCCATGATGAAGTTAATTGGTAAAACGATCAGTGTGATGTGGATTCACCAGGAACTGATAGTTTTGATTTATATTGTTTGTAAGACGCGTGATTAGTGAATCATTTGAATTCATCAATTAAAATTGTGTGCATTGGATATACAGTATTCTTGGGGTAGAGTTTTCCTTAGTTAAGGAATAGACTCAGCTTATTAGTGATTGTATCCCAGAGCGCTCAATTGGATAACAAATCATAATGTATCCAAGAATAATATCTGAATTGAAATTCAGCAGGACTTTGGGTATCTAGATTTGATTCTAGATTGTAATCTAAAGTTTTTTTTCTTGTAGTTAAAGATGATTGTCATTTTGGTATGTGTTCAGTCTTTAATTACTAGTGGTTTCTAGAACTTAAATCTTGCACTTCAGTCAAAGAATCTTGTTTGAAGAATGTTCCTAAATCCAGTATTTTCTTAGTGGAAAGATTTTGGAATGATTCTTACTTTTCTTGAGTTATGTTGGACATATACTCCAGTATCCAATGTAAATGATTAAGTATGATTTTGGATTCCAGGAAATTATGATTGACGAACCATATGAATCTAAATATTTATGGTTGATGGATCATAAATAGATACTTAATTATTGTTAGAGGATTATAAGAAATGGTGATGATTCTTAAGTGTGATGATTAGTTCTTGATCTATTAATTGAGTAAGAATTCAAACCAGTGCTTTGAATCTCTTTACTCCAGTATTTTAATTGAGGACCTATAAATCTCACAGATATTATTTATCTAGTGGATGTTATTCTATTCCAAAAGGATTTTTTCTCAACTCTTGTACCTTTTGTAAGTTGTAAAAAGTCTATTCTAATAGCAAGTGATCAAGAATGTAGAATAGATGGAGTGGGAACTATTCCCTTAAGTCTTGAATCCTCTAAAAGAGTAGATCTTGATAATATACTCTATGTTCCTACACTCACTAAGAATTTGTTAAGTGTAGGACAATTGATGGACGATGGCTTAGATGTCCATTTTAAGAAAGGTGTTTTCTCCATAATGATGAATGATACTTGCATTGTAAAGGGATTCAAGCAAAGAAGGCTTTTCAAGCTAGATGCTAATGTTTTTCTTGGAAGTGTAAACATGGTGAAGGAGGAGCTTTGGCATAGGAGGTTGGGCCATCCCAACTTCAAATCAGTGGAGATGCTATGCACCAAGGATCTTGCTCTCGGCCTTCCAAAGACACTCTCAAAGTTTGGAAAAAGATGTGAAGCTTGTAGCCTCTCAAAGGCACACAAGCTATCTTTTGTTAACTCTTCCACTAGATCTACAAAAGCATTAGATCTCATTCATAGTGATGTGCACTCTTTTTCTCAAGAATCTAATGGAGGTGCATCTATGTATTATCTTTTATTGATGATTACCCTAGATACACTTGGATTGAACTTTTGGATTCCAAAAGTAAAGTGTTTGAAGCTTTTGTTAAGTTCAAAACTCTAGTTGAAAATCAACTTGATGCTAGAATTAAAGTATTCAGGAGTGATAATGGTGGAGAGTATATCTCCACCAAGATGATAGAGTTTTGTATATCTCCACCAAGAGAGCTTACATTAATTATAGTCCTCAGCAAAATGGTATAGCCAAGAGAATGAATAGAACACTTTGTGAGTGTGCAAAGGCTTTGAGGCTAGATGCATCTCTACCTAAGTCTTTTTGGGGAGAGGCTATAATTTGTGCAACTTATTTGTGTAATAGATTGCCATGTAAGCCCATTGGAGGCATAACATCTTATGAGGCTCTATTTTGTAAGAAGCCGAATCTTAAAGATCTAAGAATTTTCGGATCTACTTGCTATGTTTTTCAAGCATTAGATACAAAAAAAAAGGATGATCCTACTTCTATAAAAGGGATCTTTGTTGGTTATGCTGAAAATAGCAAAGGATATAGAGTCTAAAATCCAATCACTAAAAAGATTTTGGTGAGTAGAGATGTTACTTTTGATGAAGGTAACTACTACAAGTTGAATGAAAAAGCTTCTAATCCATCTTATGTCAAGGATCTTGTAAGATTTGAGGAGGAGCCTACATGTGATCAAGATCTTGAGGATCCATCTCAAGATCCGAGAACTCGAAGGAGGTCTACAAGAAGGAAGGTCGACCCTTCAAGGCTCACCTATGTTGACAAAGGTGAACAAAAGGAAGACCTTCATTCACTTACCTCTTACACGTTTCTAGCTTGTATGTTTGATGAGCCAAGTTGCTTTGAAGAGGCTATGGAGTCACAAGAATGGAGGGATGCCATGCAAAAAGAGTATGATGCTCTTATGGAGAATTATACATGGAAGCTTGTGGATCTTCCTCATGGAAGAAAACCACTTGAGTGCAAATGGATCTATAGATTGAAGTACAATCAAGATGGGAGCATCAACAAACACAAGGCAAGGCTAGCGGAAAAGGGGTTCTTGCAAACCAAGGGAGTCGGATTTTGATGAAACTTTTGCTCCTATTGAAAAACTAGTTTCCATCAGATTGTTCGTTTCTCTTGCAACTACTTTCAATTGGCCTCTATTTCAACTTGATGTGACTAATGCATTTCTCAATGGATATTTGGAAGAGGAGATCTTCATGAGGCAACCAGAGGGCTTCATCAAAGAAGATCAAGAGAAAAAAGTGTGTTTGTTGCTAAGAAGCCTTTATGGGCTTAAGCAAGCACCTAGAGCTTGGTACTCTAGGTTGAATACCTTCTTGAACTCTATTAAGTTTGTTGTAAGTGCTTATGATCCTTCTTTGTACTTAAGATTCAATGATGGTCAAATCATCATTCTCATTTTGTATGTAGATGACATTATCCTTTTGTGGAAATGATCATGATGGTATACAAGAAGTGAAAGTAGCATTGTTTAAAGAGTTTAAGATGGTGGATCTTGGTAATCTTCATTTCATATTAGGAATAGAAGTTTCAAGAGACAAGGATTTGAGTTTTATTTGTCAATCCAAATATGTTTCCTCTATTTTAGAAAAGTTTGAAATGAAAGATTGTAAAGGAGTAGAAACTCCTATGGAGCAAAATGTAAAAGTTTCTAATAGTGCTAATGAAGCATCCTTTGAGGACATCACACTATATAGAAGATTTGTAGGCTCCTTGATCTATCTTACTCTAACTAGGCCTGATCTAAGTTATAGTGTGGGTAAACTAAGCCAATCTATGCAAAATCCATTGGTTTGTCATTGGAGAAATGCAAAAAGGGTGTTGAGGTACATCTCGGCCACCAAGAACTTTGGCATTCAACTGATTTTGTAGGTGATAAGGTGGATAGGAGGTCCACAAGTGCTTTTGTTACCTTCCTTTGCAATGGCATAGTGTCTTGGCTTTCCAAAAAGCAAGATACTATTTCTCAATCTTCAACCGAATCGAAATACAAGGCCCTAACATCCACAACAAAGGAGATCAAGCTACATCATGTGTCTTCTTCAGATTGCCTTGCTGATCTACTCACCAAAGCCTTGCCAAAGGCTTCATTTATCAAGTTAAGATCAGCTTTAGGAGTTGTAGATAGATGTACTATAGTTGTATCATGTAAAAATTGAGGAGTGTTAGAATTTAGCAATTTTCACATGGTTTTTGATGTATTTTGACATCTGCGATCTATATTACAGTTATTCTCCCTATCCTGGTAATTGCAATGTTAGGCTCAATGAAAGGGCTTTTCATAAAGAATTTGGGGCTCGAGAAAGTACTCTGACTAGACTAACTAGCAAAAAAAGACGCAATATTTACAGAGAACTATTTTCCAAATTTTACTCAACCAAACTTTACCCACTTGTTTTTAGATGATATTAGCTTGACTAAGCAATAACTTATTCGATGCGTGTATTTTTGTTTTTGGTTCTTTTTTAGATAAACCAGTCTTATAATAACCATATAAATATGTTTTTGAATTTTACATAAATATTCCATCCAATGTATGTGAAACGAACTCCCAAACACCACATATATTCCCTAAACCCAAATATGTTCACTCCTCATACATGTTCGCACATGTTCACTTTTACCAGGTGTGATGGAAGCCATCTTGCAATTTGATGGCAACAATGTTGCTCCCTTGAAATTACAGTTTATGGATGGCAGACTTATTGTAAGCAAAAATTTTTTAGAGCAAAAAGTAGACAATGGCATGTCATTTTCAAGTTTGAATGCTATGGTTGAAGCTAATACCAAAGTCAGAACGATAGTCCCATTGACAATGTCAAAGGTATGATAAGCACTATCAATCATTCATCATAAGCAATTACCATAAGAGAAGGAGAAAGAACACACAATCACTGTATCACACTGAATGAAAGAGAGTACAATAAACCCTGAATATATAGAGAGAGAAAACTAGTAGTTGACTATAGACTAGCCTACAGCTACTTACAACTGGTAGCAACTGTCAACAGTAAATCGTAAACAGTAACAAGTTTTCATTGGTTTCTAACACTCTCCCTCAAAGATAAAATTACATTCTTCTATTCCTAATAAAGTACGAAACTTTTCAAATTTACATCTACCTAATGACTTAGTAAAAATATCTGCCATTTGATCTTCAGATTTACAAAAAACAAGATTAATGGTTCCGTCAAGTATTTTCTCTCTAACAAAGTGATAATGTATTTCGATGTGCTTGGTTCGGGCATGTAGAACTAGATTTTTGACAATTAGTGATTTCTTCAGATTGTTCACCTTGACTGATCTCGCCAAATGTAGCATCCCTAGAAATCACAAGCTTCTGTGCATTTGTATCATACATCCTATATGCCTTGGCCTTCTCATCATATCCAAGAAAAATACACTTGATAGCTTTTGCATCCAATTTCCTTCGTTTCTCATCAGGAATATGAGCATACACCTCACAAGCAAATACTCTCAAATGAGAAATATTAGATTTCTTTCCAATAAAAGCTTCATGAGGTGTCTTACCTTCCACAGATTTTGTAGGACACCGATTCAGGATGTGCGTAGCTGTGCTGCAAGCTTCTGCCCAAAAGGTGTTTGGCATACCCTTGCTTTTGAGCATTGCCCTGGCCATCTCAACAATGGATCTATTCTTTCGCTCTGCAACTCCATCTTGCTGCGGTTAATAAGGTGTTGTAGTCTACCTCTTGATCCCTTGATCTTTGCAAAAATTAATAAATTCTGTCAAAAAATACTCACCACCTCCATCAGATCTCAAAGTCTTGATGTAACTTCCTATTTGCTTTTCAACCAATGCCTTGAATTCCTTGAACTTAGCAAAAGCGTCTGATTTCTTGCTTATGAAATAAATCCAAATGCATCTGCTATAATCATCAATAAAGGTAATAAAGTAATAGCAGCCACTAAGAGATCTAGTCTGCACTGGTCCACATAGATCTAGTCTGCATTGGTCCACATAGATCATTGTGGACAAGATCTAGGATGCCACTGGCTCTCCTTGCCCCACTTTTGAGAAACCTCTCTCTGTGTTGGTTTTCCAAAATGCAACCTTCACAGATTTTTCCTTCAAAAGAAATATCAGGCAATCCAATAACAAGATTACCTCTTTTCAGAATCTGTAAACTTTGAGCACTGATATGACCAACTCATTGATGCCAAAGATCACTTCGACTATCAACAATGCTTACCATAGCTTGAGTAAAAGATCTCGCATTCAATTTGTAGAGTCGATTTTCGTTGACTCTAGCTCCTGTAGCAATCACTTTGTAGTGATTCTTGATGTCTTTGACAAGACATTTGTCACTGTCAAACTCAACCTTGAGTTGTTGATCAACCATCATCCCAACAGATAGTAGATTGTTAGCTAAGCCAGGTACATATTGCACATTGCTTATCTGCTTTATCTTCCCACTGGCTAATTTCACTTACCTCTCCAACTCCTTTTACAGATAGCAATTTGCCATCAGCTTGTCCAACTTCATCACCATTGTCAGTTTTCTTAAGTTGAGAAAACCACTCTTTCCTTGAAGTCATGTGCTTGGATGCACCATTATCAATGTACCAAGTATCCTTGGCTTCATCACTTGTCATTAATGCTGTAATGAACAATTTTGAACTCTCACCTGTATCATCTTCATATTGATCATTATCGTATTGATGTTGATCAAGATACTTATCTTCATAATAATAGTCATCAAATTGATGTTGATCAGCATAATTTCCCGCTTGCCATTTGTCTTTTATTTGTTCCATCTCCTTCTATTTCTTCAAGCATTCACGCTCCTAGTGGCCAGGTTTGTTGTAGTACCTACAATTTCCAGGTTTATTTTGTCTTGAATAGCCGCGTCCTTGACCTCGACCTTGATTCCAATTGTCTCGATTCGGACTATCATTGACTTGCTCATGAAATTGTTGAAATGATCCTCGGCTTGAGCTTCCTCCTCTCGATTGATACCTACCACGGCCAAATCTTCCACCTCGTCCTTTAACTGCAAGAGCTTGATCATAGCCCCTGTTACGATGATTCAAATTCTCTTGATGTTGCTCTTCTTGCAACAGTAATCCACCTAGCTCTTCATAGGTTGGAAGATTCTCCCGTGTGGCAATGCTTCTCACAAACATCTGATGTGACTCACTCAAGCTGTTCAATGTCAATTGAACGATCTCACGATCCTGTACTCGCTCTCCAACGACAGCTAGTTGATCACGGATCTCCTTTATCTTCAATAGGTGATCAGCAATAGTTGCACCATAATCCATCCGTAATGTGTGCAGCTTCGTCTTCAGGAATAGCACTCGAGATGTGTTTGTGGTCTCAAACAATGCCTTCAACGTATCCCACGCTTCTTTCGGTCCTTCCAAATCCGAAATGTAGGGAATGATAGCATCTCTGACTGACAAGTTGATGACATTTTGTGTTTTCCGTTTCCTCCAGCCTGAAAAAATGACAATTATTGCAAAGCTGCCTTTTTTGAAAAATTCCTCCGTCGCGTATAAATATCTGCTTTCAAAGATTTTTATATCAGTGCGTAGGCAAATGCACTGAGATAGCTCCTGTCTCGTCAAATCTACAAAACAGTCGCGTTCTCCATGCTCAAATATCACTTTGTTTTTTTGCTTTTCTGCAAAAAACACCAGTGGACAGGCCTTAAAGAGGAAGGGAGAGTCCTCAACTTAAAGTCATAAGAACTGGGACCCTTCAAGATGTAGTTTTTTTTAATGAAGAACCATTTCTCTGCCCTTTAGTCCTTTGTTAATAAAACTTCAAGGACTTCAATTTTTTAAAAATGAAGTTTTAGGGCCCATCAAATTTTGGCCGTTAATCTGGATGCACAATCAGCAAATCTACACCGTTGATTTCAATAATGTTGCCATCTAACGATTTGGAGCATTTACGTGCGCCGAAGTTGATTTTTGGAGATGCTAGGCACTTCTTTACGCTAACTGATCAGTGAGTTGGGTGCCAGAGCAGTCTGCGACTAGGATGGAGAGAGAGAGCACGTAGGCTATGGCGACCGTGGAGTGAACTGAAGATCACAACATCAGTTCTCCATTATTTCACGAAAAATCCGCAGCATCATGAGCGCCCAGTAATCACGCCCCAGTGAGAGTAGTTCTTGCTGAAAATTTTCCTCCCAATGGAGCACATTAACTCGTTTTTCAACAGCCTGCTAGAATAGACATGTCCAGCTTATGTCAGTCTAATCTCACTCTCTGCTCTACAGCCTTCCACGGCCATCTAAACTCGGTTTTGTGTCTCTAGGACGCAGGTCATTGTAGCTTGTTTCACCAAGAATGTTCTCCTATAGCTTGTGATCAAGGATTTCCTTCTGTAAACCCTTGCTTGAGAAAACAACTTGCTTTGTACTTTCTTCCACCAAACATTGTTTTTCTTTGCAAGTTTGAGTTCCTTCAAAGTTGATCTGCTTCTCAGCTCTTGACTGTAGCTTCTAGCACTCAGAATGATCTGAAAATGATGCAAGTAGAGTTGTTACTACTTCACACTCTCTCACTACAACTTAATCTACAAAATGCTCAAATGTTCACCAAATTGATCCCAATCAGTACCACAAATGATGCTCGCAATCCAAAGTATAGGCCAAGTGTGTTACTTGTTGCATTGGAACGAATAAAAAGAGCACTATCGTTGAATGCCCGTGTATTGACAAAAAAGGTAATGGAGGAGAATAAGCATGAAATATTCGAAATTGAGACACAGACTTCCAAAAATGACATTTGTTATGATGTCCATATAGCCAATAAACCTATTTGCACATGTCCTGATTTTCAAAAGCGTCTCTTGGAGAAAAAGTCTTATCTGGCGTGCAAGCATATATACTTTATCTTCCTCCGAGTCATGGGACTCGACCAGAATTCTAATATGTTCATCCATCAACCAATGTTAAAGGACAAAGAACTTCTATTTGCACTAACCCACTGTAGAACCTACCCTTGACATGTAAATGTCATGACCACACAAAGAGTTCTGGAATGTCATATTAAAGGAAGATATGTAATGGCCATGCCAGTCAAAAGTTTATTTCCAACATGCATGGTCCATCTATGTGATGCAAGATTCTTCTACTTGACGTCCATTTGTGGGTGGACCTCGTAGCTCTATACTAATGTGTCTTCTTTTACTTGTTGTATATGATCCCATGGTTTATAATTTATACTGATAGAGAGGCAGTAATCGAGGAAGACAAAGCTGAATGTGTAAGTTTTGTATCTTACCTTGTACTAGTAGATCCGTGATGTCAGATTCTATACTGGAGCTTACGTTGCATTTTTTTCATTTCAAAAAACAATTTTTCTTGATGATTTTTCGATTCGCTGAGGTGGGCAAAGATCCTCTGCTGGAGAATTTTCAAGAGATCATGCACTGGGGCATTATCTGAAGTTCTTCAAGAATAATGAAATTAGTGTTGCCCATTCAAAGTTTCATCAACATGTTGATACAATGATTATGGCAATCAAGGCACTTTCTCATTTTCTTGGAGGACATTATTTTAATAGGGTGCATAAAATAATTTTTGTTATGAAAAATGTTGCACTTAAGATTTTAGGATATGGTCCAGTAAATTCCATGCTCAGATGATCTCATTTTGCATTGTATGTAGCCTACATTGATCTGATTAAGCATGAAAACTATGAGCTCTTGGATCCTTACGAGAGAAGGAAATTGTTGCATGATCCTAAATTGCAACTTTTAATAGAGAAAGTGTCAAAAGCAGAGTAGATATTGGATAACCAAACTTTGTAAAATTTTTCATTTAATATAGAAAATTTCTTTGTATGTCTATTGCCTATTGGCTTGTATAAATTTGCATACTTTTTGAAAATTTTTAAAATCCGTCGATTTTGTATTGTGACGAATTTGGATTCTTTTGTAAAACCATTGGAAAAGTTGCAGTATATAGCTTTGAGCTAGTCCCACCATGTTTTGTACTTTTATGAAATGCCGCTCTTGCTTGCCAATGAGATTTTTCCATTCCTTGCGATGACCATATGCTAAGACTTCCACTATTTCTTGCAAAGAATGTCGAATGATGCTGTAATATGTGCTCCATGTCATTAAAACATCATACAAATCAGTACCAAAAGTATCTAAATTAATTGCACAAATTTGTCTATACTAGTTTAACATCAAAATCTTACCATATAATGAGTTATATGATCTAAACCCCATGCCTTTTGAACTGCATCCACAAATTCACTCATTGTTTTCTGTATCATTTGTACATCAGTATTTCAAAATTTATCTTTTCTCAAGTATTTCACCATGTTGTCTAATTTTTTCCAAACTTCTACTTTGTGTATACAAGTAGAGCCTTCTTCTTCAAAATCTTGAGTTGCAGCTATAATCTCTTTCCAAACCGAGTATTGAATCTTGGGTTGGTCAGAATAATTTGATAAAAATCTTCAAGCTTTGGATCCTCCAACGCTCGGCTTGCATGGAATATTTCCTGTTTTACTTGATAGCTTGTCGTCTTTTTTTATTTTAACGTGGCCTTTATGTAAGCCTGCTTTAGACAACACATCCTCTAATCTGGAAATAGCTTCCTTCGCAGATGCCTCTGGCTTGGAATTCCATGCAAACAAGATGTGAAGATATATAATTTTCTCTATTATACGCACCTCTGCATGCAATGTATAGATATGAACATTCTGAAGAGGAATCGGTAGTACGGGTTTCCAATTAGGATCTTCTCGATCTCTTGATATTCCTGTACACCTTGTCATGTCTTTTGTTGTCTTCATGCAATACAAACAAGGGTGTTTAGAGTTAGCGCCATGGGATACATTGAACATACACTTTAATGTCTTCAAATCTCCTGCTAAATGCCTTTCTATGTTGAAAGTGTCAGTTCCAAGAATATTGTGTGGAACTCCTTCCATGTGATTTTTTTATGGTGGCAGGACATGATGTTCTATTAAATATCCATGAGAGAATGTCATGGTCTTCTTTTGTCACTTGTAAGAGAAAACAAAAACGTGATTTAGCCTCATAATATTAACACAGAGAAGATTTTCCAAATGAAATCCACATTAATGATTATGACAATTGATTATGCCAAGGAACTACTATATCTGAAATGTTGCCAACCACCAGATATCATTTTTCCTGATTGAACAATGAAGTTGAGGCCTTCTGAGTCTTCTGAATTTGAAAGTGCTCCATTCATGATCGTAAGACTGACTCTCTCCATTTTCTGTCCTTTGATAATTTCATACTCATCTAACTTGAGAATAACTATCAACTTGTTATTGACATTCTCATTTGTAATACCGTAAAAATTTATGATGAATGTTAGTAACTGATTAATGTCAATAAATAAATTGTTGGAATTGTTATATGCTAGGCTTTCTCCTTTTGAGCAATACACTTCATTGATATGAGATGGATTACCAACAATTGTCTGCATACCTTGGTTTGACATGTCTTTTTTTTTTTAAAGATGAAATGGTCGTGGAATTGAAAACTTTTTAATACTTACCTATGCAAATGCCTCCTTTATCATCTTAAACATTGTTGCATATGCTTCTCTACTAATGCTAGAAAAGTCACATGCCCCCTGAAGCAATGTAGTGTCTAATCTTTTTCCAACTTCATTCATAATGCTATCAGTAACTGAAGCCTTAATCTTTTTCATTTTGTTATTGTTTAACATTGATTTCATAGATTTAGAAGTCAAGATAGAGCCTAGTGAGTTTCCAATCAAAACCTTATCGGCCAAATGGTCTTCAACAACCAATGCTGATCTACATCGCAAACATAATGTTCATGAAAATGTCAATAGAAATTTTGACACTCATAGTGTTCATAGTAGTATAATAAGCAAATCAATAGAAAGTTGAAATGTAGGCTTTGTTTATGAAATGTCACTCCTAATTCAAATTTTTGAGTGTTCCCAGCTATTGGGAGAGAATATTTCAGCATTTGGAAAATTATACTTTAACTATGGTTAAGCACCAGTGAAGTTTGTTGTGACTAAACTAAGGTGCATTCATTTACATGGAAAGTAGTGCGGGCAGATGTGTAAAGAAGTTAGAAAATGATATTTTAATTATTTTATAGTTATTTTTTTCTCTCCTATATGGCATTTCTTAGAGGGCCCTCCTTGGGCCCATATTTTCTCTAATGTATGATATTGTACGAATTTTTCTACTCAAACACATGTGAAGGACAGCCCAATTCAATTTGGTGGCTCTCTTCCATGTGTGATCGAATATTGGTGCCTCATAGCTAGTTTCAAAGCTATTTCAGTCTAGTTTGTGTAGCAATTGATTCATAGTGATTGGATCTCTCAATCAAAAGTTATAGTCAATTGAATCAAGGTGGGTAGGGCACCCAACCTTGGTTTGTATTTGAGTGATTTGTGGATTCTTGGAGTGTTTCCCACGTGCCAAAGATAGCTTGACCCAAAATAGCCCATACTTCATCAATTGATGTGAGATTGATCTAGATTAAGAGAGATTGGAAAAGCTAGTGAGGTCCATCTCACATTTTGTTACAAGATCTTGCATAGGAGTTAATAGTACACCTTTTAAGGATCCTATAGTGAGAGAGAAGCAACATTTTTTGTCTCATCACAAGGAGTCTTCACTATTACATGGCATCTACGGGTTCCTACCTATTGGAATCTAGTGAAAGACTATCTACCTCCAACTATTCTATTTGGAAGGTTAGAATGGAGTCAATATTGATACTCCAAGATGTGATGGACATTGTACTTGGGATTAAGGAGGAGCCTCAAGTCTTTCAAGAAGTACAAAAGTACAAGAAGAGAGCTAGGATGGCTCTCGACTTTATCAAGATGAATGTCTCTAATGAGATTTTGAGAGAGATTGGTGATTGCAACTCGGCCAAGCAAGCTTGGGATACTCTCAAAGCTATTTACATTAGGGACCTTTTTGGACTCAAAAAGGGCCTCTTCCTTGCCTAAACAAGTTTTCTAATCATAATTAATTTAGTGCTAATCAATCCTACGTGGCACCTTTACCTTGGCTTACCATACAAGGTGAGCAAGAGTTAAGGCCTAAATGTAGGTCTCATTTTCATAGACTATTGTAGGTTACTTGCATAGACTATAATAGGCAACTAATAGGTAAGTTACAAATTACAACTAGAGTAGAGTTAGTAGAGGACGACCTTTCATTGTCCTAACTACAATAGGACCCTAGGGATGGAAACTAGTATATGCCTAATAAAGCTTATATCATGGTTAGTTCACATTGAACTTTGACACCATTTGATTAAGGTATATTGTAAAGTTCTACATAGATTTTATTGGGAAATTCGACATCTTCAAAATGACAACCAAGTATCAGTTACATGTGAAGTTAGAGAAGGATTATGCGACCACCAAAGCTGCATGGGGTGTTAACTTAAATCCGTATGACATGCATTGTTGGAGATTAGAAGGCAAAAAACATATTGACCTATGGGTAAGAGGTGATTTATACCCTCATAATCCACTGGTAGATGCTCCTCCTAAATTTTTTGATGTACATAATTTGTTAAGGTTCGTTAAGGATGGTCGGAATGGACTGCTTGGCTATTGTCAAGCAATGGATTCTCAAAGAATCCAAGCTGAGACATTGGCAAATACGACAAACATTCATATCTTGAGTATAAATGACAATTTAAAGTCATTGCATGGAATAAATATGAAATTGGAACAAGAGATAAATGGTTTGAAAATAGAGCTTGCCAGTTCTATTGCAAAAATTGAAGAATTGCAATCTTCAATCAATATATTTCAGGGGACAATATATGGCTTACAATGAAAGTGTAGAGTCTCGATGGATCAGCAAGCACAAAATGAAAACACTAAGAGACACAAACTAGAAGCTTTGGCACCAGGTGGTGGTACCAGTAAAAGACGTATGAGGGGCACAAAAGAGTTCTTGAAAAAGACGGTTGGAAAAGATTTTATTGCCGAAAAATATATGAAACATTTTTTGAAGGGTAAAGATTTGATTAAGATTATGGAAGATGAAACAAGTGATTCAATTCGCTTGAGAATTGCAAAAAAGCTAGTCGACAAGTTCAAGCCAAATCCAAATGTTAATGAGATGGAGTACGCATGTGACCAAGGAGGTGTGAGTTGCAAGGGGTATAGAGCTTTGAAGAAGTATATGAAATGCTCTGACAAAAATGGGTTAAAATGCCATCAAATAATACCTACTTATAAACTTGTTGAATCCACCAAACGAGAATGCAATTCAATTTTGCTCTCTGAATTAGGAGAGTTTCAGCATATTGAGGATTCTTTTACAGTAACCAATAAGAAGAAAGGACCTCTGACATGTTTTCATTATCATCAAGGCAATAATATATTCTTAGATCTGGAAAAGGTCCAAGCGATGATGGTCCAACATTACGAAGTTAAAACAAATGGTAAGAACATTTATTGTGGATTTTGGTTTTCAATTGTATGCTTTTCTTCAACCAATATGTTTTTGTAATGAAATTTTTGCTTTACAGAATGCGGAGGTAAAGTTATATTTGTTATTAAGTTGGACGAAGCAGAAATCGTAAAAGGGCGTAAACTTGAACGTGTCACAATCACCTTGATGAATCGTGAATTGCAACAGTTTGGCGAAAGTTATTGTAAAGAATTTAGCGTGCAATCCGAAAATCACATATGGTGGATAGCTGCATTTGAAGTTTCGAAGGAGTCTCCTGACGTACTGGAGTGGCTATTTGAAAAATGTAGTATATCTAAGATAATACATGCACAAAATGAAGGCAAATTGCTCAATGTTGAAGGAGAAAGCTTTGTTGTAGAATGGCACCTAGCTGCTGATTTGAAGACTTTGAAATGCATGTACGGTTGTGGTCTCAGTGCAAATGCAAAGAATTTTTGTATATATTGTATGTTTGAATCTGGGCAGAACAAAAGTATTTTGAATTGCAACCAACGTCTTGCACCAAATAGGCACAATCTAGACAAAGCTTGGAGTCCTGTGTTGAACACTCCTCTCGAAAGAGTCCATTTTTGCACAATGCATGGTGAATTACGAATACTGGACAAATTATTATTTTTGCATTGTTGTTACGCATGGAACATGCAGCCCAAATCAAGAGCAGATGTTAGCATTAGAAATCTAGAGATAATTTTATCCGATATGGGATTGCATGGGGGCCACATGAGTCTTACCAAAGACGTTGAGATGAGTGAAAAAACGCAAGATGTTCCAGCAAAAGTTTCAATGGGTGGTGCGAAAGCGAGACACCTATTGTCAAATCATACTACACGTGAAAGTAGTGTTGAATCAGAGTACTAGAAGAAAATATGTCAATGCACAACAAAATTGGCTCAGATACTCGCATGGCAAGTACACGTGCTAAGGTTTGGCAAGCATTTGATGCCTTGTCACAAACTATCAACAAAAAGATTGTGAGAGATGAAGATTTGGATAGATACGCAAGAGAAGTCAAAACATTTACTGAATCGATGATCGATGCATGGGGAGAAACACACATAACTCACTATATGTTATGTGTGTCTCATATTTTTTACTTTTGTATTTATGTGTTTGTAAAGATTTAAACTAATGAATTTTTTCTATGAACAACATATCTTCTATGCTCATGGACCTTGGTTTATGAAAACCTACGGATCATTAGCTATTTGGAATATGCAAGGCATGGAAAAGAGTCATTACAGGGCAAAGGCTGCATATTTCAAAAATTCACAACATGGCGGCGAAGGAAAGGGTCTTAGCAATGCATTGGTTGAGATATTCCAATGGTTTTACAGAGGAGTTTTGGGCCGAGGACACTTTCAAAACACAAGAACTGAAGAGTTGAGCTCAATGATCTCCAATTCAAATTCAGTCAGAAAGACAGCATGGCAATCCTCTAATGCTAGAACAAGGCATCAAGAATGGAGGATGTCTAGAGTCCGAGTTGGAAAGAGATGGATGCCGAGGACACCAACATCCAATGTTTTGGAAAACAGCGCTAGAGAAGCTACGGAAACTGATGAGATGGAATAGAAGCAATTTATGTTGAATTGTAATTCGAATATTCCTTTGTGATAAATATTACTGACGAATTGGATTGTTGTTATAAATAAAAATTGCTTTATTTTGTTTTATAATAATATCTATTTTTCGAAACACCTCCCTCTATATAAGAGTGGGGGTTTTCATTTTGTTGTCACTTCTTGCTTTGTTGAAATTTCTTTCCTCGTAATTTAGCTTGTCTTGTTCAATTAGACTACTAGTTTGCTGGTCAATTAGTGTTCTTAGTTGCATAACAATGTCGTCCTCTAAAATAGAGTTGGCCAATCTGCTAGCCCCCACACAGTTTTTAGATCAGTTAAATCGTATTTATTGTATGTTTATCGGTAGAATAGACACGCTTGCCACTCTACGGACTAATACGGATGCATTCATGTATGTGAGTGAGTATATAGATGAAACTTTGAAGCCTCATGCCATACAAATTCCTGGCTCAACTACCATGTGGATTCCATATAACTTGCTTAGTTATATATGGAAAGGAGATAGACCCTTTATCGCTCGTCTCAATAGAGTTATTAGTCACTTGGGTAACGATCATTACTTGGAGCTGACCAAGGATCAGCTGAAAACTTTTGATCTTGAAAGTGTAGGAAAGAAGTTTCTATCCGGTGAGATTACTGTTATCTTTTTGCTTAATGAGTTTCCAGCGACTGTGGCCAGCAACAAACACAATCCTAGTGAGCAGGTGAACGAGATGCACGACTCGGGTGAAGAGGAAGATTTATCTGCGGAGCACGAAGCAGTCTTGGCTGCGTAAGAGGCAACAGGTGCATCCACATCAGCGAAGCCAAAAGATATAGATGAGTCCGATGATGTCATGCTTCGAATCCATGGCCTTGCTCCAATCATCATTGATGGGCAGGAGTATGTGTTCAAGCATGACTTGCAACATATTCTCGGCTTGCGAGAAGATGAGATGCTGGCAGCATTGGTAAATTTGCAGAATGGCAGTTCCACTTTCGACCACACCCAGCCTGACGACACGTATGAGAAGCTGATCCGACATGACACAAACACCACCGAGCAAGCACTGGCAAGAGTGCTTTGCCAATTGAAAATGCTTCAATCACCACCAGTTCAAACGAGGCCATTCGAGGTACTCGAAGGGAAAACTGTTGACGTGAAGTACAAAGGCAAAGGAATTGACCTTGCGCAAACCGAAGACAATGATGAAGGGACCGAGGCAAGTCTGACCCAACAATTCAACTTGTGTATTTTTGTTATGTTTGTCTGTCTTCATTATACTCATTTTGCAATAATTTAAACCAAATGCAGGACGCAGTGGAGCTTAATGCAATTGCAATGCGAAGGGGTGGCGCTCGGGAGAAAGTTGAAGCAGGAACTCTGGACAGGTCTATGGCCCACTACATTGGGAACTTGCCCAAAAACTTTATTTTCTGCTTCAGCAACAAGTACAACCCAGATGGACCGATGGAGCTTCTTAAATGCAAAGCACTCTCCAACTACAGGGTTCCGTCGCTTTGATGTAGAGCCTGCCTTGCGAGGATTCTTTCTCTTTCACTTGCGTGCTTCTCTCTTTGACCATCTACGGGTCACCTTCTACTTCATCCTTGTTGTGTGCGACATCGGGGTGCCCTCATCAGAACCACCCACCAGCAACAACATCATCGGACCCATCACCGAGCCGTGACTTGGTGGTGACATGGTGGGTGTGGTGTCCCCCGATATGCCTAAATTTGTTGTGTCCAATGCCATTGCTAGTGGAAATGGGTCGAAGAAAGAATCATTCAGAACCGACAACTCACCCAATGCCGCAAGCTCCTCATCTAGGAACTTCATTTTTTCCTCCCGCTCAGTTGCCGTCGGGGAAGGGCTTTTTTGTTGTGGTGGCTACTGCTATTGGTGGTCCTCTTGCTGCTGCTCAGTCTGGTCCTCCTGTGCAGGTGCTGTATGGGCCATGTCCTCCTCAGCTTCATGCTGAGCGGTCGAATCTTCCTGAGACGCTATTGGGCTGCGACTCCTACTCCTACTTCTGGTCTCCCATCTCTCTCTCTCATCGAGGATGGCTAGTGCATCCCTATGGAGCAATGCAGTCACTTTGGGAACTCTAGCCGTTTGTTTCGTCCGTGCCATTTCCTCCGACATTGGTTAGCCTTTGAAAAGCCACTCGATCTAGATTTGAACATTGGTTAACTATTATATCCAAATAGACTGTTGAGAATCTAGTATAGAACATTGATCCTCTTATGATCTAGCATTTATACTAGATCTATCAAATACTATTATTACTTCCATTGCCTACAATTCTTGTGGTTGAATACAAATTGTTGTAATTGAATTTTCACTCACCAAGGAATTATAATTCTCTATTCATAACTGATCCATCCATCCATTTTAATGTAATCCCAACATGGCATCAGAGTTGATCTTTCATTTTGATGAGGTTATAGATTCAACTTCTGACATACAGTATTTGAGAAGAAGACAGATCTTAATCTATTTATAGAAGGATCATTTTAAGATAGTAGCAAATCTTCACTTTATAATGTTCAAATTTTTACAATGGATTTCGAAGACAAGGCTGGCCTATTGGTCCAAGCTTGATGGATCCAACTAATTTATGTCAAAATTTAGGATGAAAGTTGTTCTCATGGAAAAAAAGCTATGGAATATTGTCAGTGGCAATGAGGCCAAACCTCAAGTAGAGGATGAATCCATTTTAAAATAGAAAATGAAGGATGAAAATGCTTTTGCACTACTCATCCTTAATATTCACACTATGTTGGACATATTAGTTTAGCACAATCATCTAAGAAAACATGGGATATTCTTCATACCCTTTATAAAGTGAGAGATGTTACATCCAAGCTACACTTAAAAAAATATTTTTCTCACTCAGGATGCTAGAAGAAGATTCGATCTAAAATGACATTAGTCACTTCAAAATAGTTCTTGACCAAATGATAGCTATTGGTTCTAAGATAGAAGATTCAGATGCAGCCAAGGTGCACGCTCAAAACCGATTATGGAGAACAATATCAAAGGCTGAAAATATGATATCGGTCTTGAGCACAAGAAGTAAACTAATATGTGAGCAAGAGGACTTGTGCGTTAAAAAACGATATCAATAGTGAGAAGATTGTGAAAATTGCATGGAAATTCGAGCCAAAACACACGTAATTATATTAAAAATTTTGCACGTGTGGAGCCCATCGAAAAGGACACGTGTCAATTTTCATTGGTGCACATGGCATGTCTATACTGTCATCATGACATCAAATCTATCTCACATGCGGAATGCCATGTGGCCACTTGCCTGGCTGACAACTAATAATGACTCTACACATGGATGAGTCAAACATTGACATGTGTCACACGTCACTTGTTGTGAAAACAGATCTGTTTGATGCGACACGAATTATGGTTGCTTTGATACCACTGCTGAGAAACCTGGATAGAATTTGGTTCTGACTGACAGCTACTGCCTTCTAGTTCAGATCTACAATCTTTCAAAGTGTAGATAGACACTGGTGACCTACGTTATAATTCGCTTAAGCATTCGACAAGGATGAACCAGTGTTTGGAATTATGAATAAACAGCTGATTACAAATGGACAACAATCAGGGACATCAAAGCATTCGAGATCATTCAACATGTGCATTACAACTACTATATTATCAATGATCCTTCTGTAAGAGCGATGTTGTGACAAACCCGCACAGCGCGTCGGCATGAGAGATACTGTGTCTCTCATGAACTATATCAAATCATTTTGCTTACTAGAAGACTTCTTGGACGTCGGCTCTCAGGTTGACACTCAACCAATTGACAATCCAACTTGATGCTCAACCGATTCTCTCATCTTCAATCTGATTATATAGATGGAGAGAGAAAGGGTAGGGTTTAATCTAATCTGAGATTACAAGAACAACTCATTAAGCATGTTCCAACAGTATTTAAATTGCCTTTAGCATCATCCGTGGAGGGGGACGTCCTTCTAGTACTTTCTTGATTTCCTTTGTACTTGGATCGTGAAGATCCGCCGCCTTTTGGTCTTTGGGAGTTGTTCGGTTGTGTGTTTTGTTCGGGCTTTGCCTTCCACTTTAAGCTCCTTCGGTCCTTGAACATTTGGCCTTCACCTTCGAGTGTCTTTCAGTCAAAACCATTATCTGGCAGTTATGGACTAGGACGGACTTTGCCTGTGGGTAGCTCCCTTGTATTTCCGCAGGTTCGAATTCGAAAGCTAACAAAGCTTTGTGGCTCAAAACATTTTGTTTCTTTAGCTCCCTCTCAAAGCGTGATAGCTTTACGATTGTTACACTCTTCTTCTGCCTGTCGAACAATCCTTTGTTTAAGGGCTTGGTAAAGATGTCTGCTACCATATGCTTTGTTCCAATGAAGCTGGTCTTTAATTTGTTTCTTGTAACTAGGTCCCTTATCAAATGATATTTGATTGCACTGTGTTTCGTCCTTGAATGAAACACGGGATCTTTCATCAAGTGTATGGCATAAGTATTGTCCATTTAGGCTCTTTGGTCATTTCGCCTAGTCTGTCAAGGAACTGTATGAGCCATGTGATTTCGTTCGCCATCTTCGCGATTGTGACATATTCTGCTTTGTAGGATGACTGAGTTATAATGGTGACCCAAAAAATTGCTGCATTCGCTGCAATGGTGCACCCTCCTGAGACACTTTTACAATCGTCCTTGAGTGATGCCCAACTTGCATCGCTATAGGAGTGCATCTGGAATCCGGCATCGCGAGAATAACATAGCCTGAAATCCTTCGTCATCTGAAGGTACTGTAGGATTTTCTTTGCAATCTTCCACTGTGTGGATTCCATCGCGAGAATAACATAGCCTAAAGTCCTTCATCTTTTGAAGGTATTGTAGGATTTTCTTTGCGATCTTCCACTGTGTCCGTACTGAACTGGCTCATCCTAAACACGACATAAGAAATGTCGGAGCTTGTATTATTTGCTAGATACATCAGTGATCCAATCAGCCTCCTGTAAGGCATGTGCTACATGATCTCTTTCTCTTCGTCAGCCTTTGGACAATCTTCCTTTGTCAGAATTGTTCTTGCAAGCATTGAGGTGTTTGCCCCTTTGCAATCTGTCATCTCGAAATCATCTAAAATCTTTTGGATGTTCCTGGACTGATGAAGGTACAACTTTCCTTCGTCATAGTCATGGTCAATTTGCAAGCCTAGATAACATCTGGCTTCTCCTAGGTTTGTTATCTCGAAATATTTTGAGATGTCGCCTTCACTATGACAATTAGCTCTTCGATTCTATACAATATCAATGTGTCGTCCACGTACACAGCAACAATGATGATCTCCCCATCTGTGATTACTACATAAACATTGGAATCAACTATCAGGGCCTCGAAACTTATAGATCGTAGGGCATGATCCTTCTTCTTGTACCATTGTCACGCAGATAGCTTCAACCATAGATACTTCTTTGCATTCGACATGCATAAGTGGGAAGTAATTCACAGATGTAACCCTGGAGGTTGGTCCATGTGGACTTCTTCATCTAATTCGCCATGTAAGAATGTTGTCTTCTCATCAACTATGTGAAACCTGAGATCATAAGCGGTTGCATATGCAAATAGCAAACGTAGGGACGAATGCTTCATGACTGGAGAAAAGGTCTCAATATAGTCGATGTCGTACTTATGAGAAAATCCCTTCGCTACAAGTATGGCTTGTACCTCAAAACATTTCCATTTGGTCCGTACTTCAGCTTGTATATGCATTTGCATTGCACAGTCTTTCAGTTGTCTGGTACTGGCTGAAGTGTCCATACCTCGTTCTTCTTTATGGCGTTCATGGCTCGGATCCATTTGACCTTGTCTGGATTGTCGATGGCTTTCTCAAATATTTGTGGTTCATCACTGAATCCACAAAACTCTTTGAATGTCGAAGCTGAGCTACCTGGCATGAATCTGGTTGGTGCTCTTCGTCCTCTTGTTGATCTCCTGGGAGATTGTGCGGTTACTGCAATATCCTTTCCTTTGTCTTTTCGGCTAGGTTTGGAACCATTTCGATTTACAAGCGTTCTAGCTGCAAGCATGCTTGTTGTCCTTTCTTCGTCTGATTCATCGCTCAGCTGATGTGGGATTCGAACATCTTTGTCTGAGTGCTCGGGTTTCGCTCCCTCTGTCATGGTTGGTAGGTCATAGTACTGTTTTCCTAAGACTTCATAGCTGGCTGAATCATTGATGTCTTTGAATGTCTTTACTTGATTTGTAAAGATGTCTCTGACTATCTTTACTTGATTCGTCTCTGGCATGTAGATCCTGTAGTATGATGACTGGTTGTCATACCCGATGAGGTATCCTTGTTCGACTTTCTCATCGAGCTTCTTTCGAAGCTTGTCTGGAATGTGTGCATAAGCTACACAGCCAAAGATCTGAACATGCGTCAGATTGGGCTTTCTACCCCACCATAGTTCGTGTGGTGTCGTATGAGGGACACCAGACTTCCTTGTCTTGTTCTGGATGTGTGCAGCTGTAGCTACTGCTTCAGCCCACAATACTCTTGGTAAGGAGTCCCTGGAAAAGGGGTTGGGGACATCTTCCCTTTCATGCACGCATCACAGGTTGTCGAATTTGTTGCATTTGTAATGTTTACTCATGTGATAGCTCCATGCTGGCTTCTTTGATACAATGCCATTGTGTTCATGTGGCATAGCCTTCTGTGCCATAAAACCCAAGACTAGAATTTGCCAATGTCACATCAACTTGTTATTGATTTGGTTGATCCCTTTATATATCAAGTACATCCACAAACTGTGTATTGTCCAGCAAGCCTTCACACGTGTGAAGAGTGACTAGTCATCCAGATCCACCAATGGGAGCCATATGTGCTCATTTCCCAAAGTTGACTATTCTCTTTGGCTAGAAAACAAAAATCTAGTCTTCCACATTTATAAGAATATTCTCTATAAGATAGGATCTAATGGAATCTTCCTATCTTATCTTCTAGAATCTTATCCACACGTGTGAATGGTATCTTGACATGTGTGAGTAATAACTCATTCACATGGAAGTTCAATCTATTTACACAAAGTTTGACCAATTTGACCATTTTCAAGATTTTACTCAAAGGTCAATTTCACACTAGTGTAGATCAAGCTAAAACCAATCTAACTTAATAAAAATGACTTATGTACATTCTTTCACACGTGGGAACATACTCCACACATGTGAGATCCTATCAGGCCCAAATAACTTGATCTTAATTTATTCATGTGTGTGTGTGCATGCGTGGTTCCTATAGCATAGTCCGAGCTTTTATAGGTATCGAGTCAAAGCTACGAGGGCAATACCAACATATAAATCATTTTTCCATCTTCAATTAACCACAAACCATAACCCTAACATTATTAATGATGACACGAATTCATTGAGGATGCAAGGGGGCTAATTGGCTCCTCGATTGAGTTGTCTGTGTTGATTGGGTGTCTTGCCTAAAAATGACGACACCAAAGAGGCATATGGTGTGCATGCCCTTGACGTCCTTGAACCTCACCGTTCACCACATCGAAATGGGAAAAGTGTGTTTGCTACTTCAAACTCAATAACTCTAAAAGGTAGCATGAGGTTCATTTGGATTCAAACAATGGTCCACATGTAACCACTTCGAAGTGTTGAGTTCGAAGTAGCAGCATTATTTTCTCTCTTCGATGCTACCAACCTCAAGGTTCAAGGATTGCCATGGGCCTACACATCATCTTCCTCTTTAGTGTCTTCATAGGAGCGACACCCCCTCATTACGTACAAGTCACTTGTGGGGTTAGTGAGCCTCTTATTGATATCTACTCCTCAATGTGGTTCAATTTGGATCATCATTGTTACTTGAACTTGAAATACCCTAAACCCTAACAATATTGGTGAACACACGAATCCATTGAGGATGCAATGGGGACTAACTGGCTCCGCAATCGAGTTGTCTGTGCCGATTCGGTGTCTTGCCTAAAAATGGAGATACGAAAGAGGCATATGGTGTGCAGGCCATGGACATTCTTGAACCTCATGGTTCACCACATCGAAATGAGGAAAGTGTGTCTGCTACTTCAAACTCAATAACTCTAAAAGGTTGCATGAGGTTCATCTGGATTCAAACAAGTGTCCACTTGTAATTACTTTGAAGTGTTGAGTTCGAAGTAGCAACATCCTTTTCTCTCTTTGATGCTATGAACTGTTAGACCCAAGGACTGCCATGGTCCTACACACCATGTTCCTCTTTGGTCTCTTCCTATATAGGATAGACACCCCCTCGTTACGTACGAGTTACTTGAGGGGCCAGTGAGCCTCCTATTGATGTCTACTCCTCAATGTGGTTTAATTTGGATCATCATTGTTGTTTGAACTTGAAATGGTCGGCCCACGGGACGAGAGAGAGAGAGAGAGAGAGAGAGAGAGAGAGAGAGAGAGAGAGAGAGAGAGAGAGAGAGAGAGAGAGAGAGAGAGATGGCAGTATTTTTTTCTTACTATTTTTGAGACTCCCATTGGTTGTCTACAGTATTTATCCCTCGTATTCCATTGCACCCATTGTGTCAGATACTAGATCCCCTAGTCAAAGGTCAGGCCATATTCGCAGGTCATCCCGCCTTTCCTCTATGAACGAGAGTGAGCTCATTAGGTACCTTGATCAGTTGCCTTCCTCGCAGCAGGATAAGGTCTTATAACGCTTAAGGGCTCGACGCGAGGCTCGTAGCTCTTCTCAATTGGTTGAGTAAACATCATCGACCGAGGAGATTCAGTCCACTCCTTGTGTAGACTAGTCACATGTTTTCCCTTCCCGTGAGGGTCACTCCAATGAGGGTCGCACCCTCACCCATGGCAATACTACTAGTGCTTCCTTCTGACACTCTCGGGAGAGGAGGAGGAGCCACCTTAGTGTATCCTATTGTGGAGGATGTGGCAATGACCCTGATATCTCCAATGTGGTCATGAGTCTTGCACGTCCACGTAGCGCATCTCATTGTGGAGAGTCCCTACTTCGAGATACACTGACCTAGGAGGCAGTACGTACGTCACATGATACTGCAACTCCTGCATCTGTCACACCTCAGATTTTTGGCACGCCCACTTTCACCCCCCACATTTTCCTCCCTTTGGACCCACTGCCACTGAGTTATTTCCTCTCGGCTATACGTCGTGGGGTCACGTTTCACCATTGGCCCACTCCCATTCAGTGCCCCCCTATATATTCTCCCATCCCGACGCCCTCCATTGGCTATTCTCCCCTTGGTACCCCACAACATCAGTATTATCCCGTCGGCGGGACATCTTTCATATCTGAGGCCACCCCCTCAGACACTCCCAGGGCCACATCACCACCAGCTGCCATCCCGCCGTCGTATGACATAGACATGGATGGTCACATCATTAAGAATAACCGTGGTAAGAGGATCATCACGCGCACGAGGGAGTTCAAGTATATCCACTTTCCTAGAGACATTTTTTATGGCTGGCACGATGTCAGCGATGACCGCAAGAATCGCATCATTGACCAGCTGCATAGTGAGTTCCTTGTCCCATCCCAAGACATGGAATTTGCACAGAAATGGATGAGGTGAAGAATTGCCAAAAATTGGCAAATCTAGCTTGATAAAAAACCATGTAGAATAGTGTAAATTGTGTACACAAGTGGGTCGCGCACATGTGAGGCCATGATGCCACATGGGAAACCCATCCTAATGTAGGTTAGGTCAAGTCAAGAGAGTTGGTCATGTCTATTTTGTGGTCATCCCTACTTTATAGGACCTACACCTAAGTTTAAGGTGAAAATTTAACCAAGTAGCTACCTACCAAGCATAACTCTAGGATCTAGGCTAGGGTTTCATTTTAGGGCAAGAAGGTGAGTTAACTTCCTTATTACATGCTGGAAATCCACCTAACTTCAAGAAGGAAGTCAAATTTGCTATGTATTCCAAGCTCCCATAGTGAGAAGATAGAAAATTTTTGGAGCTCATTGGCAATCTCAAGCTAGTTCACTATGTACATTGAGTTTTTGTGATCCAAATGAAACCAAATCAATTTCTACTTGTTTCTCAGGTTGAAGGCCATACTACAGACTGTAGTACACACGTGTGGGCTTGGATTTCAATGTTTATTAATGCTTTTGATTGTTAATGCTTGTTGTTTGTCAAATTGCCAATCTAGATCAACTTTTTTGTGTCTAGTTTTTTGATAGATTGTTAAGCAAGCATCCAATCACTCTTGTGGATCTTTTGTAGATCCATTTATGGTCCTAAAGTACAGTACTTTCACATGGTATCAGAGCCAAGTACAAGAGCATAAGCCATTGATCTAATGCAATCCATTTTTAGCAAGTTTTGGTGCTAAAAACTAGTATTGAGAGGGCAAGCTAGAATCTTGATTTTGGTGAGGAGATTTGATCCCAAACTTGGTAGGGGTCCAAATCTATACTGTCCACATGTGTGGGCACCTCTGAACCTGCATTTAATGCATGGTATTCATTTGATCCAAAAAAATTCAATTTGTGAGCTGTTGGTGTAATTTTTGGTGGAGATCCTAGAATAATCTACCAAGATCATTTGCCATTGATTAGATTTGAATTTGTTTCACGGAATCTAATTAATCTAGTCTGAGTTCAAGTCCTATTAAGGTTAAAAACAGGTCTTGAAAGTACACCAAGAAGGAAGAAAGATATTAAGTCATTTTTTTGTCCAAAAATAGCCAAAATTGGCAAGATTTGATTGTAAGTAGATTTCACATCATCTTATCTTCATTCCAACTTTGTGAGGGAGTGCTAGAACTGAGATTATAAGTCCATTTGTTGGATTAGAAATCTAATTTGAGTGAAAAACTACAAGAGAGGGACCTTAGTGAGTTTCTAGAGACAGTCAAATCCATTTCTTGGCAAGATTTGTTTGAAAGTAGTTTTCACTTCATCTTATCTTCATTCCAGCTTTGTGAGAGAGTGATAGAACTGTGATTATAAGTCCATTTGTTGGATTAGAAATCAAATTTGAGTGAAACACTGCAAGTGTGAGACCTTTGTGAGTTTCAAGTCAATCAAATCTATTTCTTGTTTGTAGAAGTCACTAGTAAGATGGGATCTGCTGGAGCATACCTTCTAGAAGCTAGTGAGAGATTGAATTCTACAAATTATGCTATTTGGAAGGTTAGGATGGAGTCACTCTTGGTGCTCCAAGACCTTTATGAGTTCTTGATTGAAGATGAAGATGAAACTCTAAGTGCACAGGAGTTAGCTAGATACAAGAAGAGATCTAGGCTTGCACTTCATTGTGTAAAGATGAATGTGAGCAATGATTTGCTGAGAGAAGTATCAGCATGTACTAGTTCTAAAGAGGCTTGGAAGTCTTTAAAATCAATCTATGAATCTAGTAACACTTCAAGAGTACTCATGCTTAGAAATCAGATTTTGCAAAGCATGAAGAGAAGTGAGGAGAGTGCACAAGATTATGTACTCAGAATCAAGTCTCTGAATAGGGAGTTGGCTTCCATTGGAGAGAAGATTCATGATGGAGAGCTTGTACAAATTGTTCTTAATGGTCTAGGATATGACTTTGCAAATTTGGTCCAAAGTTTTGCCATCCAAGACACTTTGCCAACTATAGAAAAACTTCACAGTGTATTAGTGGCTGAAGAGTGTAGGATGCTCCATGCAAAATCTAGGATGAGTTCCTTGTCATTTCCAGATGGTGATGAGAAAGCCATTTCTCATTCAAGGGCAAAAAGGAGACCAATGGAAAGAAGAAGCATCCAAAGGAGGCCAAAGAAGAGGATGATGCATCAAGCTCAAAGGACAAGTCAAAGCAGAAATGCTTCTTTTGTGGAAAGAAGGGGCATTATGCATCTGAATGCTACAAGAGGCTAAGAGCACAAGTGGAGGAGGACAAACAAGGAAACCTTGCAAAGGAGGAGGAGGAGGATAAAGTAGATGTATTCTTGATGGCATCTACGTCCTCACCAACAAGCAATAGCAATTCAAGAGACAATTGGTGGATCGACAGTGGGGCTAGCTCCCACATGTCTTGTGAAAAGGACTTTTTCTCAACCTTACACTCATTCAAAGATGCTAAAAAGTTTGTCTTTACTGCAAATGATGAAGAGTGTAGGATAGATGGTGTTGGCACCATCTCTTTGTGTCTAGAATCCTCAAAATGCATGGATCTAGAAAATGTCCTTTATGTACCATCAATCACCAAGAATATTCTTAGTGTTGTTCTACTCTTAGAAAGGGTTTGGATGTCCACTTTAAGCATGGTGTTTGCTTCATCTTGAAGAATGATATTTGCATTGCAAAGGGATTTAAACATGGAAGATTGTTTAAGTTGGAAGCTAGTGTTGCTTTTGAAAGAATGAGCTTGGCAAAGGAGGAGATCACTCAAGAGGAGATCTTGGCAAAGTGTGATCTTGCTTGCATTGAGGAGGAGCATCAAAAGGAGGAAGATCTTGAGGATCAACCTCAAAGCATGAGAGTTCCAAGGGAGTCCTCAATGACAATGGCCGAGTCATCAAATTGCATGCAAATTGTCCATTCAAGTGTGTATTTTGCAAGGGTGGTGAGCATTGGAGAGTCTACTATCTTTAAATACTTTTGGGAAAGTAGTAGTAGACATGAGGTGACTTGTTTCTTACCTTTAAGATCCATGGTGTTTATTACTTTGTATGACAAGACAATGAAATGGGATGCTTTGAAATCTATATTTGTTGTTGATAAAGCAATTTTATTGGATAACTATTTTTGTAATAGTTTGAATAGAGTCATAAAAGATGAAACATCATTTGCTTTAAAAATCTTTGTGTCCACATGCTTTGTGCATGATCATTCCAATGTAAGGACCAGAGATTATCCTATTTCAATGATAGGAATAATGGTAGTGTTTTGCTCTTCAAGTAGAGATTGTAGAATCTACTTGTTTTCAGCCAAAGAATTTGTCAATGGTGGAAATGTGATCTTTCAAGAGTGGAAGATTTGTAAAATCTCCCACAAAAGAGAGGTACAAGTATACATATTCCAGCAACTTGCAATCATTATTCGAAATATTGGAGAGACAAGGAGTGAGAATTGACTGGGATGGATATTCTGAGGTATGTATTATGGTTTCAACATATATTTTGACTTCAACACATTCATTCGGTCGGACACTCTAACAACATCACTTACAAAATTTACACATCTTCGTTGCACACAAGTGTTGCAATCCCAGTCTCATGCATTGCAGTCACATGAGGCGTTTCATTCTGATATATATTTGTAATTCGAACATTTATGTATCAATATATATAATTTGTTTAAGTTAAGTCCTCTACATGGCTCTTCAATTGCATGTGGTCCAGTTTTAGGATAGAATTGGGCCATTTGACAGGGTTATAACAATGTCCATGGGAGAACCTTGGCCACCACTCCCAAGGTGTGAAGGTCCCTAAAGTATCCTGTAGCTTCTTAGCGGCCTCCCGTTGTTGTTTGACACGATCTAGATTTTCGGGATATCCTTTCTTCACAAACTTCAAGTCTTCCTCGTGCCTTGATTTGGATGGATATTCTAGATCTGAGGTATATATGGCTTCAAGATATACTTTAACTTCACTAGATTCATGTGGTCTGACTTTTACTCTCATCACATTTCTCAGATAACTAAATTATATTTATTGGATGTAGGTATCACAGTCTTAATCCCATGCATCACAGTCACACAAGTCTGATTGCGACGTCAATGGCCAGGATGAGGACGACTCAGCTGGATCTAATTATAATTAGGTATATTTCAATAATCCAATTTGTAACATATCTCTGTACTTGGAACATTTATGTATGAATATATATCCGTTGAATTTAAGTTTCCTTCATCAATTTTTAAGTGCTTATAATGTAACTCAAATAAATTTTGCAAATTTCTTAATTAACAATAATGAATGAACAAATGATTTTGCTTACCAACATCATAAGAAGTGGTGCAAAAGACTCCTAGGGTCGGATGGAGTCCATTTTTAGGGCAAAATGGAGCAGTAAACTGGCTCCATTCAACCCTAAATTTAATTTTTTTTTCTGATTTTAAACCCTTGAAATAGGGTAACCTTTTGATAGAGATATACCAAGGGATACCCCTCGGTATAATCCTCGGAATAAAGAGGGTCACGAATAGCTTTTTGGGAGCGATATACCGAGGGGCCTCAGTGTATCTCTCGGTATATGCGTGCTATAAACAACGCAAAAATGAGGTGAAGAGGCATCGACTACCAAGGCCCGATTATCGCGGATCTCATTCCGAGGCATACTTCAGAATTTATACCGAGGCATACGATGGTTTTCCAAAAAAAATTCTGCATAAAAGCCTCGGAAATAGAGTCGGAAATCCTCCAGAATGTTGTAGTGTAGAAAGATAATCGATTGAAAATGGATCTTTAAGCTCAAATATAAAGCAGATGGCAATATCAATAGAAGAAAAACTCGACTTGTGGCAAGGGGATTTTCATAAATTACCAATATCGACTACTTCAAAACTTTATCCCAGTTGTCAAGCACACTTCCATTCGACTGCTACTATCATATGCAACTGCAGCAAATATTGAGATACACCAAATGGATGTACAAACAACATTCGTCAATGGAGTTATCATGAGGACATTTACATGGTTCAGCCAAAACTAGGCTACATCCTCAATGGTCGAGAAGATCAATATGAAAACTCCATAAAGCTTTGTATGGTCTAAAGCAATCATTTCAGGGCATGGTTCCATCGAATCAATACATTCTTGATCGACCATGGATTTGAACCAAGCTTTGCAGACTATAATGTATATTTGAAAGTTGTCAATCAATTCTTTGTCATCAACACACTCTATGTGGATGACATGTTGTTGTTCAACAACAATATCGAACTAACAGAGGACACCGAGGATGCTATCTCAAGAATTCAAGATGACAGATATGGGAGAAGTGCATTATTGTCTCGCGATGTAGATCCCCAGAGACAGAAGCAAAAGATTTCTCTACATCACCCAGTGGAGATACTTCTATAATTCGTTGACAAAATTCAATTTCATGAGTTGCAAGTTTCTACATAATCCCACATGGACCAAGATCTAAATCATATAAGTGCAGTAGTAGAAACTAGATAATTCTTGTTTCTACATTTGAACTTTCGCATGGGGATTCAAGTAAATACAGATAGGAAAAAGAGAATCATCCAGCTGAGTCAGGAAAGGTATGTCATAAACATGCTTAAAAGATATGGAATGGAAAATTCAACTCCAATTGGAACACTATTAGAACCAGGAATCAGACTCAACTTAGATATGTCACCAAAATAAAAGGAAGAGTAGTGTGAGAAAGCGAATTATTGCTATCTTAAAAAAAAAAACCCTATATCCAGATATCTTAAATACAAAATTTCAGGAAAAGAGATAGGAGCATTTGGTGGAACCAGTGAAGTATGATCGCCCTTTTGAAAAGGAAAAGAATGTCCTTTTTTATCTAACAAAAATAGAACCAATTGTCAGATGTAGAGATACCCATACAGGAGTCTCATAGGGTCATTAATGTATAGTATGGTATGTACAAGGCCAGATATATCCACTACAACAGGAAAATTGAGTTGTTTCATGGTCAACTCGGGATTGGAGCATTAGCAAGCTGTCAAGCAATTGTTGGGGTATCTGAAAGGGACATTGAAGTATGGATTGCACTATCAATGACCTTGTAATGGAATAATTGGTTTTGTGGATTTAGATTGGGTGGGGGCCACAAACGACATGAAATCGACTTGTGGTTTTGTACTTCTAATGGGGAATGCAGCAGTAAACTGGGCAAGTTCTAAGCAAAAGTTTGTTGCTCTTCCATCCACGGAGGCGGAATTGATGGGATTGTGTACATATGGATTGGTAATTCTACATGTAGTTGGGGATTACATCAGAAGGGATGAGCATATACAATGATAATCATGGTTGCATATTTATTTGCAGAAATGGAGGCCTCCATAAAAGGAGCAAACGCATCGACATCCCACATCATTTTGTCAAGGATCTTGTAGAGTGGAAGGATGATACTTAGTACTACTGTCCAACAAAGGATATGATAGTCGATTTGATGACAAAAGCGCCGCCTAAGGATAGGTCTAATCAACTAAAGAATGCAATGGGACTGAAAGAGCTTAAGACAGGAGATGGCTAGAATTGAGTGAGGGATGGGCGCTTGATGCACCAGAGGAGTCATGCACCTGATAACCTTTGTGCACCATCAGGCAATTCTAGCAACTAAGAACTGTTCAAAGCACGAATGTGTCTTCTAATTGGCATGATGGAGTCATGAGAGACACGTACGCACATATCAACTGTTTTGGGATCTTGGTCTGATGAGACTCACACGGATATATGTATAGACGATATGAAAGGATCAAATACCCTTTTTTCTTATATATGCTCATGAGTTTCTTTTCTCGATTCATGATTTGCTGATAGATCATGATTACTGTGTGATGTTAAGTTCAGAATGTCATTTGCTGATTGACATATTGAATGTTTTGTCTCAAAAGTTTCAGAGAAAAAGGAAAAAATTCACAATCGTTCATAACTAGCTTGCATATCTGATACAATCGTTATCAAAAATTTTATACTCTAGTATTTCCATGGAGGCTGAATCAAAGAAAATCTTGCGAAATTAAAAGGTCGGAAAAGTTTGGTCTTCTGCTGTTATTGTGAGAAAATGTTGAACAATGTATTATCGCTTTTAGATATTGTTTTCGTTTCCGTTCGCCTGGTTCACGATCCATTGGGGGCGAATTGGCGACCATCGAGGACACCTGCGGCTAAAGAAGCTCTGTAACACTCTGGCGTTGAGTAGTTCCAAAATAGGAGCTGATTTGATGCACCGTGGCGTTTTGTACTGATTGATTGATGCGCCTCTGCTTAGGGCGTAATCCATCAGCTGATCGAATGTCCCTGGCTTCACCACCTTGATCTCGAGGGGTCCAATAGATTTGTCTGCAACTCTGCCTTGCCGATAAACGCTGTGAAGTGATTCTTCCACGGTCAGGCAGCAGTCCTCTAGAATGCCGGATTCTAGAGGTCGAATAGATGACGATCTGAGCTCCCAGTAGACGACGTAATGCCCAGGGATTGTAGATGTGTCTGCATAGCTTGTGTACTCTATCAGGCATGCGTTGTGGTGTTCGAGCTCCTTGGAGGCATTTCTAACTGCAATATGTAGATCTTCCTCCCCGGTTTTATCTGAGTCAATGCTGAGAACTACATTCTTGCGACCGACGAAAGCGAATTGAGGAGCAGCGTTGTGGAACCCCGTCACTCGAAGGATGTCTCCTACACGATAACGATATAGGCCTGTATCAAGAATCACATAAGAACAGATTATATGACTAAATCCAACCAGGAAGTGAGTAAAGCGAAACATTCGACAATGCACATTGAATCGAGAACTTTGTCAAGCGTTTTGCATCTCAGAGTCCCCGAAAACCCTTCACAACGTATGCAAGATCTTCGTCCGCTTGAAGCTGAGAGCAAATCTACATTCATTAGCAGTTCTGTGTGATATTGGATTTTTATAGATACAAGTTCAGAAATCCATAATTGTCGATCCTATAGGGCCTAGACATAGCAAATACGATATTGAAGGAGAAAGGTGTTCGCAAAAGATTGTCACTGCATGAACAATCATGCACAGTTGAAAGCAGATTATAAATTATTTTGAAAACAGAAGTTGTTAACCTCGAAAGGCATGAGAATGGTGAGAAACTGCTTCACACAAGGTTAAACTTCCACAAAACTGCAAGACTAAAATTCAGCTAAACTAGAATACTATCGCACTTCCCAGTTATTTGGCAGTAATTATAAGAGCATATGTTACCTTTTTTGTGGGTATCGAATACGATAACAAACATTATCAATGCATACGACTACAGTAAACTACCGACCTACATATAACGGATTAGAAAGAAGTACCTGCGTATGTAGTGATGGCAAGCTCATACTCCTTTCCCATTTCCACGTCCACAAGCTCAACAAGCTCATCATCTTTCGTTATCTGAGGCGATGTTGTTTTAGATATTCCAACTGAGCGACACAGGTCCTCTTCTTGCCTGTCGTTGTGGACGGGAAGGAACTCGAAATAGGCCATGTTAGGAAGCAAAGTGTAAGAAACCTGGGATGGTGGACATAAGGGGTTGAGATTCAGACCAAAGTAGCATTCGGAAGATGCGTACATATTGCAGACAAGCTGAAGGCCACCGCTGTAAAAATCCAACGTCGGAATGTACTGCGCCATGGTTCCCGTAACTATCACATCGATATACTTTGTGTTTGGCCAGAGGCGAGTGATAATGCCTCCCCATGATGCTTTTGCACATTCTCGACCTATAGCATCTGCAAGCTCAGGGTTAGGACGGGCTAAAATTTGCATCACAGCTGTCCTTGCTGCACTATCTGTGATGCAATCGTTCAGTTCTCCCCTCCTAATGTCTTCACAAAATTCCTCCCAGTGCTGCTCCAGAAACCTGATTGCACGCAGAAACGCCGACGCAAAAATTGCCCCCATTCTCAGAACTTCAGATTTCTGGACCAATCCGCATAGAAGCTGGCAGTACATGCTCTGATGAGCATCTGAGCATAGGATTGTCTCGTTGGGGCTAGTATAGACGTTGTAAGGATCGTGAGGTCTATCTATGAAGTAGCGGCTCTTGTAGTAGCTCGTCAGCACAGGTCGTGTGAGCAATCCTCCTGGTGTCCTGGCCTCAGATTTGACAAAGAAAAAATACATGCCTTTACCCTTGTCGAGGTCGGAAAGATACCTGCGGTTTCAGAAAGAAATTAGATGCCAGTTCTTAAACGGAGAACATAGCTTTAGAGGATTTAACGTTCTACCCGATTTTTCCTGCTTTTATTTCCAATAGCTTAATCGGCAAGATTAATCCTTTGAGGCATCAACTTGCCTAATCAAGAAATTAGAGGGCAATTAGCCATAGTAGGAGTTGAAGTCTCTACGAAGTATACTGCTTGAAGAATAATTAATAAATCCAGCCTACAACTGCATCATCATCTTCACTTGATGACAATGCTTCTGCCGCAGAAATCATCGCAGAAAGAGTGGAATGGATAGACTGCGCCATTCTCGAATTGGAACGGGGGCTCGACATTGATTTTGAATTAAAAGCTAAGCATCTTATCTGATAAGTAATCTGAAGCCGCAGCTTGCTGTAGTCATTCAATTGTCAGATGGACTTACTGATTCATAACCGGCATCAGAAGGCTGTACAGCAGACATCTTCGTTCAAGTTCTTCAGATATAGTTGGCATAAGCTTCCTTTGACCAGCCGATGTTCCCGAACTGCGGAAGTAGAGATACGTAATATTGATTAATAGATTTCACCGCAATGTATTAAGTTAATCGAGATGCTTCATCATACGTTATATCTAAAGCTTGGAATTCTGATACTAAACACCATCGAAAGATACAACCATAATACTGGTACAGAAGAAGAAGAATAAATCGGGAACATAAAGGAGACAGACACATCGTAGGAGGAAGTGCTAAGTTATGTGGAGGTGCTCACTGCTACCTAGTCAGGAATTCAGAGATAGGATGGGCAGACAGGATGGGAGAAGTGTCGCCGTTAGCAATACGCTGAATTTCAGGTTCCAAATCCTCGTAGGTGATGACTGGCAAGCACTCTTTGAAGGATTTGCGATCCGTGCGTCCCTGAAGCCCATGGCGATTGAGATACTCAGTGTGAGCGTTGCGCTCCAAGATAGTGGACAATATGTTCAGCTGGACTTCCGCAGCGCTACTCGTCACTTCCTCGATGAATTTAAGTGCTTGTTTTTCACGCTCTTTGTGAATGGAGCTCATGATTGTATCGAACAATAGCAACGCAACACAGAATTTGGTTGCTCTTAGTTTTTGTAGTAGCAAAAGCTAATCATAAGAGCTAGCGACGACGCCTCACATGAAAGGTTGTGCGCGTTTAAGGAAAGAATCCTTCATTTCATCCCTCAGCCTCCTTACCCTCTGTTTATCTGAGACAGACTAATTATTAGTAATGGAAATTGATTTTACTGATCTTGGCAGATTGATATCTAGCAGACAGCAGTAACATCTAAGAAAGCAACAACTTTAATTTTATAACAAACTAGCTCGGTGTCGTCGTCGCGTTCACAAGGGAACATGACCTGTTATCAATATGTATGAACCTGCGTGAAAGCAAGAGAAAACAAGAAGAGAGATGATTTTTTTAGAGAGAAACATGACAGAGAGAGAAAAATGGTGTGCTTTTATAATAGAGAGATTGACCTAATTTCTTAACTTCGTTTACTTTTAAATTTGAATATTTGGTGGGAAATAACCCTCCAATCACAAGCTGGACTTGTAGGTCTCTATACTTATTTGCTTGCATAATTGAGAGGTGAACTTAATTTATTAACTCCCTTTACTTTAAAATTTGGATATTGGGTGGGAAATAACCCTCCAATTACTAGCTTGACTTTTAGGACTCTAAACTTAGTAATTGAGAGGTGGACCTAATTTACTACCTCCCTTTACTTTCAAATTTAAATACTTGGTGAGAAATAAACCTCCAAATACTAACTTGACTTTTAGGCCTCTAAACTTATTTGCTTGCGTAAATGGCTTAAAAGTCTCTTCATTGCTATCCATTTGATCAAATAACAATGTGATCACTGGGTTGGATTACACACGCAGGGTGCCAAATCCATCTCACTTATTTACTAAAAATTGTATAAGACATATATGTGGGCCCACCAAATCCCCAACAGTTTCTCCCACCAAAATTAGTGACTGTCCCATGGCACCTGCCTCAATGCTTGAAATGTGTGGAATGTTCTGTGGTGCAAAGCTGAAAAAATGTGATTGTTCAGCTGCAAAATAATCTTTGCTTGCTACAGGAAAAGCAATATAGATATTGATTTGGTTACGTAAAAGCTAAAGCTTTATTTGTTGATGATTAGCGCGAACATGGACTTGCTAGATTTTCAATAACCATATGAGTCTGTTGGCCATTATTGATAACCCTTTTCAATGACAAAAGAGATCAAGTTTCATTCATACGAGGCATATTTGTCATGGGCTCACAAGAACACATATAGCAAATATCCACGCAAATATCCACGCCCAATACAAAGGAGGACGCGCAGACAAAAAAACATTCGCGTGGATATAGCCGTGGATTGGCGTGAATATACGCGTGGATACAAGCGCATGGATTATCCACGCGTGGATGTTCCACGCAAATGTCATTTCCAGCAGCAAATCGGCCGGATGTCGTGAAATTCAAAATGCGTGGATTATCCACGCCAAGTCCGACTACCGGCAGCCGGGCAAACCTCCGACACCAGGAGCCAAAATTAGGAATTCTAATTTCGCGCGTGGATTATCCACGCCATAGTAAAAATTAAATAAAAGTCTCGGCTTTCGCGTGGATATTGCGTGGATAATTATCCACGCGAAATTTGCTTTATCCATGCAAAATCCAGAGAGTTAGGCCGTGGATATCGCATGGATAAATATTTTTTATATCCATGCGGATAGGTTTCTGGAATTTGCGTGATTATCCACGCATGGATAATCCACGCAAAATTTTTTGTCCAAAAAGAAAACATTTGGCGCGAACCAAAATGTGATTTGCTCCGAAACTAGAGGTGACTTTCTATTTTTGTGTTGTGTGAGAGAGAGAAAAAGAGAGTATAGATGGGAGTGAGAATGAGATGAGGATGAATGTGAGTGAGAAGATTGATAGTGTTTAGGATTCTATACTCTCTTCTTCTCTCTCTCACACAACACAAATATAGAAAGCCACCTCTAGTTTTAATAGCTATAATTAGGTTTTCATTTCCATTCTCTTCCTACAACATTTGCTTTGTTGACAAACTGAGTTCGTCAACTCTCATGCAAAAATAAAATCTTGAAGTACCTATATACTTTCTTGAATATCATATTTCTTTTTCAAATTGGCCTTTCCACAACTATTAATTAGCAGATTGTCATGAAAAAACATAGCCATCATTAAGGCCCTTAGTACATATAAATAACGCTAACTGTATAATTATTACGTCAACACTGGCACTATGAAGCCTAAGCACGTAGGCATCACATAGCTTGACACGAAGGCATCACCTAGTTGTAATAAGTGCCAAAAAGGTCGTTGTTAAAGCCTATGAAATGGACTAGTTTTCGACCTTTCCAAATACTGGACCACCACTGCCGAAACGTTTTAATTTATCCAGTGGTTTGTTTCGGCCAATGGGCAACGGCCTTGAACAATTTTGTACAAACACAAAATGGTCGTCCAAAGTTTGGATCAAAGCATGAAAAATAGTCCTATCAGACCAGAAATTGGTCGTTATCGGTTCGTACAAGGCACGTCTGGCCAAGGATTCGTATGTCTGATACGAAGACAAGGGACATATTTGTCTTACAAGGGGACACAGATATGCAGAAAAAATCGTGATAAGAATCACTTTCAATAGCAATTGTTGTTTATTCCTTTGTTGTTAATATGAATAACTGAACCTTTATAATAATCTTGCTACTTCTTGTTGTTTGTCCTTAATGGAAAAAAAGTCCTCCCCTTATTCTAATTGTGCATGCTTTTATTTACCATTAGTGAGCTTTTTATAACATGAAAGTGTGCACCTAATCTATTTTATACTCATCTTTTGGTGCAGGTCTGGTAGGGAAAGTGTTAGTGAAACTGAAGATTTTGAGCATGTAGAGAATCTATGACATGTAAAGGCAGTTTCAGAGAGAGTAGATTAGTGCTTATGAATGTTGAGTAAATAATACCATTCCTCTTGATATTTCTGCATTAGAAAAGCTTTTTTAGCTTATGTTTTTTCGAAGCTTTAATAAAAGCTATAGGATCAACCTCTTCGGTTTTTCTAGCCTATAGCAAAATGTAGCATTGTCATTCCAGAATCCAATTATATGTTATATGTTATTTGGCTGGTTTTGTACCAAGAGCTTTGGCTTGAGGCATTGCATCTTACAAAATACTAGTAGGTGCAGAAATGTTTTTCTATTGTGCCTCCAATTATTTGGGTTCTTTTCAGTAAGTTTGGAGCTGTATGCTTTGGTCTAGCTTTTCAGAAAGTTAGCTTAGAGAGGGAAGACACTAACACAACCGAATTCAATTTTAGCTTTTGGTTGCTATCCGCAGTGGTGTGTGTTACCTATTTCAATGTCTATGGACGTACTTAATGCTGGTAGGTGTGTCCTTTCAACAATACTATTCCAAGCAATCGTTTGTAGCATATTAACTGAAGTTGTCAGTCCATCGTATGGATTCAGTTATAAATTAGTTAACAAATTCAAAATAGTATTCGGTTATGCATGAAATTTCCAACATTGCTTAAACACGCAATTTTTTGAAATACATAATACTAGTTAATGTCGTACACTAGATACAACACAATCCCTTATCATAGGTTTAGGGTAACTCATAGCTTCAGATTGCTCTAAGTACACTATCACTGTCATTGTACAACAACATTGTTACTAAAAAAAGTGACTAGAAAGAGGTGCATGCCATTTTTTCTGAAGGGAAATTGTGATTCCATGTTGAAAACTACAAGAACTTCCAAAGACGATAACTTGAGTAATTCTAAAAAGGATCCTAATGAACTTACTTTCCAAGTTTACATGAGCTTGTGGTCACGGAAGATAGTGAGTGCTAGGGGTCAAAACCAACACCACAAGGTAATGCAGTTGTTTTTAAAGAAAATGGAATGTGATCAAGAAGTATCGTCAAAATAATCCACAACCACTTGTCGAAAAACCACAAAAGCTTGTTATATTGACTTTCGAAGGGAATGTGACAGGGACGAGACTAGGGCATTCAAACTTCATTGTGGTGGTTTGTGGAGTTCTCATGTCCTATCTTGAAATTTTGTATGCAATTTCACAAACATGTAAACAAGAAAGCTAATTATTGGTAGTTTCAGCCTATTTTGTCTACATTTCTACCCAAATTTTGCAACCCTTTGGAACACCAAACTTCTATGACTCTCTCAATGCTCAAACTATTTGAATATTTTAACAAATGCAATTCAAATAATAGCATCCAAACTAGATTTCCAGCAAGAATAAAATTTCAACAACAATTGCAAAATTTTCGACATACAGAACTGCAACGTCTTGCTTGAACTTCTTTGCAAAATCCAACAATGATTGATCAGGTATCTAGCAAACAGTAATGCGGTCTCTTGCTTGAAATCCACTTCTAATGAGCTTCTGCAACTCTTGCTTGAAATCAAGTCATGCAAGCACTGAGCACTCCTTTAAAAGATGCTAAAGCCCTTTAAAAACACCTTGTGATAGCAATCAAAGGAAGAGCAGGAGAGAAGGCAGGCAGAAGAGGAATAGGAGCAAAGAAAGCAGCATGCAAAAGAAGAACAAGAGAGAATGGGAGAGGCACACCAGACTTGCATGTATTTCAAAAGGTGTTGATCATGAGCAGAGACCAGAGATGAAATACATCATTTGCCAGCCAGCAATGATGAAGCTAGTATTAAAATGGTTTGTGGCAGCCACAACTCTCAAATGTGAGCAGGAGGCTGAAAGCTTGCAAGCAGGAGGCCCAGCGATGTGAGCAGGACCAAGACAAGTAGCTGAAGGTGAGAGCCAACGAGCTGCAGGAGAGAAGCAGCGAGCAACAGAAGAAGCAACGAGCAGCGACCCGAGGAGAAGCAACGAGTAGCAGGAGAAGCAACGAGGTAGAAAGGGGGTGGGGGGGGGGGGCGCTGTGTGTGGTGGTGGACATTAATGGCCCAGGCCCGCCCAACTGCTTTAGGAACACGTGGGCGGGTTCTTTGCTTTTTGATTTTTTTCTTTTTTCGGTGGGGGGGTTTTTGCTTTTTTGCCCTTTTTGGAAATAAGGACAACAAATCTCCATTATGTAATAATACCTATTATTGAGGCCCGATATATTGTAGGATTTTGACATTAACTTGTTGTTCTCTCAATGATTCGGCTTGTAGGATTTGACAATAACTTGTTGTTTCCGGAATTTGGCTAGTAATATTGTGCCTTGCGTTGTTATGGAGGATGCACATGTACAACATTTGATCTTAATATAATGTGTAAGTTTCCAACATATGTACATATCACTCTTTGGGACTAGCCTTCAATTCTAGTTACATATATCCTATATGTATGTGTGTGTCTATATATATATATATATATATATATATATATATATATATATATATATATATATAATTGATGCGTCTGGAACATGTTTTGGGGAGTTTTTGTTCCAGAACATTTTTACTCTTTTCTTTATGATTTAAAAAAAAAAAAAACAATCTTTTTGGTGCCCTTCAATGCCATGGGTATCTTGAAAGATAAATTATTAAAATGAGCAGAAACACCATGTATGTTGTTAGTTGCTGGGTTTTGGGATATTGCTTCCCTGCATTTCCATTTCTCGCTACATGCGGTATACAATTTCCTCATCCTCTTCCATTGCAGTGACAGGTTTATGTTCAACATAGAAATCCTTGAGTCGAGGAAGCTTGTAAAACTTATGTTGAGTTAGGACTGTGCATTGTTGTCTATAGTTATGCTTGATACTACATTCTTATGCCTGATTTCCATTTATCAACCCATCCACTTTCGATGCAATTCACCACGTTCAACTCTTCCTCATGACCCCACACAATATCACTGCTTCGCCAGTATATTGATTAGTATGTATTATGATCATTACACATTGAATCAGTGAACCAAGCTAGGCAATATGGGTATCAGTAGAGAGAGAAAACACATATAATCATGATTACAGTACTGTCTAGTTTAATTTCAATAGTTATATATATATATATATATATTGAATTGTAGATTATCACTTTCGTTCACAAGCTAATCCATTTACATTCAATATCATCTTGCAGAGCACGATATGGACCAGACAGATCTAGCCCCACAAGATTCCGACATCGTTTGGTCAAAATGACCAATCTTTGGCATGATTCGGACGTCATTTGACATGATTCGGACGTCGTTTGCTCAGAATGACAATTGGTCCCGACGACAATGCAATTAGGGCACACAAAAAAGGACTACTTTTGCTGGTCTTCGTCGAATGGCCCAGTTTTTCCGAACGAGGTCCGTTTCACGTACAATCAGTTTCGACCTATGGACAACGTCGATTGGAACCAGTGGGGATAGACGAGATGCCCAACGGATTGACGGGTAGCCCGAGACCTCCATCCGAAGTTCCGCCCAGAAAAAGTCTTTAGGGACACTTGATCAGTCGGGACTTGAAATAGGTCGGACTTGTCTAGAATGGCTCGGAATGCTGTGGAAAGGCTCGTGAGCCCCATACTAACTAGACGGATCCAGTTCGGCATGATTCGGACATCGTTTGGTCATGTCTCGATGATAACGTAGTTAGGGCACATGAAAAAAGACTACTTTTGCGGATTTTCGTCCAACGGCCCAGTTTTTCCGAACGGGGTCCGTTTCATGTACGGTTAGTTCCAACCTATGGGCAATGTTGAGTGAAACCTGTGGGGTCAGACGGGATGCCAAATGGATTGACGGGTAGCCCGATACCTCCGTCCGAAGTTCCACACAAAAAAAGTCTTCAGGGACACTTGACTAGTTGGACTTGTCGAAATGGCCCGGAATGTTGTGCAAATGCTCGTGAGTCCCATATTGATTAGACAGATTCAGCCCGGCTCGATTCGGACATCATATGGTCAAATTGACCATTGGTCCCGATAACGTAGTTAGGATACATGAAAAAGGACTACTTTTGCTGATTTTCATCCAATGGCTCAGTTTTTCCAACAGGGTCCGTTTCATGTACAGTCAATTCTGACGTGTGGGCAATGTCGAGTGGAACCTGTGGGGATAGACGGTATGCCGAACGAATTGACCGGTACCCCGAGACCTCCGTCTGAAGTTTTGCCCATAAAAAGTCTTCGGTGATACTTGACCGGTCGGGATCTGGAATAGGTCATACTTGTCGAGAGTGGCCCAAAATGCTTTGAAAAGGCTCGTGAGCCCCATACTGACCAAACAAATCTAGCCCGACATTATTCGGACGTCGTTTGGTCAAAATGACCATTGGTCCTGGTAGGGCACACGACCAAGGACTACTTTTGCCGATTTCCGTCCAACGGCCCAATTTCTCTGAAAGGAGCCAGTTTCACGTACAGTCAATTCCAACCTGTGGGCAATGTCGAGTGGAACCTGTGGAGTTAGACGGAACGGCGAATGGATTGATGGGTACTCTGAGACCTCCGTCCGAAGTTCCGCCCAGGAAAAGTCTTCAGGGACACTTGACCAGTCGGGACCTGCAAACTTGTCTGGAGTGGCCCGGAATGCTGTGGAAAGGCTCATGAGCCCCATATAGACCAGACGGATTCATCTTGGCATGATTCGGATGTCATTTGGTCAAAATGGCCATTGGTCCCGGCGATAACCCAATTAAGACACACAAAAAAGACTACTTTTGCTGGTTTTTGTCCAACGGTCCAGTTTTTCTGAACTGGGTCCGTTTCACATATAGTCAAGTCCAACCTGTGGGCAACGTCAAGTGAAACATGTGGGGACAGACGGGACATTGAACGGATTGATGGGTACTCCGAGACCTCCGTCCGAAGTTCCGCCCAGAAAAAGTCTTCAGGGACACTTGACCGGCCGGGACCTGGAATAGGTCGTACTTGTTGATACTGACCAAACAAATCCAGCCCGACATGATTTGGACATCATTTGGTCAAAATGACCATTGGTCCCGGCAATAGCGCAGTTAGGGCACACGAGCAAGGACTACTTTTGCCAATTTTCGTCCAACGATCCAGTTTTTTCGAACGGGGCCGGTTTCATGTACAGTCAATTCCAACTTCTGGGCAGCGTCGAGTGGAACCTGTGGGGATAGACAGGACACCGAACAGATTGACGGGTAGCCCGAGATCTCCATCCAAAGTTTTGCCCAGAAAAAGTCTTCAAGGACACTTGACCGGTCGGGACCTGCAGACTTGTCCGGAGTGGCCCGGAATGCTGTGGAAAGGCCCATGAGCCCCATATTGATCAGACGGATCTATTCCAACATGATTCGGATGTCGTTCAGTCAAAATGACCATTAGCCCCGGCGATAACGCAATTAGCACACACGAAAAAAGACTACTTTAGTTGGTTTTCGTCCAACGACTCATTTTCTTCGAACGGGGTCCATTTCACGTGCAGTCAGTTCCAACATGTGGGCAACATCGAGTGCAACATGTGGGCACAGACGAGATGGGCAGCCCGAGACCTCCGTCCGAAGTTTCGCCAAGAAAAAGTCGTCAGGGACAGACTTGTCCAGAGTGGCCCGGAATGCTGTGGAAAGGCTCGTGAGACCCATACTGACTAGATGGATCTAGCCCGGCATGCTTCGGACGTTGTTTGGTCAAAATGACCATTGGTCTCGGCGATAACGCAATTAGCACACATGAAAAAGGACTACTTTAGTTGGTTTTCGTCCAACGACTCATTTTCTTCGAACGGGGTCCGTTTCACGTACAGTCAGTTCCAACGTGTGGGCAACATCGAGTGGAACCTCTGAGACAGACGGGACGCCGAACGGATTGACGGGTACCCCGAGACCTTCGTCCGAAATTCCGCCAAGAAAATGTCTTTAGGGACACTTGACCGATCGAGACTTCGAATAGGTCGGACTTGTCTGGAATGGCCCAGAATGTTGTGGAAAGGCTCGTGAGCCCCATACTTACCAAACGAATCCGGCCCGGCACGAGTCGTTTCGTCAAAATTACCATTGGTCCTGAGGATGGCGCAGTTAGGGGACACGACCAAGGACTACTTTTGCAGATTTTTGTCCAACAGCCTAGTTTTTTTGAACGGGGCCGGTTTCTCGTACAATCAATTCCAACATGTGGGCAACGTCAAGTGGAATATGTGGGGATAGACATGATGCTGAACATATTGATGGGTAGCCCGATACCTCCGTCTGAAGTTCCGCCCAGAAAAATTCTTCAGGCACACTTGACTGGTCGAAACCTGGAATAGGTCAGACTTGTCCGGAGTGGCCCAAAATGCAGTGGAAAGGCTCGTGAGCCCTATATTGGCCAAACAGATCCAGCCCAACATGATTCGGATGTTGTGTGGTCAAAATGACCATTGGTTCCGGCGATAACGCAATTAGGACACACGAAAAAGGACTACTTTTGCTAGTTTTTGTCCAATGACCCATTTTCTCCGAACAGCATCCGTTTTACATACAGTCAGTTCTGACCTATGGGCAACATCGAGTGGAACCTGTGGGGACAGACAAGACGCCAAACGGATTGAGAAGTAGCCCAAGACCTCCGTCCGAAGTTCCTCCCAAAAAACGTCTTCAAGGACACTTGACCGGTCGGGATCTGGGACTTGTCCGGAGTGGCCCGAGATGTTATGGAAAGGCTCGTGAGCCTCATACTGACCAGATAGCTTGGCATGATTCAGACGTCGTTTGATCAAAATGACCATTGGTCCTGGTGATAACACAATTAGGGCACACGAAAAATGACTACTTTTGTCGATTTTTGTCCAATGGTCTAATTTCTCCAAACGGGATCCGTTTCATGTACAGTCACAACGTCGAGTAAAACCTGTGGGAATAGACGGGACTCTAAATGGATTGACATGTAACCGGATACCTCTACCTCCGTCCGAAGTTTCGCCCAGAAAAAGTCTTCAGGGACACTTGACCGGTCGGACTTGTCAGAATGGCCCAAAATGTCCTGGAAATGCTCGTGAGCCCCATACTAACCAGATGGATCCAGCCCGACTCCATTTAGACGTTGTTTGGTCAAAATGACCATTGGTCCGGGCAATAACGTAGTTAGGGCATACTAAAAAGAACTACGGTCTAGTTTCTCTGAACGAGGTCTATTTCACATACAGTCAGTTCCGACCTGTGGGCAATGTCGAGTGCAACTTGTGGGGATAGACAAGACACCAAACGAATTGACAGGTACCCCAAGACCTCTGTCCGAAGGTTTGCCCAGAAAAAGTCTTCACGGACAGTTGACTGGTCGGGACCTGGAATAGGCCCTTCTTGTCCGGAGTGGCCCAAAATGCTATGGAAAGGCTCGTGAGCCCCATACTGACCAAACGAATCCATCTTGGCACAATTCAGACATCGTTTGGTCAAAATGGCCATTGGTCACGGCGATAGCGCAGTTAGCGCACACGACCAAGGACTTTTTACCGATTTTTGTCCAACGGCCCAGTTTCTCCGAACGGGGTTGGTTTCACGTACAGTCAATTCTGACCTGTGGGCAACGTCGAGTGGAACCTGTGGGGACAGCCGTCAATGTTGTGGAAATGCTCGTGAGTCCCATATTGACCAGACGAATCCAGCCCAGCTTCGAACGTCGTTTGGTCAAAACGACCATTAGTCCCAGTGACAATGCAGTTAGGGCACACGAAAAAGGACTACTTTTGTGGATTTCTGTCCAATGGCCCAATTTCTCTGAACGAGGTCCATTTGACGTGCCGTCACTTGACAGTTCATGACCTGAAACTTGTCCAAAATGTCTCGAAATGTTGCAGAAATGCTCGTGAACCCCATACTGACCAGACAAATCCAGACAGACATGATTCGAACGTTGTTTGCTCAGAACGACCATTGGTCCCGGCGATAACGCAGTTAGGGCACACGAAAAAGGACTACTTTTGTGGATTTTCGTCCAACGGCCTTGTTTCTCCGAACGGGGTCCGTTTCACGTGCTGTTAGTTCCAACCTGTGGGCAACATCGAGTGGAACCTGCGAGGATAGGTGGGACTCCAAACGGATTGACGGAGAGCCCAAAACCTTCGTCCGAAGTTTCGCCCAAAAAAAGTCTTCAGGGACACTTGATCGGTCGGGACCTGGAATAGGTCGGACTTGTCCGGAGTGGCTCGGAATGCTATGGAAAGGCTCGCTAGCCCCATACTGACCAGACAGATCCAGCCCGACATGATTCGGACGTTGTTTGGTCAAAATGACTTTTGGTTCCGACGATAATGCAGTTAGGGCACACGAAAAAGGACTACTTTTGCTAATTTCCATCCAACGGCCCAATTTCTCCGAACGGGGCCGGTTTCATGTAGAGTCAATTTCGACCTGTGGGCAACGTTGAGTGGAACTTTTGGGGACAGATCGGACTGACGGTAGCTCGAGACCTCTGTCTGAAGTTTTGCCCAGAAAAAGTCTTCAGGGACACTTGACCGGTTAGGACCTGAAATTGGTCGGACTTGTCCGGAATGGCCCGGAATGCTGTGAAATGCTCGTGAGCCCCATTTTGACTAGACAGATCCAGCTCGGCTCAATTCATACGTTGTTTGGTTAAATTGACCGTTCTTTCAAGGACACTTAACCAGTCAAGACCTGGAATCGGTCAGATTTGCGTGGTGTGGAAAAGCCCGTGAGCCCAATACGGACCGGACGCTTGGTTAGAGGAGGGAAGGAATGTTAAAGTCCAGTTATGACTCTATCATGATCTCGGCAAGACCATGAAAGTAAGCCAATGGTGATGCCAGAAACATAATGTTTTCTCACTTTCATAGTATTGCGTTCACCGACGAACTTAAAATCTATACCTAGGACTTTCTCTTGGTAACACGACGCATTAGAGAGAGAGAGAGAGAGAGAGAGAGAGAGAGAGAGAGAGAGAGAGAGAGAGAGAGAGAGAGAGAGAGAGAGAGAGAGAGAGAGAGCTATATTGTCAGTACATCAAGAGCTTGTTATAGGACTATGTATGTTCTTGTTATTTTTCCTTCCTCTTCATTAGGAAGGATTTCAACTCCCTTCTCTCTATATATAATTACAGTTGCATCCATTTCACCTAAATTTCCCTATACCCTCCTCTTGTAGATTTTACTACTCAATAACTTATGTGGTGTTGTATAATAAAAACTAAGCACAAGTGATATTAATGATTTTTTTTTGTACACACTACAAGTAACAAAAGAAAAGCATTAATATCATGATAGACGTAAGACACATAGTAAAAACAATACTTACAATTATGAAAAACTACTCCGTTATCACAAAAATATTTGCTTCGATGTTATCTTTATTTCACCAACAAACAAATATCTTTGCCAAAAAAAGGTTAGTTAAAAAATTTGTACAAACACTTTATTACCAGGCTAAAAGTCCTATGGGAAAATGGAGACAAATATATAACATAACTAGTGATTGTACTAAATTTAATCAAAAAAATATAGACAACATTAACGAATAATAGCGACATTAATACTTACCTGAATGCATTGATCCTTCTTTTCTGGTGACCTCCTCTTGATGAAAGATCACTCGATATTTTTTGTTGCCATTCGATCTCTTTTATTAAATTTTGTCTTCTTATTCAGCAAGTCCATATCTTTAACTAGAGACAAATATGAGATTCACATAGATTGAAATGCAACTTTCATCTCATCATTACTATTTGTAAATCGCTCAAAGAAAATCTTTAGACACATGTCAAAAATCAAGTTTATCCATCGTTTGCCACTTTACAGAGAAAGTGGATTAGCATATCTTGAAAGTGCAAGGATCTGCAATAGACATATAATATAATTTGATGGGAGTGGGAGCATTAGCTAACCTAGGTGCACGAGATGGATGTAATGTAGGTACCATGAGACTTGTTGCTATCTAATTCTAAAGCTTAACAAATGGCCTTAAATATTGTTGCCGATAACCAGACTCCATGCCCAACGAATAAAGTGATTATGAATGGTAATAGTAATGGCGATGCCAGGAATGATATTGTTTTCTCACAAGACCATCAAAGTAAGTCAATGGTGATGCTAGAAGCACAATGTTTTCTCACTTTCATGATATTGCATTCGATGAACTTAAAAACTATATCTAAGACTTTCTTTTGGTAAAACGACGCATTAAAAAGAAATTCAATATATTTGGTATTGAGAAGGAGCAATCTGTGCTACCCCAAGAGAACACTGACACTGTTCCGACTTATATTATATGTGTATGTATATATATACATAAATATATATATATATATATATATATATATATATATATATATATATATATATATATATGCCGATCTCGCAGCTATGTATGTGTGTGTATTCATGATAGTGCATATATCTATGAGGCGTGTATGTATGATTGAGAGTGTTCATATATGAGTGAGAGTGTGCACGTCCTGTGTACATGTATGTGTTTGTACATGCATGTGCATGTGCAATGTGTACATGTATGCGTATGTGTGAGAATGTGTGTACATATATGTGTATGTGTGAGAATGTACATACATTTCAGAAGACCTTGCTCTGAATTTCAAATTTTTAATATGTGGTTTATAATCACATGCAATGCAAACTTCAAAAGATTAGCCACTTTGAGCTGTTTATGCGTACAAACATGTAAAGCCATTCTATGTGTAGAATACATGTAAAATCACATATTCACTATGAAAAATGTGTGAAAGATGCATTAGTATGGGGTACAACATTTAGTTAAGTGCAAATCAATCAAAAAAGGAAGACATTCCACATACATAAAATTTTAAAAAATGAATCTATTATATTTTTATTTAAAAACTCAATAATTCTCAAAAAATTCTTCCCACGAACCACATCCAAAGCCTTTGGAGCACACCAAGGTATCTATCATCTGTGACGCATCAGTAACATCTACAACCAATACTACCCTATAAATGTATGTTAGATTTTGTACTAACAAGTCCACATTTAATAACATATGGTGTTCTCGTGGAATCAAATATCCGACGTCTTGTAAATCCTTTAAAATCTTTGCATATAGTTGCAACAACCAAATAATTGTGCAGATGTGTTCGCGATCACGCAAAACAAACCGCTCCATAAAGTCTCGCATGAACGTTCATCGATTAACAATGACTTTCACCATTTGCAAAAACATACACACTCGTTAACTTAATGCAATTACCTAAAACATAGTCAATAGCAAGTTGGAATGAAGATATTCGTTCGTTCCAAGAGCCTGCTCAAAGAAATCTACAAAAAAGAAACACAATGTTAGTATAAGTCTTATGTCAAATCAAATACTGAACTCAGAATCCTGACTATATCCAAGAACCTCCTTCTACACAACCTTCTCCTTGTACAAAATTTGACAGATTTTTCTCTCCAAATCTAACTGTAACTGTAACTCTAACTCTACCCTACATCCCAAATTCTAACTCTAACTGTACCTTGCATCTCAAAACCATAAACCATAAACATCACTTACTACTACAACACAAACATCTCCTCGCAAAACAATGGAGATGAACCAAAATCGACATCGGGGACCCTAAACCCAAAATTCACCAATGACTTTCCAGCTGCCTGCATGTGCAACTCCACATCAAGAACAGCTTTGTCTACTAAAACCCGACTCATATAAATGGTCTCGCACGTTATTGGCTATCCCAACTCATGCACATAATCCTCAACTAAATGCGGCTCTATGCTCCTCCAGAGCTCTAACGGGTCAGAAGGGGCACATGTCAAAAGAAGCACAACGAACATGAGATGAAGTTGCGACCAAGTTCCCCATGACACTGCCTCGCGCAAGCAACTTCTCCACTCATTTGCGTCATTTATTAAAATGTGTCTGCAAGCATCTCTGAATGATTGAAACAACTCACCATCAACCATGCGCAAGTCTTCAAAGCTGGTTGCACCTCTTTCATGAGCCAAAAGAACTCGCATATAGAACCTCTCCCCTTCGAACAGGTGTACAAAATACATGCGACCAATGGTAGGAGTTGTCTGCACGTTGATTCGATGGGTCCACCTATGCGTTCTCTTGTTGTACCAATACTGCCTCGACAAGTCCTAGTACAGCAAATCTCGAGCCTCCGAATCCCCACTTCCGTTCAACTCAAACAATGCTATCAAAGTGGTACTTGAACGCCCATCTACAACCTCCTCTAAATCCACTCCATCACTGAAGTACACCTGTTCTTGTCCAGGGAGATGAACTGCCAACCAGGCCACCATGGGCTTATGAGCACCCATAGAAAGCCCCAACAATTGCCAACATGACTCACTGGCTGAGAAGTATTGAGCACTAAGAAATTGCTCTATATCATCCACCCGTCCTGATGTCTGACCACCACCATCTACAACCCCCGTCGTAATCATATCAGGTCCCTTGTACATGTACTTGTACAAATACTTCACACTACGTATATGTACACATGCCTCCACGTTCAAGTGGCATTAAAATGTAGTGTCAACCACCTGTTGTATGGTACAACCCACCTATTATCTAACTCTACTCCATGTGAATGCACTGTCACTCCATTCTCTCTCCGCCTATATGAAACATATCCCTTCACCACCGATGGTTCATCAATGAACTTCCTTGGAAAGCTCTTCAAGCATTTTCCATCCTTCATGCACTGGGCATTTGGAAAGGATGTTTTGCGTGGACCGTGCATCATAGATTTTGTGACTATCTCATACAATTTTGGATCTTCCTCCTTCACAGGAATCTCTGCACACACTATACGATCGTAATCTCCAACCATGATGGGTTTGCTCCGCTCTTCCAATATAATCAAAAGGTGGGCATGCCAAGGCGGGTGTCAGGACAACATTCTAGCAAGGGAAGTTGAGACTTGGTTGGAGCTCGCCCTGAGTCGCAACCCGCACTCCCCTATAGTATTGGTGGAATTTGCCACCTCCCCTCATACCAAGTACTCTACCCAGGCTGGTAAAGCACATTTTCTCTCTCTAGAATTTACTGATCCCCAAGTTTCCTTTAATCATGCCTAGATCGTGTGAGGTGATTGCACATCGATCTAAGCTCTCTGGACTTCGCTAGAACTGATAAAAAAATTTCAGCCATAGGAACTTGGCGCCAGCTGGATTCTGGTCACAGTGGTGCCAGAGCGGCGCCGGTGGCGCCGAGAGCAGCAGTGGCGCTGTTGGCGCTGAAAGTAAAGCTTGTGAAGATAGATTTACAACATTGTCCCTTGCTTGTTTGCTATTACACACATTAATAGAATTTCAGATTGGTACTCGTATCTATCATCCAATCAAGAGAAACATTCTTTTGAATATGATTTTGAAGTGTGGTTGAATCCTATACCTGCTACTGGAAAACATTTTTTTTATCAAATTCTTGTGAACTGTTCACCAGATTACAAACTTTTCTAAATGTTGTGTCCGGGCTTTGTATGTGTCAGCTGGACCTTTTGATGGGCCCATTATTTTGCTAGGAGGTGGTGTTATCTATGAAGATTTGAACATTGATCTTGATATAACTCCAAGATTAGATCTATGCTTGATGAAAGCACTTTTGCTCAAAGGCTTGGTGAGTAGATCGGCAATACAAGAGGACGTGTTGACATGCTCCAAATAGATTTTTCCTCCAATAAGCTTTTCTCTCACAAAATGGTGTGCCACTTCTATGTGCTTGCTTCTTGCATGAAATATGGGATTATTGGCAAGAGCTTGGGCCGAGATGTTATCACACTTGATCATTGGTTTCTGCACACAAAAACTTAGATCGGGCCTAGTAATGGTAAGCCAAATCAAGGAGCCTACAAGACTCCTAAAAAGTGTGATGTCTTCAAAGGATCTTTCATCACCTTTATTAGGATCTTTTACAATTTGCTCCATTGGAGTATCTATGCTCTTAGAATTTTCCATATGGAATTTTCCACATAGAGTGAGCATATCTAGATTGGCATATAAAGACATGATTTTCATAAAAACCAATTTCTAGGCCTAGGATGTAATGTATCTCTCCTAGATCTTGCATTTTAAACTCACATCCAAGTGCTAGCTTAGTTTCATCAACTAGCTTGATACAACTTCCACAAAGAATAATGTCATCAACATAAATTAGAAGAATGACAATATTGCTATCAACAAACTTTAGATACATGGAAGGATCATAGTCACTAAGAGTAAATCCTAGTGAGATAAGAAAAGAATTAAGTCTTGAATACCATGATCTTGGTGCTTGCTTGAGTCCATAAAGACTTTTGAAGAGCAAGCACACTTTGGACTCATCCTTGATGAATCCTTGAGGTTGTTCCATATAGATCTCCTCCTCAAGATAACCATTTAGAAAAGCATTGGATACATCTAATTGGAACACCTTCCACTTGAAGAAACAAGCAAGAGAAATAAGAATTCTTATTGTCACCATCTTTGCAACGGGTGCAAAGGTCTCCTCATAATCAAGGCCATGGATTTGAGCAACTCCTTTGGCACATAATCTTGCTTTATGCTTGTTGATGGTGCCATCATAATTGAACTTGATCCGAAATACCCACTTGCAACCAATCACATGCTTGTTGGATGGAGGATCCACAAGCTCCCAAGTATTGTTGGTGATCAATGCATCATACTCTTGCTTCATGGCATCATACCACTCCTTGGTATTGAGTGCCTCTTGTACATTCTTTGGCTCTTCATGAGAGACATAAAAAACATAATTAGTGGAATCAAGATCCACTCGTTTTCCTTTGTCAACATATGAGAGCCTCTTAGGCTCAGATCTATCTCTCATGGATCTTCTTGGTGAGAAAATCCAAGGAGAGTCTCCTTCAAATCTTGACCCCATCACATCATGATTGTCTTCAAAATCAATAATTGGTGATGCATCCATAGATCTCGGCCTCTTCAAAAGATGAGTGTTGATCTTCATGAAAGACAACATCTCTACTTTCAATAACTTGAGAAGTAGAGAGTATAAAGACTCTATAGGCCTTCTTGGTGGATGAGTATCCAACCATGATCCATTTGCATGCACTAGGATCTTCTTTCTTCCTTGTTTCCAAGGGAATATGGACAAAGCATAAGCATCCAAAAACTCTAAGGTGATCAACCTTAGGCTTCTTCAAATATAAGATTTCATATGGTGACTTTCCTCCAAGAGCTATATGTGGGAAGCCTATTGCAAAGATAATTTGCACAATCAATGGCTTCTCCCCAAAAATCTTTGGGCAAAGATGCCTCAATTCTCATAGATTTTGCACATTCACATAGAGATCTATTCTTTCTCTCGGCCACTCCATTTTGAGATGGAGAGTAGGCACAAGAGAACTCTCTTTTAATGCCTTCAAGCTCACAAAAATCTTGAAATTTATTGGAGATATATTTACCACCTCCATCACTTCTAAGAGCTTTAATCTTGAATGAGAATTGCTTCTCTACATAAGCTTTGAAAATAAGGAAATGATCAAACACCATAGATTTAGAAGTAAGAAGATATATCCAAGTGAATCTTGTGAAATCATCAATGAAAGTAACAAAACAAGTGGCTCCTCCCTTGCTTGTAGTTGATGAGAAATGCACATCTGAGTGGATTAACTCCAAAGGATGTTTGCTTTTGATAGAAGAGCTTGTAAATGGCTTTTTGTGAGATTTAGCAATAGCACAAGCCTCACAAGGCTTGATCTTCTTGGAGAATGACTTTGGCAAGCCAATAGCTTTGACTTCTTTGATCATAGAGAGCATGGATTTGTAGTTGGGATGTCCCAACCTCCTATGCCATAATTCCTCCATAGAGAGCTTGTTCACAAGAGCAACATTAGAAGCATTCACATACTCATTTGGATCTAGTTTATAGATGCCTCCAAATCTAGATCCTAATGCAAGTATCTCATCATTCTTCTTGATAGTGCAAGTATCAACATTGAATTTTACATCAAGGCCATTATCAAGCAATTGGCCAACACTAATAAGGTTCTTAGTAAGCTTAGGTACATAAAGAACTTTAGAGAGAGAAAGAACTTTAGAGGATGCAAGCTTCAAGGGAATGTTCCCTATGCCTTCAAAAGGACATTCAAAATCATTTGTTGTGTATATTGATTTCTTGACTCCATCATAAGGTGCAATAGAAGAGAAAGAGTCCTTGGAGCTACACATATGTGAAGAGGCTCCACTAACAATATACCATAGGCCATCTTTCTTGAAAGGAGTAGATGAGAAACTAGAGACCATAAGAGATCCCTCTCCATCACTTGCAAAAGTTTCTTCCTTCTCATTGGTAATGTTGGCTTGCTTGAGTTGATTCTTCTTCTTGAAGCAATTGGTGGCATAATGGCCTTTCTTGCCACAATAAAAGCACTTGATCTTCTTCTTCTTGAGCTTGGATGATGAAGCATTAGAGGAATCATCTTCCTCCTCATCTTTGTCTTTGGATTTGACCTTGTCCTTGCTTGAGGATTGTTGATGTGGAGAGAGGGAAGATGAAAAAGTAGGGTAAGTGGGAATAAATGTTTCGAAAAAATTAAAAACAGAGTAGGAGGAGGGGTTAAAAGTGGGAGGGGGTCAGGGAAAAGTCCTGGAAGCAGCATCAGCTCTCTGGCCACCCGATCCCGAGCTACCGTCTAATGGTACTGTCCTTGGGGACTTGATGAGTCAAGGTATTGTCCTTGAGGTGTAAGCACGGTCAGTTCTCGCGGTTCGGGCCTGGCGTTGTCTGCACGTAGGACGGATGAGACAAAGTGCTGCCTAGGTAGGTGAAAGCACAGTCTGCACCTTGTGGGGTGCGGGGCGACATATTCGAACTGTATGGGTTAACCATTTGTACAGAGATGTTGCTCGAATTCGGGTGTAAAGCACGGGTGGTTAGCTACCGGTGTGGGATAGCTGCCGATCGTTTAGCTATAAGGGCTATCGACCAAAAAGTGATGGGGCGTGACTGAGGCAATGTGCTGCTTAATGGTGAAAGCACGGATAGTTGGAGGGGTGTCCTATGTGGGCTGATTCTGTGATCGATTTGTATGGGCGCGGACAGGCAAAGGTTCGTTGGCACGACCATCTCAAAGGGGGACCTTGTCTTTGTTACTTGTTAATAAACATGTCTGAGTGTCTTACTTGTATGTATTCATGGTGAGTCTTAGTACTCGTGCTTTGCCTGGTTTGCATGATTGCTTGTGATACAAGGAACTAATGGCTCGAGAAGGAACCTTTTTTTTGAAGGCTGATACCATCAAACAAAGAGGACTACAGAATCTATGGGGCGGATTTGCAGTTCAAGTACTTGCACATAAACGGCAACGAAATGACTCAATGTTTGCAAAGGATGGATGGCTAGCCTGTTTCTTAGGTTAGTTTCATTTGCGACAACGCCCACCAAGACGCAAGCAGGAAATCAAAAGTTGGAAAGGGCAATTTCAGGGGAGATCTTCTATGGAGCAGTTGGTCTTCATTTTGGGACGGCCACCTTCGGAACTGAAACTCACTAAGCATGGGTGATATCCAGTATCAGTTGGGTTTTTCCTCAAAGGGGAAAGACTAGGATCCTCTTCAGAGATTGGCAACAAGTTGGATCGAGCCATAATCCTAGCAGATGGGAAGCAAAGTGTTGGAAAGGCTTTTTGTCCAAAGAACTCTACTCTAAGTCCAATCAACTGATTTTATAAGTGGAGGGGAACTACCACACACACCTCTCTCTTGGGACAAATTTTGAATAAAAGTTGATCAAAACGGGGGCAAATTCAAGGTGACCTAGCCATATTCACACGAGGAGACTGGCGAACTTTGGGCCTAATAAGTTGACAAGTTTTTGTTGTGGAAAGGAAAGCTTGTTATAGGCTTTCTCTGGACCAGTAGAAGTTCTTATGAAAAAGGTGTATCTCCAAGGATGTTTGTATGTCTGAGATACCAGTCAGACAGAAATGAGGTGGCTAAAAGTGTGAGAATCATTTCATATGGTGTAGCCTATCATTTGTGGATCTAGAGCATCCATGACCCATGATTATTTATAGGAAAAAGAAAAATGCATAGAAAGTACATAAGGATTGGTATAAAGTATAAACAAGAAACGTGATTGAAAATAGATATGCAAAACGAGAATTACAAGCAAGAAAATAAGAAGATAAAAAAGAATAAAAAATGTAAAATATATACTAGTGAAAAGATGTTTAAATGGGGTCAACAAAAAACAACTCTTTGAAATACCGCCATAGACGACCCTTCAGCTCCTGCCATTTTCTCTAATATTTGGGTCGTTAAAGACAAGGGAAAATGGTCTTTCTTCAAAACCGCATTAAGGTTTTTGAGATCGACACAAATACGAAGCTTGCCGTTTTTTCTGGGTACAACCACAATGGGTGATACCCAATCAGTATGGTGAACTTCATAAATGAAGCCAACATCCATCAATTTCTTAATATCTTCGTCGATCCTCTCATGATAGACAGGGTTAGTTCGGTAAGATTTAGCCCTAATAGGCTTAGCATTGTCTTGTAAAAGAATCCTATGGACGACTATTTCAGGTGGGATTCCTTTCTTTTTTGTATAATTCCATGCATATACATCCCTGTATTTGTGGAGTAATGTTTCCAGATCAGAAAGTTGGGTTGATGACAAATGTGCACCAACATGAACTATTCGATCTATCTCCTTGTCAGGATCTTTAAGGTTTAGTGGAATTGTTTTAGCAGGTCCTTCAAAGGAGTTGGAACTTGGTGTAGGTTTCCGATGTGGCTGTGGTAACTGGATAACAATGTCATCCATTGTGAAATCTTTGAACTTCTGTGGAAGATCAAAAGTTGGGTCGACAAAATTTTCGGAAACTTTGGGAATCATTTGAGTTGATTCTCTACCGGATGTGAAAGCTTGGTCAGATTTTTTGAGTTCTGTCTCCTTAGACAAGGGCTTTATCGGCTGTTTAAGCTTCTCACGCATTTTTTTTTTACGCTCAGTTAATTTTTACCAATAATTTTATTATGTTGTAACCAAGGTTTTTGTGGTTTTTGAGTGGGTGGTGTTGTTGCCTCATTGATCATGTCTTCATCGAATGTATGCCAGACTTCATCGGGATACATGTCCCATGTATACACGTTGGATTTGGGTCTATACGCTTGTCTGTTGGGTACCTTGGATGTCAGTTGGACGTGAGCCAATGAACCTGGTGCCTTGATCTCCTTAGGAATTGATTTGGGCGGATAAGATTGTGCATCTAGATAAAGGAGTACATGTTCATCCGTCATTTCTACATTATCCATGGAAAGAATACTTTCTTCTGAAACATGGGCGGTAGAGACACTAGGTTCTCCTAGGCACCAAGCTATAGGAATCGGGTCAATCATCATAAGTGTGATGATGGGTGTGTCAATGTCTGTAGAAGATGGGAGAATATCCACATCTTTCGATACGACATCGATTGGAATCAGCACAGTCCACATTGGCTAGTGCGTGACCCCAATTGATTATGTCTGTGGATCTCGTATAGTGGCTTTTTGGTTGGATCGTGACACTATTTGATTCGTCATATGTTGTGGATGACCAATCATCATATACCTTGGCGGGCTTGACATGGCCTGTTGAGTCAACCGTGACTCGTTTATCGTGGTTGCCAAAGGTAATTTTGCTATGCTTCCAATCTTGGACAACACCTGCCATTTGGAGCCAGGGTGTACCAAGAAGGAGTTTATATGTATTGGTATTTTCTAGTAAATCTAAGATGACACAATCTATCACAAATTTGACACCTGCTATGTGAACTTTTATATTTGATAGATGACCAGCAGGGTCAGTAACTCGTTGATTAGCCATGCAAAGTTTATATCGTGATTGATCGAGGGTATGGAAGTCCCGTGACATTGCCAAGGACAAAGCCATTATATTTACGCCTGGTCCACTATCTATGATAGCAGTGTAGGCTGATATTCCAAGGAATATTCTAGCCATCTGCGGAACATCTTCAAAAATACAAGATAGGATTTAAACGTAGAACTTGCCCAGCAAGTTTAGGCTTTTATGGTATCCGTACTAGCTTAAGTTATTTAGTTCTAAGTTTAAATTGCCATGGGCACTGCACATAGATATGTAATTTCAAGTTATGTAAAAGTTAGTCACAAAGGCCTATTGGGGGTTTGTCCCATTGCACCAGTGTGATTCAAAGTTAAGTTAGTCTATGTGACTTACTTGTCCCACAGTGCATTTCTATAAGTGACCACCACTCCAAGTATAAATAGGAGTAGAAGAGTCCATTTTCGAGAAGAACCTCATTTGCAATATAGGCCTATCTTTCTCTTTGAGTGTTTTCCCTTGTGTGGTTTCATGTACTGTGTTACTTCACATTGTATTGTATATTATTCATCTGGCAATAAGTTAAGTTAATCTAGGCCCTCCATTCTCTAGTAGGGTAAGCCTTAGAGGATGAGATTTTGTTTAGGGTTTTATCTTTTAGTTTAAGCCGTCATTTGTTAGAAACCAAGGAGAGAAAAGAGAAAAGAGTGGATCTTACCCTCAGAATACTCACCTTGTGCTCATAATGCTCTTCCCATCCTCTTGCTCAAGCTAGTTGGAGAAGTCATAGCGTAGACAAGTTGGGAGACTGCCATAGTCATGCTAGATGGAGCCATAGCCAACGGAGAATGTTGGATAGCTAACATTGGTGTCGTTGCCACTCTTCTTCACCATCTCTGCTTGTTCTCTAGCTTTTGTTTTTTGTTTTAAGCTATTTCTTGCTTTGTCTAGTTTAGTATTTCTTCATTTCTCGTTCTAGTACCCTTTGTAGCTTGTATCTCGCAGCTTAAGATCAGTAGTTCTTCAAGGGAGGGAATGGGCTCAACTTTTAAGTGCACCATTCTCACAATGGGTTTTACTTGTTTGTAGGTTGCAAGCAGGATATAGGTTGAAGGAGAGGCCCACCCAGCATCCTTTCATGCCCATCAGTCGCTGCCATCCGTCTACACCCATCTTGAGCTCAAGCAGAAACACTGAAATTCCTTATTCAGAACTGCACATGCTCACCAGTGCGTTGATAGAAGTCGTTATGAAATTTCATGCCTTGCGATTCAATGCTCCAAACTATTGAAAGATCAACATGAACCAATACTCACAGAAGGTTGATAGATCAACGCTCATATTGCTGGAACTTGAATCCGTGAGGGATACTTATAAGCTTGAAGTGATCGACTGAAAATCATTTTCTTGAGAGATATAAGTGACAATCGAAGTCAACTTTTATGTGGACATTTCACACTCAGAAGCATCTCAAAGGCAACGCTCAACCAGTAGTTAGACCAGTAGTGCGTATAGTTAGTAGCTCAGTAGCAGTCAGAAAATCCATAATGGTTCGCTTGAAAAACCTCTTTGCTGGTCTGCGCCATATTTTCTGAAACTATAGAAATCTGGGACACATGATAAGTCCCTTACACAACCATCCTTCCACGCTCTTCTTGCACAGCCTCCCAGCCTAAATCCTGCTGTCCACGACCCTTCTTCATCAGCTTCTCCATCATGTGCTGGCTAATCTAATGCGATTTGCAGCACCTCCTCACAACTATTTCTACAAACAATTGATTTGCACACAGTTGAAACTCTTGACCAACTGGACTGCAGTGGCGGTTAATTTCTTACTATTTTGTTTTCGTCCATGAGTCATTTTTTTTGCGCGCGTCATCTTCTGTGCGAGTCCTGTGAGTCGTCTGCTTCCGTCCACGAGTCAATTTTTTGAGCGAGTTATCTTCTGTGCGAGTCCTATGCGAGTCGTCAATTTCTGTCCACAAGTCATCTTTTTTGCGCGAGTCATCTTTTGTGCGAGTCATTAGTTTCCGTCCATGAGTCATTTTTTTTGCACGAGTCATCTTCTGTGTGAGTCCTGTGCGAGTCGTCCGTTTCCGTCCATGAGTCATTTTTTGTACGAGTCCCTAGTAATTTTCTTGCTCTGTGGTCCATTTTAGTTGACTAGGTCCGAAATAACTCACACAACTATACGAGTCATTCCCTGATTTTCGCAACGACTTTTGTCAGCTACAAGAATCCTAGAGGAGGTGAGTAATTTCAAAAAAAAAAAAAAAAAACCTCCCAAATAAGATAAGAAAACCTAGAACAAACTTGTAGAAATACTTTCAAGGTGCAAAATCTTTGATCTCTCCTAAAATAGGACTATCTAGTACTCGCATAGCCTGTATTTTGGCAAGATCTGGACTTGTGCGAGTCCCAGGCATGCATGCGAATTTTATCCTGAGAGGTTCATTTGTGATCACAACGAAGACCCATAATTTCAAGCACTTGAAACTTAGTAAAATCCTCTAAGATCAACATCATATGGTTCCACTCAGGAAACTCCAAGCTCTTGCAAATACACGTTGCACCTAGAATTGTATATATCCATCTTCCATTGCCGACAACCCTATCATGATGAATATGTTTTGATAGCCTTAGGCACCTCTAGTAGGGAATGCCTTAGGAATGTCCTAGTAGGAAACCATAGATCCGTCATGATAAGTTTGCCAAATCTGTCAATATCAACATCCATCACCCATCACCTAAGTGCATAGAATCTCAACATAGAGAGCGCTTGTTTTGAAACAAGTTTGTCTGAGACAGTTGTTTTTCTTGTAAGGCGTTCAATGGTATGTTAAGAGCGTTTTGATGGCAAGGAGCAAATGGCCTGTCTTAATCTCAAGCTAACAAATGTTGAGTTTTCTGGGTGAACATTAGAGAAGACCCTTTAAGAATTCGTGCAAGATGTAGTTTATATTATCATAATATTATAACACTAATACTTTTGACTTGCCATAACTTTTTAATCGTAGCTTAGAAGATGTCATCTAACATATCATTGGAAAGCCCTTGTTGAGCGCTTTTCAATGCACCAAACTCCGCTAAATTCAAACTTACCACTAAAAAGTTATGCCATTTTTAGTGTGGAATCAAAATGTGGACTCAAAAAGTTACGTTACGTAGATTTCAAATTTGAGTGTTTTGATTGGTCCATGTGTAAGAAAAAATTGAGAAAAAATATAAAAAGAATCTTTACAAAGGGTCTCTTTTGGATTAAGAACTCCTCTAATGAGTTTTGTGTGCTGAGTTACTACTGACCGATGGGGATCAATCCATTGCCTTCAAATCTCGAGACCGCCGATGAAAGAGGCTTGTCCAAGTACTGCCACCCTCAAGTGGTAATACGAGAACAGGAGACTCTAGTGAGGCAAATGACAGTGGCATGTCAACAATGCCAAACATGTCAAACCAGGATCAGATTTCATTGGAATAACTCGAAAATATTATGAGACTCTATGTTATCACCAATGGTAAGATACAGAGCAAAAATGGCTATTTTTGCATATTTCATCATGGTAAGTATTCGCATAGATTCGCGGCGAAAACTTTAACACATGTGCGAATACTCTACTTACATATCTTGACCAAGAAATCGAAAAAGGCCCCCTTAAATCAAAATTGGCCTATGCGAATAGGTTGGAGGTACTTTTGCCCTAAGGACCAGAGGCTCTAGAAATATCAGGAAAGTTCAAAGAAGGTGCGAGAAACATAGCAACCTCCTCCAAATTATCTAACGATACAAATTCGTGATCTTTCTTCAAATAGTACTCGCATGGTACTCGTTTTGGCAAGCTTGGCCTTTGTGCGAATCTCTTCACTTGTGTGCAAATTCTCCAGAGCTAAAACTAGCAAAGTCATACCCCAATACCTCTCGAAAGATCAAAACTTGAAAACTTAGCATCATCAATCCAAGCATGAAAATGAGATCTCTCACTGCCAAAAGTGAAATAGTGAGATATCTTTATACTTAGGCTTGTACATATTCACAATTACCATCAACATCTTGGTCACATATTCCTACCTTGTCTAGTTGGGAGAAGCCTTAGGTATATTCAGTAGGGATTGCCTTGGATATAGCCTAGTAGGGAGCCATAGATAAGCAAGAGTAGGATATCACACTCATCATCCACCATCCATCACCTAAGTATTGATTTTCTGCCAGAGCACCATGAGTGAGAAGTCAGATCAGCCTCCTCCCAAAGTGGACAGGAGAATTCCACGGATTGATGCACCAAATCTGATGGGGAAACCAACCCTGTACGATTTTTTCAAGACTTTGAAAACACTTGTACGTTCTACGGCGATACTTCTGAAGCTGAAAAGCTCAGACTATTCCCCATGATCCTACTTGGTGACGCAAATGAATGGTATGTGAATAGTGAAAAGTCAGACGCAGCCATGTGGATTGCAGTCACGACGGCCTCAGCTCCTCATCAACATAGACCAACCAAGGCCAACCAAGGCCAATAGGCCCAGGTTTTCATCAACCTCGATCCTCTGGTTCTATGACCCATCCTACACCACTTTTACATTCTCAACCAGAGTCTTCTTATCCATGATCGATCGCTCCCCATCCAACACAACAATCTTTTGTAGAAAGTCGACATATTGCTACATCGTCTATCACACAAGTTGATTCCGACTACACAGACCCACCGATGTCCTATATAGAAGATACCAATGTGCCTACTCATCAAGTTGATCCATTTGCACCTTACTAAAATTAGTAGTATTCGATGTGTCTAGGCTTGTCTAGTCTTACTGATTTTTTTGTCATCCATGGATACATAGTTGCTTATGATCTTACATCATATCTAGCAATCACGTGAGGTCTATCTCAAACATCATTCATAGATAAGACCGAGAATGTACCACCTCAGATCTGTGTCTTCGTTACGTCTTTATGACCAAGCAATTGATATCATACCCTGGAGCCAAGTTTTGAGCTATTGCTTGATGAATCATGAGTTTTGTGTCTAGATGATAACAAATACGTTTTATCTGAGTGAAAGTAATCTAAGACATAATTGTCTTATTACATGCTACGTAGATGTTATATGTTATCACTTGTTTTTTTTTTGTAACACTGTAGCTATGGCCTTATGCCAAGTTCGATACTGGATTGCAAGAGTTTGGTCTAAGAGTGTCATGCAAATCCTTCTATAGAGTTATCTGCTACAATTTTTCATTTTTTCTCTTATTTCAAGTTTTGTCCTGTCAACTATGTCATTTGTTGCTACCTGTTTGTTTGTTCTATTGTTGTATGGTTGCATGTGTTTTCTTTTGCAGCAGCACTATAGGTGATATTTCATCAGCAATTTTATTCTACCTCTACAGTTGTAGTAACACATGAATTTTCATTGGGATAAATCTCTACATCTTTACCAATGATTTCAACAACTTTCAATATGAACAAAAAGAGCAATCAAGGACTTCAACAAATGCTTAGTTTGGCAACAAAATGAGCATCTTATCAGACTGCAACCATGATCTAGCAAAAGATCTATCTTCCCAACAAGATGGAATATCTGCAACAACACCACCACTGCCATTGGCAATTAGCAGTTGGTTTTACGTAAGCGCTACAATATCCACGCTTTTCCAATTGCCTCACCATGGCCATCAAATCATCAATAAAGTGGTAGCTTGTACCCGTGAAGGGCTCTCAAGTCACATCAAGGGCAAAATCTATGTGCAAATTGAGGCAGACGACCAGTGTTCCTACCAACGCCAACAACAATGCTTCATTGGAAAAATATACATTGAGCAGTGGTTGCCCATACTACCGATGTTGTACATCATCCATTCAATCATCTGCAAAGGCCACAAAAAGCACAAGTCATCAGCGAGCGACATCCCATAGGCCTACGTAAACTGAAGAAATCTTAAGTCAATCAGAGATTGAAGCTATGAGCGCACAACCTCAATGACAAAGCTATTTTCAAAGACGAGCAATGATGACTCCGTGGAGAATTGTACAAAGAGCATTGGCTATATTATGGACAGATATGCAAATCCACACAAGACCCATCTCATTCCTTTTTTCCATCCATTCATTCTCTCATATTCCACAATATAATACATCTTGCAACTTCATCTCGCTTCCCCCATCCTTGTCTCAAGTCTTCATTCCTCCCCAATGGATCAATCTGCACTGCTCTAGTTTGTCAACTACAGTATTTCGTGAAGCAGACAAATCTACGACATCTGCAGCATACCATTGATAAGGTTTGTGGCGCTTGAAACAACAAACTCAAGAATGTTAGAGGTTCTCAACAGTGATAATGAGCCATGTCTTAAAACAAAACAAAACAAAAAAAAAAATGACACGTTAACAGCTTCTTGATCATTCAAAAAAAAAAAAAAACAAGGCCATACACGCCTCTATACATTTGCGACCGCTTGAAGAGTTCTTGAACTCTGTGAAGAATTCAAACAGCTGCAAGAATGGAAACCTCTGCTACCAAAAGTGCTTCAAAAGACAATAATGAGTAAAGTTTGATCCATCCAGCCCCCTTCACCACTTCCAAGATTTCAACACCCTCTATCACACCCACTCCATCTTCATCTCACTGCTGTTCAGTAACCCCTTGTGTGGCATTCACATCATGTCTCAAGAAATACTAAGCTCATGTACATCATCCGTTGAATCATTTGCTTGAGCAATTAAAAGTTCCACATCTACAAGCTGCACCGACTTTGACTCCTCCAGCACCATAAGGAGCGGGGTCTTAACATTGCACTTGGTGTGGGACCGCCAAGTTCTTAACGGAGGGGATAATGTAGGTTGATATTCCAAGGAGTATCCTAGCCATCCTGAGGAACATCTTCAAAAATACAAGATAGAATCTAAATGTAGAACTTGCCCAACAAGTTTAGGCTTTTACGGTATCCGTACTAGCTTAAGTTATTTAGTTCTAAGTTTAAATTGCCATGGGCACTGCACATAGATATGTAATTTCAAGTTATGTAAAAGTTAGTCACAAAGGCCTATTGGGGATTTGTCCCATGGCACCAGTGTGATTCAAAGTTAAGTTAGTCTATGTGACTTACTTGTCCCACAGTGCATTTCTGTAAGTGACCACCACTCCAAGTATAAATAGGAGTGGAAGAGTCCATTTTCGAGAAGAACCTCATTTGCAATACAGGCCTAAGCTTTCCTTGTGTTTTTCCTTGTGTGGTTTCATGTACTGTGTTACTTCACATTGTATTGTATATTATTCATTTGGCAATAGGTTAAATCAATCTAGGCCCTCCATTTTTCTAGACGACAAAATATGGCTACAACGATCCAGACAAGAGTGGCAATCAGTCTTGATGGCGCAAACTGTAGGTTCTACAAATTCAAAATCAAAACGCTTCTGAAGGGCGAAGGCATCTAGTCGGTGACCGAATTCTCAGAGGTGCAGCCTCCAAAGAGAGACCCGAGGAGAGCTGAATGGATCAGAAAGGATGAGCGTGCAATGGCGATCATCATTTCGTCCATCAACAAAGAACTACTCATGCAAATCGAAGACTACGAAAGCAGCCATGCAGCATGGGAAAGATTAAAATAGAAGTATAAAGTGAGGACTGCAGCTTCAGTGATGCATCTTCACAATCAGCTGCAATCCATACGATGGGATGGCAACCAGCTAGATCAGCATGTTGAGAAGATGAGAACGATCTTCGCTCAACTCGCTGCATCAAGACAGGAGCACCAGGTCCCAGCACCACAACAACTAATGTACTTCATGAAGTCTCTAACGATGTCCTATCAGCCATTGAGAATGCTCATACTAAGCTTACCAGATATGACATTCGACAAAGCGATCAGTCTTGTCATTGATGAGAGACTGATGAGGGATGAAGGAGAAGAAAGCAGTGATCAAGAGAAGGTTCTCTTCATGAAAGGAAAGAAGAAAAACAAGAACAAACCTAGATTCGAGAACACGAAGTCCTCAAATCAACAATCTTCTTCCTGTGATCACTACCACAAACCAGGCCATATGGCCAACAAATGCTGGTTCAATCCAACAATACCTTGCATGCACTGCAAGAAGAAGGGACGCATACGATTGCAAATTCAACCCAAAAATAAAGAACAAAACTGAAAAGACAAACATTGTAGAGTCATCCAAGGATGCGGACAGAGATGATGAAGCCTTCACAATACTTGATGAAGCTTCAATGAGCTACACTGAATGCGACTACAACGTAGTCATTGATTCAGGAGCTACATCACACATCACCTACAACAAGAAGGTCTTGATCGACTTTCGAGAACTCAAAAACAACAGAGCAGTGGTTCTAGGTGATGGGAGCCGACACGATGTCAAAGACATCAAGACCCTACAGCTACGAACATTGTCAGGTCAAGTAGAACTACCAAGAGCACTCTATGTGCCTACACTCAGAAAAGATCTACTATCAGTTTCCAAGATGACAGATCCACTCTGATGTCTGTGGACCGATGAAGATGGATTCGCTCTTAAGTTTGAGGTATTTTCTAATGTTCATAGATGATTGCAGCCGGATGACTACGATTTACTACCTAAAGAAAAAATCTGAAGTGTTCAAATCCTTCAAAAATTTTGTGGCTTTTGCAGAGAGACACACCTCAAAGAAGATATAGATCATCAGATCTGACAACAGAGGTGAGTACAAGAGCAAACAATTTTCAAAATTCTACCAAGAACAAGGAATCGAACATCAGTTCACTCCTATGTACACACCAAAATACAATGGTGTCGCGGAGAGGAGAAACAGAACGCTAGTCAAAGGAACCAGATGCATTATAATTGCCAAGTCAATTCTGGGCTGAGACAATAGCTGCAGCTGTATACTTGCAGAACAGGTCAACAACGACAACGCTAGAAGACAAGACACCATACAAAATATGGACAGGTAGAAAGCCTGATCTATCATATGTATGTGTGTTTGGATGTGCAGCATATAAGCACATTCCAAAAGAAAAAAGAAGCAAGCTCGATGACAAATCAGAACAAACGATCATGGTCGGGCACTCAAATGGAACACAAGTGTACAGGCTCTACAACCCAACAACAAAATAGGTTGTTTCGAGTAGAGATGTGAAGTTCGATGAGTCTACATTTCCTGGACTAAAAGATGAAAGAGGCCATGAGATCTTCACACTGCTGCCAATTCAAGTGGGAGATCAAGGACAGACATCAAATCAGAATGTTGAGCCACAGACTCCGAAGCAGCAAGAAAGAGGATCAACCCCACGAACAAGAAACGCTCGAGCAGCGACGAAACAAATCTAGAAGGTCAACAAGACAAAGACAACCTCCAGACCGATACGTTGACAATGTTCAGTGGAGCGAAGACACCCAATTC